>JARBWK010000021.1:4177865-4769021 GCA_030556195.1 Anolis apletophallus
TAGCCATGTCAATCTGTATGCTGACAGAAACATTGTTTTTACGCTTTTTAATGTTCTTATCGTTTTAATGCTGTTACCTTGTGCATTTTGTAAACCACCCTGAGCCTGCTTGGAAAGGGCGGTATATAAATGGAAACAACAAATAAATAAATAAATAAAATATTATACTGGTGTCTCCAAAATTATTAACTCTACTCATACAACATCAATTTTTCCATTCATTCCCACACATTGTTATTAAATCCACATTTATCAAATCTGCATATTAATTTTTTGCGACATTGGAACTACCTGTATATCTATTTTCGGTAATATACACAACTTCCTGATACGTTTGAACATTGGATCCGAGATGGAGAGCTGTATCACCTGTATCGGATCTGTGCCAACAGGATTCCTGTGAACCGAGAGGGACACGCTGCTCTCTCAATTTCTTTTTCTTTTTAAGCTATACATTTATTGATTTTTTCCCCCCCGGCACTTTAAGCATCATCATGCAATTGGTAAAGTCAATCATCTTTGGATGCATCCCTCATACTGCCGGTACATTAAATAAATTAACCAGTCATACTTTTAATTCGTAATGTAATGTACACAATAATTGATAACGTGATTTAATAAGTTAGTAATTTATTATTATAATCATTAATAATTTGATTTCGTTCTTTAATAATTTAGTTTAGTAACTTACAAATAACGTCATCGTGGCGTAATTAAAATGCTATAATTTAATTAATCGTGTAATCAACAAATTAAATTGGACAACCCGCTCCAAACCCCCCCCCCTAAAATCATAAAACACAAATTAAAGAAGTTAATTAATATGGACGTTCCACTTAAAGAGAAATGAAGACGATACGATTGCCCTCCCACTAAGTTAGCATCTTAAACCAGTGTTTCTCAACCAATGTGCCGTGAGTGATCATCAGGTGTGCCATGGGAAAATTGGAACCTCCAATACCCTTTCTTCCCCCTCCTGCCAAACACTTTTTCTTCTTCACTCGGAAAAGGTCTCTGTCCAAAGCTGCATGGGCAAACTTGGACCTTCCAGGTGTTTTGGACTCCAACTCCCACCATTCCTAGCAGCCTTTTCCTTTTCCCCCCTCAGCCACTTAAGCAGGAAAGGGCCTCAGGCTGTTAGGAATGGTGGGAGTTGGAGTCCAAAGCACCCAGAGGGCCGAAGTTTTCCCATGCCTGTTTTAGGGACCTTAAAGTGGTGAGCCTCCTCCCAACATGATTGTGATTCTGGATAGAAAAGAAACAACAACATAACATCACATTGCTCTCCGGGTGTGGGTGAACTACAACTTCCAAACTCAAGGTCAATTCCCAAGCAAACCCTTTCAGTACTTTCTGTTGGTCATGAGATCAATATGCCAAGTTTGTTTTAATTCCATTGTTGCAAGAGTTCAGGATGCTCTTTGATTGTGTGTTAACTATAAATCCCAGAAACTGTCACTCCCAAATCTCAAGGTCTATTTCCCCCAAACTCCATCTGTGTTCACATTTGGGCATATTGAGTATTCATACCAAGTTTGGTCCTGATCCAACATTGTTTGAGTCCACAGTGCTCTCTGGATATAGGTGAACTACAACTCCAAAACTCAAGGTCAGTGCCCACCAAACTCTTATAGCATTTTTTTCTTGCTTATGGGAGTTCTGTGTGGGAAGTTTGTGTCTTTCTGCCATTCCTGCCAGGATATCTTTGTTGTGTTCATCAAAACAGGCCCAGGTTTCACACGGAGTGTATAAATACATTTAAAACCACATTAACTATATGTATTACTGTGTTAGAGTGCCATTTTGTGTCATTTTGGTTGGTGGTGTGCCCCAGGATTTTGCAAATGTAAAAAATGTGCCGCGGCTCAAAAAAGCACACTATTGTACCACGGCACACTGGTTGGGAAACACTGGCTTGGGGAGTTCAGTAGAGTGAGCACAAAGAAGAAGAGAAGGCCAACTGGCTGAACCCAAAGGGTGCTTCTATCCATTGGCACCTCCTCCTTTAGGCTGGAGAGAAGTGACCAGTGGAGTCTTTTCCTGGACTCCACATCTTTAACGGTGACTTAGGGTGTATCTAGACAGGCCTTTGAATGCGGGAGTTAACACAATAAGAAGGGGGTTGTCCAGATGATGTTTGTGGTGAATTAACTTGATAGTGGGTTGATTCTGAACGCCCCGCGGCCAGCATTCTTGCTTACGGCTTCACCCAGCAACGCGGGATTTCCTGACCCGCGAAGGAGCACTTACTACTATCATTTATACATCGTTGCCCTCCTGGATTCTGCTTTATCTTATTTGCTGGGAGCCCATAATCAGTGACATTGGATCATCTTGAGTTTGGGCCGACATAATACAGCTTTACGTCCCTTTGCAGCAACACAGGGATTTCCCTGACGACGGAGGAGCCTCCTCTCTGGCGATACTCACCAGCCCTCCGTGGGTGTCTTATTAGCATCTGTATGTGTACAAGACACAGTATCTGTTAATTTCTGGGGATTATGGACCTGTGAGTGCAATACATTTTGATTTATGTTTCTGGCGTTTGACTTTTGGGCTTACTTAAGCGGCTCATTTGAGCATCATTTGATCAAATTCATGTGTATTAGGCGTCTCCTTGCATGGGAATCATGACTGTATTCTTGGATGTATGATATGAATTGCAACTCTTTGCCAATATATATTGTGATGTACTTATGATTTCCCATTTGAGACCACTGCTATTGCTTACTAGCATATATGTATAGGTTTATGATATTATTTCTAGTGTGTTTGGGATACTTACTAGGCATGGTTTAGAACCCAAAAATCGCGATTCTAAAATCAAATGGGGGGGGGGTTGATTAGTAAAAGAAAGACTTTCAAAAAAAATTCCAAACAGTTCTAAAATGTAACGTAAGTATTAACGAAATTCTAAATTGGTTCTAAAGTCTGAAAAGCAGGGAAACAGTTAAAAATCAAAGGGGAACATTCCCTTCACCTCTGCAATGCAATTAAGTGGAGCTGTACATGTATAACATAAATATAAGAGGTAGTAGCTACTTGCTCTCAGGACAATTGTGAAAGTGAAGTACGATTCTCTCCCCCCCCTTATTATTTCCCCTTCCGCTCCGTTCGTCCGTCTCTCCCCTCTTCTTTCATGCCTTCCTTTGCTCGTTGGTTCCCCATCCCTTATTTTCTCTTTCCTTCCTTCCCTCCCCCCCCGTCTCTACTTCTTCCTTTGTCTCCTTCCTTCCTTTGTTCACGTTTTATTTCCCTAATAGCAATTAAACAGAAAGATATATGTATAATATATAGACTTTCTGCTGTGCTTTCTGCAACCGAACTTGCCTATCTCAGATTGGCCTCTTTAATCATCAGCGCTTGTAAAAGCGTGGGATGAGTCCTTCCTGAATCTTCGTTCGTGAAGTAATGCTGAGAGAGATATGTATTAATGCAGTGGTTCCTCATGTTGTGGTGACCCCCATCCATATTTTCGTTGCTACTTCATAATTTTGTTACTCTTATGAATTCTAATGCAAATATCTAATATGCAGGATGTATTTTCATTGTTACAAATTGACCAAAGTTAAAGCATAGGGATTAATCACAAAAACAATATGTTTGGGGGAGGATGGACAACGGATGATGGGATTTGCAGTACCTTCGACCAATTCAGATCTGACTTCCACAGCTGAGACCCCATAAATGACAGACCTGGAACAAACTTGGCACACAGAACCCCCATGACCCACAGAAAATACTGGAGGGGTTTGGGAAGAATTGACAGTGATTTAGGGAGATAACTCTGAACCCAAACAATCCTGGATCAGGACCAAACTTGGCATGAATACTCAATATGCCCAAATGTGAACGCAGATGGAGTTTGGGAAAATAGACCTTGACATTTGGGAGTTGTAGTTGCTGGGATTTATAGTTCACCTTCAATCAAAGAGCATTCTGAACTCCACCAATGACAGAATTGGGCCAAACTGGGATCCGGGGCGGGCGGGGGGAAAAGGGCGGGAGGAGGCAATCAGCTGATTGCCTCCTCCTTCGCCCTCTTTCCGCTCGCCGGCGCCCCTCGCTCACCCTCTTGCCTATCTCTAGCCCCGATCCATGGATGCATGGATCAGGGCTAGAGAGAGGCAGAGGGACGCGGGCCTTTCTCCTCCTCTCTCCCTCCTGCCATTGGCGAGAGAGGAGGAGGAGGCCCTCGCTCACCCCCCTCGCCTCTCTCTAGCCCCGATCCATGGATGCATGGATCGGGGCTAGAGAGAGGCAGAGAGGGGCGCGGTGGGCCTTTCTCCTCCTCTCTCGCCGCCCTGCCATTGGCGAGAGGAGGAGGAGGCCCTCGCTCACCCCTGCCTATCTCTAGCCCCGATCCATGGATGCATGGATCGGGGCTAGAGAGAGGCAGATAGCGCGGGGGAGGAGGAGGCCCTCGTTCACCCCATCCATGTTTCTTTGCCTCTGATTGGCTAAAGGAAAGGTGGAGTGATGGTTGGGTGACGGTACCACCTCGTATCCATCAGCCAATGACAAAACACGCTTACTAAGGGCAAAGAAACCATACGAATGCTTTACGACCCATATACAAAAAAGGCGCCGCAGTGTCGTAAAAGAAAGTCTACTTCCGGTTCGCGACAGCGATCCGTAAAAGCTCAAAAGTCCCATTACATACGAATCACTAACGAATCCTTTTAATTTCCGTTTCATTTTTCTCATGCCTAATACTTACCCTGTATCGTCGAGTGCATCACAGACTAAGTGATGTTTCCCATTGCCTTTAGGCTATGCTAATGGATTGATACATTCCCTATTTGTATGGTTTATGAGCTAATGAATTGATATATTCCTTACTTTAATTGTTCATGAGATATGCTAATTAATTACAGCTTTTACTATATATGCTTTATTGACTGTGTGTGATCTTTCACTAATTCCTCACCAGCCTTTGTGTTTTGTTCAGGCAGTATTCCCATGGTTTTCCGGAAATCAGCCCGGAAAACTGTGAGAATACCAACCCCTCCCCGCCCCCACCCCACTCCAGCCGTGAGGAGGTAGGTAGATCTTTCTGACTTGGTTTTAATATAAGTAGCTCGCGTGCTGAAAAAGTGTGGGTACCCCAGATCCACAGGGAGATCCTCTGCTGAAACCGTATACATTTTGCCACAAACAGGAAGACCCAGCTGATCATTATTTTCAACTAGCTGAGGACCCGGCGGTGCCCGGGTTATTTGAGGAAGCCATTGTGTGCCAAGGTTGATTCCTATTAGATGTTTATGGGCTTCTGTGTGCCCATAATCAGTTTGGTCCTGATTCGTCATTGGTGTGGGCCACAGTGCTCTAAGGAAGTGAATTGAAGTACTGCAAGTCCCATCATCCATGGTCCATCCTCCCTCAAACTGCACCAGGATGTAGAGTGGGTTATGGGGGCTCTCTGTGCCAAGTTTGGTCTTTATCGGTCTTTGTTGGGGGGCCACAGTGGTCTCTGGGAACAGAAGGGTTGGAAAGTACTCCAAGTCCCATCAGCCATGTCCATGCGCCTCCCCCCCTTAAAACCTCACCAGGATGCGAAGGCAGTCATGGGGGTTATGTGTGCCAAGTTTGGTCTTGATCAGTCATTGGATGAGGGTCGCAGCAGTCTCGGGAAGTGAGTGGAGGTACTTCAAGCCCCATCATCCATGCTCTGCTCTTCTCAAACTGCACCAGGACATAGAGTGGGTCATGGGGCTCTGTGTGCCAAGTTTGATATTTATCGGTCTTTGTTGGGGGCCACAATGGTCTTTGGGAAGCAAAGCGCTTGGAAGTACTACAAATCCCATAATCCGTGGTCCATCTTTCCCAAACTGCACCAGGACGTAAAGGGCATCATGGGGGTTATGTGTGCCAAGTTTGGTTCAGGTCCGGCTGAGACCTAGTCAGGAGAATCAAGTTGAGGGAGCCTTACTGTCAATTCAGGCTGAGGCCTAGTTTGTAGAATCAGCTGAAGGAAGCCTTTTTGTAAAGAACTCTGTCTGGCACCTTTGAGATTTGGGATGTTGGAATGCTGGCCAATCCATGGCCCAGCCTCCCTCAAACTGCACCAAGACGTAAAGTGGGTCTTGGGGGTTCTGTGTGCCAAGTTTGGTTTTGTTGTCTCATTGTTGGGGGCTGCAAAGTGTTTTTGACTTAAACTCCCACCATGCCTGACTGGCTCAGGCCTTTTCCTTACCTCCTTCTGGCACTTTTGAGTCTCGGAATGTTCGTGTTGGCTGGCCAATGGGAGTTGTTTATGCAAATAACCCCACAGTGGGAGCCAATCCGAAAGCTGCCACATTTCCTTCCGCCCTCTTGCCCCTCCGCCTTCCGGACGCATACAAACATACATACATTCCGCTTTATTAAGTTATACAGATACAGATATACAGATACAGATTAAGAGTTTTCTCTTTCCTCGAGAAGGAACCCTGGAGACTGTGGGTTCGTGTCCTCTTTCCAGAAGTTGGGAGCTCAGGGCAGTGGCCTGCAGTTCGAGCAATAATTGTGGATGCTCCCATAAGAGTTTTATGGGAATGCATGTGCCAGAAGATGCCCGTTGTGGGTTTTGATCAGTTCCCAGAAGAGATGAAGCAGCATGGTTATAAAAATCCTTCTGCAGATCAATCTCACCCCAAAGAAAGCCCAGAGAGAAGCCGGCTTGAGAAGCTAATTTGCTAATTTAAAACTTGGTCTTCCTTGTCTTTTATGGCTTGTTAGGCAGCTGTTGGCAACTTCTTCCCTGTTTCCGACTTGAAACCCCTTCCTGCGCATTAGGGATGCAAATCTCCACTTGCCTCCTTTTGGGATGCAAAGCAGCTCATTTGAACAGATTCCCTATTCTCGGGAGAGGCTTCCGAGAGGTGAAGGAAAGAAAGAGAAATAACATTTTTCGCATGCTGAGACGTACTTGTGAAATGTCCATTTGCACCCAAAACACACACACAAACAAACTGGATCTGTTTTCTCCACAACATATTGGAGATTCGATGTTAACTGTTCACCTTTATTAAAACGTGGCAGGGCAGGCTATCCCACCGCTGCCACCCTTTGAAAAGACTCGTCTTAACTTGTATTCGCTGCCACCATTTCTAAAGACGCATACTTAAAGCTGCCACCAATTTGTAAAGAGAGGTGATGTGTTAATTACTATTAGCAGGGTGCTCAGAACGGTGATCGCGATCACCAGGGTGATCTTCAGGCCTAGGCAGGTTGATTGCTGGATAGAGCGCCAGCTGCGCAGCGCGCCATCCACGCACGCTTCCTCCTTTTCTCTGCTGCACTCCTCCTCCCTCCCTCCTTCCGCTGAGTTCCAGAGGCAGCGGAAGGTGTGCTGTGTGAATGGGGCAAAGAGGAAGATGGCCAATGCAGGGAGAGCACATTGGCCCTCTTCCTTCCTGTTCCAACTCTCCTCGGCGTTTAGCCAGGCGCGGGAAAGAGGGCTCCTTTCCCCATGCCCTGGCTAAACGCGGAGGAGAGTTTGGGTTAAGAGGGCCAATGCACGGAGAGCATGCACTCTCCCTGCTTTGGCCCCCTTCCTTCCTGTTCCAACTCTCCCCGGCGTTTAGCCAGTGCGCGGGGAAAGGGGGCTCCCTTTTCCTGTGCCCTGGCTAAACGCGGAGGAAAGTTTGGGTTAAGAGGGCCAATGCACGGAGAGCATGCACTCTCCCTGCTTTGGCCCCCTTCCTTCCTGTTCCAACTCTCCCGTTTTAGCCAGTGCGGGAGGAAAGGGGGCTCCCTTTTCCTGTGCCCTGGCTAAACGCGGAGGAAAGTTTGTTAAGAGGGCCAATGCACGGAGATGCACTCTCCCTGCTTTGGCCCCCTTCCTTCCTGTTCCAACTCTCCCGGCGTTTAGCCAGGGTGCGGGAAAGGGCTCCCTTTCCCCGTGCCCTGGCTAAACACGGAGGAGAGTTGGGGTGAAGAGGGCAATGCAGGAGAGCGCGCTCTCTCCTGCTTTGCCCCTTCCTCCTGTTCCAACTCTCCCGGCGTTTGCCAGTGCGCGGGAAAGGGGCCCTTTCCTGTGCCCTGGCTAAACGCGGGGGAGAGTTGGAACAGGAACAGGAAGGAAGAGGGCCAAAGCAGGGAGAGCGTGCTTTCCCTGCATTGGCCCCGGATGTGCCCCTTCCTTGGACTGGCACCGTGGCGCCCAGGGGCGTGGAGAGGGAGTGCAGCATGCACCAGCCTTCCCCCCCCCTTTCCAACCTGGGGTGCTGCTTGCCTGGAGAAGCAGCCTGGTGGCTCTGATGCCCTGGCTGCACCAGGCGATGGATGCTGCGCTTCTCCTGAGGGCTGTGCCTGCACTCATCTAGGACCCAGGAAGGAGGCCTCCCCCAGAAGGTATTGCAAATCCCATCATCATTTATAAATCCTCCAATCCTCTCTACCGTAGTATTTTCTGTTGGCCTGTATGCCAAAGTTTGGTTCAGTTCAATAGTTGGTGGAGCTCAGAATTAAGCAGCTGAGAGGAATGGCCACATTGATCAGCATTGAATGGCATTGCAGCTGAAAGGTCTGTGTGCTTTCATTTTCCCTGTTTATATCTGTGGAATGATGTCAGAGTGGTAGAAGGAACTATTTGTCTGGATGCATTTTTGAATGTTCCATCAGCCACATTGATCAGCATTGAATGGCCTTGCAGCTTCAAGGTCTGTCTGCTTTCATTCTGCCTGTTTATATCTGTGGAATGCTGTCTGGGTGGGAGAAGGAACTCTGAGAAACAAATGGCTTTGCAGCTACCAGGTCTCTCTGTTTATTTTCTGCCTGATAATATCTGTGTAAATATGCCAGGGAGGGAGAAAGGGGTGCTTGGATGTATTTTTGCATGTCCCATTGTTTACATTTCTGAGAAAGAAAGAAGCCCCGTGCGGACGGAAGGTGGCAGCAGGAGTGGGTGCGCGCGCATGTGTGCGCGCACCATGTGATCTTTTAAACTTGATTCTTCATATGGTAGCTCCCATGCTGAAAAAGTGTGAGCACCCCTGCTATTAGGCTTCAGAGTGAGGCTTGTCTTTAAATATAAATACCAGGAGTCTTATGAACCAAGAACTGTAACAAGTTTATTTTAACAGTGTTTCGATTGTGCTGAGCTTAGTTGGTTACAGTAACTTCAGATGAGGTGCAGACCTTTAATGTTACAAAATTCCTAAATATAATTCCTGACTGAGTTTTCTCAATCACCGGCTTGACAGTACTTATAGATACTTTGCCATAATAGGCTTCCTATCTATATATTAGGTTAGCTTCCCCAGCCTAACCTATAAACAGTGGTTTCTATAGGCTCCCTAAGCCTAACTACCTTCTGCAGTATTACCACTCTAACTTATAGGCACCTTGCCTCTATCTAGCCCTCAGGCTCTCCACCACAGACTGGCTCGCAAGCTCAGCCCGCCAGAACTGTCTCCCCACAGCTCTAAAAACAGATTCCCCAGCCGAAGCGACACTCTCGCTTCGCTGACAGGAAAACTCTAACTGCTCGCTCTGAGCCTCTCAGTACCAACTCTCTTAGAGCTGGTCTGACAGTTAAACTGTCAAATTCAAACTTAACATTCTAAAGCTAGCCTTGGTTGGGAAATGTTTCCCTTAGGAGGGAAATGTCTCCATTATCATAGTTAACCCTTTAGGGTCTGTCTAATACCCAACCCTATTTCAAATACAAATGTTATCATACCACCACATATTCAACTATAAAAACAATACACAAATTGACTTCATTACACACCTCCATATTCTCAAGGATTATTTTTAATTTTCTCTAACGAGAGAGAATTAAAAATAATAGGGTATATGAATCAGTGTAAATATATAATACATCAACACTGTAAACATTCTATAACAGTTACATATTTACCAACATGTTTTCTCCACACATAACACAACCTATTTTAGAGGTATCACCTTGTTGGGAAACACCCCTTCTATTATTTAAACATGGCTCCCATGTCCCCTTCTTTCAGTTCTCCAAACTAGGAGTATAATACTTTATAGCCCCATACACCGTTTCTCACAGGGCTTGGTCCTTTTGGTGGCCCTTCCCAAGACACCTTCCAGCTTCTCAATTTCCCCCTTGAATGTCTTTGCCCAGAACTGGACATTTATTTATTGCTAGCTTGGGGACCCGGTGGTGCCCGGGTTATTTGAAGATTGCATTGTGTGCCAAGGTTGGTTCCTCTTAGATCAGTGTTTCTCAACCTGGGGGTCGGGACCCCTGGGGGCGGGGGTCGTGAGGAGATGTCAGAGGGGTCGCCAAAGACCATCAGAAAAGACAGTATTTTCTTTTGTTCATGGGGGTTCTGTGTGAGAAATTTGGCCTAATTTTATCATTGGTGGGGTTCAGAATGCTCTTTGATTGTAGGTGAACTATAAATCCCAGCAACTACAACTCCCAAACATCAAGTCTCTTTTCCCAGACTGTACCAGTGTTCATATTTGGGAATATTGTCAAGCTTGGTCTAAATCCATCATTGTTTGAGTTCACAGTGCTCTCAGGATTTAGGAGAACTACAATTCCAAAACTCAAGGTCAATCCCCGCCAAACCCTTCCAGCATTTTCTGTTGGTCATGGAAATTCTGTGTGCGAAGTTTGGCTCAATTCCGTCATTGGTGAAGTTCAGAATGCTCTTTGATTGTAGGTGAACTATAAATCCCTGCAACTACAACTCCCAAAGGACAAAATCAATTCCCTCCCCCCCCCCAAACCAATATTCAAATGTGGGCACATCGGGTATTTGTGCCAAATTTGGTCCAGTGAGTGAAAATAAATCTAGCCTATCAGATATTTACATTACTATTCATAACAGTGGCAAAATTAGTTATGAAGTAGCAATGAAAATAATTTTATGGTTGGGGGTCACCACAACATGAGGAACTGTATGAAGGGGTCGAGTTGACCCACAGACACGCCGAGTTGACCCACAGGCAGCGGCAGCTGCACTGCATGAATGGGGCACCACGTGGAAGGGCGCCGCGCAGCTGCCGCTGGGACAACTCGGCATGAGTCATCGCCAATGTTTTTTGGCCTTGATCTGCCGCCCCCCTCAGCTTACGCCCATAGGCCACGGCCTTGCTGGCCTAATGGATAATCCGGGCCTGTGCTGGGATAGTAAGTAGTAGGCATGGTTTCGAACCCAGAAATAGGGAATCGAAAATCTAATTGGGGGGGGGGGGGATTTTTTTGATTAGTAATAGAAAGACTTACAAAAAAAATTCCATAAATTTCTAAAATGTAACGCAATCACTTACGAAATTCGTTAGTAGTTCTAAAGTAGGCAAAGCAGGGAAACAGGACTGACACTGTTTTAATCACAGGCAAATCAAGGGGCAACATTTCCCTTGGTTTCCTTGCAGGGAGATATAATGCATTAATATATTATTATTAATATTATTAAATAAAATAGTTGCAAATCCCCACCTCTGGTGCAGGCCTTGCTAATCTGTAGAGTTCTCCTCACTCCAGCTTTTTCCCATTCAGTTTTATCATAGCAGTCTAGGACCTCCGTTTGAACTCTATGGCTTTTCTTGATTCTGAACTCTTCCTTCTCCTCTCCGTGCTCTTTTCACTCCTGCTGCCCTTCTCTCAGCAGTTCTTATGTACTTCTACTCTGTCCTTCTATCTAAACCCCTTCCTGGGTGTTTAAATCGCTTTTTCATCAGTCCTCCAGCCCCTCTAGGAGTCCCGATCTGGATCTCTCTATCGTTTCCGGCTCCTTTTTCACTTCCTGGAGGAGGCCTTCCACTCTAATTAGGCTCCAACCATGGAAAGGCCCCGATTTGACTGTGAGTTATGCCTGCAAAGCTATTTTGGAGGGGGAAATTTTCCTGTTGGGTGGGCATCCGAAATAGTTACTAATCTAACGAAAATTTGGGCCCAGGGAGTGCAGAAATGAAAGTCCACTTCCGGGATTGGCCCTGCGAATCGTATAAACTTGAAAGTCCCATACATACGAATCCTTTCTGATTTCTTTTCATTTTCATAACTTTTTTCTCATGCCTAGTAAGTAGCTGTGGCCCTTGTTGAAAAGACACCCCACAAACTTGCCTCCTCCTTTTGCCTTTCTCCTGCCTCCCTCTTCAATGCCACGTATTGGCTCCATAGCCTTTGCATTGCCAATAAGGAATGCCCCAATTGGGCCCTTAAGCAACGTTTGCATGGAGTTTTCCTTGCATAAAGAGAAAGTGGGATTGGTCCCATTGTGCCGACCGCTTAGTTTTATTGTCCTCATTAAAGCGCTTTGCTTGGATAACGAGCAAGATAATACATTCCGAGCGGTATAGGTAATAAAGAAGGAATAATAATGAAAAGTTGTTGGGTTTATTATTTTTTGTAAATTAAAACCAAAATATCTTGAGTTAAAATTAAAAAATGGAAAGCGCCCTTCGGGGGGTTCTTGGAGATTAATAAATGGGGATGGATGTGCGCTCGTCTGTTAATTCCTCGCAGGCACAGCGGATCTTGCTTAACGTACAGAGTTTCGCTTATTTGCAAGAGGTTCCCTGTTCATTTCAATGGAGGAGAGGAACCCAGGGCATTGTGGTGGATTTGGAGCAGGTTGGGGACAGAAAATGGCCTGAAAGTCACGCCCGAAATAAAAATGGGGGGCTCAAAAGTATAAGGAAAAGATCTCCACTTTGTTTTGTCCAGAAAATTGTGGGGGGTTTTGTACAAAACAAATGCAGAACAATATTTTTCCAAGTGTCTTTTTTAAACATAGATTATTTTTATGCCAATAAATAAATGTCCTGAATATGAAATATTATTAAAATGCACAGAAACACCCAGGCCCAGATCAATTTTGGCGCCCTAGGCCAGAGTTCAAAATTACGACCCCGCCCCCCATTGGCCGCCGTCGCCGCCGCACCAGTCCTCCTGCTTTCTTGCTTCTGCTATGCCTTAGCAGAAGCAGGAAAAGCTAGTGCGGCGGCGGCAGCCAATAGGGGGCGCCCGAGGCGGTGCTTAGCTGCTAAGCGCCGCCCCAGGTAACCCCCATTGACTGCCGCCACTGTGCCATTCCTCCTGCTTCTGCTAAGGCATAGCAAAAGCAGGAAAAGCTAGCACGGCGGCAGCAGCCAATCGGGGCTCTTTACGACACGTGCTGCCGCTGCGCAATGGTAGCTCCCTGGCGCGGAGGTGGGCGGGTCGCTTCTGGGTTCTTCTTTTACATGGGCTGGAATCACTGGGAGGCGGAACTTCTGCGGCCGTGAGACTACATTACCCAGAAGTCTCGTGGTACCGCGTCGCAGGCAATAAATTAATATTAAAATAAAATAATACATGTATTCTTTGCCCGTGATTTCTGCACCCTCCTCGAGTTACGCCCCTAGGCCGTGGCCTCGTGTGGCCTTATGGATAATCCGGCCATGGAAACACCTCCATTTTCTGTCATAGGCGATTATGATGTAGGTGGCCGTTTTTGAAATCTGTTGGTCTTGCGTTTGAAAGCCTAACATGCTTGAAGGTTTCCATTTCTGAATCCAATCTTGATCTCATCCATATCTCATTCCACTGGGGTAGTGAAGTAGATGCAGTTCTACCCCACTTCCCCCCTTATCACATGGAGAGATTTCCCTGTCGTAGGACACTTCCGCCTCTTTTCTAGCATGGAGAGGCATAGAGGTCATCACATGAGTTAAACTACTTCTGGCCATGATACATAGCGCCCCATGGCTGAAAAGAGGCAGAAGTGTCTTGAAAGGAGGGAACTCCGGCAATCGACCTCATCACATGGAGACGTTTCCCCCTTGAAAGGACCAGATTGTGGCACAGCTGGTTGGGAGTCAGCTCCGTTGAAATCACTACTGACTGAAAGGTCATGAGTTCAAGACCAGCCAAGGTCAGAGTAAGTTCCCAACCATTTGTCTAGCTTGCTGTCGACCTTTGCAGCCCGAAAGACAAAGGTCCAAATTTCAGAGCATTCCAAAAAACCTAACGAGGCCTAGTGACTAGGGCTGGAGGGTCACATTTGGGTGGTGCCTGCTTTTGATGAATCTGGCAATGTGTGGTGTTCCAGCCTAGTCAGCCCAGTGGTCAGAGTCAGGCACCAGGGGTCCCAGCTGATCAGGATCAGCTTGAAGATGACGAATGGCCAGATGGGTATGGGTCTCCAAACGAGAGTTTGCAATGGGATAATGAATGGCTAGAGGTATATAGGACTGCAGATGAGTTTACTGAGGATTTTGTGGAAGCTGATTCTGCATCAGACTATGAGAGGCCCGGCGACCTTGGCTCCCAAGAGAGAGTTTCTACTCCCTTTCCGTTTGAGCATTCTGGAGAAAGGGAGTTGCTTGCTTCTCACTCTGATAATATTACAATTACTAGTTGCATTATAAATAAATTAAATTAAATTTAAAAAAATAAAAAAAATAAAAGAATAAAAGAAAGGAAGAGGAAGGAAGGAAGGAAGATGGATAGAGGGAAGAAATGAGGGAGGAATAAATGCAAGAATAAAAGGAAATAAATAAAAATAAAATAAAATAAAAGCAAGAATAAAAGGAAGGAAGGAACGAAGGAACGAAGGAAGGAGCCCACCCCAGCAAAACAGTCCTCTGCTTCAGCCTACCTTAGTTCGGTATCCTTCTCAAACGACCGCTGCCCAAACGGAGCTCCACACAGCCTTGCTCTGGTCTGGCTTTCTCTCTTCCAACGAGGATCCAGGAGCCGGAGCCGGAGCACGAGAGAGGCGAAGACACAGAGGCAGGAGCCGAAGACACAGCAGAAGAGTACTTCCTGTACTCTTCTAGTCTCAAAGGAAATGGCGCCGCGGAGGGGAAGCTGGGACTTGTAGTCCTTTGGCTCCGCTGCGTCATTTCCTGTCCTGGCTCATTTCCTGTCTGCTGAAGAGCCAGGACTGGTAATGGCGGACAGCTGTGCCGCCGCTACAATTTTTCTTGCAGAAGGGTAGGGGGGCCGAATCCAAGGGGCTGGCGGGCCGTGTGTGCCCCCCCCCCCCGGGCTGCCTGTTGGGCGGGCCTGTTCTAGGAGAGATTGGAGAAAGGGGGTGTGCTGGACACCCAGGAGTTAGTTTCGCTTATTAGTTTGTGCCCAGGGGATTCTAGTCAGACCCAAAGCTACGTTCAGCTTGGATGGGACTTGGGTCCTGGGTTTCACGTTCTTGTCCGACTGCGGAAGCGGTCTGGTTGCCTTTGCCATTGGATCTCCATGGGATTTATGCCAGCTTACTTTGCCTCCGTGTTGGAGTGATTTTGGACTGCCTTGTTCCTGTTTTGGATTGCCTTGTTCCTGAATTGAATTGCCTTGCATCTTTCCATCTTTGGACTATCCTTTATTCTAAATAAAAGTACATTTATTGCATCCGCCTGTGTGTGTGTGATCTAGGGGGGCCGTCCACGATCCGAGGCGCAACACAATGCTTTGATAGGGAATCTTTTGTTTTCTACTTGTCATTCTCTGGGGACGATGTGTTGTCTCTGCTGCTCCTGATGAACCCCAATGGATGTCTTCCTCCAAACCCTCACATCCATGAGGTTCAGCTGCTTTGCATTAGTGCTCATCTGCATGTGCATCCTTTCAAATACGTATGCATGGCTCTCATGTCCCCATCCCTCAAACGTCTCTCCTCCAAGCTGAACATTCCTAGCTCCTTAAAATGCTCCTCAAAGGGATTCATAGTTTTCAGACCTTTGACCATTTTGGTGTCCCATCGCTGGACCACTTCCATCTCGCCCATATTTTTCTTGAATTGCTTTGCCCAGACTGTTTCCAGGTGTACCCATGCCGTAGGTCCCCTTCCCTCAGACTGTTTCCAGGTGTACCCATGCCGTAGGTCCCCTTCCCTCGGACTGTTTCCAGGTGTACCCATGCCGTAGGTCCCCTACCCTCAGACTGTTTCCAGGTGTACCCATGCCGTAGGTCCCCTTCCTCAGACTGTTTCCAGGTGTACCCATGCCGTAGGTCCCCTTCCCTCGGACTGTTTCCAGGTGTACCCATGCCGTAGGTCCCCTTCCCTCAGACTGTTTCCAGGTGTACCCATGCCGTAGGTCCCCTTCCCTCAGACTGTTTCCAGGTGTACCCATGCCGTAGGTCCCCTTCCCTCGGACTGTTTCCAGGTGTACCCATGCCGTAGGTCCCCTTCCCTCAGACTGTTTCCAGGTGTACCCATGCCGTAGGTCCCCTTCCCTCAGACTGTTTCCAGGTGTTTCCATGCTATGTCTGTGCATGCCACTGATTTCCCTGCTTAGGCCATGCGCCAAGATTTTACTGATGGCTTCCTCTCTGCTTCCCTCGCAGCCCCTCCCACGGTGCGCATCATCCACTCGGGCCTGGCCTGCAACATTGAGGAGGAGCGGTATTCCGAGCGTGTCTACACCATTCGTGAAGGAGAGACGCTGGAGCTCACCTGCCTGGTGACGGGACACCCTCGGCCACAGGTGAGCATGCTGCTGTGATGCGTTGTGTAGATCATTACGACTTCGTGTGAGCCAGGACCTCATTGTCTTCTCATTGTCAAATATCCCTTGTTGGCTCAGGAGAATATGGCAGCTTTTGGTCATGACAGCTGTGTTCCTCTTTTGGGACCTCTCAACGTGAGTGATAGGGCTGCCATTTGTGATGATGACAGTTGGATATGCTAGCACAGGCATGGGCAAACCTCAGCCCTCTCTTCAGGTGTCACTTCGGACTTGAAAGTTGGAGAGCTAATTGACCTTATTATTGAACATATTTCACCGGATCTAAGACGCCATTTTTGGAGCTTCCGTTTTGCTCCAACAATAAACTTTCATCTCACATATGTTAAAATGTCAACCCACAGCTCTATCGCCACACTCTCTTCGTAGCTCGAGGATGATTGCCTTCCAGATGTGGTGTCTTGGTGGAGGGTCCGTAGATGATTGCCTTCCAGATGTGGTGTCTTGGCGGTGGGTCCGTAGATGATTGCCTTCCAGATGTGGTGTCTTGGCGGTGGGTCCGTAGATGATTGTCTTCCAGATGTGGTGTCTTGGCGGTGGGTCCGTAGATGTTTGTCTTCCAGATGTAGTGTTTTGGCACTGGGTCCATAGAGGATTGCCTTCCAGATGTGGTGTCTTGGCTCTGTGTCTGTAGATGATTGCCTTCCAGATGTGGTGTCTTGGCAGTGGGTCTGTAGATGATTGCCTTCCAGATGTGTTGTCTTGGTGGTGGGTCTGTAGATGATTGCCTTCCAGATGTGGTGTCTTGGCGGTGGGTCTGTAGATGATTGCCTTCCAGATGTTGTGTCTTGGTGGTGGGTCCATAGATTATTGTCTTCCAGATGTGGTGTCTTGGCGGTGGGTCTGTAGATGATTGCCTTCCAGATGTGGTGTCTTGGTGGTGGGTCCATAGATTATTGTCTTCCAGATGTGGTGTCTTGGTGGTGGGTTCTAAGATGATTGTCTTCCAGATGTGGTGTCTTGGTGGTGGGCACGTATATGATTACCTTCCAGATGTGGTGTCTTGGCGGTGGGTCCGTAGATGATTGCCTTCCGGATGTGGTGTCTTGGTGGTGGGCCCGTAGATTATTGCCTTCCAGATGTGGTGTCTTGGTGGTGGGCCCGTAGATGATTGTCTTCCAGATGTGATGTCTTGGCGGTGGGTCCGTAGATGATTGTCTTCCAGATGTGGTATCTTGGCGGTGGGTCCGTAGATGATTGTCTTCCAGATGTGGTATCTCAGTGGTGGGTCCGTAGATGATTGTCTTCCAGATGTGGTGTCTTGGTGGTGGGTCCATAGATGATTGCCTTCCAGATGTGGTATCTCAGTGGTGGGTCCGTAGATGATTGTCTTCCAGATGTTGTGTCTTGGTGGTGGGGTCTAAGATGATTGTCTTCCAGATGTGGTATCTCAGTGGTGGGTCCGTAGATGATTGTCTTCCAGATGTGGTGTCTTGGTGGTGGGGTCTAAGATGATTGTCTTCCAGATGTGGTATCTCAGTGGTGGGTCCGTAGATGATTGTCTTCCAGATGTGGTATCTCGGTGGTGGGTCCGTAGATGATTGTCTTCCAGATGTGGTATCTCAGTGGTGGGTCTGTAGATGATTGTCTTCCAGATGTGGTATCTTGGTGGTGGGTCCGTAGATGATTGTCTTCCAGATGTGGTGTCTCGGTGGTGGGTCCGTAGACTATTGCGTTCCAGATGTGGTGTCTTGGTGGTGGGTCCGCAGATGATTGTCTTTCAGATGTGGTATCTCAGTGGTGGGTCCGTAGATTATTGTCTTCCAGATGTTGTGTCTTGGTGGTGGGGTCTAAGATGATTGCCTTCCAGATGTGGTATCTCAGTGGTGGGTCCGTAGATGATTGTCTTCCAGATGTGGTGTCTTGGGGGTGGGGTCTAAGATGATTGTCTTCCAGATGTGGTATCTCAGTGGTGGGTCCGTAGATGATTGTCTTCCAGATGTTGTGTCTTGGTGGTGGGTCCGTAGATTATTGTCTTCCAGATGTGGTGTGTCTTGGTGGTGGGTCTGGACTAGATTCCAGATGTGGTTGTCTTCCAGATGTGGTGTCTCTTCCAGTGGTGTCTTGGTGGTCTAGATGATTGTCTTCCAGATGTGGTCTGATTGTCTTCCAGGTGGTGTGGTCCGTAGATGATTGTCTTCCAGATGTGGTGTCTTGGTGGTGGGTCTGTAGATGATTGTCTTCCAGATGTGGTGTCTTGGTGGTGGGCCCAAGATGATGATTGTCTTCCAGATGTGGTGTCTTGGTGGTGGGTCCGTAGAGATGGCTTGGTGATTGTGTCTTGGTGGTGGGTCCAGATGTGATTGTCTTTCAGATGTGGTGTTTCTTCCAGATGGGTATCTCAGTGGTGGTCCGTAGATGATTGTCTTCCAGATGTTGTGTCTTGGTGGTGGGGTCTAAGATGATTGCCTTCCAGATGTGGTATCTCAGTGGTGGGTCCGTAGATGATTGTCTTCCAGATGTGGTGTCTTGGCGGTGGGGTCTAAGATGATTGCCTTCCAGATGTGGTATCTCAGTGGTGGGTCCGTAGATGATTGTCTTCCAGATGTGGTATCTTGGTGGTGGGTCCATAGATGATTGTCTTCCAGATGTGGTATCTCGGTGGTGGGTCTGTAGATGATTGTCTTCCAGATGTGGTATCTTGGTGGTGGGTCCGTAGATGATTGTCTTCCAGATGTGGTGTCTTGGTGGGTCCATAGATTATTGTCTTCCAGATGTGGTGTCTTGGTGGTGGGTCCGTAGATGATTGTCTTTCAGATGTGGTGTCTTTGTGGTGAGTCCGTAGCTGATTGCCTTCCAGATGTGGTGTCTTGGCAGTGGGTCCGTAGGTGGCTGTGGAGCCCTACTCTTGATCCGCATGTTCTCCCGCAGTGAGGACAGCGGTTTCCAGGTGGAAAGCAATCCCCGGTCAGGGTTGGCTTGATGCACCTTCCTCTTGGCACCTTTCTCGCTTTCGCCCTCCATTCGTGCCTCTTTGAATTCTACAGCACTGCTGATCACAGCTGACCTGCAGTTAGAGCACTCACGGGCCAGGGCTTCCCAGTTCTTTATGACACAGGTTGGCTTTAAGCATCTTTAAATCTCTTTTCCTGTCCGTTCTTGAGTTCGGATTAGAGCAACTGCTTTGGGAGACGGTGATCTTTGGGCTCTTGGTCAGTCCAGCAGAGTTGATGGCGGAGAAGCAACACTTCAATGCTGGTAGTCTTGGCTTCTTCCAGCATGCTGACATTTGTCCGCCTGTCTTCCCAAGGGATTTGCAGGACTTTTCGGAGGCAGCGCTGATGGAATCATTCTAGGAGTTGAGGGTGACATTTGTAGGCAGTCCACGTTTTGCAGGCGTATAGCAGGGTTGGGAGGACAGTGGCTTTACAAACAAGCCCCTTGGTCTCCCTATGAAGCAAAGCACACCACTTTGCTTCCAAATGCAACAGCAAGAACGGATTCCCCATCAGAACTGCAACTGTTTTGCAGTTGATTGTAAGGTGAACCCTGTTTGCAGAGCCCTTATATGAATAATATTCCAGTCATCCTTGTAATAACCCTGCGAAGTAGGCCAGCATTACTCACCCCATTTTATGGATAGGAGACTGAATGAGAATAATGTTCTGTACCAGATCTGTAAATATATTTTTCGCCCCAATTTATCAGCACAGATAATTACAGCCATCCCTCCACATCCCTCCAGCTGTGCCCGTACCTTGGGAAGTCTGACTTGGCCACGGTAGTCCATGCTCTGGTTATATTCCGTATAGATTACTGCAATGCTCTCTATGTGGGGCTGCCTTTGAAGACTGCTCGGAAGCTTCAATTGGTCCAACGGACAGCAGCCAGGTTGATAACAGGAGCGGCACTCAGGGAGCGTACAACTCCCCTGTTGTGCCAGCTCCACTGGCTATCAGTCTGCTACCGGGCACAATTCAAAGTGCTGGTTTTGACCTTTAAAGCTCTACAGTAAATGGTTCTGGTCCAACTTACCTGTCCGAACACACCTCTCCCTATGAACCATCAAGATGTTTAAGATCATTTGGAGAGGCCCTGCTCTCGGACCCGCCTGCTTTGCAGGTGCGCCTGGCGGGGACGACAGACAGGGCCTTCTCAGTGGTGGCTCCTTGGCTTTGGAACTCCCTTCCTAGTGACATCAGATCAGCCCCCTCCCTCCTGACATTTCGTAAGAAAGTCAAGACTTGGCTTTTCGAGCAAGCATTCGCAGATGAACTTTAGCCGGCTCTGGGGTTGGGGGGACTGCCCTTAAATGATGACACCCAGCTTCTGCTGAGAATGGATGGCAGGCCGGACACCGTACCCGATTGTTTCCATCTTTGCCTTGAAGCCGTGACAGGTTGGCTGCGGGCCAGCCGGCTGAAGGTGAATCCGTCGAAGATGGAGATCTTGTGGCCCGGTCAGCCTGGGCTGGATGAGTGCCGGTTGCCTACCCTGGATGGCGAGCGACTCAGCCCGTCACCCGTTGTTAAGAGCCTGGGTGTTCAACTGGACCTCCTGCTGACCATGGAGACTCAGGTCTCCATGGCCAGCAGGATGTCGTTCTTTCACCTACGACAGGCTAGGCGACTGGCACCCTACCTGTCCAGGGAGGACCTGGCCACGGTGATCCAAGCGACGGTCATCTCGAGGCTGGACTACTGTAACGCCCTCTACGTTGGCCTTCCCTTGTCGACAATCCGGAAACTCAAGCTGGTGCAGAATGCCGCTGCTCGCTTGCTGGTGGGAGCACCAGTGAGGGAGCACATTACGCCCATCCTTCGGCAATTGCACTGGCTTCCCATTGAGTACCGAATTGCCTTCAAGGTGTTGGTTTTAACCTTTAAGGCCTTACACGGCCTAGGGCCTGCGTACCTGAGGGACCGCCTTGCTCCGTATATTCCCCCGAGATCACTACGTTCAGAGGAAGTGAATTTGCTCCTGGTGCCATCAATCCGCTCCTGCCATTTGTCCACAACCAGGCAAAGAGCCTTCTCTGTGGCAGCTCCGGTGTTGTGGAACTCCCTCCCAGATCACCCGAGCCATCCCAGAGCTCATCCCTTTCCGAAGGGCTTGCAAGACCGCCCTCTTCAGACTAGCCTTCAACTAGGCAAACCAGCCTAGTGCAATTGCCTTATGTAACGGTACCTCTGGTTCAAGGAAATGCTACTGTATTTTATCTTGTACTTCAGGATGTGATGCGTGTTTTTATGTTTTTTATTGTATGGCCGCATGGTTGGTACATGCTGCCTATTTTATATGTTGTTATCCGCCCCGAGCCTGCAGGCAGGAGCGGAATACAAGACCGAACAATCAATCAATAAATCAATCAATCAATCAATAAATCGAGATCAAGGATTACTATGACGACGAAACGGAAACCGGTTTTAA
Organism: Anolis apletophallus; assembly: GCA_030556195.1. Taxonomy (NCBI): domain Eukaryota; kingdom Metazoa; phylum Chordata; class Lepidosauria; order Squamata; family Anolidae; genus Anolis; species Anolis apletophallus. The sequence goes on from JARBWK010000021.1 coordinate 4,199,655, forward strand.
GATTGTGGAGCTGAGATTTGTATTTTGTAGTTTTTAACTGTTAATTTTATATGTTTTTATATGACTGTTTTTATCTTGTGATGTATTGTATATGGGCACTTGTTGCCGCTTGTTCACCGCCTCGAGTTGCCTTTGGGCTGAAAGAGGCGGTATAGAAGCATGGCAAATAAATAAATAAATAAATAAATTAAATAAATAAATAAATAAATAAATTTGCAGCCTTGACTTTTGCAGATTTGATTATATACGTATTTAATTTAAAATATGATTTCTAGGAATGTCTTGGTTCTCCAGGGCATTTCTGGCAGAACAAAAAAGGTGGAAAATATGATGGTGCAAGTCCACCTTACATCATTTGCAACCCATCGGCCGAAGACCAACAAATATTTTTTTGCATCCCTAACACAATTCAGTGAATTCCATTCATATTCTGCCATGGCCATTTGATTATATCAACACAACAGGAGCAAAATAGAGGGTACATATGCAACAGCTTCCTTGCTTTATTGGGGGGACGGACTATTGATGTTGTTGTTATTGTTGTTGAGATCTATGATACTAGTTCAGTGTTTCCCAATCAGAGTGCCATGGCACACTAGTGTGCCGTGAGCGATCATCAGGTGTGCCATGGGAAATTGGAGATAGGAGAGAGAGAGAGAGAGAGAGAGAGAGAGAGAGAGAGAGAGAGAGCCCTCCTGTCCTACCAGGAAGTCCTAGCCGGGGCTCGATCCCTTGCCTGAGTCCCACAAACACAGCCTCCTTTTGGGAAGCCTTGTGACGCTGGACTCACCACTTGCCTTCTTGGGCTTCCTCCTCCCCTCTGCTCCTTCCTCGGCCTCGGAAGGGTTTGAGCCGAAAGGCGGGGACTGCGTCAGGCGGAAAGAGCCGTGCGGACAGAGAGAAGATCCTGGGATGGGACTTCCCCGGGTCCCCCGGCTGGCTGGGGGCGGATCTACACCATAGCATTCATGCAGTAAGGCACCCCTTGGTCTTCCAGGGCTCAAGGCTGGGGAATCCCGGGATTTGTAGTTTGGGGAGGCTCAGGATGGTGTCAAACTACCACTCCCGTGATTCCCTCGCACTCAGCCAAGGCGGGTCAAGGGGCGTTCGGGACACAGGGTTGAGGCCCCTTTAAGCAGGGGCCGAAAACTAACAGGGTTTGCTCACTTAAGGCAGGCGTGGGCCAACTTGGGCCCTCCCTCCAGGTGTTTTGGCCTACAACTCCACCATTCATATATATATATATATATATATATATATATATATATACACACACACACACACATATATATATATAATAGCCATATATACATACACACACACACACACACACACACAGGTCCTTCTCAAAAAAATTAGCATATAGTGCTAAAGTTCATTATTTTCCCTAATGTAATGATAAAAATTAAACTTTCATATATTTTCGATTCATTGCACACCAACTGAAATATTTCAGGTCTTTTTTGTTTTAATACTGATGATTTTGGCTTGATATCTCAAAAAATTTGCATATTCCATCCGACCCAAGATGCTAATTTTTTGAGACAGAATTTTGGGTTTTCAGGAGCTGTATGCCAAAATCATCAGTACAAAACAAAATAAGACCTGAATAATTTCCGTTGCTGTGCAATATATGAAAGTTTAATTTGTATCATTACATTATGGAAAACAATGAACTTTTGCACTATATGCTATTTTTTTTGAGAAGGACCTGTGTGTGTGCGTGTGTGTGTGTGTGTGTGTGTATGTGTATGTATGTATGTGTGTGTGTGTGTGTGTGTATATATATATATATATATATATATATATATATATATATGCTGTATAAATTTATTAGCTGTACCTGCCAACCTTCCCTCCCTCTTTCTCTTCCCTCCCTCTTTCTCTCCTTCCCTCCCTCTTTCCCTTCTTCCCTTTGTTTCTTTTCCTTCTTTTCCCTTTTCTCTTTCTTCCTTCTCTACCTGTTTCTTTCCTCCCTTTCTTTGCTCTTTGGTTCCATTCTTCCTTCTCTCTTCCCTTCCTTCCTTCCTTCCTTCCTTCCTTCCTTCCTTCCTTCCTTCCTTCCTTCCTTCCTTCCTTCCTTCCTTCCTTCCTTCTTGATGCATAAGAACACAGAGAGACTGACAGCTGTTGAGCAAGAGCTTCGTGTGTGTCTTTCTGCCATTCCTGCCAGGATATCTATGTTGTGTTCATCGAAACAGGCCCAGGTTTCACACTGAGTGTATAAATACATTTATAAACATATTAACTATATGTATTACTGTGTTAGAGTGTCTTTTTGTGTCATTTTGGTTGGTGGTGTGCCCCAGGATTTGGTCAATGTAAAAAATGTGCCGCGGCTCAAAAAAGGTTGAAAAACACTGTACTAGATTATGGTGGCAAAGGACTAAATCTGGAGCGCTTGAGATGCTGGCTGGCTTCATGTGCCAAAATGGAGCCCTAGAATGGAGCATAATGTAAGCAAGATTTGGGTCCTACTTACCTGTCCGAACGCATCTCTCCCTATGAACCATCGAGATGTTTAAGATCATCTGGAGTGGCCCTGCTCTCGGTCCCGCCTTCTTCGCAGGCGCGACTGGCGGGGACAAGGGACAGGGCCTTTTCAGTGGTGGCTCCTTGGCTTTGGAACGCCCTCCCTAAAGACATCAGATCGGCCCCCTCCCTCCTGACATTTTGCAAGAAAGTCAAGACCTGGCTATTTGAGCAGGCATTTCCTGATGAAATATAAGGCTTACTTGGATATATGGAATGACAACGATGCGATGGAAACTGATTTCAACATGACGCTGAGGCTGCAAGTGTATGTTTTTAATTGTTAAATTGTTATTATATGTGTTATGTTTTGGGGGGGAAGGGTTTGTCTTGTTGCTGTGTTGTATTGAGGGCAGAGACTGCCTGTGTAAACCGTCCCGAGTCGCCTTCGGGCTGAGAGGGGCCGTATAGAAACATGACAAATAAATAAATAAGATGAATAATAAAGCGGGGGAAATTTTTTGCAACCCTGGAGGTTTGGTCCCCGGCCACCTCTAAATCACCAGGAATTGAGTAACACCTTGAAGACTAACACATCGGTCATGTGGCCATAAATCTTTGGACTGCCAGCACCACCCAGGATTTCTCATCCAGCGCATTCCCCACTGAGCTCTACACCCCCGAATGGTGTGGAACAATAATACGTTATCGAGAGATGGCTGCAATAAAGCAGTCTGGGATCAATTCATTTCCAAAACGTAAATCAGTCGTTCCAGCGGGCCATTCGTTTCCATTCATTTCAATTACACGGACGCTGTAACATTTCAAATTTGTGGCAAACCTGGCAGGACCCCTCATAACAAGGCGGCAGAGGCCGGAGTGGGATATGCTCAATGCCGCAGATTCTAAGAGGCGATCATCATTCATTGTGCAATCAGATTGGCTCAAATGCCAGGCTCTCGCAACGGCAGCCAGATTGGGTCAGATGGCCAGTAGAAAAAGCACCTCGTGCAGAGGTGGGTCTGGCACCAATCGTCATCAGCATCGGCGATCCCTCGTGTCTGAGTCTGATTGCTTTCCCAGTGTAGTGTCTTGGCGGCGGGTCCGTAGGGGATTGTGGAGTCCTATTCTTGACTCTCATGTTCTTCTGCAGTGAGGACATCAGTTTCCAGGTGGTGGCTTAACCCATTGGGCCACCGGGGGCTCCTCGTCCATGCCCGGATTACCCATAAGGCCAACGAGGCCATGGCCTAGGGGCGCAAGCCGGGATGTGGGGGGGCGCAGATCACGACCCTCTTTCCCCCTTTCTCATGCCCCTCCTCGCTCCTTTTCCCGGCAAAGTCTCTGTCTCTCGCTCGCTCTCACGCGCGCTCTCTCTCTCGCGTGCGCGTTCTCTCTCTCACGTGCGCGTTCTCTCTCTTGCGCACGCTCTCTCTCTTGCGCACGCTCTCTCTCTCGCACTCTCTCTCTCTCTTGTGCGCTCTCGTGCGCTCTCTCTCATGTGCGCTCTCCCTCTCATGCGTGCTTTTTCTCACGCTCTCTTTATTTCGCTCTCTTTCGCGCACTCTCTCTCGTGCTCTTTCTCTCGCGTGCTCTCTATCGTGCTCTCTCTCACGTGCTCTCTCTCTCACTCTCTCTCTTGCTCTCTCTCGTGCTCTCTCTCACGTGCTCTCTCTCTCTCTCTCTCTCTCACTCTCTCTCGTGCTCTCTCTCACGCAAGCTCTCTCTCGCACAAGCTCTCTCTCGTGCACGCTCTCTCTCTCGTGCACTATCTCTCTCTCGCTCTCTCTCGTGCGCTCTCTCTCATGCATGCTTTTTCTCGCGCTCTCTTTATTTCGCTCTCTTTCGCGCACTCTCTCGTGCTCTTTCTCTCTCTCTCTCTCTCTTTCTCTCTCTCGTGCTCTCTCTCACGTGAGCTCTCTCTCGCACAAGCTCTCTCTCATGCTCTCTCTCACGTGCTCTCTCTCGTGCATGCTTTTTCTCGCGCTCTCTTTATTTCGCTCTCTTTCGCGCACTCTCTCTCATGCTCTTTCTCTCTCATGCTCTCTCTCACGTGCTCTCTCTCTCTCTCTCTTGCTCTCTCTCGTGCTCTCTCTCATGCGAGCTCTCTCTCTCTCGTGCGCGCCTTTGGAGCGAGTTTGCACCCGCTGCACTCTCCCCAAGCCTCCCGATTCCCGAGGAGACCTTCAGAGCACAGCGGAGCTTTCCAGCCGGTGGGAATGGGGACCTTGGAGGTGGTGGGAGGTTGGCTTTAAAAAGGCGTAATTCCAAGGTGTGGCCTAGGACGCAAAAAAGTGTTAATCCGGGTCTTTTCTCGTCCCCAGGTAATCAGATAGTACTCTATCCTGTACTTCATCTACTTCCCCAGCCATGGGATTTGCTGCTTGCACTATCCCATGCCCAGCCCCTTTTATAGTTGGCCCACATCCATTTAGTAACCCTGGCTTCCGCTCTCCCACAGCTTCTCCAGCCTTGAGGGGAAAGTGCCAAACCAGCATTGTGCTGGCTCTGCCACCGCTGGCTTGGCATTGCCCCCTCAAGGCTGGAGAAGCTGTGGGAGAGCTGAAGCCAGGGGAGGGGTGGGGCATGGTGCGGCCTGGCTCCTCCCCCTCCCCCAGCTTCGGCACTCCCAGCAGCTGCTCCCAGCAGGCCACCATCCCCCAGCCGTTCTTTACAGTGTTAAGAGTGTCATTTTGTGTCATTTTGGTTGGTGGTGTGTCCCCGGATTTTTTTAATGTTCAAAGTGTGCCGCGGCTCAAAAAAGGTTGAAAAACACTGTTCTAACACACCTTAGATTCACAGGGTTTCTAAAAATTTCAGTTGGGGTGCAACTTAGATGTGATGGTGCTTTGGATTTGGTGAAATACTGTGTCACCATCATCATGGACAATCCTTTGTGGCCCATGCGTTTGACTATCTTCCAAGGTAGAGTCTTGGTGTTGGGTCCATAAGTGACTGTGGAGACCTATTCTGGATCCATATAGTCTTTGGGGGGTGGGATTTGGGGGATATCATCATATGTGCTCCCTTGAAGCCCATGCATCTGACTGTCAACCAGAAGTAAAGTCTTGGAGTGTGTGTATAGGTGACTTGGAGTGTGTGTATAGGTGTGTGTATAGGTGACTTGGAGTGTGTGTATAGGTGTGTGTATAGGTGACTTGGAGTGTGTGTATAGGTGTGTGTATAGGTGACTTGGAGTGTGTGTATAGGTGACTTGGAGTGTGTGTATAGGTGTGTGTATAGGTGACTTGGAGTGTGTGTATTGGTGTGTGTATAGGTGACTTGGAGTGTGTGTATAGGTGTGTGTATAGGTGACTTGGAGTGTGTGTATTGGTGTGTGTATAGGTGACTTGGAGTGTTGTATAGGTGTGTGTATAGGTGACTTGGAATGTGTGTATAGGTGTGTGTATAGGTGACTTGGAGTGTGTGTATAGGTGTGTGTATAGGTGACTTGGAGTGTGTGTATAGGTGTGTGTATAGGTGACTTGGAGTGTGTGTATAGGTGTGTGTATAGGTGACTTGGAGTGTGTGTATAGGTGTGTTTGGGGATATAGGTGACGGGAGTGTGTGTATTGGTGTGTGTATAGGTGACTTGGAGTGTGTGTATAGGTGTGTGTATAGGTGACTTGGAGTGTTGTATAGGTATGTGTATAGGTGACTTGGAGTGTTGTATAGGTGTGTGTATAGGTGACTTGGAGTGTGTGTGTATAGGTGTGTGTATAGGTGACTTGGAATGTGTGTATTGGTGTGTGTATAGGTGACTTGGAGTGTGTGTGTATAGGTGTGTGTATAGGTGACTTGGAGTGTGTGTATAGGTGTGTGTATAGGTGACTTGGAGTGTGTGTATAGGTGTGTGTATAGGTGACTTGGAGTATGTGTATAGGTGTGTGTATAGGTGACTTGGAGTGTGTGTATTGGTGTGTGTATAGGTGACTTGGAGTGTGTGTATAGGTGTGTGTATAGGTGACTTGGGATGTTGTATAGGTGTGTGTATAGGTGACTTGGAGTGTTGTATAGGTGTGTGTATAGGTGACTTGGAGTGTTGTATAGGTGTGTGTATAGGTGACTTTGGAGACCTTTTGTCGATCTGCATGATCTGTCGCAATGAGGACAAACATTTCCAAACAGAAGGCATAAAGGGTTTGCTTGAGGTGCCTTCTTCCTCTTGGGATATTTCTCCCTTTCACCTTCTATTCCTGTATTGGAACAACAACAACATCAATTTGTTATCTGTCTCTCATCGTGGCTTGAGGCAACATTGTTAAAACACACACATAAAACACAATACCATTAAAATGTATAGGATAAAGATTAAAACACCAATACTAAACAATGCATAAGTAAAGTTCATTGTTTACTATTGACTACTAGGCCTTCTGGAAGCGATAGGTCTTCAATTGCAGCTGATTTATGTCACAGGATTTGCTGGTACGTGAAGTGATTTGGAAACTATAAATCGCTTCACAAATCAGCAAATCCCACGACAAGTGGTAGCAGAAGTTGATGGATTGAAACCATCATCTGCTACCACTTGTTGCGGGATTTGCTGGTACATGAAGTGATTTATAGTTTTCAAATCACAATCTCCCTGAACGGATGCAAGCTGGATTTTAAGTGTCCCAGAAGCAGGCAAAAAAACCCAAAACAACAGAGTCCTTTCATTGCAAACACATGTGCTTCAGCCCGTCTATCAGCAAAGTCCAACTGCCAACATCTGACCTTGTCTACACACTACTTTAGTACTCATGGATTCAGGTTTTCATCCAAAATATCAAGGGGTTTAAATCTTCACAGTTGCAGTATATACACAATGTACCAACAGGATACACAGATCCACTTTCCTTAAACTTGTAAACAATCGGAGTCATCATATAGTCACATACAACATAGGCAGATACTCACACTGAGTCACACAGGAGAGAGGAAGATGGATTATTTCATAGGTGTGTGTATAGGTGTGTGTATAGGTGACTTGGAGTATGTGTATAGGTGTGTGTATAGGTGACGTGGAGTGTGTGTATTGGTGTGTGTATAGGTGACTTGGAGTGTGTGTATAGGTGTGTGTATAGGTGACTTGGAGTGTTGTATAGGTATGTGTATAGGTGACTTGGAGTGTTGTATAGGTGTGTGTATAGGTGACTTGGAGTGTGTGTATAGGTGTGTGTATAGGTGACTTGGAATGTGTGTATTGGTGTGTGTATAGGTGACTTGGAGTGTGTGTATAGGTGTGTGTATAGGTGACTTGGAGTGTGTGTATTGGTGTGTGTATAGGTGACTTGGAGTGTTGTATAGGTGTGTGTATAGGTGACTTGGAATGTGTGTATAGGTGTGTGTATAGGTGACTTGGAGTGTGTGTATAGGTGTGTGTATAGGTGACTTGGAGTGTGTGTATAGGTGTGTGTATAGGTGACTTGGAATGTGTGTATTGGTGTGTGTATAGGTGACTTGGAGTGTGTGTATAGGTGCTGAAGCCCCCTTAGCCCCCCCCCCTGGCTACATGCCTGCTCAGGTGCTATCAATATTCCACATGTTCATCAAACAGTATTTTTATATGACTAGATATACTGCACCATTTTATTTATTTATTTATTATTTCGACTTATATACCACCCTTCCCGAAAAGGCTCAGGTTGGCTCACAGCAATGAACAACAAACACACAACATACTTGAAAACATAATAAAAACAGATTAAGACCAGAGTAGGGGTTACAGCTTAGAGATTGAACGCCTGGCGGAACAGGTTGGTCTTACAGGCCCTCTGAAAGGCCTGTAGGCCAGTTATTGCTCGTGCCTCCTCCGGGAGGGCGTTCCACAGGGTAGGCGCTGCTTCAGAAAAAGTGTGCTGCTGCGTCGATGACAAGCGGCAGATCTTAAGCGATGGAAGCTCTAGCAGGTTTTGATCCATGGACCGTAGTGGTCTCTGGGGAATGTGCAGGGAGAGGCGGTCCCTCAGATACACTGGCCCCAGGCCATGCAAGGCCTTAAAGGTTAGCACCAGCACTTTGAAGGCAATCCGGTACTCGATAGGGAGCCAGTGCAAGCATTGCAGGACTGGAGTGATGTGGCACAATAGTGTCACTCCAGCCAGCAGTCGAGCCACAGCGTTTTGCACCATCTTCAGTTTCCGGATTACTGACAAAGGAAGGCCAATGTAAAGGGCGTTACAGTAGTCCAGTCTCGAGATGACCGTGACCCGGATTATCGCGGCTAGGTCGTCACCGGAAAGATGGGCCGCCAGCCGCCTTGCCTGGCACAGGTGGAAAAATGCTGCTCTGCTCACGGTGGAGACCTGAGCCTCCATCGTCAGCAGAGGGCCCAGTTGGACCCCCAGGCTTTTAACCAGGGGTTGACGGGTTAACCACCTCACCGTCCATTATGGGCAGCCGGAGCTCCCCCCTCCCCCTGGGCGACCCAGCCACAGGACCTCCGTCTTCGACGGGTACACCTTCAACCTGCTGGCCCATAGCCACCCAGTCACGGCTTCCAGGCACTGATGGAAATAATCGGGTACAGAGTCTGGCCGGCCTTCCATCCTCAGCACCAGCTGGGTGTCATCAGCGTACTGATGACACTCCAGACCAAAACTATGCACCAGTTTGGCAAGTGGACGCATATAGGTGTTAAATAATTTCTACCTAACACTTTGTATTTCAACTCCCAAAATCCTGGATCATTGGCCAAGGCAGGTAGGGCTTCTGGTAGGTGAAGTCCAATACACCTGGAGACTGATGTTTGGAAAACACTGGACTAAATGTTCCTTTGGGCCCAAATCTACTGTTTGGAGACCACAATTGGCTCTACGCAGAGCCTTTATCCTGGGACTGAGCCACAATGTCAAATGGGAAAGAGCCCTCACTGTTTGGGGGAGCGATACTAAGCGCCATCATCGACTCTGTTTCATGTAGTTCAAGGGCATATTAAATATCCTTGGCCTGCCTTAGTCCAAATCAACTCTGTGCATTGTTCAAAGGCTGTATGGCCATCTGCTGGGAGGGCTTTGTGTGGGTCCTATTGCCTGGCAGAAGGGGGTTCGACTGGGTGGCCCCGGAGCTTCTTTTCCAGCAATATGATTCTAGGGCTCATTTTGGAAACAACTTCTTCAAGAAGCTCTTATGTAGTTTGTAGGTATGCAAATCCGCTAATGTTTTCTCCTCGCATGTGAGGACAAATTCCTGCTGTGGGAGGAAAAAAAACCCAATATCCCTCTGTGGGATTCTTCCTCAATTTGAATTTCCTGAAGTATGGTGGAGGAATTATCCTATAGATCAGTGCTGTCCAACTTCTAACCGGCCAAGGGCCGGATTCCAGGTCACTGATGACCTGGGGGGCCGCCCGGCCCCGCCCCTGGCCCCGCACCCGCCCCGGCTGCCGGGAAGCTTTGGGAGAGAGGGAGGAGCCACGCGGCACCCCCCTCCCTTCCAAGGCATCCTAGCCACAGATGAAGCTGGCGGTGATGTTTGGAAGCCGCAGGCTTCGGCGGCTGCTGCGATGCTTTGCAAGGGAGGGGGTTGCCGCCGGGGACCCCCCCTCCCTTGCAAAGCATCCCGGCAGCCGCAGAAACCGGCGCTGGCTTCGGCGGCTGCTGCGATGCTTTGCAAGGGAGGGTGTGCCGCCGGGGACCCCCTCCCTTGCAAAGCATCCGGCAGCCGCAGAAGCCGGCGCTGGCTTCGCGGCTGCTGCGATGCTTTGCAAGGGAGGGGTGCCGCCGGGACCCCCTCCCTTGCAAGGCATCGGCGCCCGCGAGAGTGGGAAGAAGAGGGCGGTGCAGGGAGGAGGAGCTAGCCCTCTTCCTCCTTCTTGTACTACCCCTTGTCCCTCTCTCACCGGCGCCGATGCAATTGGCGGCGCGGAGAGAGGGACGGAGGGGGCGTGCAGGAGGAGGAGCTAGCTCTCTTCCTCCTCCCTGCCCCGCCTCCCCCTCCCCCCGGCTGCCATTTTTTAAAAAAAAAATTAGATTTTTAAAAATAAAATTTAAAAATGGCGGCTGGGGGCATAGCTGGGGCTGTGCCCAACAGGCTGGGGGGCCGGATCCGGCCCCAGGGCCACCAGTTGGACAGCCCTGCTATAGATACAAGTGCTGGTCTGTTCAACAGCACAGATGTCGAGACTGGGACACCTCATGCTGGAAGCGCAAAGTGCAAAGGATACCAAACTGGGAGAGAAAGATGATGGTCCAGAGAAGAGGGGCCGGATCCAAACGACCTTCACAGATTAGAGACCTGGGCCCAAATTAGCCAAATTACTGTATTTACTCAAATCTAATGTGCCATTGAATCTAATGCACATCTCAATTTTCAATAGAATGAGGGATACCTGTGTTGAAATCCATTCATATGAAAGGGATCTAGGAGTCATAGGAGACGACAAGAGGAACATGAGTGTGATGCAGCAACTAAAAAAGCCAATGCCATTCAAGGCTGCATCCATAGGAGTCTAGTGTCTAGATCAATATTTTCAACCTTTTTTGAGCCACGGCACATTTTTTACATTTACAAGATCCTGGGGCACACCACCAAACAAAATGACACAAAATGACACTCTAACACAGTAATACATATAGTTAATATGTTTTTTTAATGTATTTATACACTCAGTGTGAAACCTGGGCCTGTTTCGATGAACACAACATAGATATCCTGGCAGGAATGGCAGAAAGACACAAACTTCCCACACAGAACTCCCATAACCAAGAGAAAATACTATAAGAGTTTGGTGGGCATTGACCTTGGGTTTTGGAGTTGTAGTTCACCTATATCCAGAGAGCACTGTGGACTGAAACAATATTGGATCAGGACCAAACTTGACATGAATACTCAATATGCCCAAATGTGAACACAGATGGAGTTTGGGGGAAATAGACCTTGACATTTGGGAGTTACAGTTTCTGGGATTTATAGTTAACACACAATCAAAGAGCATCCTGAAGTCTTGCAACAATATTATTTATTATTATTCTAGCTTTAGGGTTCTAGGGTTCCACTATAAACTGAACAGGCCAAATGAGTGGTGCGACAGCTAAACAATTCAGTGTGGGGTTGGATCTCTTCCAACTCTGGGATCCGGTGGCATTGGATCTTTATCCAAGGCTCTTTTTCTGGATGTGCAATGCCTTCCAGCAGGCTGTGTTTACCTGTATACTTTCATTTTTGGATGGGAGAGGGCTTGTTTCCACGGTAACTAATGGACCACTTAATGGAGGAAATTATCATGCCCAGCTTCACGCCCCGGAGAGTGTTCCAAAATAGAAACCCATGTAATTTGCCGAAGTGTGCAATATTGCGGTGGTGCAGGCGGTGACCAGAAGCCATTTAGGAGCCCCCGAAAAGGGGGACGGTGTTGTGGGGGAGAGGCTGCTTATATCGGCATCTGGCTGCAGGATGGGGTTTGTGGCCTTTTCCTATTAATTTAAAAAAGTCTAAGAGGCCACAGCCAAGCCTCCCTGTTGAGCACACACGGGTGATTTCAATGGATTAGGAAGGGGGGATTGCAGGGGCCGAACAGACCCATAAAACACCCCCAAAATGCAGGGAGAGAGGAGAAGAGCTGGGAGTGGCTGTTTTGGAAAAGGTATGTTTTCAGTGTTAAAATGGGAGACGAGAGTAGCCTGAGGACTATGTTGCCCCTCCCCGAAACCCTCCTTTTATTTATAGCCTTTGAAATCACCACCGATACCTGAATCTAGATAGATAAGTAGGTAGGTAGGTAGATAGGTAGATAGGAAGGTTAATAGATAGGAAGGTTGATAGGTAGATAGGAAAGTAGGAAGGTAGATATGTAGGTTCATTGATACATACTGTAGATGTGTAAGTAGGCAGTAAATAGGTTAGGCAGGCAGGCAGGTAGGTAGATAGATAGATAGGTAGGAAGGTTGATAGGTAGGAAGGAAGGTAGATATGTAGGTTGATACATAGATGTATAAGTAGGCAGGTAAATAGGTTAGGCAGGTAGGTAGATAGGTAGGTAGGTTGATAGGTAGATAGGAAGGTATGAAGGTAGGTAGATATGTAGGTTGATACATAGATGTGTAAGTAGGCAGGTAAATAGGTTAGTCAGGCAGGTAGGTAGGTAGGTAGGTAGGTAGATAGGAAGGTAGGAAGGTAGATATGTAGGTTGATACATAGATGTATAAGTAGGCAGGTAAATAGGTTAGTCAGGCAGGTAGGTAGGTAGGTATAGGAAGGTAGGAAGGTAGATATGTAGGTTGATACATAGATGTGTAAGTAGGCAGGTAAATAGGTTAGTCAGGCAGGTAGGTAGATAGCTAGGTAGATAGGTAGGTAGGAAGGTTGATAGGTAGATAGGAAGGTATGAAGGTAGGTAGGTAGATATGTAGGTTGATACATAGATGTGTAAGTAGGCAGGTAAATAGGTTAGGCAGGCAAGTAGGTAAGTAGATAGCTAGGTAGATAGGTAGACAGGTAGGAAGATTGATATGTAGATAGGAAGGTAGGTATGTAGGTTGATACATAGATGTGTAAGTAGGCAGGTAAATAGGTTAGTCAGGCAGGTAGGTAGGTAGGAAGGTTGATAGGTAGGAAGGGAGGAAGGTAGATATGTAGGTTAATACATAGATGTATAAGTAGGCAGGTAAATAGGATAGTCAGGCAGGTAGGTAGGTAGATAGGTAGGTAGGTAGGTTGATAGGTAGGAAGGTATGAAGGTAGGTAGGTAGATATGTAGGTTGATACATAGATGTGTAGGTAGGCAGGTAAATAGGTTAGGCAGGCAAGTAGGTAAGTAGATAGCTAGATAGATAGGTAGACAGGTAGGAAGATTGATAGGTAGGTAGGAAGGTAGATATGTAGGTTGATACATAGATGTGTAAGTAGGCAGGTAAATAGGTTAGTCAGGCAGGTAGGTAGGTAGATAGGTAGATAGGAAGGTTGATAGGTAGGTTGATACATAGATGTGTAGGTAGGCAGGTAAATAGGTTAGGCAGGTAGATAGGTAAATAGGTAGGTATGTAGCAGGTAAGCAGGTAGATATTAAGGGAGGTAAATTGGTAGGTAGGTAGGTAAATAGTAGGCCTTGTTGATCCACAAAAAAAATGGTTCAAAACCCGTTCCGGATTTAGTGGGTGCTGGCGCTTTGAATCTAAATGAATTCCAAAATTTTCTGGAAAAAAAGGCTTCGTTAATGGCGGGCCACCTCCAAACTGGGTTAAACACCCAGTTTGCAGGCGGATGCCTTCTCCCCCACGTCAGAACCACTTCTGTTGCGGAGGGAAGGCACCTGCCTCTAAACTGGGTGTTTCGGAGGGAAGAATTTCCCCCTTCCAACTGGGGGGTTTAAACACCCAGTTTGGAGGGGCATCTCCTTCCCTCCGTGTTAGACCTGGTGCGAGAGCCGCACACAGAAAGGAAGGCCAAGGAAGGGAAACCTGCCGATTCCTTTCTGAAAATGGCTGCGGTGGCTTCGAAATGGCAAATCAACTCAGACTATGAATGTGTTCATTTGCTTTGGTCAATAACCCATCTCAGCCTTCTTATGGAAAAGCTTTGTTCCAAAGCCAGGTCTTGACTAGCCTCCTGAAGGACAAGAGGGAGGGAGCAGACCTAACTTTACCTGGGAGAGAGTTCCATAGCCGAGGGGCCAGAACGGAGAAGGCCCTGTCTCTCGTTCCCACCAGACGCGCTTGCGCAGATGGCGGGGCCGAGAGCAGGGCCTCTCCGGAGGATCTTAGCGTCCTTTATGGTTCATAGGGGAGAATCCGTTCGGACAGGGCTAGAACCGTATAGGGGTTTTGGTAGGTATGTAGGCAGGCAGGTAAGTAAATTTGTAGGCAGGTAGATTGGTAGATAGATAGATAAATAAAAGAGTAGGTAGGTCAACAAGTAGGTAGGCAGGTAGGTAGGAAGGCAATTGGCAAATAGGTAGGTAATTGGTAGGTAGGTAAGTAGATAGGTAGGTTGATAGGCAGGTAGATAGGTAGGTAGTTGGCTCTATTTTTTCATGTGAAATGCTGCTTTCTGGCCCTTATAGGCATCCTAGAGTGCATTCAAATTATATATTTCTAAATGCTGTTTGACCCCACTAGAGCTTTCCTGGCTTAGTGCTATAGAATCCTGGGAGTTGTAGTTTTGCAAGCCTTCTCTGCCAAGGAAGACTAGTGCCTCACCAAACCACAGCTCCCAAAGATTCCCAGCCTCGAACCATGGCAGTGCAAGTGGTGCCAAGCTGCCTTCGGAAGTCTACACTGGAGGTGCAACCTTGGAAAGCAGGACCTCATCTGCATGGCTGTATAATGCAGTCTAACTACATTGAGGTGTGTTATTGGACAGCGTAGACTCATACAACCTAGTTCCATTCTAATGGATGCAATGTAGACGGGGACTCTTAAGATGCTATAAGATCCCTTTGCTACCTACTGCTTCCACGGAAGAATGTACACATCTGAAAGTCGCCAAAGGGATGCCAGCGGATGATTTTTGTGTTAGGTGTCCCCCTAGATCAGTGCTTTTCAACCTTTTTTGAGCCGCGGCACATTTTTTATATTTACCAAATCCTGGGGCACACCACCAACCAAAATGACACAAAATGGCACTCTAACACAGTCATACGTACAGTTAATATGTTTTTAAATGTATTTATACACTCAGTGAGAAACCTGGGCCTGTTTCGAAGAACACAACATAGACAGCCTGGCAGGAATGGCAGAAAGACACACAGGAAGGTCTTGCTCAACAGCTGTCAGTCTCTCTCTGTGTTCTTATGCATCAATAAGGAAGGAAGGAAGGAAGGAAGGAAGGAAGGAAGGAAGGAAGGAAGGAAGGAGGGAGGGGGAGGGAGGAGGGAGGGAGGGAAGGAGGGAAAGAAGGAGGGAGGAGGGAGGAAGGAAGGAAGAAAGGAAGAATGGAACCAAAGAGCAAAGAAAGGGAGGAAAGAAACAGGTAGAGAAGGAAGAAAGAAAAAGAGAAAGAAGAAGGAAAATAAAAAGAGGGAAGAAAGGAAAGAGGGAGGGAAGGAGAGAAAGAGGGAGGGAAGGTTGGCCACAGCAACGCATGGTGGGTACAGCTAATAAATTTATACAGCATATATATATATATATATATATATATATATGTATATATGTATGTATGTATATGTATATATATATGAACAGTGGGAGTTGTAGGCCAAAACACCTGGAGGGAGGGCCCAAGTTGGCCCACACCTGTCTTAAGTGAGCAAACCCTGTTAGTTTTCAGCCCCTGCTTAAAGGTGCCTCAACCCTGTGTCCCGAACGCCCCATGACTCGCCTTGGCCGAGTGCGAGGGAATCACCAGAGTGGTAGTTTGACACCATCCTGAGCCTCCCCAAACTACAAATCCCGGGATTCCCCAGCCTTGAGCCCTGGAAGACCAAGAGGTGCCTCACTGCATGAATGCTAGGGTGTAGATCCGCCCCCAGGCAGCCGGGGGACCCGGGGAAGTCCCATCCCAGGATCTTCTCTCTCTCCGCGCGGCTCTTTCTGCCTGATGCAGTCCCCGTCTTTCTGCTCAAACCCTTCCGAGGCCGAGGAAGGAGCGGAGGGGAGGAGGAAGCCCAAGAAGGCAAGTGGCGAGTAGAGGCTGTGTTTGCGGGACTCAGGCAAGGGATCGAATCCCGGCTAGGGCTCCCCAGTAGGATAGGAGGGCGCTCTCCCTCTCTCTCTTCTATCTCCAATTTCCCACGGCACACCTGATGATCACTCATGGCATACTAATGTGCGATGGCACACTGGTTGGGAAACACTGCCCTAGATCACGACGCACTTTCTTGAACCAAGACGAAAGACTCTCCAGCATTTTTCTCTTTATTCCCTCCTTGCTGTATATGCAATTACGCATGCATTCAGGAAGCTCAGTTCTCAAGCTTCTCAAATGCACGAATAGAGATAGCAGAGAGATTCACTCGAAGGCGAATAGCTTTCCCTCTTTTGTGCCAAGACTCTGCCTGGATTTGGGCGTCTTCCTTATTTATTTCCCCCGGCTTCGTCCAGGCTTTGCCTCTGGTTGGGATCCCTGGGTGCAGGTTGATTAGAAAGTATTACCGACCAAAGGGGGAAAGCCGAGAGTCATCATCTTTCACAGAGAAAGTGTTGGAAGGGCCTTCGGGGAGGAAAAACGCTGAAGCTGGCAAGAGGTTTCTTGCAAGGCTTTCCAGTCTCCTCCCGAAGAAAAGCTGCATCTCCAGCAGGGAGGCCGAAGGAGACGCACAACACAAGCCTCTTTGAGCGTCGGGCTATATGCACACGGCTATATAATGTTTCCCAACCAGTGTGCCGTGAGCGATCATCAGGTGTGCCGTGGGAAATTGGAACCTCCAACACCCTTTCTTCCCCCTCCTGCCGAACACTTTTTCTTCTCCACTCGGGCTCCCTTCTTCCCAGCCTCGCTTTGCTCTGAGGCGAGTCTGCGCAGTAGCGCCCACACGGGTCACGTCTTCCTCCCTCCCCCCTCCCCTCCTGAACACGCTCACGCTGCCCCCTCGGATCAAAATGGCGGCAGAAGCAGCAGTGTCGAAGAAAAAGTAAGTGTTGGGCAGGAGGGGGAAGAAAGGGCGCGAAGGGGGAGGGGGAGGAAGAGGTCTCTGTCGAAAGCTGGCATGGGCAAACTTGGACCTTCCAGGTGTTTTGGACTCCAACTCCCACCATTCCCAGCAGCCTCAGGCCCGTTCCCTTTTTCCCCCTCAGCCACTTAAGCAGGAAAGGGCCTCAGGCTGTTAGGAATGGTGGGAGTTGGAGTCCAAAGCACCCAGAGGGCCAAAGTTTCCCCATGCCTGTTTCAGGGACCTTAAAGTGGTGAGCCTCCTCACAACATTGTGATTCTGGATAGAAAACAAACAACAACATAACATCACATTGTTTGAGTCCACAGTGCTCTCTGGGTGTAGGTGAACTACAACTTCCAAACTTCCAGGTCAATTCCCAAGCAAACCCTTTCAGTACTTTCTGTTGGTAATGAGAGTTTCAATATGCCAAGTTTGGTTCAATTCCATTGTTGCCAGAGTTCAGGATGTTCTTTGATTGTGTGTTAACTATACATCCCAGAAACTGTAACACCCAAATGTCAAGGTCTATTTTCCCGAAACTCCATCTGTGTTCACATTTTGGCATATTGAGTATTCATTCCAAGTTTGTTCCTGATCCAACATTGTTTCAGTCTACAGTGCTCTCTGGATGTCGGTGAACTACATCTCCAAAACCCAAGGTCAATGCCCACCAAACTCTTATGGCATTTTCTCTTGGTTATGGGAGTTCTGTGTGGGAAGTTTGTGTCTTTCTGCCATTCCTGCCAGGATATCTATGTTGTGTTCATCGAAACAGGCCCAGGTTTCACACTGAGTGTATAAATACATTAAAAATCATATTAACTATATGCATGACTGTGTTAGAGTGTCATTTTGTGTCATTTTGTTTGGTGGTGTGCCCCAGGATTTTGTAAATGTAAAAAGTGTGCCGCGGCTCAAAAAAGGTTGAAAAACACTGCTTTCGATGATTTGTGGACCCAGGGATCTTCTAAACACGTTGAAAGTTAGTATGCTGACAGAGGAGAATATTTTCCACCACTGTGGCAAGTTTTGTCAGTAGCGGTCTAAAAATTTTATTTATTTATTTATTTATTTATTTATTTATTCTTTTGGCTTCTAGACCGCTCCCTCTAGAAACTCGGAGCGGTTTACAACAGGTAAAAACAGGCGTAGAACTGACATTATAGAACAACGGTGTAAAAGCAGATAAGCAATGATTTAATCTAAAACAGGGCTGTCCAACTGGCGGCCCCGGGGCCGGATCCGGCCCCGTAGCCTGTTGGACACGGTCCCACCTATGCCCTCAGCCGCCATTTTTAAATTTGAAAAAAAAAATCAATTTTTTTTAAAAAATGCGGCCGGGGGGGAGGGGGGAGGCGGGGCAGGGAGGGAGGAGGAAGAGAGCTAGCTCCTCCTCCTTTTCGGCCCCCTCCCTACCTAGGGCGGGGGAGCCGCCGAAAAAGGGCAGAAGGCGGCGCCAACAGCAGCGCGTCACAGGCCTGGCGTGACGCGCTGCTCCTTGGCACCGCCTACTCCTCCTTTTCGGTGCCCCCTCCCTTCCTAGGGGGGAGGGGGGGCGCCAAAAAGGAGGAGTAGGCGGCGCCAAGAGCAGCGCGTCACGCCAGGCCTGTGACGCTCTGCTCTTAGCGCCCGCCTACTCCTCCTTTCGCGCCCCCTCCCTACCTAGGGGCGGGAGCCGCCGAAAAAGGCAGAAGGCGGCGTCAAGAGCAGCGCGTCACAGGCCTGGCGTGACACGCTGCCCCTTGGCGCCGCCTACTCCTCCTTTCGCGCCGCCCTCCGCCCTAGGAAGGGAGGGGGCACCGAAAGGAGGAGTAGGCGGTGCCAAGGGCAGCGCGTCACGCCAGGCCTGTGACGCGCTGCTCTTGGCGCCGCCTTCTGCCCTTTTTTCGCCGTTTTAGGAGGGGCGGGGCCTGGGGGCGGGGGCGAGGCCTGGGGGCGGGGCCTGGGGGTGGGGCCGAGCGGCCCCCTAGGTCATCAGTGACCTTTTATCCGGCCCTGGACCCCGTAGAAGTTGGACAGCACTGATCTAAAACATTACTAGCGCTAAAATAATTCTAAAAGTAAGCTAAACTACTGTACATAGAAAGCATAACAGTTACTCAACTGGAAAAGCCAGGCGAAAAAGAGCCGTCTTGCAGGCTGGGCGAAAAGAGGGCAGTTCCTGATACCTCTGACTTCCTCAGGTAGGGCATTCCATAGAGATGGTGCCACCACCGAGAAGGCCCTTTGTCTTGTTGAGGACAAGTGGAGTTGCCGGATGGAGGGGACGTTGAGAAGGTTTTGTACACCGGAGCGTAGGGATCTCTGGGGACAATATGGTGAAAGGCGGTCCCTCAAGTACACTGGCCCAAGACCATACAAGGCCTTAAAGGTTAACACCAATACCTTGAAGGAGATCCGGTGCTCGATGGGCAGCCAGTGCAGTTGCCGCAATATTGGTGTAATATGGCATCTCGCCGGTGCCCCGGTGAGAAGGCATCCCGCGGAATTCTGCACTAACTTGAGCTTCCGGATCATCCCCAAGGGTGGGCCGATGTAAAGGGTGTTACAGTAATCCAGTCTTGAGATGACCGTCGCCTGGATCACCGTGGCCAGGTCGTTCACGGAGAGGTAGGGTGCCAGCTGCCTAGCCTGGCGCAGATGGAAAAATGTGACTTTGCAGGCCGTGGAGACCTGAGTCTCCATGAACACCAGTGGATCCAATTGGACTCCCAAGCTCTTTACTAGCGATGACGGGCATAGAGCCTTGCCATCCAGTGTAGGCTACTGGCACTTCCCCCCACCCGGATGGCCCAGCCACAAGATCTCCGTCTTGAGGATTCACCTTCAATCGGCTGGATCGTAGCCATCCAGTCACGGCTTCAAGGCATAGATGGGAAGAATCGGGTACGGAGTCTGGCCGGCCCTCCATCCTCAGCACCAGCCGGGTGTCATCAGCGTACTGGTGACACTCCAGCCCAAAGCTGCGCACCAACTGGGCCAGGGGACGCATGTAGATGTTAAATAATAGAGGGGAGAGGAATGAGGGAAAGGGAATCCCCCAAGTTTTGCTTGACCCGTTTGCAGGTTTTTATTATTATTATTTATTATTATTTATTGGGATTTCTGCACCGCCGACTCCCGGGGGCTCGCGGCGGCTCACAAAAGCCAATGGCACAGCGCCAGAGGGTTAAAAACATGAAGCACGTAAAAACACAATTAAAACAATGCAATACAGCTAAAACAATAGAGCAGCAGCAGATACAACAGCCCAGTGAGTATACACACGAGCCTACTCACCGAAGGCCTGCCTAAACAGGCCCTTCTAAACAGGCCCTTCTAAACGGGAGTAAGTCCCTCAGGGCTCTGGCTTCGGCTGGGAGGGCGTTCCATAGCGTGGGGGCTATCACAGAGAACGCCCTCCGGCGGTAGATGTTAAATGAGCCAACTTTACAGATGGAATTACCAGGAGGTTGGCCTCCTCGGACTGTAGTGATCTCGATGGGCAATATGGAGTGAGACGGTCCCTCAGGTACGCTGGCCCCAGGCCGTGAATGGCCTTAAAGGTAAGAACCAGCACTTTGAAGGCGACCCGGTGCTCGATAGGCAGCCAGTGCAGATCCTGCAAAATTGGTGTTATGCGGCAACCTGCTGGGGCCCCAGACAGGAGCCGGGCGGCAGTGTTCTGCACCAGCTTGAGCCTCCGGATCGGCGACATAGGCAGGCCAACGTGAGAGCGCGTTACAGTAATCTAGCCTCGAGATGACCGTGGCTTGGATCACCGTGGCTAGGTCGCTCCGGGAGAGGTAGGGGGCCAGCCTCCTAGCCTGGCGGAGGTGGAAGAAAGCAGCCTTGCTAGCCATGGAGACCTGGGCCTCCATGGTCAGCTGGGAGTCCAGGTGGACACCCAGACTCTTCACTGACGGCGCTGGGTGCAGTGCCGCACCGTCCAGGGTCGGAAGCCGGGCACCCACCGCGCCCGGGCGGCCCAGCCACAAGATTGCATTGCGCAATCGCGGACGCCATTAACGAATTAATTCCTAAATTGCGGAACAAATGCAGAATTTTTTTTGGAATTTTTTTTAAGAAAATTTCAGAATCGCTTCAGATTTGAACCAACAGCGCCCCCTATATCCGAAACGAGTTTTGAACCATTTTTTCCCTTTATCAAACAGGCCTACAAGTTATCTTGAACTGAAGAGCTGTCCTTGGTGCTGAAAATCATGACTGGAAAGGCACATTGACACTGTCGAATGGATGCAGTTTGTCACCATTGGAACTGCCATGGCCCAAAGCAATGGGATCGTGGGAGTTGTAGTTTCCTTTGCCAAAGAGTGCCAAATTACAGACCCCAACATTCTATAGCATTAAGCCATGGCAGTTCGAGTGGTGTCAAACTGCATTCATTTCACTGTGTAGACATGGGGCAGCTTGGGATTTCCATCCAGGCGTTTTGGACTTCAACTCCCACAATTCATAGCCACCTCAGGCCCCTTCTTTTTTTCCCCTCAGCTACTAAGTGGAAAAGGAAAGGGGAAAGGAAAGGCAGGGGTTGGTGCTCATGTCCACTTCTAAGCCAATGAGCCAGTGTTGTCTTTGGACACTTCCAAGGTCATGTGGCCAGCATGCCTGCATGGAGCACTGTTACCTTCCCACATAAGCAGTACCTATTGATCTTCTCACATTTGCATATTTTTGAACTGCTAGGTTGGCAGAAGCTGAGGCTAACAGCAGGAGCTCACCCTGCTCCTCAGATTTGAACCACCAACCTTTTGGTCAGCAAGTTCATCAGCTCAGTGGTTTAACGGACGATCTTAAAGCTCTAGCAGGTTCATAAAGGAAGATGTGTTCAGATAGGTAAGTTGTGCCAGAACCGTTTAGGGCTTTTTAGGCTAAAGTCAGTACTTTGAATTGTGCCCGGTAGCAAACTGGCAGCCAGTGGAGCTGAAGCAACAGAGGAGTTGTGTGCTCACTCACTATATCTGTGCATTTCATTATTTGTGCCTAAGTATAGTACTTTTCGCCCTCTTGAGGTTCACTTCGTTAGTTTTGCCCCACCTCTCCAAGCCTTCTAACATTCAGGGATGGACCCACAAACCATCTCTTCTTCTAGCAATACATTTCAACTTTGCTGCAATAATACCGTATATACTCGAGTATAAGCCGACCCAAATATAAGCCGAGGCACCTAATTTTACCATACAAATCCGGGAAAATGTATTGACTCGAGTCAGGGCCGTAGCCAGGATTTTGAAGGAGGGAGGGAGGGAGGGAGGGAAGAAGGAAAGGAAGGAAAGGAGGGAGGGAGGAAAGAGGGAAGAAAGGAAGGAAAGAAAGAGGGAAAGAAGGACAGAAGGAGGGAGGGAGGAAAGGAAGCAACGGGTTCCGATTCCAAGAAAAGGATTTCCACTTCAACATTAGGAACAATGTTCTGATCGCATGAGCTCTTTGGCAGTGGAATATTATGCCTGTTCTGGAGGTCGCATAGCAGAGGCTGGATGGCCATCTGTTGGGAGGGCTTGGGTTGTGTCTTCCTTCATCCCAGGTGAAAAGCAGGAAGGGAGGGAGGAATGTAGGGAGGGAAGGAAGGAGGGAAGGAGGGTGGGAGGGAGGAAAGGAAAGAGAAAAAAAAGGAAGGAAGGGAGGGAGGGAGGAAAGAAAGAAAGAAGGGAACTGAATGAGGGAGGGAGGAAAGAAGGGAGGGAGGAAGGAAAGGGAGGAAAGAAGGGAGGGAGGGAGGGAGGAAAGAGGGAATGAGGGAGGGAGGGAGGGAGGAAAGGGAGGAAGAAGGGAGGGAGGGGAGAAGCAAAGGAAGGAAAGGAGGGAGGGAGGGAAGAGGGAAGGAAGGAAGGGAAGAGGGAAGGAAGGACAGAAGGAGGGAGGAAGCAAAGGAAAGAAGCAAAGGAAGGGAGGAATAAAGAAGGAAAGATGTAAAGGAAGGACTGAATGAGGGAGGAAGCAAAGGAAAGAAGCAAAGGAAGGAAAGAAGGGAGGGAGGAAAGAGGGAATGAGGGAGGGAGGAAAGGAAGGAAGAAGGGAGGGAGGGGAGGGAAGAAGCAAAGGAAGGAAAGGAGGGAGGGAGGAAAGAGGGAAGGAAAGAGGGAAGGAAGGACAAAAGGAGGGAGGGAGGAAAGGAAGGAAGGAGGGAGAGAGGGAGGAAGCAAAGGAAGGGAGGGAGAGAGGAAAGAGGGAAGGAAAGAAGGAAAAGGAAGGAAGGGCGAAGAGGAAGGAAAGGAAAGAAGGAAGAAAATAAGGGCGGTAGGGAGAGAAGGAAGGAAGGAAAAATGGGGGCTGTGCCCACTTTGCCAGACTCTCCGTGGGTCCAGGAGCCGTCCTGCTGAGCCATCGAGAATAACAACAATACAGGGCCGTAGCCAGGATTTTGATTCGGGGCTGAGTTTGGTTTGGGGCTGAGACTGGGTGGAAGAGGGTCTACCCTAGCAAACCTTTTGTATTGTTATCCCAAGAACCCCATTAATGTGGGATATAATGAGCATGGTGATCAGATCATGATATGAATAAACATAACAGTTTAAATAATGTACCAGAAAGGCCTTTTCGCGGACCACCCTGAGAATTTCGGGGGGGGGGGGCTGAAGCCCCCTTAGCCCCCCCCCCCGGCTACATGCCTGACTCGAGTATAAGCCAAGGGTGGGAAATGCAGCAGCTACTGGCAAATTTGAAAATAAAAATACCAATAAATTGCATTAATTGAGGCATCAGTAGGTTAAATGTTTTTGAATATTTTTGGATAATTATATTTATATATATATATAATTTAAAATAAGACTGTCCAGCTCTGATTAATCCATTATTCTAACCTTCTTCGATGTAAATATGCTTATGTGTCCTTCCAATAATAATACTGGGAGTAAAATAATAAATGTAATTATAACAATAATAAAGTAAAATAATAAATGTAATAATCATAGAGTAAAATAATAAATGTAATAAAAATAATAATAGAATAAAATAAGGTAAATGTAATAATAATAATAAATAGAGTAAAATAATCTATATATATAAGAATGTAACATCCGTGGTTATACGCTTATAGGCAACAAAACCACACAACGCAGACACACAAAACCAGGCCACACTGACACATCACCCAACGAGGTAAGTTTGCACAAAAAAACCCACCAAAAAATTAAAGACAACAGCCGAAAAACCCTAAAAACGTTTGGGACTACAAGTCCCAGAAACCACTGGGGTAGGCCAAGAAACACCATCCATGGCAAAGGCGGTTAGAACAGCTCCCTCCCCCCCCAGATCGGGCACGTGCTGTGCTCCTCGCCGCCTCCCCACCCCTCAACACACGGAGCGCACAAAACCCCCGGCCAGTCAGAGGGGCAGCGCGAGAAAAAGCAGTCAAAATCTTTTCTCTCCCCTCCCCATCCCAAAGGAAAGTAAACAAACAGACTGCTGGTGGGCAGCCCGGGACGAAAGAAAGGGAAAGAAAGACAGAAAGGAAGACAGAGGGGGGGGGGGGGTGAGACAGAAAGAGAAAAGGACGGAATTGAAGAGGTAGCAGAGATGGAAAGAAAAAAGGGAAGGAGAGAGGGAGCAAAGGGCGGGAGAGAAAGAGGGATGGAAGGAAAGGAAAGGAAGACAATGCGGGGGGGGGGGACCGAAAGAGGACGGAATGGAAGAGGTAGCAACAGACAGGAAGGAAGGCGAGAGTAAAGGAGGGAGGGAAAACGGGAAGGAATGCAAGGGGGAAAGGGCGAGAAAGGTCAGAGAAAAGGAGGGAGGGAAGGAAAGAAGGAAGTACCACAGGAAGAAAGAAGAGAAAGTACACAGGATAGAAAAAGGAAAGAAAAGGTAATAAAGGAAGGACAACCTGGTGAGGGGAAGAGAAAAAGGAAGAAAAGAAAGAGAGGGAGGGAACAGAGAGAGGGGAAAAAAGGGGGAGGACTGATTGAGAAACGGAATGAATTGGAGGAAGGAGGGAAAGGAAAGACAGAAGGAAGGAGGAAACACACACATACCCACACACATATATACAGTACATGCACAAAAATATACAAATATACACATACACACATACATACACACATCTGTACTTACACACATCTACACATATACATGCATATACATATACAAACACATAACTACACACATATACACACAAATACATATACACATATACATAAGTAAACGCACATATATACACACACATATATACACAAACACACAAGTACATATACATACATACACACACAGACAGTCCCCAAGTTACAAACATCCCACTTAAAATGACTCATACTTAAGAACACGGCTGGATTGAATGGCTTTTAGGGGTTGCAAGTCATTTGATTGTGCTTTTCAACAACGCCACAGCAACGCGTGGCCGGGTCAGCTAGTAAATGTAATAAAAACAGTACTAGAGTAAAATAATAAATGTAATAATAAAAATAATAAATAAAGAGAAATAATAAATGTAATAATAAATAGAGTAAAATAATGTAAATGTAATAATAATAAATAGAGTAAAATAATCTTCTATATATATAAAAATCGAGTGGTCGTGGGATGTCGTATATGCACGGCCAAACTATACCCCCCCCCCCAAACACAAATCCCACGACACACATTCCCCCAGACCACGAGGTACAGACATAACACAAAAACACACCTCCCTAACTTGCAACCCCCCCAAAAACAGCCCCCCAAAACCGCCCATTGACTCCCGTTCTGCGCTGGCCGCGAGCGCTGGAGAGAGGGAGAGCAATCGCGCAGGCGCACAGCGACCCCCCCCAAACCCCCCCAATTCATCCCGTCACCCTCTCTTCCCACTCACCAGGACCTTCGCAGCCACACCGGCGACGCAGTAACCACCTCCTCGCCATCCTCACCCTTGACCACACGTCCCCGGTCCCAGAGCAGCTCTAGCCCGCCGCACTACACTTCCCAGAAACCTCCGCATAAACCGGAAGTGGCCATGCCGGGTTTCTGGGAAGTGTAGTCCAAAACGCCGCACTTCAATACCGCGGCCTGACGCCACCCAGCACACCCAAACAGGGGCGGGCCAAGTACGACGCTGCCCATGCGCGCCAGGGTGGGAGGCAGGCACGGAGATCAGCGCTCCGCCCACCGGCGTGTCCCCCGTGGTTCCCGCGGCCACGCCTGAAAGAAGGTACGCTCCCGGGCTTTCCTTGCTTCACGTGCGGCCGCCGCAGCCGCGGGGGACACGGCGGAGGGCGGATTACATCTCCAGGCCTCCTTCCGCCCTCCGGGCGTGTCCCCCGCGGTTGCGGTGGCCGCGCCTGAAAGAAGGTAAGCTCCCGGGCTTACCTTGCTTCACGCGCGGCCGCCGCAACCGCAGGGAACACGGCGGGAGGTACTGAGAGAGAAAGAAAGGGGCCCTGAGAGAGGGGGAGGAGAGAGAGGGGGAGTGACACCGAGAGAGCCGGGGGAGGGGAGAGAGAGGGGGGGAGTGACAGAGAGAAAGGGGGGGAAGAGAAGGGGGGAATCAGGCAGCGAGAGAGAGGAGGGGGAGAGAGAGAGGTGGGAAAGTGAAACAGAGAGAGAGGGGGAGGGGAGAGAGACAAAGGGGGGAAACAGACAGAGAGAGGGGGGGAAGTGTACATACACACATACACACATACATACAGAAACACACACATACATACACATACATACAGACACACAGACACATACATACTCACATACATACATACACACACACATCCATACACATACACACACAACTACATACACACACATACACATACATACACAAACACATATATATACACAGACACACACACATCCACACACATACATACACAAAAACCACACATACAAACACACACATACATACACACACACATACACAACACACATACACATATACACACACAAAACACATTGACAAATCATTTCCAACCCTTACATACCCACACTTCCACACATCTCCTAAATAGGGCACAGCAACGCGTGCCGGGTTCAGCTAGTACATATAATAAAAATAATACTAATAACAGAGTAAAATAATAAATAACTTTGACTCAAGTATAAGCCAAGGGGAGCATTTTGAGCCTAAAAAGGGGGCTGAAAAACTAGGCTTGTACTCGAGTATATACAGTAATTATGTGCTAAAGTAATCACTGGCTTGCATTTCCCTTTCTCTGATGCTCGGAATGCATTGCAAGAGGTAATTCGTTTAGCAAGTTCCTCCTGCAAACTTCAGTGTGGAAACGCTGAGCCTACACTCCTGTTTTGCAGTCCCTGCTTGTATATCACTATCGTATTACTTCCTACCGCAAATTGATTTGCTCCCGTTCAATCTTGTTTCCTTTTCCCACTTATAATTGGGCCTTATTTTGATGCCTAAAAAGGCCTCTCTTTTTTATTCCCCAATTCCATCACTCAACCCAAAGGCAATTTATTATTTTCTTGCCAAACCCAATTGACAAAAAATTTCCCTTGGACCTGGTCCATCATAATCGCATTATGCCTTCATTAGCGATGTATGTAATAAAAATGAAATCTATAAAATACAGCCTCCCTCATGGCGTCCGAAGAATAACAGCACGCAAACCTTGTTAGCGCCGTCTGCGGCACAAAGCAGAGAGTCAGGTATAATTAATTGCACGTGGAACAATGCAAACACGGAGCCGGCCAGGAAGGCAAGAAGTCCAGCATAACATGGGCAAAGATATCAATGTCAAAGTTCACGTGAAAGGCCCAGCTGGATTTCTAAGGCAGTGTTTCCCAACCAGTGTGCCGTGGCACACTAGTGGGCCGTGAGTGATCATCAGGTGTGCCGTGGGAAATTGGACCCTCCGATACCCTTTCTTCCCCCTCCTGCCGAACACTTTTTCTTGTCCTCTCGGGCTCCCTTCTCCCCAGCCTCGCTCTGCTCACTTTGCCTTGCTTTGCTCATGCTGCCGCCATTTTGAACCGAGGGGGCAGCGGGAGCGTGTTCAGGAGGGGAGGGGGGAGGGAGGAAGACATGGGGAGAGTCTGCACAGTAGCACCCACATGGGTCACGTCTTCCTCCCTCCCCCCTCCTCTCCTGAACACGCTCACACTGGCAAAGCGAATCAAAGAGCATCCTGAACTCTTGCAACAATGGAATTGAACCAAACTTGGCATATTGAACTCTCATTACCAACAGAGAGTACTGAAAGGGTTTGCTTGGGAATTGACCTTGAGTTTGGAAATTGTAGTTCACCTACACCCAGAGAGCACTGTGGACTCAAACAATGAGATGTTATGTTGTTGTCTGTTTTCTATCCAGAATCACAATGTTGGAAGGAGGCTCACCACTTTAAGGTCCCTCAAACAGGCATGGGAAAACTTCGCCCCTCTGGGTGCTTTGGACTTCAACTCCCAATATTCCTAACAGCCTGAGGCCCTTTCTTGCTTAAGTGGCTGAGGGGGAAAAAGGGAACGGGCCTGAGGCTGCTGGGAATGGTGGGAGTTGGAGTCCAAAACACCTGGAAGGTCCAAGTTTGCCCATGCCAGCTTTCGACAGAGACCTCTTCCCCCCTCCCCCTTCGCGCCCCTTCTTCCCCCTCCTGACGAACACTTACCTCTTTCTTCGACACTGCCGCTTCTGCCGCCATTTTGATCCGAGGGGGCAGCGTGAGCGTGTTCAGGAGGGGAGGGGGGAGGGAGGAAGACGTGACCCGTGTGGGCGCTACTGCCCCTCCCCTTCTGAACACGCTCACACTGGCAAAGCGAATCAAAGAGCATCCTGAACTCTTGCAACAATGGAATTGAACCAAACTTGGCATATTGAACTCTCATTACCAACAGAAAGTACTGAAAGGGTTTGCTTGGGAATTGACCTTGAGTTTGGAAATTGTAGTTCACCTACACCCAGAGAGCACTGTGGTCTTAAATAATGATGGATCTGGACCACACTTGAAATGAATACTCAATATGCCCAAATATGAATGCAGATGGAGTTCAGGGGAGATAGACCTTGCCTTTGGGGAGTTGTAGTTCTGGGATTCATAGTTCCCCTACAATCAAAGAGCATTCTGAACCCCACCAATTATAGAACTGGGCCAAACTTATCACACAGAACCCCCAGGTGGCTCCCTTCCTGAATGGCTCTCTCCCTCTTCCACACCAGGAGGGAAGGCACTCACTCGGTCCGCGGTTGCCTGCCTTCCTTCCTTCTTTCCTGCGGTTCGAAAGAAGAAGCCGGTGGGCCTGCCTCGGACTGCGCTCCTCACTTCCACTTCTGTTCCCCGCCCTCCCTCGATTGGAGGCTGGCTGGGGAAACGGCCGAAGGAGGCGGCGCCCCGGCCCCTTCTTCTTCTTTGCCGCTGCCTGGCCCTTCCTCCTCCTCCTCCACCTCCTTCTCCCCCAAGCAGCAGCAGCAGGAGTTTGGCAGGAGGGGGAAGAAAGGGGGGAAGAGAGGTTTTTCCACGGCACATCAGGTGATCGCTCATGAGACACTAGTGTGCTGCCCTAACACTGCCCTAAGACATTACTAAAGACGTGGAACAGCCCTGAAAGGCCCGGGAAAAGACCCCACTGGTCACTTCTCTCCAGCCTAAAGGAGGAGGTGCCAATGGATAGAAGCACCCTTTGGGTTCAGCCAGTCGGCCTTCTCTTCTTCTTTGTGCTCACTCTACTGAACTCCCTAAGCCAGTGTTTCCCAACCAGTGTGCCGTGGGAAATTGGAGCCTCCAATCCCCTTTCTTCCCCCTCCTGCCCAACACTTTTTCTTCTCCACTCGGGCTCCCTTCTTCCCAGCCTCACTCTGCTCGCTTTGCCTCACTTTGCTCATGCTGCTGCTTCTGCGGGACGAGGGAGGGAGGAAGACGTGACCTGTGCGGGCGCTACTGCGCAGACTCGCCCCACGTCTTCCTCCCTCCCCTCCACAGTGGTCTCTGGATATAGGTGAACTACAACTCCAAAACTCAGGATCAATGCCCACCAAACTCTTATAGTATTTTCTCTTGGTTATGGTAGTTCTGTGTGGGAAGATTGATTCCATTCCATCATTGGTGGACTTCAGAATGCTCTTTGATTGCGGGTGAACTATAACTCCCAGCTCTTGAGCAAGACCTTCATGTGTGCCTTTCTGCCATTCCTGCCAGGATATCAATGTTGTGTTCATCGAAACAGGCCCAGGTTTCACACTGAGTGTATAAACACATTTAAAAACATATTAGCTATATGCATTACTGTGTTAGAGTGTCATTTTGTGTCATTTTGGTGGGTGGTGTGCCCCCAGGATTTTGTAAATGTAAAAAATGTGCCGTGGCTCAAAAAAGGTTGAAAAACACTGCCCGAAGCCACGCCACATAGGACTTCGCTTTCAAACCTTTGACTAATTTGGTTACCTTTCTTTGGACACCTTCCAAGATCGCTATCGGGCTTTAGACCAGGCATAGGTAAAACACCAGCCCTCCAGGTGTTTTGGACTTCATCTCCCACAATTCCTAATAGCCCCCCAGCTGTTAGGATTTGTGACAATTGAAGGGCAAAACACCTGGAGGGAGGGTTGAAGTTGGCCCATTCCTGCCTTAGATTCCCTGAGCCTGCCTTTCAGGCCCGGATCAACATTTGGGGCGCCCTAGGCCACACTGTGTAAGTGCCGCCCCCGGGGGGCAGGGCCTCTTGAGGGGGCGGGGCCTCTTGAGGGGGGACTCTTGAGGGGGGCTGGCATGAGGAGAGGCTAGGGTGAAGCCTCTTGAGGGGTCGGGGTGCTTGAGGGGCAAGCCTCCTCTCGCGGGGCGGGCGGGGCCGCTTGAGGGTGGCAGGGCTGGCATGAGGGAGAAAAAGCTAGGGTGAAGTCCCGCCCCTAGGGAGTATGACGTGGCTTCCATCCTCCCACCGCCTTCTTGCGCGCGCGGGCGGGCGCCACTCCTTCCTTCAGTGAAGGAAGGAGCGGCGTCCGCCTGCACAAGCGAGGAGGCGGCGGGGGGCAGCCACGTCATACGCCCTAGGGGCGGCGGGACTTCACCCTAGCTCTTTCTCCCTCATGCCAGCCCTGCCACCCTTCCTTCAGTGAAGGAAGGAGGGAGGCGGCCTTGCCCCTCAAGCGGCCCCGCCCCCTCAAGTGGCCCTTGCCCCTAGAGGTCCCGCGTGGCTCAAGAGGCCCTCCCCGAGCCGCCTCGCTCGCATGGGCGCCCCTCCTTCCTTCACTGAAGGAAGGAGTGGCGCCCGCCCGCGCGCGCAAGAAGGCGGTGGGAGGATGGAAGCAACATGAGATGCCCTAGGGGCGGCGGGACTTCCACCCGACTCCTTCTCCCTCGCGCGCGGGCGTCGCTTCAGTGAAGGAAGAAGGGGCGGATTTTTTTATTAAAAAATTTAAATTTTGGGGGGGTCTGGATCTGCTTCCCCCCCCCCTCCATGGCTGCCGCCCTAGTCCATGGCCTAGGGTGGCCTTATGGGTAATCCGGGCCGGCTACCTTTTGTTCATAGACCTTGGACTCCGATGGAGTCTCCTTGGCTCCTTTTGGCACGAACTCTTCCTTGAGCGAAGAGTAGATTGTCTCGGGCACCTGCTGGCCTTGATCTTGCCGCGGAGGCTTGCGTCGCACTCCAGGCCTCCTCGCTGCTGCTGCTGTAAACCAACTCATCCCATCTGTGACCAGCTTCCAGACAACAGATCGAGAGAAGGAGACTTCAGCTGGTCGCCCCAAGGCCCAGCATTGGATCTCACCCTCACTCGCTGGCCAATGCAGGGATGGGATCCCTTGGGCCTTTCTCCATGGCGGGTGTCTCCATCCATGCATTGAGAGCCTTGCGGGCAATGAATGTAAACCCATGTTGCTCCTTGCTCTCGCTGCTTGTTGCTAACTAGCCCTGCGCTGCCTGCCGAAGGAAGGAAGGAAGGAAACAAGCAACACAGGGCTTGTGCTAAATATAGCTTTGTCTCTTCGGGCCTCTGCTGGGAAGCCAGGAAAGATTGCTTAGTCAATTCTCCTCCTGCTGCACATCGGCATCTCTGCTGAGAGCAGGCTGTTTGCTTCGATGCACTAATGCGGAGGCAGGCTTTCCAAACAGCAGCTCTGGCTTCAGGAATGAAATCTGCAAAGCCTACCCTGATTATATATATATATATATACACACACACACACACACACACACACACTAGCTGAGGACCTGGCGGTGCCCGGGTTTTTTGAGGAAGGCATTGTGTGCCAAGGTTGGTTCCTATTAGATGTGTATGTGGCTTGCAGTGGTCTCAGGAACTTAGTGAAGGTACTGCAAGTCCCATTGGCCATAGTCCATCCCCCTCCAAACAGCACCAGGGTGTAGCACCAGGTCATGGAGGCGCTGTGTGTCACATTTGGTCTTGATCGCTCTTTGGATGAGGGTTGCAGTAGTCTCTGGGAGTGAGGGAAGGTACTGGAAGTCCCATCATCCATGGTTCCCCCGTTTTCCAAACTGCACCAGGATGTAGAGTGTGGGTCATGGGGGATCTGTGTGCCAAGTGTGGTCTAGATCAGTCATTGGATGAGGGTGGCAGCAGTATCAGGTGAGTGAAGGTACTTCAACTCCCATCATCTGTGGTCCGTCCCACTCAAAACTGCAGCAGGATGTAGAGTGGGTCATGGTTACTCTGTGTGCCAAGTTTGGGCCTGTAGGGGCTTCAATGTTCTGTGGGAAATGAATCGGGTGAAGGTACTGCAAATCCCATAATTTGTGGCCCATCCTGCCCTAAACTGCACCAGGTTGTAAAGTGGGCCAATGAGCATCTGTGTGCCAAGTGTGGTCCTGATCCGTCATTGGTGTGGGCCACAGTGCTCTAAGCAAGTGAGTTAAAGTACTGCAAGCCCCGTCATCCATGGTCCATCCTCCCTCAAACTGCACCAGGATGTAGAGTGGGTCTTGAGGGTTCTGTGTGCCAAGTTTGGTCTTGTTCTCTCATTGTTTGGAGTCGCAAAGGGGTCGCAAAGTGTTTTGGCCTTAAACTCCCACCATGCGTGACTGCCTCAGGCCTTTTCCTTTCCCCCTCTGCCACTTTAGAGTGTCGGAATGTTTGTGTTGGCTGGCCAATCAGAGTGCTTTATGCAAATACTCCCTCACTGGCAACCAATCCCCTCTGTCTGCTGCCTTAGAATGTTGGAGTTCTGAGGCTGGCCAATCAGAGTCTTTTATGCAAATAATCCCACAGTGGGAGCCAATCAGAAAGCTGCCACATATCCGCCCTTCTGCCGCACACATACAAACATTCTCTTTTATTATACATACATACATACATACATACATACATACATACAGCTTGGGGACCCAGTGGTGCCCGGGTTATTTGAGTGAGAGAGGCATTCTTTGTCTGTGCTCCAAGTGTAGTCTAGATCCAATATCAGCTGGGTTCATTGGTTGCAGATGAATTACAACTCCCATTTGCAAGTCCCATCGTCCAGGGTCTATCCTCCTCGACACTGCACCACGATGTAGAGTGGGTCATGGGGGCTCTGTGTGCCAAGTTTGGTCTTCATCAATCATTGATGTGGGTTACAGTGGTCCCAGGAATTATGTGAAGGTACTGAAAGTCCCATCATCCATGGTCCATCATCCCACAAACCACGCCAGGATATAGAATGGGTCATGGGGGCTATGTATTCCAAGTTCGATCTTGATCAATCATTGGTGTGGGTCGTAATGGTCTCAAGAAGTGAGTGAAGACACTGCAAGTCCCATCATCCATGGACCATGTCATGGGTCTTTACCGGTCATTAGATGAGGGTCGCAGTGGTCCCAGGAATTGAGTGAAGGAACTGCAAGTCCCATCATCCATGGTCCGTCATCCCATAAACCACACCAGGATATAGAGTAGGTCATGAGTCTTTATCGGTCATTGGATGAGGGTCACAGTGGTCACAAGAAGTGAGTGAAGGTACTGAAAGTCCCATCATCCATGGTCCATCATCCCACAAACCACACCAGGATATAGAGTGGGTCATGGGGGCTCAAGTTCCATCTCGATCAGTCATTGGTGTGGGTCGCAATGGTCTCAAGAAGTGAGTGAAGACACTGCAAGTCCCATCATCCATTGTCCAAACACTTCCAAACAGCACCAGGATTTAGAGAGGGTCATAGGTCTTTATTGGTCATTGGATGAGGGTCACAGTGGTCACAGGAAGTGAGTGAAGGTACCGTAAGTCCCATCATCCATGGTCCAAACTCTTCCAAACTACACCAGGATTTAGAGTGGGTCATGGGTCTTTATCGGTCATTGGATGAGGGTCGCAGTGGTCACAGGAAGTGAGTGAAGGTACCGTAAGTCCCATCATCCATGGTCCAAACTCTTCCAAACAGCACCAGGATTTAGAGAGGGTCATAGGTCTTTATTGGTCATTGGATAAGGGTCACAGTGGTCACAGGAAGTGAGTGAAGGTACTGTGAGTCCCATCATCCATGGTCCAAACACTTCCAAACTGCACCAGGATTTAGAGAGGGTCATGGGTCTTTATCGGTCATTGAATGAGGGTCGCAGTGGTCACAGGAAGTGAGCGAAGGTACCGTAAGTCCCATCATCCATGGTCCAAACTCTTCCAAACTGCACCAGGATTTAGAGTGGGTCATGGGTCTTTATCGGTCATTGGATGAGGGTCGCAGTGGTCCCAGGAAGTGAGCGAAGGTACTGTAAGTCCCATCATCCATGGTCCAAACTCTTCCAAACTGCACCAGGATTTAGAGTGGGTCATGGGTCTTTATCGGTCATTGGATGAGGGTTGCAGTGGTCACAGGAAGTGAGCGAAGGTACCGTAAGTCCCATCATCCATGGTCCAAACTCTTCCAAACTGCACCAGGATTTAGAGTGGGTCATGGGTCTTTATCGGTCATTGGATGAGGGTTGCAGTGGTCACAGGAAGTGAGCGAAGGTACCGTAAGTCCCATCATCCATGGTCCAAACTCTTCCAAACTGCACCAGGATTTAGAGTGGGTCATGGGTCTTTATCGGTCATTGGATGAGGGTCGCAGTGGTCACAGGAAGTGAGCGAAGGTACTGTAAGTCCCATCATCCATGGTCCAAACTCTTCCAAACTGCACCAGGATTTAGAGTGGGTCATGGGTCTTTATCGGTCATTGGATGAGGGTCGCAGTGGTCACAGGAAGTGAGCGAAGGTACCGTAAGTCCCATCATCCATGGTCCAAACTCTTCCAAACTGCACCAGGATTTAGAGTGGGTCATGGGTCTTTATCGGTCATTGGATGAGGGTTGCAGTAGTCCCAGGAAGTGAGCGAAGGTACCGTAAGTCCCATCATCCATGGTCCAAACTCTTCCAAACTGCACCAGGATTTAGAGTGGGTCATGGGTCTTTATCGGTCATTGGATGAGGGTCGCAGTGGTCCCAGGAAGTGAGCGAAGGTACTGCAAGTCCCATAATCCATGGTCCAAACTCTTCCAAACTGCACCATAAGAACATAAGAACATAAGAAGAGCCATGCTGAATCGGACCTCAGCCCATCTAGTCCAGCATTCTGTATCACACAGTGGCCCACCAGTTGTACACGGGGATCTCGAGCAGAAGGGAGGGCAAAACCCTGACCTGCTCCCGACCCCCCACAACCAGTACCCAGGGAAATCCTGCCTACCTCAACCAACTCCGAGGTGGCACTTGAATGTCCTTTTCAGTAACTACCGATACACTTGGTATCCATGAATCTGTCTAATCCTGCCTTGAAGCTGTCCAGGCTGACCGCTGTCACAACCTCCTCTGGAAGTGAGTTCCATAACCCAATGACCCTCTGGGTGAAGAAATATTTCCCTTTATTAGTCCTAACTTTCCTACCTTGGAGCTTCAGGGAGTGCCCCCTAGTCCTAGTGTTTTGTGACAAAGAAAATAGTTCTTCTTTATTCACCTTTTCTATCCCATGCATGATTTTATACACTTCGATCAAGTCACCTCTTAAACGCCGCCTTTCAAGGCTGAAAAGACCAAGGCGTTGCAACCTGGTTTCATAAGGAGCCGCTCCATCCCTTGGATCATTCTTGTTGCCCTTTTCTGTACCTTTTCCAGTTCCGTTATATCCTTCTTAAGGTGCGGAGACCAGAATTGTACACAGTACTCCAAATGTGGCCTTACCATAGATTTGTAGAGAGGTAATACAACATTTGCTGACCTATTTTCGATTCCCTTTCTGATCATGCCAAGCATAGAATTTGCTTTTTCACTGCTGCAGCGCACTGGGTTGACATCTTCATTGAGCTGTCCACCAAGACCCCAAGATCCCTTTCCTGGTTTGTCTCGGAAAGCTTTGACCCCATCAGTTGATAAGTGTAGTTGGGGTTCTTTGCCCCGATGTGCATGACTTTACACTTGTTTAGGTTAAAATGCATTTGCCACTTTGTTGCCCATTCACTCAATTTCGAGAGATCTTTCTGGAGCTCTTTACAATCAGTTTCATTTTTAACTACCCTGAACAATTTAGTGTCGTCTGCAAACTTTGCTACCTCAGAATTCACTCCTACATCCAGATCATTAATGAATAAATTAAAAAGTAACGGACCCAAAACTGAACCTTGGGGTGCGCCACTTCTCACCTCTTTCCACCCAGAGAAATGTCCGTTTATTACCACCCTTTGTTTCCTACAGTTTAGCCAGGTTCCAATCCAGGACAAGACCTGTCCCCTGATTCCATGGCTGGAGAGCTTGTTTAGGAGCCTTTGGTGAGGACTTGGTCAAAAGCCTTTTGAAAGTCAAGGTAAACAATATCGACTGGGTCCCCTTTATCTATGTGTTTATTTACACCCTCAAAGAATTCTAACAAGTTAGTAAGACATGATTTGCCTTTGCAGAAACCATGTTGATTTTCTTTCAGCAATGCCTGTTCTTCTATGTGCCTAGTAATTTTTTTCTTTAATAATGGTTTCCATCATTTTGCCTGGAACTGAGGTTAAACTGACTGGTCTATAATTTCCTGGATCACCTCTGGATCCTGTCTTGAAGATCGGTGTTCCAGTTGCCTCCTCCAGTCCTCGGGTACAGTGCCTGATCTTAGAGAAAGGTTATATATCTTAGCTAGAAGTTCAGCAATTTCACACTTGAGTTCCTTAAGAACTCTGGGGTGGATGCCGTCTGGACCTGGTGATTTGTTGACATTTAGTTTAGTAAGGCATATGAGAACATCCTCCTTGTTTATCTCTATCTGTTTTAATTCTTTTAATTCCCTCCCTGAAAAAAACTGACTCAGCTGAAGGCATATGTTGTCTGTCCTCCTGTGTGAAAACGGAGGCAAAGAAGTCATTTAGCCGCTCAGCAATCTCTTTGTCTTCGCTGATTTTCCCTTTCTGGCCATTGACGTCGAAAGTGGCCCAACTGCTTTTCTGGTTGGGTTCCTGCTTCTGATGTACTTAAAGAAGTTTTTGTTGTTTTTTTTAATATTCTTTGCTATGTGTGCCTCAAAATCTCTCTTGGCTTTCCTGACTGTTGCTTTGCATTTAGTTTGCCAGAGCTTGTGTTCCTTTCTGTTCTCCTCGGTAGGAAGAGCCTTCCATTTCTTAAATGAGTTTTTCTTCTTTCCAATCACATCTTTTACTTTGTTTGTAAGCCAGGATTTAGAGTGGGTCATGGGTCTTTATCGGTCATTGGATGAGGGTCGCAGTGGTCCCAGGAAGTGAGCGAAGGTACTGCAAGTCCCATCATCCATGGTCCAAACTCTTCCAAACTGCACCAGGATTTAGAGTGGGTCATGGGTCTTTATCGGTCATTGGATGAGGGTTGCAGTGGTCACAGGAAGTGAGCGAAGGTACTGCAAGTCCCATCATCCATGGTCCAAACTCTTCCAAACTGCACCAGGATTTAGAGTGGGTCATGGGTCTTTATCGGTCATTGGATGAGGGTTGCAGTGGTCTCAGGAAGTGAGCGAAGGTACTGCAAGTCCCATAATCCATGGTTCATCCTCCCCCAAACTGGAACAGGACATATAGTGGGTCATGGGGGGCCTGTGTGCCAAGTTTGGTCCTGTTCTGTCATTGTTGAGGGCCGGAGTGGGAGCCAAAGCATTTGGAAGTACTGCAAATCCCATCATCCATGGACCATCGTCTTCCAAACTGAACCTGGACGTACAAGGGGTCATGGAGGTTATTTGTGCCAAGTTTAGTCCAGGTCCGTCACCTGTGTGGGTCGCAGTGGCCTGTGAAATTGGGAGCCAATCAGAAAGCTGCCACATACCCACACCTCCACCACACACATAAATACATACAAATATAGAAACACTGACGCGTGTGTGTGTGTGTGTGTGTGTGTGTGTGTGTCCCACTCTGCCACCAAAGAAATGGGAAATCACGGGGATGCATCTATTGAGGAATACGAGAGTGGAGACTGCGTGAACCTCAGCGGAGAGCAAAGGAGAGGGGAGGCCATCGTTCTCTTCATCTCAAAGGCCCGAGTGGGATTTATTTACCATGTCATCGGAAGCAGAGGTGAGCAAGCATTAAATGAACTTCTCAAGGGAGAGATACACAGAGAGATACAGATAGATTAACAACAGCCACAAAGTCTTGCCTCCCTCTCCCTGTGCTGGCAGGGAACAGCAGCGCATTAATACAACAACAGATTGGACACACAACGCAGTGAAAACACAGCGCACGTCCGCTGAAACTTCCCACCGTCAAGCCATCGTTGAAATCTAAAAATAACGTGGATGGGTCTGCTGGAAGGGACACGCTTTCCTTGTCGTTATACATGCAAATGGCGTGTCCAGGCGATGAGGCAGGTCGTAAACAGAAAGGGGACCCTGTAGGCCAGTGTTTCCCAAACAGTGTGCCGTGGCACACTAGTGTGCCGTGAGTGATCATCAGGTGTGCCGTGGGAAATGGGAACCTCCAATACCCTTTCTTCTCCCTCCTGACGAACACTTTTTCTTCTCCACTCGGGCTCCCTTCTGCTCGCTTTGCTCTGGGGCGAGTCTGCGCAGTAGCGCTCGCACGGGTCACGTCTTCCTCCCTCCCCCCTCCCCTCCTGAACATGCTCACGCTGCACCCTCAGATCAAAATTGTCAGATTATTGCATTTTGAATAGCAATTCATGAGTCAGCACAAGATATATTTTCGCAGTTTGAGATGACCTGCAGCGTGACATGTTTGACACCAGATGGCGCTGTCTCAAGACTGCTAAATGGAACCTTGAGGAATGTCAGTTACAAAGTGACAGTTGGGATCTGACAGTTGGGATTTAATATCTGTGAGGAAAGGATGTTTAGAAAGGTAGCTGTGATGGCTGTTGTTTTTCGATGTTTTGCCAGTTATTGTTAAACACAATTCAATACAAAGTTATATATTTACCTTGTGAATTGAATGAGAGTTTCATTATTCACTCGAACAGAGACTGGAGTTTTTGGGCCGATGGGGAATTAAACTTCTATATTTCTGTTGCCTATCCGCTGTGACATAAATACTCAACGCCGAAAAAAAATGGTGGCAGAAGCGGCAGTTTAGAAGAAAAAGTAAGTGTTGGGCAGGAGGGGGAAGAAAGGGCGCGAAGGGGGAGGGCGAGGAAGAGGTCTCTGTCGAAAGCTGGCACGGGCAAACTTGGACCTTCCAGGTGTTTTGGACTCCAACTCCCACCATTCCTAGCAGCCTCA
This sequence comes from Anolis apletophallus, assembly GCA_030556195.1. Lineage (NCBI taxonomy): Eukaryota > Metazoa > Chordata > Lepidosauria > Squamata > Anolidae > Anolis > Anolis apletophallus. The sequence goes on from JARBWK010000021.1 coordinate 4,239,130, forward strand.
GGCCCTTTTCCTCCCCCCCCCCCTCAGCCACTTAAGCAGGAAAGGGCCTCAGGCTGTTAGGAATGGTGGGAGTTGGAGTCCAAAACACCCAGAGGGCCGAAGTTTTCCCACGCCTGTTTTAGGGACCTTAAAGTGGTGAGCCTCCTTCCAACATTGTGATTCTGGATAGAAAACATACAACAACATAACATAGCATTGTTTGAGTCCACAGTGCTCTCTGGGTATAGGTGAACTACAACTTCCAAACTCAAGGTCAATTCCCAAGCAAACCCTTTCAGTACTTTCTGTTGGTAATGAGAGTTCAATATGCCAAGTTTGGTTCAATTCCATTGTTGCAAGAGTTCAGGATGCTCTTTGATGGTGTGTTAACTATAAATCCCAGAAACTGTAACTCCCAAATGTCAAGGTCTATTTTCCCCAAACTCCATCTGTGTTCACATTTGGGCATATTGAATATTCATGCCAAGTTTGGTCCTGATCCAACATTGTTTGAGTCCACAGTGCTCTCTGGATATGGGTGAACTACAACTCCAAAACCCAAGGCCAATGCCCACCAAACTCTTATAGCATTTTCTCTTGGTTATGGGAGTTCTGTGTGGGAAGTTTGTGTCTTTCTGCCATTCCTGCCAGGATATCTGCGTTGTGTTCATCGAAACAGGCCCAGGTTTCACACTGAGTGTATAAATACATTTAAAAACATATTAGCTATATGTATGACTGTGTTAGAGTGTCATTTTGTGTCATTTTGGTTGGTGGTGTGCCCCAGGATTTTGTAAATGTAAAAAATGTGCCACGGCTCAAAAAAGGTTGGGAAACACTGTGATAGACTTTTGAGAGTTTTTTTTTTAATTAAAAAAAATTCAGAATGTTTCTGAATTACTTCCAAAATTTCGGAATGGCTTCAATAATGGCGGACACACATGTTTCACCCAGTTTAAATATGACAGCATCTGCTCCAAACTGGACGTTTTAACCCAGTTTGGAAGCCCATGCCTTCCCTTGTTCAGATGCACAGGGAAGGCATGGGCTTCCAAACCGATGCCAGGAGAAAGGAAGCCGCATCCAAACCAGAAGGTTTAGATGAGGCTTTCCTAACCCTTTCTGAAAATGGCGATGCCAGCTTCAAAATGGCAAATCACTTCTTGGTTGCTTAAAGCGCATCAAAACCATCTTGAAAGTGAATTAAATCCGAATTTAATACGACTTTTGGAGCATTCCGACGAACCTAACCAGGCCTAGTAACCACCCATTATACCTCTATCTTTGCATTTAGGGCAAATGGGCAAACTTGGGCCCTCCAGGTGTTTTGGACTTCAACTCCCACAATTCCTAACAGCCTCAGGCCTCTTTCTTTCCACCCTCAGGCGCTTAAGCAGAAAGGGAAAAGAAAGGGGCCTGAGGCTGTTGGGAATTGTGGGAGCTGGAGTCCAAAACACCTGGAGGGAGGGTCCAAGTTTGTCCATGCCTGATTTAGACAATTGTATAAAGGGATGCTCTGTAGAGATCAACCACCAGGATCTCCGGTGAGTTTGCGCGAGGTCCTGCTCTGGTCAGTAGGCATGGTTTAGAACCCCAAAATAATAGGAAATCGAAAATCTAATGGGGGATTTTTTAATTAGTAATAGGAAGACTTACAAAAAAAATTCCAAAAATTTCTAAAATGTAACTTAATTACTAACGAAATTCGTTTGTAGTTCGTATGCCAGCGCATGCGCATTCAGATGGTTTTGGCCTACACTCCCAGAAATCTAACAGCTGGTAAATTGGCTGGGATTTCTGGGAGTTGTAGGCCAAAACTTGAATAAATCACACTGAATTCTAGATGGGACTCTCGAAATAGGAAGGAGGGAGCAAAGGAGGGAGGGAGGGAGGGGGTATTCTATTCTTGGAAGCAGCAAAAGAAAAGGAGGACCCCCCTCGCTCCTCGCTGCCTCTCTCACCCCAATCCCGAGGAGCGAGGGCCCAAGTTGCCAGGCTGGTCATATATCTACATTCCATGCACATGCAATAATACAGCAGTAATAGCAATGGGATAATAACAGAGGCAAAATTCAAAACCGAAGTATTCTGACTGGTCCCTCCTCATGCGGTGCAAACGGGCTCTTCTCTGTGAGCCCGGAAAAGCCAGCGTTTTCTGCTTGGGTGCACACACATACATATTCTTTCGGGGATTTGCTGCAGAATCTTCTCTATGAGCCCGGGATTCTGCAGCAAATCCCCCCAAGAATATGTATGTGTGTGCTCCCAACAGCAAACGCTGGCTTTTCCCGGGCTAATAGAGAAGAGCCCGTTTGCACCGCATGAGGAGAGACCAGTCAGAATACTTCGGTTTGAATTTTACCTCTTGGTATTGTTATTACTGCTGTATTATTGCATGTGCATGGAATGTAGGTATATGACCAGTTGGATTACTTATAATATTAGGCACTTACAGTAGCATTCATTCTATTATACATTAGGTTGGTTTCTCACCCCAATACTCTTTGATGCTTTAGATCCTGGCAGGCAGGAGAGGCAGGGAAGCCTGGAAAAATGTAAACAGAGAGGATTACTCAGAGGGTAAATCCACAAAGGAGGCCCTTCATCCAAAGTGCCCTCCTTTTGCAGATTTACTTTCTGAGTAATCCTCTCTGTTTACATTTTTCCGGGCTTCCAGCCGAAGAAGGAGCGAGTTTAGGGCTTGCCTTGCCATAATACTTATTGGCAAGGGAGGCGGGAGGGTGGTGAGAGAAGGAGGGTGCCCCCCTACGACCTAATCACGACACTTAAGAAAATCCTGGCCCCGAAGTTCGAAAAAGAAAGTCCACTTCCTGGTTGGCGTTCCAGGTGCGGAAATACTCGAAAGTAGCATTTCTTACGAATTTCTTACGAAACGAATCATTTTCATAACTTTTTTCTCATGCCTACTGGTCAGACTGGGATCTCGGACTGGAAGATAACAATCTGCAGAAATAGAGATTCCACCTCAATGTTAGGAAGAACGGCATGACAGCAAGAGCTGTTGGACAATAGAATATGCTATGTTGTTGTTATTGTGTCTGACTGATTTGATCTTGTTGCACTATTTTATATTGTTTAGTGTATTTTATGATTTATTTACCTTGTTGTGTTGCTTTTTTGTGGTGTTTTTTGTATTATTTTATTGTAATGCACGGTTGGGCTTGGTCTCATGTAAGCCGCCCTGAGTCCCCGTTGGGGAGATGGTGGCGGAGGTATAAATAAAGATTATTATTATTATTATTATTATTATTATTATTTGCTGCCTGGAAGCTCATTGGGGCCTCCTTCTCTGGAGGTTTTTAAACAAAGGCTGGTTGGTCATCTGTTTGGAGGGCTTGAGTTCAGGCCCGGATGAACACTTTTTTGCGCCCTAGGCCACACTTTGGAATTGCGCCCCCTTTAAGCCAACCTCCCACCACCTCCAAGGTCCCCAGGCATTCCCACTGGCTGGAAAGCTCTGCTGTGCTCTGAAGGTCTCCTCGGGAGTCGGGAGGCTTAGGGAGAGCGCAGCGGGTGCAAACTCGCTCCAAAGGCACACATGAGAGAGAGAGCGAGCGCGAGAGCGTGCGCGAGAGAGAGCAAGAGAGCAAGAGAGCAAGAGAAAGAGTGTGTGTGAGTGAGAGAGAGTGCAAGAGAGAGCACTAGAGAGCGAGCAAGAGAGAGAGCGAGAGCGCATGAGAGAGAGTGTGGCGCGCGAGAGAGAGAGAGCGTGCGAGAGATCGGGAGAGAGGGAGAGAGAGAGTGTGTCCACGAGAGAGAGAGTGTGTGAGAGTGAGAGAGCGCACACGAGAGAGAGTGAGAGAGAGTGTGAGAGTGAGAGAGCGAGAGAGAGAGCGTGCGAGAGAGCGTGCGCGAGAGAGAGAGAGCACCAGAGAGCGAAGAGAGAGAGAGAGAGAGCGCATGAGAGAGAGAGTGTGCATGCGAGAGAGAGCGCCAGCGAGAGAAAAAGCGAGAGCGAGAGAGAGAAAGAGAGCGAGAGAGAGAGAGAGAAGGAGCGCAAGAGAGAGAGAGTGCAAGAGAGAGTGTGTGAGAGCGAGAGAGAGAGAGCAAGAGAGAGAGAGCGCATGAGAAAGAGAGTGTGCAGGTGAGAGAGAGCGCCCGCGCGAGAGAGCGCGCGCGCGAGAGAGAGAGAGAGCGACAGAGAGAGCGAGAGAGAGAGAGAGAGAGAGAGAGAGAGAGGGAGTGCAAGAGAGAGAGAGAGTGCGCGAGAGAGAGCGCGCGTGAGAGAGACGGAGGGGGCGGAGCAAAGACTTTGCCGGGAGAAGGAGCGAGGAGGGGCATGAGAAAGGGGGAAAGAGGGGCGCGGACCAGGTTTTTTTTGGTCCGTGATCTGCGCCCAGCTTATGTCCCTAGGCCATGGCCTCGTCGGCCTTATGGGCATGCTTGAGTTGTTCAGGGGGATGGACTAGATGGCCTTGTGATATCTCCCAACTCAGTGATTCTATGTTGAACCTAAAGCATTTTCAGGAGTTAAATCCACCCTTCTGCGCAACGGTAGCATATCCACTGACTGATCCAGATAAGATGCAAGCTCTCCTTGAATTCTGTGGCTTTCTTTGCAAAGCTAGTGAATGTTAAGAGAACCGTGACATTCCTGGAGTTGTTTTTGCAAGGCAGGCCTTGCCTGCAATCTGATGGCATGGTCGCAGCACGTCAATCTCCAACTGGAGGGTTTGCGCACTTCTTGTGTTTTGCAAGCCCTGTTGTCCTGAATGACAGCGCTGGGCCACTGAACCGAGACAAGGAGTATCTAATGGAATTCACAGCCAGGCCTTCGTGCATATCTGTGTGGAATAAGCATTCTCATTCAGGAGTGGTGGTTGGTCATCCGTGTGCATCATCGACATGTGCAAAGGTGCAACATACACAACTTGGCTTCTGCAAACGTGGAATAAATTTGGGGTTTTCCCCCATTGACAGAACTTACACCTGTGTACAATTCAGGCGTTGAAAGTATATTTATACAGAAGGCTCTCAGTTAACCAGAACTCATGCAACCATAATTCTCAAGCAACTGACAAAAACCCAGACGAAATAATACATGAATAATCCACTATAGCCTCATCTGCACTGCCAGATAATGCAGCTTAAAACTGCACTGCATGGTCTGGGTAGACCAGTGGTTCCCAAATTTTTTTGGCCTGCCGCCCCCTTTCCAGAAAAAAATTTACTCACCCCCCCCTATAAATTATTTTTTGAAAAATTTAATAGCAATTAAACAGAATTATTATATGTATTAATATTTCTACTTTTTTCGTAAAATATAATAAAGAAAGTTGTAAATTAGAAACATTGAAGTTTGAAATTATTAAAATTATTAAACTTAGAATGGAAAGGTAATACAAAAAAAGTTAAAACATTCGAAGTCGTCTTAATGAGAAGGATGAACCTGGCACGCTGCTACCAATCTAGTCATCCTCGGCTCTATTTTCATCTGCAGTAATCTCAAATCATCGCGATTGACTATTTGCAATCGGTTTCTTTTTTTTTTGTTAATAAATTGGTTACCGCACTGAATCCATGTTCCACTAAGTTATGGACTTAGTGTCACCAGTACGCTGACGACACCCAGCTCATTCTGAGGATGGAGGGCAGGCCGGATTCTGTCCCCGATAATTTCCAGCACTGCCTCGAAGCCGTTACTGGATGGCTGCGAGCCAGTAGGTTGAGGGTGAATCTGGCGAAGACGAAGATCTTGTGGCTGGGTCGCCCGGGTGATATTAATGTCCAGCTTCCGAGCCTGGACGGTGCGGTGTTATGCCCATCGCCTTCCGTAAAGAGCCTGGGGGTCCATTTGGACTCCCAGCTGACCATGGAGGCCCAGGTCTCTGCGGTCAGCAAGATCGCTTTTTCCACCTGCGACAGGCAAGGAGGCTGGCCCCCTATCTCTCCCGGAACGATCTGGCCACGGTGATCCAAGCCACAGTCATCTCAAGGCTGGATTACTGCACGTTGGCCTTCCTCTGTCGGTGACCCGGAAGCTCAGGCTAGTGCAGAACACTGCCGCCCGGCTCCTGTCTGGCACGCCAGCTGGTGCCCACATAACACCTGTTTTGCAGGATCTGCACTGGCTGTCAATTGAGCACCGGATCACCTTCAAAGTGTTGGTCCTCACCTTTAAGGCCTTACACGGCCTGGGGCCAAAGGAGGGACCGTCTCACCCCCATATTGCCCTCCGAGATCACTTCGGTCTGAGGACTCCAATCTCCTGGAGATACCTTCAGCTAAACTCGCAAGGCTGACTGCTACCCGCCGGAGGCGTTCTCTGTCATAGCACCTCGCTGTGGAACGCCCTCCCGGCCGGAACTCGGGCTATGAAGGACTTGCTCCCGTTTAGACGGGCCTGTAAAACATACCTGTTTAAGCAGGCCTTTGGTGAGCAAGTCCTGCCCATGCCCCGCCATCTATTCCCTCTTCTGAGGATGATGTGCTGTTCATTGTTTTAACTGTGTTATTAATTACTGTACTGCTGTTGTTTTTAATTGTTTTTAACTGCTTATTGCCTGTGTTTTACTGTGCCCTTCGGCTCCTGTAAGCCGCCGCGAGCCTCAGGGAGTCGGTGGCATAGAAGCCCGAATAATAAATAAATAAATAAATAAATAAATAAATATATTGAAGGACATTGCAATTTTGCTACTGTTATGAATTGTAATGTCAATATCTGATATGCAGACATCCATTCACTGGACCAAATATACATTCACTGGACCAAACTTAACACAAATACCCCATACGCCCAAATTTCTATACGAGGGGAGGGGGGTTGATTTTGTCATTTGGGCATTTGTAGTTAAACTACAATCAAACAGCATTCTGGACTCCACCAACAATGGAATTGAATCAAACTTGGCACACAGAACTCCCATGTCCAACAGAAAATACTGAAAGGGTTTGGTGGGCATTGACTTTGAATTTTGGAGTTGTAGTTTACCTACATCCAGAGAGCACTGTGGACAGAAATAATGATGTATCTGGACCAAACATGGCACGGATACTCAATGTGCCCAAATGTGAATACGGGGAGGTGAAGATGTCACTAGGAGTGTAAATTAGATCTCTGAAAGCAAGACGTGAAAAGTAGACAAACCAGGTTTTCCCAGCACCCCCAAGATAAGGCCTTGAAATCCAGGTGCTTCCGACACGACTTCATGGGAGCCTAGATGGGCTTAAATTAGGTGTTGTAGTTCCAAGCACTTCAGAGGAGACAACATTGCAAAAGGGGAAACAATCTTCTGTTCATGTTACCAAGCTTTCAAGTCCATTGTTTTTTTTATTTGTCAGGATTCTTGTTTCATGTTCCTGCCGTTGCCTATTTGCCTTGGAAGAATTTTGCCTGGAAGAGTTTATCATGCCCATGTTCCTGGAATTACCTTGGATTATTCCTATGTTTTTGGATTTCTAGTCTTTGTGATGTTTCCTCGGCTTTCTTGATTTTTTTTTTATTGAACTCTGGCTCATTTTGTATATTGGAAGTTATATCAATAGGATAGTGGCAGGGGGGACCCGTCGCCCTACGCGGCCGCTTACATGGCGGAATGCCAAAGGCCGGCACTGGATAGTGGCTGCAACTAGACCGACCACATGCTCCCTTGATCCGTGCCCCTCCTGGCTGGTGAAAGCTTGCCTGGAGGGGTTGCATGACCCTCTGTTGAGACTAATTAACACCTCCCTTGAGCAAGGAGTGTTTCCAGAGGGTTTGAAAAAGGCAGTGGTCACTCCATTGCTGAAGAAGCCAGGTTTAGATCCATCGGTCCCTTCCAACTACCACTCAGTATCAAACTTATCGTTCCTGGGCAATGTAGTTGAGAGGTCAGCAATGGAGCAGTTGCAGTCCTTCCTTGATGACGCAACTTGGCTAGACCCCTTCCAGTCCGGCTTCCGTTCAGGGCATGGGACTGAGACGGTTTTGGTAGCCATCACAGATAAGCTGCATTGCCAGCTCGATCAAGGCGGATCGGCACCACTAGTGTTATTGGACCTCACAGCAGCCTTTGATACTGTCGATTATGATCTTTTGACCCACCGCCTTGCCGGGGCCGGGGTGAGGGGGACAGTCCTGAACTGGCTGTCTTCCTTCCTCCAGAACCGGATCCAGCGAGTGAAAAGGGGCAAGGCTGTCTCCGGGGGTGCCCCAGTACTCTGTGGGGTGCCCCAGGGGGCAATCCTCTCCCCTTTGTTATTTAACATCTATGTGCGACCACTTGCTCGACTGGTACGTAGCTTTGGGCTGGAGTGTCACCCATATGCCAATGACACCCAGCTCATTCTGGGGATGGAGGGCTGACCCGACTCCTTACCCGATAATTTCCAACGCTGCCTTGAAGCCGTTACTAGATGGCTGCGAGCCAGTAGGTTGAAGGTGAATCCGGCCAAGACGGAGATCCTGTGGCTGGGTCGTCCGGGCACTGGAGAGGTTCGGCTTCCAACCCTGGATGGCGTGACGCTATGTCTGTCATCATCTGTTAAGAGCCTCGGTGTCACACTAGACTCTCAACTGTCGATGGAGACACATATTTCCACCATCAGTAGAGTAGCGTTTTTCTATCTCCGCCAGGTGAGGAAGCTGGCCCCCTACCTGTCCTGCCATGACCTAGCCACAATGGTCCAAGCCACGGTCATCTGAAGGCTGGACTACTGTAACGCTCTCTACATTGGCCTTCCTTTGTTAGTGATCCAGAAACTTAAGCTGGTGCAGAACGCTGCAGCTCGGCTGCTGGCAGGCGTCCCAACATGCTGCCATATTACTCCCATCTTACGCGAACTTACCTTCAAAGTGCTGGTTCTGACCTTTAAGGCCGTGAATGGTCTGGGGCCAGTGTACTTAAGGGACTGCCTCGCCCTGTATTGTCCCACCAGACCACTGCGTTTAGAGTCACACAACCTTCTCGTAATCCCAAGTTGTAAAACCTATCACTTGACTTTAACGCGGAGGAGGGCTTTCCGTGTCATCGTTCCAACACTTTGGAACGCGCTCCCTCCAGAAGTTCGTGCCCTGACTAGCTTGCTGGCTTTCCAGAAGGCCTGCAAGACTGTGAAGACGCGCCTGGGGTCTTTTGCTTAGAATAGGAACAAGGACGTGACATCTCTTCCCAGGGGACTTCTTCTTGCCTTCCCATAGAGAACTGGAACTCTCAAGGACCAAACCAGTCACTTTAGATAACTCAAACAGGCTTTATTGTTCACAAAAGGAGTTATCTTGTTGAGGTATTAAACTTAGTTCTCCAAACAGGGGTAAAATAAAATATACATTACAGTTCTGTAGTTGTTTGGGTCCAGGAAGCTTTCAGCCGGATGGCTTTCAAATTCTCTCCTCTCAATGGCTTTGAGGTGAGAACTCTCTTAGCCCCAGTCAAATGGCCTATATTGAAGGCACAGAGCCTTCCTCTTGGTGCCAAATGACTAGTTGAAGGCGCTTGAGATTCCACAGTCCCATCCAGGTGTGCTGGATATGCAGAATGAATCCAAGATATGAAGAGTTGGTGCTAGAGAATGCCTGACTGAGGCCTGGCTGGCAAACCCCTCTAACACGTCCTCTTCTGTAGAGATGCAGGCAAAATCTAAAGAGAAAGCTAGATTTCCAAAGTCTCAAGGGGGAGGAAAAACAAACTTAACGATGATTGACAGCTCTAAAGAACCAATCAATGCAACCAAAACTTAACACTAAACAGACTAGCTGAAACATAATACAATAGTTTAAACCTTGCAACTTAAAGTCTTATACACAGGTGGCATCAGCCACGCCTTCACAAAGACCTTATTGTTTGAACAGGCATTCGGCCCTTAAAACTGCAGGCCCTCTGCACTTATAACTGCAGGCCTCTGATGCCTACTGCCATACATTGTCGGGTTGGTTGTATTGCTTGTATGATTTTTATGTATTCGCATATGCTTTTAATTGTGTTTTTACTGTGTTTTTTACTGTGCGGAAGTTGCCCCGAGCCGGATGGGAGTGGCCACGGACAAATCCAAACAAATAAATAAATAAATATCTTGATTGCAACTTTTAGATATAATCATTCTTCCCCTATTATATTTTTTATTCAATAAGCATTATTATCGGACTATTGACCTCTGGTGTAGTGCTAGATGAATTGGTGCCTCAGGTCTAGGGTGCAACAGTATCTGGACCAGGCATGAGAAAATTTTGGCCATCCCTCCAGGTGTTTTGGACTTCAACTCCAGGAGGCTGTTAGGAATTGTGGGAGTTGAAGTCCAAAATACCTGGAGGGCTGAAGTTTGCCCATGCCTGATCCAGACTGAATGAACCCCCATAATCCCTTCCAACCTTATCATTCCACAAGTCTTTTTTCCCTCCAACCAAATTGTGTGGGAGAGCCAAACCCTCTCTGCTCTTGTCAACGTTTTGGCCCATTAGTGTCAACCTGTCTTCCTTCTGATGTGTTTCCATTGGAACCGTGCCTTTCGGCAGACGTCTTTAGAAAAATCTTTGGGTTGTGCGCATTCTTTTAAGTTCCATTTATGTGCTACAGAATTTAAATGGGGAGACGCATTTCTGCTTTTGCTGTCACTCTTGCAAAAAAGACTCATTCTTCAAAGTCGGAAAGAGAAGCACTCATCGCACCGAAATCGTCATCGGAGAATCATATAGGGCAGGGCTGTCCAACAGGTGGCCCTGGGGCTGTACACGGCCCCCGAGCCCCTTCCCTCCGCCCCCCTAACTTGTTTTAATAAAATACAAATTAAAAATAAAAAATAAACCTACTTCCGGGTTTAGGCAAGCATCGCGAGACTACGCCAGCCACAGACGGGATTTCGAGGGAGGTCGGAATCCCGTCTGTGGCTGCCTAGTCTCGCGATAGGTGCCGAAATCTCGGGTCCCGCGGGATTTGCGGCCGACCTGGCGCGCCTCCTCCTCCCTGGCGGCTGCTTCCAGGCCAGCCCCCATTCCCTCAGAGAGAGGGAGGAGGGGAGTGAGGCAGAGAAAGCCCCTCCTGGCTCCGTCCTCTTCCTGTGGGGGGCCCTCGCTTCCTGCCCCACGGATGGGAGAGCCGCCGTGCCCGGCCTGAGCTTGGCCTCGGCTCCAGCGGGGCTCTTCAGGGGCATTGGCGGCGTTGGCGCTTCGGCCCTGTGGCGGGGCTCCCGCAGTATGGGTCAGGAAGGGCCTGGCTCGAATCAATCAACCTAAAAACAGTGGGACGTTGAGTGAGGGGGGGAGGGGTCCCTCAGCGGCGGTTTCCTTGGCGACGCTTCCTTCCCCTCCGCGCCCCCTCCCCCTTGTTGTGCTGCCTTTCCCCGCATGCATGGCGCAACGTGGCTTCCTTTGCACCTGCCCCCGTGGCTTGTTTTCCCTTCAGGGAGGGAGGGAGCTCTTTGGGCCCCCTCCCCCCGCCTCTGGGAAAGGAGGCCCCATCAAGCCCTGCGACGGCATTGAGGTGTTTGGGTTTTTTTTGGTGTGTCCCAATTTGAGTGTGGACTCAAATAACTCAAAGGTATTAGGAAACATTCCCCCAAATCCACCAGTGTTCCCATTTGGGCATATTGAGTATTCATGCCAAGTTTGGTCCAGATCCATCATTATTTGAGTCCACAGTGCTCTCTGGGTGGAGGTGAACTACAACTCCACAACTCAAGGTCAATTGGAGCCGGGGAGGGGGCGGAGCCGGGGGAGGGGCAGGGGCGGAGCTGGGGGAGGGGTGGAGACGGGGGCGGAGGCAGACCGTTCGGGTCCCCAGGTGATCAGTGACCCGAATTCCGGCCCTTGGGCCCGTAGAAGTTGGACAGCCCTGATATAGGGATCTGCAGGGAAGTTCCTATTAGCCATGAACTAGTATGCCCAATGTTCAGGAATGATGATGAGAACCTGAGTCCAGCCATAGTTTCAGAGATTCAGGAGCCTGAATCCTATTGCTAAGTAGTTCCAATAATTGAATCGAGTGCATTGACTCACTGTTCAATAGTAGATGTAATGAGTTTACACTAGTTGGAATTAGCCAGCAGGGCTTTAACCTGCTTTGAAAGGCAAATGGCCTGTCTTCTTTCAAAGGGACGGTGTATATCTTTAGGCCTAATGATCTTTGTAACATGTCTTTGTTTGTGAATGATAACTCTATGTAGCTAAAGGCACACAAGTTCTCAGTGAGCATGTACCATGCATATTTTCTACTGTGCACATCCATGTACAATAATGCACCATGTAAATATGCAAAATCCCTATGTTTGGACCTTCCACTTCTGTGCTTAAAATGCTGATACTGTTGCTTTACAACACTGCAGATGATGGATCTGCAGAACCAAGACATTTTATTTTATATTTTATATTATATATTATATATTATATTATATATTATATATTATATTATATATTTTATATTTTATTTTATATTATATTTTATATTTTATATTTTATCTTATATTATATTTTATATTTTATATTATATTTTATATTTTATTTTATATTTTATATTTTATACTAGCTTGGGGACCCGGCCCTGCCCGGGTTATTTGATAAAGGCATTGTGTGCCAAGGTTGGTCCTTATCAGATGTTTAAGTGGCATGCAGTGGTCTCAGGAAGTTAGCGAAGGTACTGCAAGTCCCATCGGCCATGGTCCATCCCCCTCCCAACAGCACCAGGATGTAGAGTGGGTCGTGTGGGCTCCGTGTGCCACGTTTGGTCTTGATCATTCATTGGATGAGGGTCGCAGTGGTCTCGGAAGCTGAGTGAAGGTACTTCAAGTTCCATCATCCATGGTCCATCGTCCTTCAAATGGCACCAGGATGTAGAGTGGGTCATGAGGGCTCTGTGTGGCAAGTTAGGTCTGTATTGGTCATTGGATGAGGGTCACAGTGCTCTCAGGAAGTGAGTGAAGGTACTTCAAGTCCCATCATCCTTGGTCCGTCCCACACAAAACTGCACCAGGATGTAGAGTGGGTCATGAGGGCTCTGTGTGTCAGGTTTGGTCTTGATCAGTCATTGGATTAGGTTTGCAGCAGTCTTAGAAAGTGAGTGAAGGTACTTCAAGTCCCATCATGCATGGTCTGCTTTCCTCCAAACTGCACCAGGATGTAAAGTGGGTCATGGTGGCTCTGTGTGCCAAGTTTGGTCTTGATCAGTCAGTGGATGAGGGTAGCAGCGGTCTGGGGACGTGATTGGAGATACTTCAAGTTCCATCATTCATGGTCTGCCCTCCTCCAAACTGCACCAGGATGTAAAGTGGGTCATGGTGGCTCTGTGTGCCAAGGTAGGTTACTGTAAATTCAGGCCATACACAATGTCCCATGAGCTGAGGCCTAGTCAGGAACAGCAAGTTAATGAAGCCTTACTGTCAATTCAGAGCGTAAACAGCATTCCATTAAGTGAGGCCTAGTCAGGGGAAATTAAGTTAACAAAGCCTTACTGTCAATTTTGGCTGTGGTCTGTGATTTTTAGGGTGTAAATTTTCTGTGGGAAGTGATTTGGGTGTTTGTGTTTGTGCCTCAGCCCTTTGCCTTATCCTCCTCTGACAGTTTATTATGGTCGGAATGTTCATGTTGGCTGGCCAGTACAGGAGTTATGCAAATCCGCCCTTATTGGCAGCCAATCATGTTGTCAGAATGTAGAGGCTGGGAGAGTCGTTGGCAGCCCGGAGGATGCTGGGAAATGTAGTTTTTAACTCGTTGTTTTGGGGGCCTTTTAGGTTTTGGGTGGGAAAGTTTCTTTGCTACAAACGTACCTTGCTTGAGGCCTATTTCTGTTGGCAAGTTTGGTGTTTCTGCGTTGTAAGGTTTCTCTGTTTGGGATGGTCGTTCCATGACGACTCTTCCTTTATATATATAGATATTGTATTATATTATATTTTATATTATATTTTATATTATATTTTATATTATATTGTTTTGTTTTATATTTTATTTTATATTTTGTTTGGTTTGGTTTGTGCATATCACCAGAAGCATGCCAGACCAATGCCATCTTGCTTGGTCTTTCCTGGAAGAGGAGCAAATCCCTGTCTTCTTACCAGCCCTTGCAACCTATGTCTTACGGCAGGGGTGCTCACACTTTTTCAGCATGCAAGCTACTTTTAAAGCAAGCAAGTCCAAAAGATCTACCTGGCCCCGCCGCCATGCGCTCCCGCCGCCGTGCACTCTTGCCACCGCGCATGCTCCTGCTGCTGTTTTCCGCCTGCGCAGCGCTTCTTCCACCTGCGGGGCATTGAAGGAAGGAGAAAGCACGAGGCAGGGCATCCAGAAGGAGCGCTCCGCCCTGCCTGTTTCGCCGGCAACGGAGGCTGCACAGCTGCTTCTGGACGAGAGAGAGGCAGGGCGCTCCCTCCAGAGGCCCCGCCTCGTGCTTCCTTCTTCCTGCAATGCCCAGCAGGCGAAAGAAGCACCGCGAGAGTGGAAGCCAGCAGCAAGATCGTGCGTGTGTGCAGGGTGTGCGCGCGCATGGCCGGAGCGCCCCTTCCGGCTGGTGAGGCCCGAAGATCACCTGGAAGAGGGCTGAAGATCTACTAGCAGCTCCCGAGCTACCTAATGAGCCCCCGTGTCTTACGGCAGTCTTTCTCAACCAGTGTGCCGTGGCACACTAGTGTGCCGTGACGGACCTCCTACTGTGCCGCGAAAAAAGCTCTCTGCCCCCCCTTCCTCCCCCCTCCTGCCGAACTCCTGCTGCTTTGGAGAGGAGGAAGGGCCGGGCAGTGGCGAAAAAAAAAGAAGGGACCGGGGCGCCGCTTCCTTCGGCCGTTTCCCCAGCCAGCCTCCAATCCGCCATGACTCCCACCATGACTATCGCCCCTCGCTCGCTGAAGCCGCGTGGAGGAGGAGCCCCGCCCACTGAAGCCCATCCACCGCTCATGCTCCTCCTCTGTAGGAGAGCTGAAGCTGGGGGGAGGGGGCAGGGCATGGTGCAGCCTGTAGGAGAGCTGAAGCTGGGGGGAGGGGGCGGGGCATGGCGCGGCCTTTAGGAGAGCTGAAGCTGGGGGAGGGGGCAGGGCATGGCACGACCTGGCTCTGCCCCGTCCGACGGCTTCGGCACTCCCAGCAGCTGCTCCAGCCTTGAGGGGACAGTGCCAAGCCAGCATTGTGCTGGCTCTGGCACCGCTGGCTTGGCACTGCCCCCTCAAGGCTGGAGCAGCTGCTGGGAGAGGTGAAGCCGGGGGTAGCCTGGCTCCGCCCCCTCCCCAGCTTCGGCACTCCCAGCAGCTGCTCCCAGCAGGCCACCAACCCCCAGCCGTTCTTTAATGTGTTAGAGTGTCATTTTGTGTCATTTTGGTTGGTGGTGTGCCCCCGGGTTTTTTTTAATGTTAAAAGTGTGCCGCGGCTCAAAAAAGGTTGGGAAACACTGTCTTACGGCATGACAAGGGAGAGGCGTTTGGGAGTGAGCAAGCCCACCTTCTCCTCCTTGCCGGCAATCACGAAGTGTAATTATCAGCATTTCTATCCATTAAAAACGTACTTCCTGTAACTACTTTGACATGAAAGGACCCTTTTATGTTTCACTTAATAGTGATGAAAGGAAGCTGCAAATATGATTTAGAAAGAGCCTTTCCTTTTTGTTTGTGATTTGTTATTGGGATGGTAAAGAGGACTCCAAAACCAAATGTGGCCTATTTTTAGTCAGGAAATGGCAGCTTCTTTCTCATGACTCAGGATGTCTCTCAACCATCTCGCCAGAGGCCAGAGAACCAGGCCCGGATCACTGCCCCTGCCCCCAGCTCCGCCCAGCCACCGGCTCCGCCCCCTCCCCGCCCTCACGTCAGCTCTCTTCCTTATCTTCTTGAGAAAGCTTCTCGAGAATGTGCTTGGAATCTTTACGATAAGTTTCCCAGCGTATAGAAAGCTATTGGAATTTTACAAGAGTTTCACAGGAAATAGGGACGTGGTCCTTTTCCTTGGAGCATGAGGGGAAGGGTGACGTGTAAGAGCATATTTAAACTATGTAACCAGAAACGGGGGAAAGAACTTTAGGAACTTATGGGAGTGATACACCTAAGCGGTACCTCTGTATTTCATGCAGATGATTGTCTTTAAATAAAATGCCTATGATTTCATCCAAGGACGGAGTTTGTAGTATTAATTTTTACTATCTACTGCTCAATGCCTAGGAAGGGGAATCATAAATCTTCCCTCCATTCCCAGTTCCGTTCGCCCCTCCCTCCCAGGGCCGTGACATGCCGGCCGCCTCAGAAGTGGCGAAATCTGAGGCGGGCGGCATGCCGCGGCTTTGGGAGGGAGGGTTTAGGAGGGAGGGCTTTAGAAGGGAGGGACAATCATTGGCGCTTCTGCACCTGCGCGCAGGGGGGCGCCATAGATTCGCAGAGGCAGCGGAACTGCCTCTGAGAGTCTATGGCGCCCTGCGCGCAGGCACAAAAGCGCCAAAGATCGAACTTTTTTTAAAAAAAAATTATTTTGGGGGGTCCAAATCGTTCCCCCCCCCCCATTCCGCCGCCCGAGGCCATGGCCTCGGGTGGCCTTATGGGTAATCCGGGCCTGCAGAGAACACAGGACTGAAGGACTTTCCTTCCTTCCTTTCTGGACTTTCCCCAGCAGATACGAGGGTGGGTCAATAAGTCTGTGACTTTTTGAATGAAACACGGGGTTTTTTTTCCAACGCAGTCTCCTTTGAGCTCTATACACTTTGTCCAACGTTTATCCAATTTTTTTATCCTTTCCAAAAAATAAGATTTGTCCAGGTCATCAAAATAGGTATTTGTTCGTGAGATGATTTCATTGTTGGAGTCAAATCTCTTTCCGCCGAGCCATTTCTTCAGGTTTGGAGAGAAGAAATAGTCACTCGGGGCTAAATCCGGAGAATAGGATGGATGAGGGAGCAATTCGTATCCCAATTCATGGATTGTTGCCATGGCAACTGCACATGTGTGCACCCTTGCATTGTCCTGGTGCAAAAGAACGTATTTCTTGGTCAAATGCAGTCTTTTCCCCCCAAATCCTCATTAAATCAACCCAATAAGTTGGCATAATATTCGCCTTTTGAAGGTCGTCAATGTGGGTTTTACCGCGTGCATCCAAAAAAACGGTCGCCATGACTTCATTGGCTGACAAACCCACCTTGGCCTTCTTTGGTGCCTTTTCACCCTGAGAAACCCACTGTTTGAACTGCTGTTTGGTCTCTGGTGTGTTGTGGCGGATCCACGTTTCGTCCACGTTACGAAATGGCGCAAAAACTTGTCCATATTGCGGTTGAATAACACCAAACACTCCTGCAAAAATGGCACACAATTGCGTTTGTGGTCGATTGTGAGCAAAGGCGGCACCCATCTTACGGGAAGCTTTCTCATACCCAAGTGATCATTTAAGATTGAAACCACTGAGCCACGTGAGATGCCTATGGCTTCCGCAATCTCTCGCACTTTCCATCTCCAATCGGCCAAAACCATATCGTGATTTTTCCCCAATTGTTTTGCATGTAGAGACCTCAACTGGGCGTCCAGAACGCCCGGCATCTTCCTTGCTTGTACGGCCACAACTAAATTCAGTAAACCACTTTTTACCATTGAAATTGATGGTGCAGAGTCCCCATCGTACAGTATTTATCAAGCTTAGCCTTGGTTTAAGTGATGTTTTTTCCTGCAAAAAATTAATGCTTAATGAGCACATGAAATCCACTTTTTTCCATTTTCTCTTCAAATCAAGCGGTAGTCTGCTATCAATGGCTGTCCAACACAAACTACCGTAAATGACGCAGCTTGTTCAAATTTTGACAGGAGTCAACTGACAGGTGCCTCTTGACAGGAGGAGCGTTGCCCTCTCAGTTAAGAGGGGGAAATTCAAAAGTCACTGACTTATTGACCCGCCCTTGTATCTGCAGTGCCGGCCTTTGGCATTCCGCCATGTAAGCGGCCGCGTGGGCAACGGGTCCTGGGAGGCGTCGCCGCCTGCGAGGGGCGCCGCCACGCTGGCCGCCCCTCCGCCGCCGCCTCCTGCCCGGGAGCAGTGCTCCCAGGCGGCCGCGCCGGTGATGCAGCCGGCGGCGCAGGCGGCGCAGGCGGTGATGCAGCCGCTGGGCGTCACCGCGCATGCGCAGGTGTGTGTGACGCACTCGCGCAGCTGCGGCGTGATGTCACCACGCATGCACAGGTGTGCGTGACGTCGCCACGCAGCTGCGTGTGACGTCACCGCGCATGCGCGGCCGTGCGTCGTGCATGCCTGCACATGCGCGGTGACGTCGCCGCGCGCTGCCGCGTCCAGCAGCCATGGGGGGCGCAGAAATAAGGCTCGCCTACCCCCCCAGGAGAGGTGAGACCGCCCCTGCGTATCTGCCTCTATTTGAAGCTGTCTAGAGATGGAGACCCCACCATTTCTCCAAGCAGTTGCTTGCCTTACCAAACCTCTGCAGTTTTGATTGAACATTAGAAGGAACTTCTACCTTCCTCCTGCGGTAGCAGAGCACAGCCTCTTCCTCCCCTTTGTAGTAGCAACCCTTGAAAGACGCCCATCGTGCCACTCCTCTACTCAGGTCCTTCCATTTTCCCTCATAGGGTTTGGTCTCTGTAACTCTTATCATCCCTGTTGCCCTTCTCTGAAGTCACTCCAACTTTCTCTGCATTGGGATAGCTTTGTCAGAGTTCAGTGCCATCTATATATCATGCTGTAACAAGTCTTTTGAAGATCACAGCTTAACCGTTCTTTTAGTCCCATTGTCCATAACTTTTTCAATCTCAATGTTACTGTACATCTAATAGCTAAGAGCCTAGGTCAGGCATGGGAAACTTTGTCCCTCCACTAACTGAGGACCCAGCGGTGCCCGGGTTATTTGAGGAAGGCATTGTGTGCCAAGGTTGGTTCCTATTACCATGTTTCCCCGATAGTAAGACACCCCCGATTGTAAGACGTATCGGGGGTGTCAGGGGGGTCGGCTAATATAAGCTGTACCCCGAAAGTAAGCCGTACCTCGCTGCCGCTGCCGCCGCTGCAACCGGCCCATCGGCCGCGGCACACCTCCGCGGCGCACCTTTCTGCCAGGCCTCCAAGGAAGGGAGGGGAAGGAGCCAGGGGCGTGGCGAAGCAGCGCCGCGTCAGAGTGACGCCGCCGCCGCCGCGCCTCTGGCATCTTTCCCTCCCTTCTTTGTCCAAGGAAGGGAGGGGAAGAGAGCCAGAGGCGTGGCGAAGCAGCGCCGCGTCAGAGTGGCGCGCCGCCGCCGCCACGCCTCTGGCTCTTTTCCTCCCTTCTTTCGTCCAAGGAAAAGCTGCGCCACGGAGGTGTGCCGTGGCCGATGGAGCCGGTTGCGGCGGTGGCAGCGTGATGGCGGCAGCAGCGGCGGTGGCGGCAGCGGCGGCGTGGGCGTGGCGACGGGGTACGTCTTAGTTTATATAAGACGTACCCGAAAGTAAGACGAGGGGGACTTTTCGGGGGAAAGAAAGTAAGACGCTGTCTTACTTTCGGGGAAACACGGTAGATGTTTATGTGGCTTGCAGTGGTCTCAGGAAGTTAGTGAAGGTACTGCAAGTCCCATTGGCCATGGTCCATCCCCCTCCCAACAGCACCAGGATGTAGAGCGGGTCATGGGGGCTCTTAGTGCCACGTTTGATGTTGATCATTCATTGGATGAGGGTCGCAGTAGTCTCAGAAGGTGAGTGAAGGTACTTCAAGTCCCGTCATCCATGGTCCATCCCCCTCCCAACAGCACCAGGATGTAGAGTGGGTCATGAGGGCTTTGTGTGCCAAGTTTGGTCTTGATCAGTCATTGAATGAGGGTCGCAGCAGTCTTGGGAAGTGAGTGGAGGTACTTCAAGTCCCATCATTCGTGAGCCATCCTCCTCAATACTGCACCAGAATGTAGAATGAGTCATGGGGGCTCTGTGTGCCAAGTTTGGTCTTGATCAGTCATTGAATGAGGGTCGCAGCAGTCTTGGGAAGTGAGTGGAGGTACTTCAAGTCCCATCATTCGTGGTCCATCCTCCTCAATACTGCACCAAAATGTAGAATGAGTCATGAGGGCTTTGTGTGCCAAGTTTGGTCTTGATCAGTCATTGAATGAGGGTCGCAGCAGTCTTGGGAAGTGAGTGGAGGTACTTCAAGTCCCATCATTCGTGGTCCATCCTCCTCAATACTGCACCAGAATGTAGAATGAGTCATGGGGGCTTTGTGTGCCAAGTTTGGTCTTGATCAGTCATTGAATGAGGGTCGCAGCAGTCTTGGGAAGTGAGTGGAGGTACTTCAAGTCCCATCATTCGTGGTCCATCCTCCTCAATACTGCACCAGAATGAGTCATGGGGGTCTCTGTGTGCCAGTTTGGTCTTGATCAGTGTTTGGATGAGGTTGGCAATGGTCTGGTGAAATGAGTGGAGGTACTTCAAGTCCCATCATCCGTGGTCCGCCCTCCGAACTGCATCGGGACATCCATTGGGTCATGGGGGCTTTTTGTGCCAAGTGTGGTCATGATTATGCACTGGATGAGTGTCGCAGCGGGCTTGGGAAGTGAATGGAGGTACTTGAAATCCCATCCTTCATGGTCCATCCTCCTCTAAACTGCAGTAGGATGGAGTGTGGGTCATGGGGGTACTGTGTGCCAAGTTTGGTCTTGTGGTTCAGGGCCGCCTTGGTCTGTGGGAATTGTGGGAGTTGAAGTCCAAAATGCCTGGAGGGACAAAGTTTGCCCACGCCTGACCTAGAGCATAACTTTCCTCTCATGTTAGTGGTGCACAATGCCTCCTCATTAGTGAATTTGGGCATCCAGCTACCCAATAAGGGCACCTCTCTGTATCCATTGATTCTGCATCCATATATTTCGCCATCCATTGAGAAATGCCATCTTGCTGTTCGGGGCTTTTAATGTTTTTTCGTCCTTTTTAAGAATAGTTTTTTATTTAATTTTCACACATTCTATACCAGGGGTGGGGAATCTACGGCTCGCGGGCCGTATCTGGCCCGGCAGCCGAGTCTGTGCGGCCCGGGGAGAAGGGCATAGGGGGGGGGGCAAGAAGAAGGGATGCCGCTGCCGCCATGCCATCACTTTGGAGTGCCCCAAGCTTTGGAGTGTTCCAGGCCCTTCGCCTCTTCCTCATGCCTATGGCATGGAGAGGCTCCAGATGGCCAGCGTGGGAGGGTCAGTGCCGGCGGAGTGGCAGGGAGGAGCCTTTGGACAACTTCCTGTAGTCCAGGGCTGTCCAACTTCTGCCGGCCCAGGGGCCTGAATTCCGGTCACTGATGACCTGGTGGGCCGAAGGGTCTGCCTCCGCCCCCGGCTCCGCCCCCCCCCCCGGCTCCGCCCCTCCCGGCTCCAATTTACTTACAATTCATAAGAGGCATCCATACAATCAAATATAATCTTTACTAAGGGAAATGCAGGGTGGGAATTCATAAGGGGCATCCATACACAATTACATAGTAATAACATAAAGGTTAGTCTACCTTCCCAAACACGCAGGATCCAGGAGTAGCCGGACCACGAGCAGGAGCGACGACCGACCGAGGCAGCAGCCGAGAAGGTCCAAATCGCGTCTGCGTGGACCGCAGGGATTAAGTAGCCAAGATTTCGGCAACAGGTGTATCGCGAGACTATGGAAGCCACACGGGATTTCGCTCTCAACGCAGGCGTGATCTTGCGTTGAGAGCGAAATCCCATGTGACTTCCGTAGTCTCGCGATACTTGCTCCGGAACCCGGAAGTGGGTATTTTTTAAAAATATTATTATTTAATTTCTTTTTTATTTTTATTTTGTATTAAAAAGCTTAGGGGGCCGCAGGGAAGGGGCTGGGGGGCCTTATACGGCCCCCGGGTCACCAGTTGGACAGCCCTGCTGTAGTCCAAAGGCTACAACTTCCTGCAAGACAGCGTTTTACCACCTGCGACAGGCAAAACGTCTGGCTCCTTACCTCTCCCGCTGCGACCTGGCCACGGTGATCCAAGCCATGGTCATCTCGAGGCTCGACTACTGTAATGCGCTGTACATTGGCCTACCCTTGTCGGCGATTTGGAAACTCAAGCTGGTGCAGAATGCAGCAGCGCGTTTGCTCTCAGGAGCCTCAAGATCTGCTCACATGACTCCACTCTTGCGCAAGCTGCACTGGCTCCCAATTGAATTCCGGGTCACCTTCAAGGCAGGCATGTAGCCAGGGGGCTAAGGGGCTTCAGCCCCGAAATTCTCAGGGTGATCCGCGAGAAGGCCTTACTGGTACATTATTTAAACTGTTATGTGCACTTATATCATGATCTGATCACCATGCTCATTATATCCCACATTAATGGGGTTATTGGGATAACAATACAAAAGGTTTGCTAGGGTAGACCCTCTTCCACCCAGTCTCATCCCCTCCCCCCCCCCCCCCTGAATCAAAATCCTGGCTACGGCCCTGCTTCAAGGTGTTAGTTCTAAGTTTTAAGGCCTTATATGGTTTGGGGCCAGTTCAGAGGGGCTCAACTTATTGGAGGTGCCTGGCACTAAGGTTTACAGACTCGCCAATACGCGGCAGAGGGCATTCGCCGTGGCCGCGCCAACCTTGTGGAACACCCTCCCTGAGGAAATTCGAGCCATCCGGTACCTGATGCCGTTCCGCAAAGCCGTTAAGACCTGGCTCTTTAGACAGGCATTTGGCCCATAACCAGTGACCGTTATCATCAGCACTCTGTTGTGCCGCTGCCATAGCATTTCTGCTGTCTTATTGCAGTTTTGCCGGAAATAGGGTTTTAACTGGGGGTTTTAAATTGGTTTTATTGTGTCTTATGTGTTTTACTTGCTATTCTAACCCTGTAAACCGCTCTGGGCTCCAGAGAGAGCGGTATATTAAGTTGAACTGATAAATAAATAAATAGTCCCGGATGAGCTGGCTGAGACATTCTGGGAGCCGTAGGAGTCAGGAAACTCATCCGGGGCTACAGGAAGTCATCCAAAGGCCCCTCCCGCCACGCCGCCGGCACTGACCCTCCCACGCTGACCTTCCATAGCCTCTCCATGCCGGAGGCAGGAGGAGCAGGCAGAGAGCCCGGAGCTGGTGCTGCCGCCACCCTCAGGCCTTCACTCATGCCACCGACGCACGACCCTCTATGCAAGAGGGCCAAAGCCCAGGATCGCCACCACGAGGGCACTCTGGAGCCGCCGGAGAAGGCAGGAAGGAACCCTCCATAATATTTTTTGGCTCTCGTGTGGCCCCTTGGAAAAAATAATTGCCCACCCCTGTTCTATACCATAAGAGTATAAGGGGGGAAAGGCCAAGGGCAGTATGATAAGTTGATTTTGGAGTGGATGCAGCCCAGAATGGTATTGCCAAACAGGGCATAGGCGCCACTCCCAATGTGGCTCGGGGCGACTTACAAAAGTGAAATCACAGAATAAAAATACAATAAAAACACAGTAAAACAGATATTACCTAGATCAGTGTTTCCCAACCAGTGTGCCGTGAGTGATCATCAGGTGTGCCGTGGGAAATTGGAACCTCGAGGGGGGAGTGTGTTGAAGTATAAAAACCCTAAGAAACCTACCTCGATAAAGGCACAAAATTGTCTACTCGGTCTCTCCCTCTCCATGCATTGGGAAGGCCCGCCTCCCTTTCCCCAAGTAGAGACCTCCTCTTGCCTCCTGGGGGTTCTGTGAGGGAAGTTTGGCCCAGTTCTATCATTGGTGGGGTTCAGAATTGCTCTCGGGCACAATTCAAAGTGCTGGTTTTAACTTATAAAACCCTAAACCGTTCCGGCCCAGCTTATCTATCCGAACGCATCACCCCCTATGAACCCACCAGGAACTTAATTTGTCGGAGGAGGCCCTTCTCTCGATCCCGCCTTCTTTACAAGCATGTCTGGCGGGGACGAGAGATAGGGCCTTTTCTGTGGTGACCCCTCGGCTATGGAACTCCCTACCTAGGGATATTAGATCAGCCCCCTCCCTCCTGACCTTTTAAAAAAACTGAAAAATTGGCTTTTTGAGCAAGCTTGAATTGGAAAATGACCCAGGAACGGCTAAGACGATGGAACGAATGAGGACTGAACATGAAGACATAGTTTTATAATTTCTATTGTGTATTGTTTTTATGCTTTTAAATGTTTTGTGATGTTTTACTTTTGTAATGTTTATATTTTGTATATGGCATCGAATTGTGCCAACTTGTTCGCCACCCTGAGGCGCCTTCAGGCTGATATGGGAGAGGTAGTAATCGCGTAAATCAAGGCTGCCCAGGAAGTCAATCGCGATCGACCAGTCGATCCCGGGACTGAAGGAGGTCGATCCCAACCGGATGGGGCGCTTCTCAGAAGGGGGAAGAGTTAGGCCGTGCCAAGCCCCTCCCCCAGCTTCGGCACTCCCAGCAGCTTCTCCAGGCTTGAGGATGGCAATGCCAAGCCAGTGGTGGCATAGCTAGCACAAGGCTGGCTTGGCATTGCCATCCTCAAACCTGGAGAAGCTGCTGGAGCCCAAAGCCAAGGGGAGGGGCTTGGTGCAGCCTGGCTCCGCCCCTCTGGCTTCCGTTCTACCAGCAGCTTCTCCAGGCTTGATGGCAGTGCCAAGGCAGTGGTGGCATAGCTAGCACAAGGCTGGCTTGGCACTGCCATCCTCACGCCTGGAGAAGCTGCTGGGAGCTCCAAAGCCAAAGGGGAGGGGCTTGGTGCAGCCTGGCTCTGCCCCCTCTGGCTTCCGTTCTACCAGCAGCTTCTCCAGGCTTGATGGCAGTGCCAAGCCAGTGGTGGCATAGCTAGCACAAGGCTGGCTTGGCATTGCCATCCTCAAGCCTGGAGAAGCTGCTGGGAGCTCCAAAGCCAGAGGGGAGGGGGAGGGGCTTGGTGCAGCCTGGCTCCACCCCCTCTGGCTTCCGTTCTACCAGCAGCTTCTCCAGGCTTGATGGCAGTGCCAAGCCAGTGGTGGCATAGCTAGCACAAGGCTGGCTTGGCATTGCCATCCTCAAACCTGGAGAAGCTGCTGGGAGCTCCATAGCCAGAGGGGGGGGGGGGGCTTGGTGCAGCCTGGCTCCGCCCCCCTCTGGCTTCCGCTCAACCAGCAGCTTCTCCAGGCTTGATGGCAGTGCCAAGCCAGTGGTGGCATAGCTAGCACAAGGCTGGCTTGGCACTGCCATCCTCAAGCCTGGAGAAGCTGCTGGGACCTCCAAAGCCAAAGGGGAGGGGCTTGGTGCCACCTGGCTCCGCCCCCTCTGGCTTCCGTTCTACCAGCAGCTTCTCCAGGCTTGATGGCAGTGCCAAGGCAGTGGTGGCATAGCTAGCACAAGGCTGGCTTGACATTGCCATCAAGCCTGGAGAAGCTGCTGGGAGCTCCAAAGCCAGAGGGAGGGGCTTGGTGCAGCCTGGCTCTGCCCCTCTGGCTTCCGTTCTACCAGCAGCTTCTCCAGGCTTGATGGCAGTGCCAAGCCAGTGGTGGCATAGCTAGCACAAGGCTGGCTTGGCATTGCCATCCTCAAACCTGGAGAAGCTGCTGGGAGCTCCAAAGCCAAAGGGGAGGGGCTTGGTGCCACCTGGCTCCGCCCCCTCTGGCTTCTGTTCTACCAGCAGTTTCTCCAGGCTTGATGGCAGTGCCATGCCAGTGGTGGCATAGCTAGCACAAGGCTGGCTTGGCACTGCCATCCTCAAGCCTGGAGAAGCTGCTGGGAGCTCCATAGCCAGAGGGGAGGTGGCGGGGCTTGGCGCAGCCTGGCTCCACCCCCTCTGGCTTCCGCTCTACCAGCAGCTTCAGAGGGGGGGCGGAGCCAGGCCGCGCCAAGCCCCGCCCTTACCCTGCCCCTCTCTAGCCTTGAGGAGGTAGGTAGATCTTTCTGACTTGCTTTTATTATAAGTAGCTCGCGTGCTGAAAAAGTGTGGGCACCCCTGGCGTAAATAAATAAATAAATAAATATTGCCTTTTAAGCTGCTGACATCGTCAGCTTGTGTTCCACTAAGACTCCTAGATCCCCTTCTCATGGACTGTTTCCAAGCAGGTCTCCTCCTTCCTATATCGGTGCATTTTACCTTTTTGTGACTAAGTGGAGTTCCATATATTTTTCCCCCTAAGGAGATCCACGTTCTTAGTTTTGGCCCTGATCTTTAATCTGTGAGGGTCATGTTGGCCTCTGCTTCTGTCATCTGGGGCATTCCCTTCCACCTGCACATTGGATCAGCCCACCCTCTATTCCAGGGGCCGGGAACCTTTTTGACTCAGAGAACCATGAAAGCAAAATATTTGGAAATTTATTTCAATGAGAGCCATATAATATATACAATATATTTTAAGACTGCATTCAACTCAATGTGAGTCTATACGTACATACTATGAGAAAAGGATCCCCTTGGCAGAATGAGGGGACACTTCAGACTTGGCTCTGCAAAAGGCACGCTCAGGACTCTGGGAAGGAAGAGAAGACGGAAGGAAGGAAGGGGGAAAGAAAGAAAGAAAGAAAGAAAGAAAGAGGAAATAAAGGAGGGAGGGGAGAGAAAGAAAGAAAAAGAAAACTATGGAAAAGGAAGAAAAGAAAAGCAAGAGAGAGACAAGGAGGAGAAAATAAAGAAGGAAATGGGAAGGTAGGAAAGGAAAGGGCAGGGAAAAGAAAGAAAAGGGAGTGATGAAAAAGTAAAATAATGAAGGGGGAAAGACGGAAAGAACGAAGGGGAGATAGAGAGATGTGAAAAGAAAGGAAAGAGAAGGAAAGGAAGACTTAGGGGGGAAAGAATAGAAGAGGAAGGTAGGTGGAGGGAGGGAGAATAGAGGAAAGAAGGAAGGAGAGAGAGGGAGTGAAAAGGAAGAGAAGGAAAGGGTGAAGGGGGGAAAGAAAGGAAGTAAGAGGAAGAAAGGAAGAGGGAGAATGGAGGAAAGAAGGAAGGGGAGAGAGGGGAGAGATGAAAAGGAAGAGAAAGGAAAGGATGAAGGGGGGGATAGAAAAGGAAGGAAGAGGAAGGAAGGAAGAGGGAAAAGGAAGGAGAATGGAGGAAAGAAGGAAGGAGAGAAGGGGAAAGGAAAGGATAGAAAAAGGAAGAGAAGGAAAGGATGAAGGGGGAAAGAAAGGAAGGGAAGAGGAAGGAAGGAAGAAGAAGAAGGAAAGAAGGAAGGGGAGAGATGGAGAATGGAAGGGAAGAAAGAAGGAAGGAGGGAAAAGGAGAATGAGGAGAAGGAAAAGGGAAGGGAGAGAAGGAGAAGGAAAGAAGGAAGGGGAGAGATGGAGGGAAAAGGGAAGGATAGAAGGAAAGAATGGAAGAGGAAGGAGAGAAGGAAGGAAGGAAGGAAGGACGGAAGGAAGGAAGGAAGGAAGGAAGGAAGGAAGGAAGGGGGGAAGAATGGAGGAAAGAAAGAATGGGAGAGCCAGATGCAATCATGAAAAGAGCCACAACTGGCTCCCGAGCCATAGGTTCCCTGCCCCTGCTCTATTCCATGGGTGTTGCCTCTTATTCATTATCTCTTATGGAGTCTATTCCCTTATTTTTGCACAGAACTGTTACAGGACAGGGTTTCCTTTTTGGGAAAATTCAAAATATCTCGCATGCTCAAAATGGGTGGAAGGAGGATATCTTGAGAGGCAGAAGCCCGTCCTCTGCACCAAGTTTTTCCTGCTCAAGCCATTAACCTGTCAATCAAACCATATGGATTTTCTCTTATTCCCCTTTTTTTATTAAAAAAATGGTATAATTAAACATAATGACATGTTCAAATGATTACACATATGAACACTAATTGCCTAATTGATGCTAATTATGCTGGTGAGGTAAATACACAATTAACAGGGGGAAATCACTTCTTTTGCAGCAAAATAAGGAAATTGGCACAAATCGCCAAAAGAAATTTAATATTTGAAGAAGAATATTCAGGGTGTATCTGCACTGTAGAATGGATGTGCTATGGAGTACTGGGAGTTGTAGTTAGGCGAGGCACCAGAGCCATTTGGCAGAGGAGGCTCAAGACCTTGCAAAACTACAACTCCCAGAATTCTATAACACTAAGTGAGCCATCTAGAGTTCATCCAAAGAAAAAAGTAAAATAAATAATGTATGAGTCTTTGCCAAAGTCATCTGTCTGTCCTCCAGCTCCATATACAAAGACTTTAGTTTCTGCAAGTGTAGTGACACACTTTTCCCCCTTTTACCAGCACTTTGAATTGTGCTTGGAAACTAATTGGCAGCCAGTGGAGCTGGCGCAACAAGGGAGTTGTATGCTCCCTGTGCCCCGCTCCTGTTAGTAACCTGGCTGCTGAGCGTTGGACTAATTGCAGCTTCCGAGCAGTCTTCAGAGGCAACCCCACGCAGAGAGTGTTGCAGTAGTCTATTCGAGATGTAACCAGAGCATGGACTGCCACGGCCAAGTCAGACTTCCCAAGGTACAGGCACATGGGAGGGGATGTGGGGGGTGGGGGGTGGTAGCAGGGCCGGTTTATCCATTAGGCGGACTACACAGGTGCGTAGTGTGACGTCACCTGGGAGGGGCGTCGCCACCTGGGAGGGTGGTCGCCGCGCCGGCCCGCCCCGCCGCGCCGCTCCCCCGCCGCCCATGCCCCGCCGCCGGCTGTTGCACCGGCCAGGCCTCCGCAGACGGCCCGCGGCCAGCGCGCACCACCGCGCCAGCCGGGCCTTTGTTAGGCGCCCCGCCATCCGGGGCGCTCCGGTCGCGCCTCCGCATGTGCGGGCGCGTGGCTCCACGGCTCCACGCATGCGTACTGGCTCCAGAGTGCACCTCCCACTTTCAGTTTCACGCGCACGTGCACTGGGCTCCAAAGCGGGAGGCGCGCTGGCACACAAGCTTTAACTGTGCAAAAGCTCTCCCAGCCCTGGGGCTCCAGGCTCAGCAATGAGTCCAGGATCACTCCCAGGCTGCAAACCTGTGCCTTCAGGGGGAGTGTAACCCCGTCAAGCACAGGCTGTAACCCTATGCCCTGTTTGGCCTTACGACTGACTAGGAGTGCCTCTGTCTTGTCTGGATTAAGTTTCAATTTGTTCGCCCTCATCCAGTCCGTTACAGCGGCCAAGCACCGGTTCAGGACTTGAACAGCCTCCTTAGTAGCAGGTGGGAAGGAGTGACAGATGTCCATTGATATCCCACCTTCCCCATTGACAGAACTCACAGCAGTTGGCAATATTGCCTTCTCCTTCCTTCCTTCTTTCCCCTTCCTCTCTTCCTTCCTATCCACCCTTCCTTCCACTTTTCCCCTCAATACAAAAATTCATCAGCAATACGAGTTTTGAAGATCACAGGAGAAGATAAGGATTTAGTTCTCGTGTGGGACTGAGTGAGGGGGGGGGTGGTGGCAGGGCCGGTTCGTCCATTAGGCAGACTACGCAGGCGCGTAGTGTAACGTCATCTGGGAGGGGTCACCACCTGGGAGGGGTCGCCGCGCCAGCTCCGCCCTGCCCGCCCGCCCGTGCCCTGCCGCCCGTGCCCCGCCGCCCGGCTGTTGCGCCCGGCCAGGCCTCCGCAGCTGCTCCCGTGCCCATGCGCCCGCCCGCGCCAGCCGGGCAATTTGTTAGGCGGCCCGCCACCGGCGCTCGGTCACGCCTCCGCATGTGCGGACGCGCTCTCCATGGCTCCACGCATGCATACTGGCTCCAGAGCGCACCTCCCGCTTTGGAGTCAGTGCACCTGTGCGCAGTTTCGCGCACGCGCACTGGGCTCCAAAGCAGGAGGCGCGCTCCGGAGTCAGTGCGCGTGCGCACAGATTGGCGCGTGCACACTGGGCTCCCCTCGGGAGCAACTGGGGGGTGGCGAGAAAAAAATTTCACGTACCCCCGGGAACAGGTAGGTCCGCCCCTGGGTGGTGGTGCGGTAGAGGTTGGCTTAAGGGGGCGTAATTCCAAAGTGTGGCCTATTGCGTAAAAAGGTGTTAATCCGGGCCTGGTCTTCAGGCATCTTGTTTATCTTGTTTCCATTGAACAAAGCATCTTTCCCATCTCAACATTGCTCATTTCTTCATTCCTTTTTCCTCCGCTTCCAAAAGTGATAAACTTTCCAACATGGGAGCTGCCTGTAGGCAAACACGCCGCTGTTGCGTTTCAAGAAATCAATAGCCTCTCTGCTCTTTATGGAGGACGAAACCGTTTAGGGAAGGAAGAGTGTTTGGGGAGGTTCGGTTGACCGGGTTTAATTTGCAGAGGTAGAGAAGGGGCCAAAACGTGGTGCGGAGGTTGCTGTGCAGGAAAGGAAGAGCTCAGCAGCAGCTGAACGGAGGGCTCTCTGACACTTCCCTCTCTCTAAGGACCCGAGTTCGAGTTGCAAAGCTGTCAGCCGGGTCAGCAGTTTGACTCCCGGAAGAAAGCTGCCTTCCTGAACCTGCTGCTGTTTCGGTGTTTTTTAGATTTCCCCGGGGAGGAAAGGTTTTCGGAGGGTCAAGGGATGCCTTCCTACGAGGCCAAAAAGTAGAAGAGATGCTATGGAGCCTTTGCAGTGAAGCGATTGATCTGAAGAGTGAAAACCTACCCATGCTTTTGCAGGGATGGTGTCGGAGAGGAAGATTTATTTATTTATTTAATTTATTTAAGACTTTTGTCCCCGGCCCTTCTCTATCGAGGGACTCAGACCGGCATAACAGCAAAAATTCAATGCTATACAGCAGGGCTGTCCAACTTCTACCAACCCAGGGGCCTGATTACCGGTCACTGATCAACTGGGGGCCTAAGGGTCACGCCCCCTCCCGCCCCACCCCTCCCTGGCTCCGCCCCATCCCCAGCTCCGCCCCTCCCCGGCTCCGCCCCTCCTGGCTCTGCCCCCTCCCGGCTCTGCCCCCCGGCTCCGCCTCCCCAGCTCTGCCCCTCCCGGCTCCGCCCCCTCCCTGCCCCGCCCCTCCCTGCCCCCACCCCTCCCTGCCCCCACCCTCCCCAGCTCCGCCCCCCCCAGCTCCGCCCCTCCCCAGCTCTGCCCCCTCCTGGCTCTGCCCCCCCCGGCTCTGCCCCTCCCTGGCTCCGCCCCCCCCGGCTCTGCCCCCTCCCTGGCTCTGCCCCCCCCGGCTCTGCCCCTCCCGGCTCTGCCCTCCCGGCTCCGCCCCTCCCCGGCTCCGCCCCCTCCCCGGCTCTGCCCACTCCCTGGCTCTGCCCACTCCCCGGGCTCCAATATACTTACAATTACTAGTTGCGTTATTAATTATAAAATAAATAAATAAAATATTATTCTTCTATTCCTGCCACATGTATATATTTACTAACTCATCTTCCCCTTTATCCCTAATAAAATACATTTATTATTATTCTTCTTCCATTCCTGCCACATGTATATATTTACAAACTCATCTTCCCCTTAAGCCCCCCTGCTTCGGCCTACCTTTCCCAACGCGCTGGATAGGAATAGCCGGACCACGTGCGAGGCGGCGATCGGGCAACGAGGCGAGCAAGCGAGGCGGCAAGCGAGCCAGGTGGCGGGCGAGCGAGGCGGCGATCGAGGGAGCCGAAGAAGCTCCTAATCGCATCCGTGGGTGAAAGGGATCCAGGAGGAGAGTAGCCGACATTTATTTACAGCAGGTGTCGTGAGACTACGCAATCAACACGGGATTTCGCCAGCTACCTACGGGATTTCCATCTCTACGCGAGATTACGCTTGCGTTGACTGCGAAATCCCGTGTGGATTGCGTAGTCTCGCGATACTTGCTCCGAAACCGGAAGTGGGTATTTATTTAAATTTTTTATTTAATTTTTTTCTACTTTTATTTTTTATTAAAATAGGTTAGGGGGCCGAAGGAAAGGGGCTGGCGGGCCGTGCACGGTCCGCGGGCCGTCTGTTGGACAGCCCTGCTATACAGTTTCAAAACAACTACAACAACATATTCAAATACATAAAAATCCCAGCATCACCACTAAAACAATTCCACTCGATCTGTAAACGTGGTCATGCATTCAGATAATAGCCAATCTCAGCCTATTCTGGGAAGGCTTGGTTCCCCATCCAGGTCTTCACCAGCCTCCTAAAGGACAACAGGGAGGGGGCAGATCTAGCATCGCTTGGGAGGGAGTTCCACAGCCGAGGGGCAACCACAGAGAAGGCCCTGTCTCTCGTCCCCACCAGCCACGCTTACGAAGCCGGCGGGACCGAGAGCAGGGCCTCTCCGGAGGATTTTAATGTCCTTGATGGTTCATAGGGGAGAATTCATTCGGACGAGTAAACTGGGCCGGAACCGTATAGGGTTTTGTAGGTTAAAACCAGGACTTTGAATTCTGCCCGGAAGCTAATTGGCAGCCAGTGAAGCTGGTGCAACAAGGGAGTTGTATGCTCCCTGTACCCTGCTCCTGTTAGTAGCCTGGCCGCCGAGCGTTGAACTAATTGCAGTTTCCGAACAGTCTTCAGAGGCAACCCCACATAGAGAGCATTGCAGTAGTCTATTCAAGATGTAACCAGAGCATGGATTACTGTGGCCGTCAGACTTCCCAATGGAGCTGGCGCAACAAGGGAGTTGTATGCTCCCTGTACCCTGCTCCTGTTAGTAGCCTGGCCGACGAGCGTTGGACTAATTGCAGTTTTTGAACAGTCTTCAGAGGCAACCCCATGTAGAGAGCGTTGCAGTAGACTATTCAAGATGTAACCAGAGCATGGACTACCGTGGCCGTCAGACTTCCCAATGGAGCTGGCGCAACAAGGGAGTTGTATGCTCCCTGTACCCTGCTCCTGTTAGTAGCCTGGCCGCCGAGCGTTGGACTAATTGCAGTTTCCGAACAGTCTTCAGCGGCAACCCCACGTAGAGAGCATTGCAGTAGTCTATTCAAGATGTAACCAGAGCATGGACTACCGTGGCCGTCAGACTTCCCAATGGAGCTGGCGCAACAAGGGAGTTGTATGCTCCTGTACCCTGTAGCCTGGCCTTGGACTAATTGCAGTTTCCGTCTTCAGCAACCCCACGTGGAGCGATGCAGAAGACTATTCGAGATGTAACCAGAGCATGGACTGGGCCGTCAGACTTCCCAATGGAGCTGGCGCAACAAGGGAGTTGTATGCTCCCTGGCACCCCTGCTCCTGTTAGTAGCCTTTGGACTAATTGCAGTTTCCGAACAGTCTTCAGAGTGTAGAGAGCGTTGCTTATTCAAGATGTAACCAGAGCATGGACTACCGTGACCGTTAGACTTCCCAATGGAGCTGGCGCAACAAGGGAGTTGTATGCATTGCCTGTTAGTAGCCTGGCCGCCAAGCGTTGGACTAATTGCAGTTTCGAGTCTTCATGAGAGTGTTGCAGTAGTCTATTCAAGATGTAACAGAGCATGGACTCCCGTGGCCGTCAGACTTCCCAATGGAGCTGGCGCAACAAGGGAGTTGTATGCTCCCTGTACCCTGCTCCTGTTAGTAGCCTGGCCGCCGAGCATTGGCCTAATTGCAGTTTCCGAACAGTCTTCAGGGGCAACCCCACTTAGAGAGTGTTGCAGTAGTCTATACGGGATGTAACGAGATTGTGGACCACTGTGCCTCGTCTGACTTCCCAAGATATGGGCGCAGCTGGCACACAAGCCATGAGTCCAGGATCACTCCCAGGCTGCGAACCTGCGCGCTCAGGTGGAGTATAACCCCGTCAAGCACAGGCTGTAACCCTATGCCCTGTTCGGCCTTACGACTGACCAGGAGGACCTCTGTCTTGTCTGGATTAAGCACCGGTTCAGGACTTGAACAGCCTCCTTAGTAGCAGGTGGGAAGGAGTGACAGATATCCATTGATATCCCACCTTCCCCCCATTGACAGAACTCACAGCAGTTGACAATATTGTCAAAACAATGTGAAATATACGTGTGGGTGTATCAGAATGTTTGGTGTCTGTGCATACATATGTTTTCATATAGTCATACATATACATATATGCTAATTAAAAGCAATCAAAGAAAAAAAATCAAACATTGAAAACCTGGAGAAGAGGAGACATAAAATTGATATGTTTTCATAAGTGTATGTGTGATTACAGTATATTAAACATATATACTCTATATACTCTAGTACAGGGGTGCCCACACTTTTTCAGCACGCAAGCTACTTATATTAAAACCAAGTCAGAAAGATCTACCTACCTCCTCAAGGCTGAAGAGGGGAGTGGGCGGGGCTTGGCACGGCCTGACT
Organism: Anolis apletophallus; assembly: GCA_030556195.1. Lineage (NCBI taxonomy): Eukaryota > Metazoa > Chordata > Lepidosauria > Squamata > Anolidae > Anolis > Anolis apletophallus. The sequence goes on from JARBWK010000021.1 coordinate 4,272,991, forward strand.
CCGCCCCCCTCTGGCTTCAGCTCTACCAGCAGCTTCTCCAGGCTTGAGGATGGCAGTGCCAAGCCAGCCTTGTGTTAGCTATGCCACCACAGCCTTGGCATTGCCATCCTCAAGCCTGCAGAAGCTGCTGGTAGAGCGGAAGCCAGAGGGGGGAGGAGCCAGGCCCTGCCAAGCCCCACCCCCTCCCCTCTGGCTTTGGAGCTCCCAGCAGCTTCTCCAGGTTTGAGGATGGCAGTGCCAAGCCAGGTGGTGGCATAGCTAGCACAAGGCTGGCTTGGCACTGCCATCAAGCCTGGAGAAGCTGCTGGTAGAGCGGAAGCCAGGGGGTGGGCGGAGCCAGGCCCTGTCAAGCCACGCCCCCTCCCCTCTGTCTGTGGAGCTCCCAGCAGCTTCTCCAGGCCTGAGGATGGCAGTGCCAAGCCGGTGGTGGCATAGCTAGCACAAGGCTGGCTTGGCATTGCCATCCTCAAGCCTGGAGAAGCTGCTGGTAGAGCGGAAGCCAGAGGGGGGTGGAGCCAGGCCCTGCCAAGCCCCGCCCCCTCCCCTCTGGCTTTGGCGCTCCCAGCAGCTTCTCCAGGCCTGAGGATGGCAGTGCCAAGCCAGTGGTGGCATAGCTAGTACAAGGCTGGCTTGGCACTGCCATCCTCAAGCATGGAGAAGCTGCTGGGAGTGCCGAAGCCGGGGGAGGGGCGGGGCTTGGCGGGGCCTGGCTCCGCCTCCCTCTGAGAAGTGCCCCATTCAGCTGGGATCGACCTCCTTCGGTCCTGGGATCGACTGGTCAATCGCAATCGACTTCCTGGGCAGCCCTGCTCTAGTATAAGCCCAGTTTTTCAGACCATTTTTTAGGCTGAAAAAGACCCCTCGGCTTATACTCGAGTCAAAGTTATTTTATTATTTTACTGGGTTACTATTATTTTTATTACGTTTATTATTTTACTCTATTTATTATTTCCATTATTTTACTCTATTATTATTATTACTATTATTTCCTTTATTATTTTACTCTATTCATTTTATTGGAAGCACATTTACATTGAAGAAGGTCAGAATGGTTTAATCAGAGTTGGGTAGTCTTATCTTAAATTACAGTTTTATGTAAATATTCAAAAATATTTAACCTACTGATCCCTCAATTTTATTTTATGGGTATCTATTTTTATTTTGAAATTTACCAGTAGCTGCTGCATTTCCCATCCTCAGCTTATACTCAAGTCCATCCATTTTTTCAGTTTTTGTGGTAAAATTAGGTGCCTGGGCTTATATTTGGGTCGGCTTATACTCGAGTATATACGGTACTTGGCAATATATTATCCTGGAGGGCTTGGAAATACACTGGACTGACCCCCCCTTTTTTTGGCCTATCCCCTCCCCCCCCCCCAAGCACTGTATATATAGAAAACGCAATAAAAAACTATAATTGGGGGGGGGGGGGAGAAATACACTGGACTGCATGGATGATGATGATGATGCATTTCTTGACGCGTATAAACATCTCTAAAATGAGGTACATCTTAGAATAAGATCTAAGATGTACCTAAAATGGGGTACTGTTCAACGCTTGATACATGTATTTCTTTTGCATGGTTTGTTCTGCTTGATATGGCCTTGCGACTATATGCAATATACTATATACTATATACTATATATATATAATAAAAGAATGTTTGCGGAGGGCGGGAGGTGCGGAGGGCGGGAGGTGCGGAGGAATATGTGGCAGCGTTTCGATTGGTTGCCACTGAGGGAATATTTGCATAAAGGACTCTGATTGGCCAGGCTCCGAACTCCAGCGTTTCAACTGGTTGCCACTGAGGGATTCTTTGCATAAAGGACTCTGATTGGCCAGCCTCAGAACTCCAACACTCTAAGCCAGTGGTTCTCAACCTTCCTAATGCTGTGACCCTTAAACAATATAGAATGTTATTTTCAGTTCCTAAAATTTTAATACATGTCCTGTAGTGTTCCAGCCAAAGAGCATTCTGACATAATTATTTCAACAGCTACTTCACAAGAAAATGTGATTTTGCTATTGTTATGGTATCTCTGCAAAAACAATGATAAATCCTCTGCGTATGATTATTATTAGCTCTATGCGGGGAATGGGGTGAGTCAATGCGATCCCTCTAAGACACGCAAATTTGGGTACAGTTCACAAGGCCTTAAAGGTAAGAACCAACACCTTGAAGGGAGATCCGGTGCTCGGGAGGGCGTTTGGAGGTGCAGATCCTCATTTGGGTGTGATGTGAGTCGGTTGCTGGGTTCCATAGTTCAGCCGGAAGGAGATCGGCAATCAAACCAGCATGATGCTGAACCGGGGTTCACAGGACCGGAGGAGGACCAGCAACGGGTCGCCGAAGAAGGCCAACGTTACAGTAATCCAGCCTTGAGATGACCGTAGCTTGGATCACCGTGGGCCAGGTCATTCCGAGATCACCCAGCCTCCGAGCCTGTCGCAGATGAAAAGCAACCTTGCTGACCAAGGAGACCTGGGCTCCATGGTCAGCTGGGAGTCCAGATGGACCCCAGGCTCTTAACGGAAGGCGATGGGCATAGCGCCACACCGCCCAGGGTCGGAAGCTGGACATCTACACCACCCGAGCGGCCCGACCACAAGATTCCGGGATTCACCCTCAACCTACTGGCACGCAGCCATCCAGTAACGGCCTCGGAGGCAGTGTTGGAAATTATCGATGGATCCCGGCCTGTCCTCCATCCTCAGAATGAGCTGGGTGTCGCCAGCGTACTGGTGGCACTCCAGCCCATAACTCCGCGCTCAGCTGTGCAAGCGGCTGCATGTAGATGTTGAATAACAGAGGGGAGAGAATGGCCAAACTCCACAAACTAATGAGGAGCCTCGAGACCACCTCGCGCCCTCACACGCCTGAGACCGCTGGTGGAGGAAGGAGGTCAGCCATAAGAACTGTCCCCTCACTCCAGCCATGGCCAGGCGGTGGATCAGTAGATTGTGGTCGACTGTGTCAAACGCTGCCGTGAGGTCCAATAACACGAGCAGCGCAGACCCGCCTTGGTCGAGCTGGCAGCTCAGTATGCCCAATATCAGTATGCCCAAATGTGAACACTGCTGGAGTTTGGGGAAAATAGACTTGACATTTGGGAGTTGTAGTTACTGGGATTTATAGTTCACCTACAATCAAAGAGCCTTTTGAACTCCACCAAAGATAGAATTGGGCCAAACTTCCCACGCACACACCCCATGATCAACAGAAAATGCTGTGTTTTCTGATTATCTTTGGCGACCCCTCTGACACCCCCTCGTGACCCCCCTGGGGGTCCCGACCCCCAGGTTGAGAAACACTGCTCTAAGCATTAAAGACAATGGAAATACAAACTGTAGTTCATAAACAAGACAAAGCACTCTTTGCATGTCATGGAGGTCTCTTATTCACAGGATAAGATGCATCTACACTGGAGAATGAATGCAGTTTAATACTAGTTTAATTGCTTTGGCTCACTGCTATGGAATCCTGGGATCTGTAGTTTGGTGAGGCACCAGCACTACTTGGCAGAAAAGGCTACCAAACTACAACACCCAATAGCACTGAGCAATGGCAATTTAAGCAGGGTCAAACTGCATTAATTCTACAGTGTGGATGCATCCATTTTATCACCTGCTAAATAGAGAGTCAACACGCAGGAAAATCCTGCATTTTAGGTGAGTCTGTATGAAACGGAAAAGAGGGCCCTGGCTGTCACTTGCAGCCCTCCTTTCCTGGAATATTCTCCTGCATTGCTCTTGAAGAAGTGCATTATTTAATCATAAAATCAATACTGATTATTCACTATAAAAATGATAAATACGGGGCAATAAAATTTTCTTAAAGTCCTTGGGGAGCAAATTACCCAGAAAGTGAGATAAACTGCTGCCTTTCATCATTCGGAAGGCAACTCGAAATGTTTGTAGTTAGCACTGCATATTTTTTTGATGTTCTTAATAACCACGACCCATTTCTTCCATCTGTTATGACGGTTATTCCCAGAATGGCCTTTTCGAAAGGCGCCGACAGCGGATTCTCCCTTTCGTTGCAACGTCCTTCATTTTGCCTGCCCTGAATTTCCAGTCTTTCCGCACCTGGATTCTGATGCCTTCTTTGCATCCCTGATTGTCTCAGGCAAAGATGTGGAATTAGGATCGGTTTCTCTCCTTGCAAAGGAAAGCATTCTTCTGCAGTATTTTCCCCATGTCCAAGCAGTTGAAAATACTAAAAAGCCATTCATCTGTTCAAAAATGTGGGTTTTTTGCACATAAATATTTTGTGTGCAGAATTAAAAACAGCTATCTATGCAGAAAAATATTACTGTTATTTATTTATTTATTTCTATTATTTCTATTATTTATTTATTTATTTACGACATTTATGGGGAAATTTTTCGGAAGTCCATATAATCCGAAACGACAGCTACAATTAGATCCCAAACAAGTTTTGAAATGTTTTTTTCTTGGATCAACCAGCCCTACTGTCTATATGTGTTGTGTGTCTATTTATTTATTTATTTATTTATTTATTTACGGCATTTATATGCCGCCCTTCTCACCCTGAAGGGGACTCAGAGCGGCTTACAAGTAAAATGTAAATACAATATATTATATTATTGCCATAGCACAATATTAATATTATATATTACATTGTACTATAACATTATACCGTAATATTATTAGTAATATTACATGTAATATAAAATATATAATTATAATGTCATATAAGTAGTAGTATTATATTGTATTACATTATAATATAATCAATATTATATGTATATTACAATATATTATATTATATTATATGCACAGTGCAGGAGGCAAGTTGGAACTGCCATCCTCCCCCCCCCCCCACTCTGATCCCAGCACAGCGGCCGGTGTTGGCGGGGGGGGGGGGCTCCCAATCAACAACATCGTAGGCATGATGGAACCGCCTCCCTAGCCCCTCTCCTCACTCCGATCTCAGAGCAGTGTCTGGCGCCGGGGGGGGGGGGAAGCTCCCATCTGACGACACCGGAGGCAAGATGGTAATGCCCCCCGGTTCCTCCTCCCACTCTGTTCCTAGAGCAGTGGCCAGCACTGGAGGGGGGGGCTCCCAACTAATGACACTAGAAGCAAGACGGAACCACCCTCCCAGACCCCCTCCCCACTCCGTTCCCAAAGCATTGGCCGGCACTGGAAGGGGGGGGGGCTCCCAACTGATGACGCTGGAGGCAAGATGGAACCACCCTCCTGGACCCCCTCCCCACTCCGATCCCAGAGCAACAGCCGGTGCCAGAGGGGGAGGCTCCCAACTGATGACACCAGAGGCAAGATGGAACTGACCTCCCAGCCCTCTCACTCCAATCCCAGAGCAGTGCCTGGTGTCCGAGGGGGGCTCCCAACTGATGACACGGGAGGCAAGACGGAACCGTCCCCCCGTACCTGCTCTCCACCCCGATCCCAAAGCAGTGGCCGGCGCCGGGGGGGCTCCCAACTGATAACAATGGAGGCAAGATTGAACTGCCTTCCTGGCCCCTCCCCTCACTCTGATCTCAGATCTCACTCTGATCTATCATGCTTTTATCTCAATTGATAAACATGCCTGGAATTTGTCACGGGATGCTGGCACGTGACTTTTACTTTCCCAGTCATGAGCTCCCTGGAATGCTGCACGCTGGACAACCAAAGTGCACAAGCCAAGATAGAAGAGTCCATTCACAGCCGAGTATAGCTAACCAGCTTCTCAGCAGAGTACAAGTATTACTTCTGACCACCTTCCTGCAAACTGTTTACTAAACTCATAGATTCTGTAGTTCATCCAAAACAACAGGAGGATTTAATCTTCAGTCGTTATGGGAGTTCTGTCAGATTATTGCATTTTGAATAGCAATTCATGAGTCAGCACAAGATATATTTTCGCAGTTTGAGATGACCTGCAGTGTGACATGTTTGACACCAGATGGCGCTGTCTCAAGACTGCTAAATGGAACCTTGAGGAATGTCAGTTACAAAGTGACAGTTGGGATCTGACAGTTGGGATTTAATATCTGTGAGGAAAGGATGTTTAGAAAGGTAGCTGTGATGGCTGTTGTTTTTTGATGTTTTGCCAGTTATTGTTAAATACAATTCAATACAAAGTTATATATTTACCTTGTGAATTGAATGAGAGTTTCATTATTCACTCAAACAGAGACTGGAGTTTTTGGGCCGATGGGGAATTAAACTTCTATATTTCTGTTGCCTATCCGCTGTGACATAAATACTCATCGCCGAAGAAGTTCTGTGTGGGAAGTTTGTGTCTTTCTGCCATTCCTGCCGGGATATCTATGTTGAGTTCATCGAAACAGGCCCAGGTTTCACACTGAGTGTATAAATACATTTAAAAGCATATTAACTATATGTATGACTGTGTTAGAGTGTCATTTTGTGTCATTTTGGTTGGTGGTGTGCCCCAGGACTTTGCAAATGTAAAAAGTGTGCCACGGCTCAAGAAAGGTTGGGAAACACTGCCATAGAGTACTCTCTTTGGGAGGCGGTGGTCCTCCATCCTAGAGATGTGCCCTGCCCAGCGTGTTGTCGAACGGCAGAATTTAAGGGACCCTTCCCATAGAGGGACTGGGCCCAGGCCACCCCTAAAATGCGAGGATCAAGGCCCAAATCTGGATGATCTTCCCAGAACTACAAATCCCAAAGTAACCCAGATCAATGCTCACCCAGATTGGAAGAACGCCGCAAACCGAGAGAAGAATCTAATTCAGCTGAACAGGATGAGATGCCACGCCAGGTTTCCAAAGGCAAAACATAGTCTTTAATGGGAATACAGGCAAATATATAGAAAACTATTCATTTACATTTGAATTGAGCGCCCTCCCTGCCTACAGTTCATTGGTTTGTTTGTCAAAGGAGCCGGCCAACAAGAAAATTGCGCCTAAATTCAAAATAGGCCAATCAAATTGGGGCTGCATGAGGCAGGAAAGGACACAAAGGAAACGGCTGGGTGAGGAGGAAGTAACCTGTTGCTAAAGCAATACCTTGGGGCAGGCGAGCATGGGGCTCAAGCCTTCCTGTCTATTGTTTGATTTGAATACCTTAATGGCAGTCTTTTATTTTATTTATTTATTTATTTACTCGGCTTTTATGCCGCCACTCCCAAACTGGCTCGGGGCGGCTCACAGCCAGAAGCAGACAATACACAATAAACATATACGCTCTAAAATGCAATACAAAATGCAGGGTAAAAACACACGATAAAACATCATTAAGCACATACAGATTAAAATAATTAAGACGGTCTGGCAACACTGGCATGGCTTGAGGAGCTCTTGGCCTATACCCGGAAAGCCAGCCGGAAGAGATGCGCCTTACACGCCCGTCTAAACGGGAGTAGGTCATGGATAGCCCGAGTGGCTGGCGGAAGGGCATTCCACAATGTCGGCGCTATGACCGAGAAGGCCCTTTGGCAAGTGGCAGTTCTTTTAGCCACCTTAACAGAGGGAACGGCTAAAAGATTAGAGTCCTCCGAACGAAGTGATCTAGAAGGGTAATATGGGGTGAGACGGTCCCGCAGATACGCTGGCCCCAGGCCGTGTAAGGCCTTAAAGGTGAGAACCAACACTTTGAAGGCAATCCGGTGCTCAATGGGCAGCCAGTGCAGATCTTGCAAAATAGGTGTTATGTGGCATCCTGCTGGGGAGCCAGACAGGAGCCGGGCGGCAGTGTTCTGCACCAGCCTGAGCTTCCGGGTTACTGACAGAGGAAGGCCAACGTAGAGAGCGTTAGAGTAATCTAACCTCGAGATGACCGTGGCTTGGATCACCTGTCCTGGCCGAAACTCCCTTTGTCTGGGAGTTACTGGCTGAGCGGGAAGCATGGTTTCTCAGTTCAAAATGGTCAAAAAATGTCTATTTGGGCTGGCTGTGGAGTTCCGAATTCCACAATGAAACAGCCGTGTTCTGAGTTATGATTGCATGACCGTACATATTCCCTATCATTGGCCAAGCTCCGAAAATGACAGGGACATATGTGGGGAGTCCTGGGCATAAAGAGTGTGGGCCTCGCCCCACGAAGAAACCCAACGTCCCTCCCAAAGTTATTATTTGTGCAAGGCAAAATGGATGGGAAAAGTGGGTTACTGTGCTGTTAAACTCTGGAACTCTCTGCTGAGGGCATTATCTTAACGTTGCAGGGACACAAAAGGGAACACATAGGGGTACAGTGTAGATAAGACAAGACAGAGATCCCCCAGCAATCATCCCAATTACATTCCCATGCAGGTCTTGCTCCCAGAGGAAATGATCTTTAAAACAACCAACAAAATGCTGCTTTCCTTCTGGGAGTTATAGTTTCCTTAGATGTCCTTGGAAACTATAGAGTCCTGAGGGGCAGAATTGCTTCTGGAGTGCAATAGAGTGGCAGAGAGTCACAAAGTCCATGTGGCAAGAGGGGAAAAGGCTGGGAATATTCAACTGGGAAGTGTCCTTGGCGAACTGCTTCTCCGAAAGCCCAAAAGACCTGGGTTCCCTTTCAGTCCCCTTGCAATCTGGGCAAAACCCCTCCGGAAAAGCATCGGACACGGTTTGTCCAGAAAGAGAGTCCCTTCGGGTCCATAATCTGTAAGATGTAGCAAGGGCACATGCTGGAATCAGCTGATAAAGAGCAGTCCAGGAGGAAAAAAACGATCAGAAAGGGGCAAATGGGGTCACAGTACTTGAGAGAACTAGATCTTCCGTAGCATCAGTCTGAGGCCCTCACCCACCCCCCTGAAGAGATCTCTTCGGGCCAAAACTGCCCCAAAAGCTGCCGCTTTTGAGCTAGGATATGCTTCCCCCAGGCCGGAGAAAGGATAGAGAGAGAGAAAGGAGGAAGAGGAAACGATGGGAGAAATGGCAGAGTGTTTGCTTATTGTTTTGTAAGGTGTTTTGATTTGTTTTGGTTAACTTTTGGAAAGTCTTCCTTGCGGTGGGGAGTGGGGAAGGCGTTTCGGGACCTAGTGGTGGGTGGTGGTACTGCAGCGGCCTAGCATAGGCCTGGGTGGGATGTGGCCTGGCTGTTGTTGCTTGGAGGCACGGAGGAGGGGGAAATGTGCATGCTCATAGTTCTAATGTGATCTGCTTATGGGGTTAGAAATGTTATTGCATGTGCTGAGGAGGGCTGGGGAAAGGTGCCCTTTTCTATTGCTTTGTGATGTGTTGCTGAAATGTCTTTTATGTGCTAGTTGCTGTGTAAAGGTTGTACAGATAGGGTAATGGGAGGCAATGGTGGCTGGGCTTGTTGGGAGGGATGAGGTTGATGTAGTGGGATATGGCACAGAGGTGGGGCAAAAGGAAAAAAAAAGAAGGTTTGGCACTGGTGCAACTTGGGCCATGGGCCAAGAGGAATACTGGGGACTCTCTGCGGCTTGACCTTTTGGATTTGTGGCTTCCTGATTCGGCCTCAAGCGCAGCTGTGTTCTCAATAGCATGGCCTCAATGCTGGTGATCCCTGCTTGCTCAAGGACAGCAACATTCGTCACATAGTTGGTCCAGTGTATATTTAGGATTGTGCGAAGACAGCGCTGATGAAAGCGTTCAAGGAGTCGTAGGTGTTGGTGATAGGTGGCCCATGTTTCAGACCCATAGAGGAGAATAGACAGTACGATAGCTCTGTACACACTGATTTTGGTGCTTTGCCTCAGGTGCTTGTTGCTCCAGACTCTTTTGTGAAGCCTTCCGAATGCACTCTATGCCTTTGATAATCTGTGATCTATCTCTTTGTCAATCTTGGCGTCTGAAGAGATGATGCTTCCCAGGTAGGTGAACTGCTGGACGGACTTAAGCACAGATTTGCCTATGCTGACTTGGGGATGGTGGTGTTCTTCCTGTGGTGCGGGCTGGTAGAGGACTTCCGTTTTCTTCAGGCTGACTTCCAGCCTAAACAGCTCTTAGGATACATCTAAATGGCATGTGGACTGTAGCATTGATGCCATTGGGCACACTTCAATCGCCACCGCTCAGTGCTACAGGATGCTGAGATTTGTAGTTTGATGAGTCAACCACAGCCTTTGGCAGAGAAAGTGAAGAGTTATGTAAAACTATAACTCCCAGCAATCTGTGGCATTGAGCCATGGCAATTAAAGAGGTGTCAAATTGCATTAATATTACAGTGTAGATGCATTTTTAGATGTATTTGGTACGTTTTCTACTGAATTGCACCTTTCCCGCCCTGGCCGTCCATGACTTGCTAATTTTTCAAAAAATATTGAGAGGCGAATAGAACTGCTTTACTGTCCTGGCTCATGCCATGTCCCTCCTCCAAAATCCTGAATAGTAAAATCGAAATAAAGCCCGCAAAGCCTATTTGGTAAGATAATGCATTATTCAGCTTTTCTTGGCACCCGATTGGGCTTTCCAAGGCACGGAGCTGGAAGTTGTTTTGATTACTGCACAAAACCAAAGCTACATCTGAGGAGAAGGGAGCCTCGGGGTAATATTTTCACTGTGGATTTGTTTCGGGGACTTAAAATCCCAACTTTTTTTTTTGGGTCAAAGTCACACTCAAGGTGGCACGAACAACGGCAACAAAACAAGAGGAAATGCAACTCCAACATAAGAACATAAGAACATAAGAAGAGCCATGGTGAATCGGACCTCAGCCCATCTAGTCCAGCATTCTGTATCACACAGTGGCCCACCAGTTGTACACGGGGATCTCGAGCAGAAGGGAGGGCAAAACCCTGACCTGCTCCCGACCCCCCACAACCAGTACCCAGGGAAATCCTGCCTACCTCAACCAACTCGAGGTGGCACTTGGATGTCCTTTTCAGTAACTACCGATACACTTGGTATCCATGAATCTGTCTAATCCTGCCTTGAAGTTGTTCAGGCTGACAGCTGTCACAACCTCCTCTGGAAGTGAGTTCTATAACCCAATGACCCTCTGGGTGAAGAAATATTTCCCTTTATTAGTCCTAATTTTCCTACCTTGGAGCTTCAGGGAGTGCCCCCTAGTCCTAGTGTTGGGGGACAGAGAAAATATTTTTTCTTTATTCACCTTTTCTATCCCATGCATGATTTTATACACTTCGATCAAGTCACCTCTTAGACGCCGTCTTTCAAGGCTGAAAAGACCAAGGCGTTGCAACCTGGTTTCATAAGGGAGCCGCTCCATCCCTTGGATCATTCTTGTTGCCCTTTTCTGTACCTTTTCCAGTTCCGTTATATCCTTCTTAAGGTGCGGAGACCAGAATTGTACACAGTACTCCAAATGTGGCCTTACCATAGATTTGTAGAGAGGCAATACAACATTTGACGACCTATTTTCGATTCCCTTCCTGATCATGCCAAGCATAGAATTTGCTTTTTCACTGCTGCTGCGCACTGGGTTGACATCTTCATTGAGCTGTCCACCAAGACCCCAAGATCCCTTTCCTGGTTTGTCTCGGAAAGCTTTGACCCCATCAATTGGTAGGTGTAGTTGGGGTTCTTTGCCCCGATGTGCATGACTTTACACTTGTTTAGGTTAAAATGCATTTGCCACTTTGTTGCCCATTCACTCAATTTCGAGAGATCTTTCTGGAGCTCTTTACAATCATTTTCATTTTTAACTACCCTGAACAGTTTAGTGTCATCTGCAAACTTTGCTACCTCAGAATTCACTCCTACATCCAGGTCATTAATGAATAAATTAAAAGTAACGGACCCAAAACTGAACCTTGGGGTACGCCACTTCTCACCTCTTTCCATCCAGAGAAGTGTCCGTTTATTACCACCCTTTGTTTCCTACAGTTTAGCCAGGTTCCAATCCAGGACAAGACCTGTCCCCTGATTCCATGGCTGAAGAGCTTATTTATTTATTTATTTCTTCGGTTTTATATTCTGCTCCTCCCTGCAGGCTCGGGGCAGATCACAATATCGAACATGCAATAAAACATACAGTAAAACAGGTAATAAAAACATGGAGCCTTTGGTGAGGGACTTTGTCAAAAGCCTTTTGAAAGTCAAGGTAAACAATATCAATTGGGTCCCCTTTATCTATGTGTTTATTTGCACCCTCAAAGAATTCTAACAAGTTAGTAAGACATGATTTGCCTTTGCAGAAACTCCAAAAGCAGTGTCCATGCTTGGTTGTAAAACTACGATTTCCAGGAACCCATAGCACAGTGCTTCTCAACCTGCGGGTCCATGGGTGTTTTTATTTATTTATTTATTTATTTATGTATTTATTTATTCGATTTGGTATACCGCTCTCTCTGGAGCCCAGAGCGGTTTACAAGATAAAACCAGAAAAAACACATAAAACACATAAAACAGCATTTTAACACCAAGTTCAGACCCCGCTCCCAGCCTTAAAATCCCAGCAGACAATAATACAGATGGCAAGATACGGCAAGGTGAGAAAGGAAGCACAAAGGAAATAGCATATAGCATATAAGCTTCTTAAGCATCTATATTCTCAAATTCTCAAGTTCCAAATTAAAGATAATACACTTGTCCACTCTTAATACAGTAAATTATATATCACATATGTTGTTATTGTATTTACACGCAATACTGCTGTCTTTACATACATGCAAAGCAATCATGGGCGGTAAACTCACATGCAAGTGAGAAGAGACGTCGCACAAAGGCGGAAAGGAGTTCCTGCGTCATCGGAAGGGGACACGGTCCCGGATGTCTCCCAAAGTATAAGCGTAGATTGTAAACAACAGTGGATATCGTCAGCATTTGCGGTGCTAGTGTTCCTTCATGCATTGTGTTGTTCCTGTTTGAGACGTTCGCGAGACTTCGCTACCTAGGCCACGCCCCTGGTCCTGAGGAAGCCCCTTCGGGGGCGAAACGAAGGCGCGCATCAATTATGGTTTCGTTGACCATGGATTGTCTCCCCATTATGTTCTAAATATATAAGGCTGGCATCAAAAAACCGAGACTTTATTATTGTTTACAATCTACGCTTATACTTTGGGAGACATCCGGGACCGTGTCCCCTTCCGATGACGCAGGAACTCCTTTCCGCCTTTGTGCGACGTCTCTTCTCACTTGCATGTGAGTTTACCACCCGTGATTGCTTTGCATGTATGTAAAGACAGCAGTATTGCGTGTAAATACAATAACAATATATGTGATATATAATTTACTGTATTAAGAGTGGGCAAGTGCATTATCTTTAATTTGGAACTTGAGAATTTGAGAATATAGATGCTTAAGAAACTTATATGCTATATGCTATTTCCTTTGTGATTCCTTTCTCGCCTCTGTATTTGGTGGGCCAGCCAGCCTTGTTTGTTTTTTGTAAGATACGGCAAGGTGGCAGGTTTTGACAGTCATCAGTCGGAGCCAAATGCCTGCCTGAATGGCCAAGTCTTTACCGACTTGCGAAATGCCATCAAGCCCCGTAGAGCTCGCGTCTCCGCAGGCAACGAATTCCAGAGGCACGGCGCAGCCACCGTGAATGCCCTCTGCCGCGTACTCGACAACCAGTAGGTCTTAATATTAGGCACCTCCAGTAAGTTGAGCCCCTCTGAACGCAGTGATCTTCTGGGCACGTATGGGGAAAGCCGCTCCTTCAGGTACACTGGCCCCAAACCATATAAGGCCTTAAAGGTCAAGACTAACACCTTGAAGGAGACCCGGAATTCAATAGGAAGCCAGTGCAGTTCGTGCAGGAGTGGGGTGACATGAGCAGATGTTGGGGCTCCTGTGAGCAGGCGTGCTGCTGCGTTCTGCACCAACTTGAGTTTCCGGATCGCCGACAAGGGAAGGCCAATGTACAGCGCATTACAGTAGTCAAGCCTCAAGATGACCGTGGCTTGGGTCACTGTGGCCAGGTCGCAGCAGGAGAGTTAAGGAGCCAGTCGTCTTGCCTGCCGCAGATGGTAAAACGCTGTCTTGCAGGCGCAGGCAATCTGCGCCTCCATAGACAGCTGGGGGTCCAACCGGACCCCCAAGCTCTTAACTAGCGGCTGCGGGCGAAGTGCCATGCCATCAAATGTCGGCAACTGGGTCTCTACCCCCTCCGGGCGGCCCAGCCACAAGATCTCCGTCTTCGCCGGGTTCACCTATAAATAATAATAATACTTTATTTATATACTGCTCTATCTCCCCGAGGGGACTCAGGGCGCTTTCCAAATAGCAAAAGACCAACATGGGCGCCGGGACTGTGGTGCAGCCGGCTGGGTGTCAGCTGCATTAAGATCACTACTGAGTTCGAAGCCAGCCCGGGTTGGAGTGAGCTTCCGGCCAATTTCGTGTAGCTTGTTGTCGACCTTTGCAACCCGAAAGACGGTTGCATCTGTCAAGTAGGAAATTTAGGTACCACCCATGTGTGGGGAGGCTAACTTAACAAATTTACGAGGCCATAAAAAATCTCCAGCAAAAAACATGCGGGGGGACGCGGAAAGTACTTCATCAGTGTCGCAGATGGACAGTGAAGCAACAGCTCCCCTGGTGGTCAGAAAAGGTTAAATAGCCTCTGACTGTCTATATGTGTATCTATGGCATTGAATGTTTGCCATGTATGTGTACATTGTAATCCGCCCTGAGTCCCCTGCGGGGTGAGAAAGGTGGAATATAAATACTGTAAATAAATAAATAAATAAACAAACAAACAAACATAGTATGCAAAACATAAGCATAGAGTTATGTAATAGCCTCTTAACGGGGTTTATTGTAAGCTGTCCTGAGTGCCCCTTCGGGGGTTGAGAATATACCCTTCGGGTATAAATGCGGTAAATAAAATAAATAATAAATAAATAATTATCAAAACAATACGAATACATTAAAAACCAATCCCACCCTATTCATGGCAAGGTGTCGAATTGGATGTTCCTTGCGTTCTCTTCCAGTTCTATGGTTCGGTGATTCCACGATTCAGAGCCTCGATGTCGGGGGTAGGGGGCTCGGATTGTGGTTTCCCACTTGGCAAAATGGGGTTGAACGGAGTATTCTTTGCAACCTCTCGGATCCTAAGATGCCCCGAACACCGGTCTCCTGTATCTCACCGATGTATTCAACGGCTTCCATGGAGGAACTTAGCTGCCCCAACCAAGACATCATCCATTTCAGAGAGTTCTCTTCTTATCCGGAGCCTCATTCTCCTCTGTTTTCGGCCGTGAAACCAAACTGGGTAGAGCGAATTGCGGGAACCAGAGGGGAACATCTGCAGAGGCCAAAGGGGTCCATGCAGAGCTATCCATCAGCCGGAGAGAAGCAGCCTGGAGCGGGTGCAGGGGGTGCGTTGGCACATGTCGGGCTCCCAACATCTGACCCGGGGCCAGGCATCCGGCACTGGGCACGCCTTCCTTGCCTGGATCATTAGGCAGCGGAGCATCTTCCAGGGGCGGCCAGGCTCCTGTTTCCCCAAGAGCCTTGGCACTCACCATATTGCCAAGCATATGATCCCGAGCTGGGACCTAATTGAATTATCCCGGCAGGTTGAGAAGACTTCAGGCGATGGGAGGGAGGGAGTGATCGCAAAGGACAGGAGGGAGCCCTGCAACATGTGGTCGGATGAGGTGCCTTCAAGGTGACTTATGGCACACCGTGGTTTCTGTAGGGTTTCCTTAAGCAAGGAAGACTCCAAGATGGTGAGGGCAGTTCCTTCTTCTGACATTGAGGCAAGCCCCCTCCTTCGCAGACTTTAAGAAAAAATCTGAAGACCTGGCTTTTCCGTTTTGCTTTCCAGTTGTGCTGCTCCATTTATTTATTTATTATTTATTTATTCAATTTTATATGCCGCTCCTCCCTGCAGGCTCGGGGCGGATCACAGCATACAATAAAAATCTATATATATAAAAGGGAAGTGGTCGTGCAACGGGGCAAATGCACGCCAAAACTACATTTCCCACACACACAACAAAACCCAGGGCCACTCATCCCCACCCCGAGGTACATCAACCACCCACTGAAACACCCCTAAACACAACACAAAACCCCCAAAACATCCCCCGAAACACAACATTACTATGCATGCGCAAAACACCCCAGACACACAAAACGGCCGCCATAGAAACATCACTATACCAAGCATGCGCAACATCCCACGCCATTCCCCCCTCCTCTGCCGCTTACGAACCACTCCAGAGACCAACGAGGCGACATCCTCCACGCGGCTCCCGGGACCCAACAGCACACATCCCGGGAGGACGCCGCTGCGGTCCCGCCCGCACGACCCTCCACCAGGAGAGTCAACGAAACGGAGAGGGAGAACGGCGCAGCCACGGGACTACAACTCCCAGAAGGCTCCGCGCGGCACACTCGAAAGAAGGGCGGAGATAGCACCGGAAATAGCCCACAATGCCCGTGCAGAGCATTCTGGGAGCCGTAGTCCCCTGCCCGGACACGCCTTCCCCGCCATGCCCGCTTTCTCCGCCCCTCCACTGCCTCCTCCCGTCCTCCCCGGGGATGGGGCCGGGAGGAAGCCGCGCCGTCTCTCCCCTTCCGCCTCCTCTTCGGCCAGCGGAATGGAGGCGGCGGTGCGCGTGGAGAGCCCTTTGCCGCCTCTCTTCCGCTGGCCAAAGAGCAGGCCGAAGGGGAACCGGCCAACCCCTCTCCCTGCGGCCTCCGCGGCCCGAGGAGGAGGCCGCAGGGAGAGGGGTTGCCCGGTTCCCCTTCGGCCTCCTCTTCGGCCACCGGAGGAGAGGCGGCAAAGGGCTCTCCGCCGCTACCCGCCGCCTCCATTCCGCTGCCCGGGGACGAGGCCGAGGGGGAGCCGCACCATCTCTCTCCCTGCGGCCACCTCTTCGGCCAGCGGAAGGGAGGCGGCGGCCGGCGTAGGAGGGCCCTTAACCGCCTCTCCTCCGCTGCCCGAGGAGATGGCCGCGGGGGAAGGACATCGAGCGCTTCCCCATCGCCCTCCTCTTCGGCCTCCTCCTCTACACATACACACACACATAACAACAAAACAACATATAAAAACCCACATAAAAACACATATAAAAACACCACCACATACAAACACATATATCTACACACCTAAACATCCACATCCACACTAATACATACACATATATACACACACATATCCCCACATCTCCATATATACACATACATATACATACAAAACCATGCACATATATATACACGTACTCAAACACGAAACACCCATAGATAACTACACACAAATACATACACACATACCAATAACTATACCCACAGAAACACACACACACATATATATATACACACACACACACAAACACACCAATACCTGGACACACACATGCACACAAACCCCCAAAAAACCATACACACATACAACTATAAACACACATACACAAACATACATATACACACAACAAACATGCTCACATCACTTCCACAACATACATACCCAGACATTCTCACATCACCAACATAGGGCACAGCAACGCGTGCCGGGTTCAGCTAGTATACAATAAAAACATACAATAAAAACACAGAGCATAACAGTAGTAAAACAATGAAGATTACAATTCTTAAACTCAGGCGTAAGCATGCCATTTACATTCAGATTTAGCTAAACGCCAGCCTACAAAGAGCGGTCTTACACGCCCTTTGAAAGGGGGCGAGCTCTGAGATTGCCCGAGTGTGGTCTGGAAGCGAATTCCAAAGCACAGGAGCAGCGGCAGAGAAGGCTCGCTGTCTCGTAGTGGACAAATGGCAGGAGTGGATCGATGGAATGACCAACAGGTTCTGCTCTTCCGAGCGTAGCGATCTCGGGGGAACATACGGGGTAAGGCGGCCCCTCAGGTACACAGGCCCTAGACCGTGTATGGCCTTAAAGGTTAGAACCAGCACCTTGAAGGCAATCCGGTACTCGATAGGGAGCCAGTGCAGTTGCCGCAAGATGGGGGTAATGTGCTCCCTCACTGGTGCTCCCACCAGCAAGCGAGCGGCGGCATTCTGCACTAGCTTGAGTTTCCGGATTGTCGACAAGGGAAGGCCAGGTCGTCCCTGGACAGGTAGGGTGCCAGTCGCCTAGCCTGTCGTAGATGGAAAAACGACGATTTGCTAACCATGGAGACCTGGGTCTCCATGGATAGCAAAGGGTCCAATTGGACACCCAAGCTCTTTACAAGAGATGACGGGTTAAGTTGCTCGCCATCCAGGGTAGGCAACCGGCTCTCACCCAGCCCAGGTCGATCGGGCCACAAGATCTCCGTCTTCGGTGGGTTCAGCTTCAGCCGGCTGGCACGCAGCCATCCAGTCACAGCCTCCAGGCATTGATGGAAACAATCGGGTACGGTATCCGGCCTGCCGTCCATTCTCAGCAAAAGCTGGATGTCATCTGCGTACTGATAACACTCCAGACCAAAGTCGCAGGCCAGCTGGGCCAAGGGGCGCATATAAATGTTGAATAATAGGGGGGGGGGGAGAGGATGGCCCCCTGGGGGACCCCACAACTTAATGGGAGCCTCCTGGATACCTCCTCCCCCCTCCCCACACGTTGTCCCCGATCCTGGAGGAAGGAGGCCACCCATTTAAGGGCAGTCCCCCTAACCCCAGTCACGGCTAAACGGTGGGTCAACAGTGCATGGTCTACAGTATCAAATAAAGGTTATTTATTATTTTACTATGTTGTTGTTGTTATTTTACATTTATTATTTTACTTTATTATTGTTATTATTACATTTATTATTTTACCCTATTATTACTGCTATTATTATTTTTCCCCTTATTTTACTCTATTATTATTATTATTATAACATTTATGATCTTCCTCTCTTTATTATTATCGGAAGGATACTTAAGCACATTGACACTGAATAAGGTTAGAATAATGGTTTAATCAGAGTTGGGGAGTCTTATCTTGGAGTGACACCTGGTTTGTAAACAGAGCGATTTGGGAAAAAGTAAAAAAAGAAGGTGCTCTGCCCACTGAAGAACTAAAGGTAGATAAATTACTAAATACAAGAGAAAAAACAAGCAAAGGAACAGTGGCCAAAATATACAATTTAATGGTGGAAGATGAAGAGTTCATGATTAGAGCAATATGTAACAAATGGAATGGGGTTAAATCATTGCAGACACATGAAGTAGAGGAAATAATTAGGAATATGAATAAAATAAAAATAGAAAAATATCACAAATTAGAAAAAAATATGATGTTAAGATGGTACAGAACTCCTGAGCAACTGGCTCATATGGTAAAAGGAAGGAATTCTAAGTGTTGGCACTGTAATATCGAAAAAGGTACCGTATTTTTCGCACCATAAGGCGCACCTGCTGATAAGACGCACCTAGATTTTCGAGGAGGAAAATTGGGAAAAAATTGGGGGCTGGCTACACTAATATGGAGGGGGGGAGACACTAACATGGAGGGGGAGGCGATGGAGCAGAGGGGGGCGGCGATGTACTCACGCTATATTCGCCCCGGCGGCTCCCGGCGGCTCCCGCGCATGCCCAGACTCTCGCCGCCGTGTCGCCGCAGCCAGCCATCGGCGCGGAGGAACGGGGGCGGAAGAGCGGACTCATGGGGCGGGCTCGCTGCTCACGGACCCGAGGAGGAGCAGGAGGAGGGGGGAGGCCACGAGGGCGGCCCCCACGGAGACGCAGCGGCAGCAGCAGCAGCGGAAGGGCCCGAAGCCTGAGCCCCATCTTCGTGACGTCACGAAGATGCGCCTCTGCCGAGGAGGAAAGGGAGGAAGGCCTCGCCGGCCGCGCGTTGTAAGGAGGCCCGCAAGAGAGGAGGGAGGGGAGAGGGGAAGAGGAAGAGTTCCCTCCTCCCTCCGGCCTCTCTCTTCGGGCGTTCTACAGCGCGCGGTCGGGCGAGGCCTTCCTCCTCGGCAGAGGCGCATCTTCGTGACGTCACTCCTCGGCAGAGGGGTGACGAAGTGACGTCACGAAGATGCGCCTCCGTCTTCGGGTCTCCGTGGGGGCAGCCCTCGTGGCCCGAAGACAGAGGCGCATCTTCTTCACGTCACTTAGACGTGCCTCTGCTGAAGGGAGGAAGGCCTCGCCGGCCGCGCGCTGTAAGTACCCCAGAAGGAGAGAGGCCGGAGGGAGGGAGGGAAGGAGGAAGAGGCCGCAGCGCCTCCGCAGGGCTCCCTCCCTCTGGCCTCTCTCCTTCTGGGCGTACTTACAGTGCGTGGCCGGCGAGGCCTTCCTCCCCTTCCTCCTCCTCGGCAGAGGCGCGTCTAAGTGACGTGAAGAAGATGCGCTCCGTCTTGGTCTCCGTGGGGCCGCCCTCGTGGCCTCCCTCCCTCCTGCTCCGCCCCGCCCGTGAGTCCCCTCTTCCGCAAGGTGCCGGTGAGTACAATATATCGCCCCCCTCTGCTCCCCCCCCTGCCCTGCGTCTTCGCTCCATAAGACGCAGCTGATTTTTCATCCCACTTTGGGAGGAAAAAAACTGCGTCTTATGGTGCGAAAAATACGGTACTTATTCGCATATGTGGTGGGAGTGTGCTGAAATAAAAAACTTCTGGCAAATGATACAAGTAAAAATACAAGAGATATTCCAGATAAATATTCAAATTAATAATGATTTGCTACTATGGGGAGTGATGGATCATCCAGGTATAAAAACCAAATTTCAGGAGTTATTTAAGGTAACAATAAGAGCAGCCCATGCGGTGATTGCGAGAGGATGGAAAGACAAAACGAAATGGACATTAAGTAACTGGAATGATTATGTGTATGATCAAGTGTTATTAGATATTACGGGAATTATGGCGAATCAAGCAACAAGAACAGACAAACAAAAGGACACCACAGATAGATGGATGGTCTATTTCAACTGGGTGAAAAATGGAGGAGCCAACGTTCGCATCATACAAAAAACACAAAGACTCTACCAGTGGCTGGATCTGCAAGATTCGTAGAAATATACTGTGGTTGAGGAGGGAGCGAGGGAGAGAAAAATGTAATCTATACCAATGTAATGTACTATAATGTTTTTATTATTTGTTGAATAAAAGACACAAAAAATAAAATAAGAAAAAAAGGGGGGGAACGTAAACAGAGCATGAGAAAGGACTCTAGGAGTCTGAGTAGGCCAGAAGCTGAGCATGAGTGAAGAGTGTGATGCGGCAGCTAAAAAAGCCAATGCCATCCTAGGCCGCATCAATAGGAGTCTAAATTTAAGGGATGTCAAAGTCCCACTCTAAGTTTGGTGTTTCCTGGAAGACCCATGTGTTTCTTTGGGTCTTCCAGGAGACAAGGGAGAAGGTGTCCATAGAAGGACTACCAACATGGTCAAAGGTCTGGAAACCAAGCCCTATATAGGAGATATAGCTTACGTGGCTAAGTGTGGAGAACGGAGGCTGAGAGAAGGGGGCATGTTTACATCTTTGAAAGAACAGCACGTTAAGGAGGAAAGCAGCTTCTATTCTTCTGCTCCAGAGACACCATGGAGCAACGGGTTCCGATTCCAAGAAAAGGATTTCCACTTCAACATTAGGAACAATGTTCTGATCGCATGAGCTCTTTAGCAGTGGAATATTATGCCTGTTCTGGAGGTCGCATAGCAGAGTCTGGATGGCCATCTGTTGGGAGGGCTTGGGTTGTGTCTTCCTTCATCCCAGGTGAAAAGCAGGAAGGGAGGGAGGAATGTAGGGAGGGAAGGAAGGATGGAAGGAGGGTGGGAGGGAGGAAAGGAAAGAGAAAAAAAGGAAAGGAGGGAGGGAGGGAGGAAAGAGAGAAAGAAGGAAGGAATGACTGAATGAGGGAGGGAGGAAAGAAGGGAGGGAGGAAGCAAAGGAAAGAAGCAAAGGGAGGAAAGAAGGGAGGGAGGAAAGAGGGAATGAGGGAGGGAGGGAGGGAGGAAAGGGAGGAAGAAGGGAGGGAGGGGAGAAGCAAAGGAAGGAAAGGAGGGATGGAGGGAGGGAGGGAAGAGGGAAGGAAGGAAGGAAGGAAGGGAAGAGGGAAGGAAGGACAGAAGGAGGGAGGAAGCAAAGGAAAGAAGCAAAGGAAGGGAGGAATAAAGAAGGAAAGATGTAAAGGAAGGACTGAATGAGGGAGGAAGCAAAGGAAAGAAGCATAGGAAGGAAAGAAGGGAGGGAGGAAAGAGGGAATGAGGGAGGGAGGAAAGGAAGGAAGAAGGGAGGGAGGGGAGGGAAGAAGCAAAGGAAGGAAAGGAGGGAGGGAGGAAAGAGGGAAGGAAAGAGGGAAGGAAGGACAAAAGGAGGGAGGGAGGAAAGGAAGGAAGGAGGGAGAGAGGGAGGAAGCAAAGGAAGGGAGGGAGAGAGGAAAGAGGGAAGGAAAAGGAAGAAAGGGCAGAGAGAAAGGAAAGAAGGAAGAAAAGAAGGGAGGGAGGGAAGGGAGGAAGGAAGGAAGGAAGGAAGGAAGGAAGGAAGGAAGGAAGGAAGGAAGGAAGGAAGGAAGGAAGGAAGAAAAAATGGGAGCGGTGCCCACTTTGCCAGACTCTGCGTGGGTCCAGGAGCCGTCCTGCTGAGCCATCTAGAATAACAACAATACAAACATCAAATAAAGAAGTCCCATTAATAAATACCGCCTCCTCCTGCATTTGCTCCGATGTGGGTTTCCAAGGGATCCTGCCTTTTCTTGCTGTGGAAAGGAACACGGGGCTGCCCTCTTTTCCGCCTTCTCTGCTCATTGATAATCCTTCCATGAATGAGTGAGCAGCCCCCTGCCTTACGAGCAAAATAGACTAAACTGGGAAAATTGAGCATTTTGCAAAGGAATGCAATCTAAGGGAACCCGCTGCTTCCGATTAAGGGCCTGGCACCTTGGGATGTAAATCTTGGTACATTTCATGCTCCCGGGCAAGGGGAAAGGCCTTTGCCATTTTTCTCCTCGCCACAAGAGCCGGAGCGGTTGGAAATGGATTCCAATAGTCAGAGATTGTATGTACAGATCTGGAGGAACTTGTGCCCTGTAACAACAGCTATTTGGGGGCTGAACGGACTGCCTCCGAGGGTCCTTGAAAGGTCCTTTGGAGACCTTTAAACAGATGCCAAATATGGAAAGATAGACAAGAAGCTGGAAGGTGCCCAGAAAAGGACAACCGGAATGGTCTGTTTTCCTAATGTGTACGCTTCTTATTAAATTGACTTCCTATTGGGTTCGTCTTTGAGAGAAAGGTAGCTGACACGTGAATATTAATATTATTATTATTTATATCATAGCCTCTTATCGTTGAAAGGGAGCACAAGGACCATTGCATTTGTGAAAAGGCCTCTTCCTTCAGCCTTCCTCTGAGGCCCATGCTGGTCGCGATTGGCTCCTGAGACGGAGGAAGGCCCTGACTCTCTGCAGCCGCTGTCCTCCGTGCACCCAGAGCGAGGCTGCAGAGCCGCCTTCGAGGCCACAGGGGTTGGTGGGATGCAGCGGCAGCACCAGCCTCTCAGCCACGGGGCATGCTGGGACACGTAGTTCTTTGGGATCGCCGGGCGGCAGGCGCGCGGGCGTGGTGCGGAAGGGCCCTCCTCCCCTCTGGTTGTTCCCGGCGCGGGGAGGAGCCTCAGCGGTGAGTGGATGGATGTTGGGGGAGAAGAGGAGGAAGGGCTGAGGGGGAGTGGGGGGGATGGGGATAGGCCTCTCTGATGCGGCGGCGAGAGGCGGGGGGACGGGACGTAATTCCAAACTGTGGCCTAGGGCGCAAAAAGGTGTTGATCCGGGCCTGCGTGTATGTGTACTTGTGATCCGCCCTGAGTCCCCTTTGGGGTGAGAAGGCCGGAATATAAATAAAGTGATATTATTATTATTATTATTAATTGCAGACTGAGCAGGCCATTGTTTGGGATTCCAGTATCCATTCCCAGGCAACGGAAAATAATAGTTTCAGTTTCCTTGTGAAATGGCCTTCGACTGATGGGGTGTTTCCCCGAGAAGTCAGATTAGGTTTGAGAATGGAAGGAGTGAAAAATAGGCTAATTAGATGGTCTGAGAGAATCCATGAGAGGTCCTTGAAGCCCAAGTGCGTTCGGCATGACCTCATGGCTTCTTGGTCTTAAATGAAGTGGTGTTTACTCTGTGCCTTTCAGAGGAGACAACATTGCTTAAGGATGGTATCCCGGTCTTGTCTCCTAAGTCCATGATTGAAGTTTCCTGTCTTTGCCTTTGTTTCTGGAAGAGCTTGCCTTGCAAAAAGTTATTTAATTTATTTATTTTTATGCTTCACATTTATAGACCGCCACTCCCCGAAGGTTTGGAGTGGTTTACAGTAGTATGCATAAATACAATCCAACATAGAATACACATATAATAACCTACACATTACATAACATTAAATTAGAATAAATACAAGAAGGTGGAGGAGAACTAAGGGTTGCGTATCAGGTGGGATCGATAGTCAGTTTAGAGGCCGCAGGTAAAGTTAGGGACCGAGCAGCCCTATAGTCTGGTATTAAGGGCCCATTTGGCCACACCTCCAAGTGATGGGGGGGGGACTCCAGTCGGATGGCAGGGAGGGGTCTCAACCATGGTGATTTGGGAGGCCCTCGTCGCTCCGTACTGGGCTCCTTTAGGAGAGTTTAAGGTTTCAGTCCGACTCCAGTTCCCGGCCCTCAGACCCCAGAAAACTCTGGGACCAAACCGCCGGTGCTGAAGTCTCCGTCGGTTGACTCCGTATTTCAGATGCTCCTCTGGTTCAGCTTCCGGCGCCCGTGTTTCAATCCGCTTGCTGTTCTGGGCTCCTTCCACTGTGGAACTCTTTGGCCATTGCCAGATGTGGCACTCTGTGACTGGAGCCCCCTCCGCTTCCTCCCAGCTCTGCAGCCACGTCTACGTCAAGGGTGACCGATGGGTTGCTGGGAGGAAGCTTTCCTGGTGACATCCGCCTTCAAGCCGGTATTCTCAACGTTGGCGATTTCAAGGTCAGCCGCCATCTTGCTCAAGGCTTGTCTCTCTGAAAGGGAGAGACAGCGGCGTCCTCGTCGGTCTCCTGGCGCTCGGGGAACTTCTGGAGAGCCGGGATCCCTCTCCCAGGCTTCGGGGGAATCCAGCATCTCCAGCCCCAGGCTGCCGGGCCTTCCCTCTGCCTCCAGGGGCTCCGGTGCGGCACATGGTCTCCCCGCCACCCCCAAATCGTCTATTGTCAGTCTCTCCTCCTCCACCGACCATCCCTCCACAGGCCCCTCCGCCGACAGGTTCCATTTATTTATTTATTTATTTATTTATTTATAGTTCAATTTTAATAGACCGCATCTTCCGAAGCTCGTAGTGGTTTACATAGGTAAAAACACACAATCACACAACATCCCAACATCATTAAAAACATCCTAGCAAACATTGAAATATTCCTAACAATAAAATACATCATGAGGCATCAAAAGGGGGGCGCCAATTCGTGGCGCGGCAAGCAATCAGCGGCGGACTTGTTCTTACAGAGCGTTAATCAGTCGCCAAACGCCTGCCGGAATAGCCAGGTCTTGCAGGCCCTGCGGAAGGCCATCAGATCGTGCAGGGCCCGCGTTCCTGCTGGCAGGGCATTCTGCAATGTTGGTGCGGCCGCTGAGAACGCCCTTCGCTGAGTGCTAGCCAACCTACATAATTTCACATCAGGGATCTCGAGGAGGTTGTGGTCCTCTGAACGCAGTGATCCTCTGGGTACATATGGGGTGAGCCGCTCCCTCAAGTACACTGGCCCCAAACCATGTAAGGCCTTGAAAGTCAAGACTAACAATTTGAAGGAGATCCGGAACTCAATCGGTAACCAGTGCAGTTCACGTAGGAGAGGTGTTATGCGCGCTGTTCTGGCAGCTCCTAGCAGGAGGCGTGCAGCCGCGTTCGGCACCAGTCTAAGTTTCTGGATCGCCGTCAGAGGTAGGCCAATGTATAGCGCGTTACAGTAACCGTAGATGACCGTAGCTTGGATCACCGTGGCGGGAGAGGTAGGGAGCCAGGCATCTTGCTTGCTGAAGATGGAAGAAGGCTGTCTTGCAGGCACAAGCAATTTGTGGCTCCCTAGACAGCTGGGGGTCCAGCCGAACCCCAAGGCTCTTAACTGAAGACTGTGGGCATAGTGCCACGCCGTCGAATGCCGGCAGCTGGATCTCTTCCCTGCCCACGCGACCCAACCACAAGATTTCTGTCTTCGCCAGGATCACCTTCAACTTACTGGCTCGCAGCCATCCAGTTACGGCTTCTAGGCAAAGTTGGAAATTATCGGGTACAGAGACCACCCCGGGGTCCATCCTCAGAATGAGCTGGGTGTCATCAGCGTGCTGATGACATTCCAGCCCGAAACTCCGCACCAATTGGGCGAGTGGTTGCATATAGATGTAAAATAACAGCGGGGAGAGGATGGCCCCCACAATGTAAGGGGGAACCCCCAGAGACCTCCCCTCCCCACTTCACTCGCTGCAGGCGGTTTTGGAGGAAGGAGGACAGCCAGTTGAGGGCTGTCCCCCTAACCCCCGCCACCGCCAGGCGGTGTGTCAAAAGTTGGTAATCGACAGTATCAAACGCTGCCGTAAGATCCAATAATACGAGCAGCGCCGATCCGCCTCGGTCCAAGTGGCAATGGAGTAGGTCTGTGATGGAGACCAGGACGGTCTCCGTCCCATGCCCAGAACGGAAGCCGGACTGGAAGGGATCTAGCCAGGATGCGTCATCCAGGAATGCCTGCAACTATCCATTGCTGCCCTCTCAATTACCTTGCCCAGGTACGGTAAATTGGACACTGGGCGGTAATTGGAGGGGGCCGCGGGATCTAGCCCTGGCTTTTTCAGCAATGGAGTTACCACCGCCTCTTTCAATCCCTCTGGAAAAGCTCCTTGCTCAAGGGAGCAGTTGACTATGTTCAACAGAAGGCCACATAACCCGTTATCATGCTTATGGATTGAAATGTGAAAGAGTGCTGTGGACAGGCCCGGATTACCCATAAGGCCAGACTAGGCCATGGCCTTGGGCGGCAGGTTTTGGGGGGGCAGCGGATTCGACCCCTCAAAAACATAATTTATTTTTTAAAAAACCCGCCCCCTCGCAGTGCTTTCCCCCCACCCTCTGCCGAGAGAGTCATCATACCTTGGGAGAGGGTGGGGGAGAGCGCTGTTAGGGTGGGAGAGGGGAATGGCGCCCTCCTCGCCTGGGCCGCCCCCTTGCAAAGGAAGAAGGCGGCGAGGAGGAGGAGGAAGGGAAGCTCCGCCCCGCCGGCGGAAATGCATGCATGCTCATGCACGCCCACCAGCGGGCTTCCCTTCTTACTCCTCCTCCTGGCCGCCTTCTTCCTTTGCAAGGGGGCGGCCCAGGCGGCCAGGAGGAGGGCGGGACTTCCCTTCATCCTCCTCGCGCCTTCCTTTCGGTCGCGGGAGGAAGAGGAGGTGGACGGAAGCCGTGCGGCACTGCTTGTGGGGCTTCCGCCCGCCTCCTCCTCCTCCTCCTCCCGTGACCGAAAGGAAGGCATGAGGAGGATGAAGGGAAG
Source organism: Anolis apletophallus (assembly GCA_030556195.1). Taxonomy (NCBI): domain Eukaryota; kingdom Metazoa; phylum Chordata; class Lepidosauria; order Squamata; family Anolidae; genus Anolis; species Anolis apletophallus. The sequence goes on from JARBWK010000021.1 coordinate 4,300,241, forward strand.
TCCCGCCCTCCTCCTCGCACCCTCCTTTCGGTCGCGGGAGGTGGAGGAGGCGGCGGACGGAAGCCCCACAAGCAGTGCTGCGCGGCTTCCGTCCACCTCCTCCTCCTCCTCCCGCGACCGAAAGGAAGGCGCGAGGTGGACGGAAGCCGTGGGGCCGGTGCCGCGCGACTTCCGTCCACCTCCTCGGGCCCTCCTTCCGGTCGCGAGAGGAGGAGGCGATGGAAGCCGCACGGCCGGGGCTGCTGCCACACATGCGCAGTAGCGCCCTGGGGGCCTGGCTTTCCGCGCCCTGAGTGAGCGGCGCGGGGCCGAAGAGCCTAATCGGGGCCTGGCTGTGGATTTTGGCTCTCTTGACTTCATGTACTTTGCCTTGGGTGGATTACTGCTATTTTGTATCTCCTATTCTACTGCACTTTGGGGAAATGTCTTTTCCCTTTCCCCATGCTTTTCTTAATAAACTCTTGTAGTTAGTACTACTACTGGACTCTGGTGTGGTGGGGGGTGAAAAGGTGTCTCAAGGCTAGAGTCCAACAACAGTACATCGGCTTCACAAACCTCCCTAGTCGATACCAGAACACATTATGTTCAACTTTACAAAGTGGTGATGTCTCCCTCATTTCTCCCCACTCGAAACCTGATTGAAAAAGAAATCAAACGCCTCTCGAGCGGCTTCATCCCTCTCTGCCTCTTCATCTCCCACCCCCAGCAATTATTCCGGGAAGATGCATTTTTCTAATGTGAAATCCTATTGGGGTGTGTGTGTGTGTGTGTGTGTGGTGTTGACGGGGGAGGGAGCACAATCAGCCTGGCATCCTATCAAGCATTTATCCCGCAGCACTCTCCTTGCGCAGGGAGATGATGGGAAGCCGCTCCTGGCGGGGTTTAAAAATAGAAAAATGCTGACAGTCTGCGGTGGGGGAAGGAATCACCGCTCGGAGCGTGCCCGTCTCACATCTATGGTGAATCCTCCTGACAGAACGCATCTGCTGTGGCTTTTGAGGCCCCGGCAGACCCACTCCTGAGCGTGTTTTACGGAGAGTAAGGAGACAAAAGGGACACAAAAGCCTTGTGAGGTGACCAGGAAACCAAGGCATGGCTCTGGCTGACGGAGAGTTCAAGCCTCTGTGGGGTGCCCCAGGGGGCAACCCTCTCCCCTCTATTGTTTAACATCTCTGTACGACTACTTGCTCGGCTGGTATGTAGCTTTGGGCTGGAGTGCCACCAATATGCGGATGACACCCAGCTCATTCTGGAAATGGAGGACCGACCCGAATCCGTACCCGATAATTTCCATCGTTGCCTTGAAGCTGTCACTGGATGGCTGCGAGCCAGTAGGTTGAAGGTGAATCCAGCTAAGACTGAGATCCTGTGGCTGGGTCGTCCGGCACGGGAGAGGTTCGGCTTCTAACCCTGGACGGCGCAACACTAAGTCCGTCGTCATCTGTTAAGAGTCTTGGTGTCACTCTAGACTCTCAACTGTTAATGGAGACACACATCTCCATCGTCAGTAGAGTAGCGTTTTTCCATCTCCACCAGGCAAGGAAGCTGGCCCTCTACTTGTCCCGCCACGATCTAGCCACAGTGGTCCAAGCCACGGTCATCTCAAGGCTGGACTACTGTAACGCTCTCTACATTGGCCTTCCTTTGTCGGTGATCCGGAAACTCAAGCTGGTGCAGAACGCTGCAGCTCGGCTGCTGGCAGGCGTCCCAACATGCTGCCACATTACTCCCATCTTACGCGAACTGCACTGGCTCCCAGTTGAGTTCTGGATTACCTTCAAAGTGCTGGTATTGACCTTTAAGACCTTGAATGGTCTGGGGCCAGTGCACCTAAGGGAGCGCCTCGCCCTATACTGTCCCACTAGACCACTGCGTTCAGAGTCACATAACCTTCTGGTAATCCCAAGCTGTAAGTCCTTCCATTTGACTTCAACACGGAGGAGAGCTTTCCGTATTATGGCACCAACACTTTGGAATGCGCTCCCTCCAGAAGTCCATGCTCTTCCAAGCTTGCTGGCCTTTCGGAAGGCCTGCAAGACTTTGCCATTCCAACAGGCGTTCGGCCTTTAAATGGCAGGCCCTCTGCTATTGGAAACTGCAGGCTCTGTGACACCTGCTATTAGGTGTGTTCGGATTGTTGTATTGTTTTAGGATTTTAATGTATCTTTTAATGTATTTTATATATGCGGTTTTAACCATATTTTACCATGTGTAAGTTGCTCTGAGCCGGATGGGAGTGGCGATGGATAAATCCAAATAAATAAATAAATAAATAAATAAATAAATAAAGAGTGGGATTATTGGACCAAGTAGTAGGCCTGGTTAGGTTTTTCGGATTGCAATGAAAGTCGTTATAAATTCGGATCTAATTTACAGTTGAAGCGTTTTTGAAGCGATTTAAGCAACCTGGAAGTGTTTTTGCAAATCCGAAGTCGCGGCCGCCATTTTCGGAAAGGGCTCGGATTAGGTTTCCACCCTTCTAGAGTTGGATTCACCTCATTGGCTGCAGACAGGCCCGGATGAACACTTTTTTGTGCCCTAGGCCACACTTTGGAATTACCCCCCCCCCGACACACATACCACTTAGACCCACACTTGGCTGGCTTTCGCCATTGTGTCTCCGGAGCAGAAGAGAAAGGCGAGTAGGCACCATCCCGCCACCTCCAAGGTCCCCATGCATTCCCACCGGCTGGAAAGCTCCGCTGTGCTCTGAAGGTCTCCTCGGGAGTCAGGAGGCTTGGGGAGAGCGCAGCGGGTACAAACGCGCTCCAAAGGCATGCACGAGAAAAGGAGAGAGAGAGACGGAGCAGAGACTTTGCCGGGAGAAGGAGCAAGGAGGGCCATGAGAAAGGGAGAAAGGGGCGCGGACCAGGTTTTTTGGTCCGTGATCTCCCCCGGGCATGCACCGCGAGGCCATGGCCTCATTGGCCTTATGGGTAATCCGGGCATGGCTGCAGATTGGACACGGGGTAGCATCCCTCTGCATGAGAACTGGGGGAAACCCGCGTTTCCTCCAGTTCTCATGCGAAGGGAAGAAATACCCCGTCCAATCTGGGTTAAACACGCGTGTCCACCATTAACGAAGCCATTCCAAAATTTTGGAATTTTTATGAATTAATTTTGAATTTTTTCCAAAAATTTTCGGAAGTCAATCATATTTGAAGCGCCAGCGTCCCCTACATCCGAGATGACTTTTGAACCATTTTTTAATCAACCAGCCCTACCAAGCAGGCATGGGCCAACTTGGGCCCTCCAGGTGTTTTGGACTTCAACTCCCGCAATTCCTAACAGCTGATAGGGTCTCTTCCAACTCTCTGATTCCATCATCTATGGTACAAGAGCTGTTTGGCAGTGGAATGTGTTGCCCAGGAGTCCTGTAGAGTCTCCTTCACTGGAAGTTTTTTAAGCAGAGGCTGGATGACCATCTGTTAAGAGGGCTTTGATTGTATTTTTCTACATGGCAGGTGGTCAGACTGGATGGCCCTTGGGGTCTCTTCCCACTCTCTGATTCCATCATCTATGATCTAAGAGCTGTTGGGCAGTGGAATGTTTGGCACCGGGGCGGTGGCTCACCTGGCTGGGAGTCAGCTGCATAAGATCTCTACTGACCAGAAGGTCATGAGTTCAAGGCCTGCCTGGGTCAGGGTGAGCTCTCGACCAAATTGTGTAGCTTGTTGTCGACCTTTGCAACCTGAAAGATAGTTGCATCTGTCAAGTAGGAAATGTAGACCTGGGGAGGCTAATTTAACTGATTTATGAGGCCATTAAAAATCTCCAGGAAGTATGAAAAACAATGAAGGAATTCAACAGCTCCCCCTGGTGGCCAGAAGCTGGAATGTTAAATTGCCTCTGAGTGTCTGTCTATATATATATGTTGTATGTCTATGGCATTGAATGTTTGCCTGTATATGTGCATTGTGATCCGCCCCGAGTCACCTGCGGGGTGAGAAGGGTGGAATATAAATGATGTTAATTAATAATGTGTTGCCCAGGAGTCCTGCCGAGTCTCCTTCACTGGAAGTTTTAAAAGTAGAGGCTGGATGGCCATCTGTTAAGAGGGCTTTGATTGTATTTTCCTACATGACAGTGGGTTGGACTGGATGACCCTTGGGGTTTCTTCCAGTTCTGTGAATATATGATTGTATGAACAGATGTGCATTCATGAGTGGCCCAATCAGGCCCGGATTAACACCGTTTTGCGCCCTAGGCCACACTTTGTAATTACGCCCCCTTTAAGCCAACCTCTACTGCACCCGCACCCCCCTCCCCATACTTTCATCCGCTCATCCCCCTTAGGGCCCCGCATCCAGCTCTCCTGGTGGGCCCACTAGATCCGTAAACATTTCATATGCCACAATGGGATGAATCAAGTACAAAAGTAAGGGTACAGGTGGATAAACCACAATGTGAGTACACCAATACAATGAACATTCAGTTAGTAACATGCATAATAGCATAATAGCAACAGACATACAGTATAGACATCATAATAGTCAATGGAGAAGCCAAAAGCCTAGAAAGAAGAAAATCCTTCCTTGTCGTTAGGCCGCTACAGTTCTAGATCAACCTTAAGAGTACCGTTATCAGTGGCTCAGAGCTGTAGGTGGTGGTGGGAGGATCCCAGGGTAGATCATGTCAAGCGGAGAGGCAATTGGAGCACAGGAGACGCTCAGTGTGGCCAGGAATTACAAGGTGCAAGTGCGGACACGCGCAGTGGCATGCCGCTAGTGTTTATGGGCGTCGTAGTTCAAGAAGGATGCTCAACAGGCCTAATTGCGCAATGCGCATGTGCGGGATTCACTCAATGGCGGCCCGCAGTGAATGTTGGTCTATGTAGTTTGTAGGGAATTAGGCTCTGGAGACGTCCAGGATGTATCTATAGAGTTGGCAATTGCCGAAGATCATAAGTTATTGTCTCGCAGTTCCCCACATAAATGAGGGCAGCAGAGGAGAATGCCTGACGGCGGGAGCTCACTCCAAGGCCGGCGGAGGGCCGTTTCGTCACAAGGACTTCTTCAGAGGCAACGTTTAGGAAAATTAGTCATCCTCAGGGGCAGTTAATCTAAATAATAACATATATATCAATGTTAGGACCCAAATGAACGGTGTAGGGGAAGCATAAGGGAATATGTATTGGAAAAGTATTTACCTTCATGAGTTATCCAAGTCACACGCAGGACGGACCATCCCATCAGCAGGAAATGGCAATGGGAAGAGGTCACAGAGAGGCTTATATAGACAATGGCTATGTGAGCACTTGACTCCTACCCAGTATTGGGGATTGCGCATGCGTTGTAGTCAGCAGCTGTACTGATGCTGCGCTTCTCCCCGATAGCGGGGCTTGTCGCGCTGGGCTTCTCTCCTGTACTGGGGTTTGCGCATGTGCCGTAGCCGGCAGTTGCGCTTCTCTCTCCAGTAAGGAGGAGTCTTCTCCTTGTGTTGGAGGAGGAATACCAGCTTTCATGGCGTTAGGGCATGCGTAGATTGCGCAATGGAGTTTCCTGTACTTGCACAGAAGGAGCCAGCTAGTGGATGCTGTCGGCATCGAGGCAGTTAATTGTTCCTCCTGTCGACGTCGACGCCAGTGTCGAGAGCCCCTGCGCATACACCGTTTGTGCAGCAATAGCAAAGGCAGGAGCTGGTATTCAGGAAGGGGCAGGGGCGCCGCCGAAAAGGAGGACCTCTGGTATCCTTCCTTCCTCATCTCCATGCGCGTTGCATTTGTATTCAACATTTTTTGTGGTCCATGATCTGCGCCCCCCCCCCCGCTTGCTCCCCTAGGCCATGGCCTAGGTTGGCCTTATGGGTAATCCTGGTCTGGGCCCAATGAACATTGGTTCCTATTGTTGCATCATTGTTGTATCAATTGGGTTTGTGGGCGGGTATTGTTTTAATTAATTGACTGCTTGATTATATGTTATTGTTTTTGATTCTGTATTTATGGTTGTATATTGTATATAGATTGTGGCATCAAATTGCTGCCTTGCTTAGCTGCTCTGAGTCAACCCCTCGGGGATTGGGAAGGGCAAGGTAAAAATGCTGTAAAATAAATAAATAAATAAGATTAGACTGGTTCCAGCCAGATCTTTACATATACGTTGATTCTCCATTCAGGTGTTGGGTCAATGGGTGCAGTTGAACCATTACGATGTTTATGAGAATCACCAATGCTGCTGCCCAGAGGAAGTAATGTTCCTTTTCGTCCCTTGCTCAGATCAGATGGACCAAAACTGCAGGAAGTGCCTCCGACCGGTTCCAAGACTCCAGCGTCTTCAACGAGACCCTGAGGATCTCCAATATCCAGCGGCACCAAGGCGGGCGCTACTACTGCAAGGCCGAGAACGGGCTGGGCTCTCCCGCCATCAAGTCCATACGGGTCGACGTCTACTGTAAGTACACCCAGAAGATGATGAACAGACCGACTCCCGATTGCTTTGCAGGTGGACACCAGGAGAGCCACGTCTTTGGTGGTTTAGAGCAGTGTTTCCCAAACAGTGTGCCGCGGACCAGTTTTTTGGGTCCGTAATCTCTGCCCCCCGGGCATGCACCCCTAGGCATGGCCTTATTGGCCTTATGGGTAATCCGGGCATGGCTAGTGTGCCGTGAGCGATCATCAGGTGTGCCGTGGGAAATGGGACCCTCCAACACCCTTTCTTCCCCCTCCTGCCGAACACTTTTTCTTCTCCACTCGGGCTCCCTTCTTCCCAGCCTCGCTCTGCTCGCTTTGCCTCGCTTTGCTCTGGGGCGAGTCTGCGCAGTAGCGCCCGCACGGGTCACGTCTTCCTCCCTCCCCCCTCCCCTCCTGAACACGCTCACGCTGCCCCCTCGGATCAAAATGGCGGCAGAAGCGGCAGTGTAGAAGAAAAAGTAAGTGTTGGGCAGGAGGGGGAAGAAAGGGCGCGAAGGGGGAGGAAGAGGTCTCTGTCGAAAGCTGGCATGGGCAAATTTGGACCTTCCAGGTGTTTTTGACTCCAACTCCCACCATTCCTAGCAGCCCCAGGCCCTTTTCCTTCCCCCCCCCCCCCTCAGCCATTTAAGCAGGAAAGGGCCTCAGGCTGTTAGGAATGGTGGGAGTTGAAGTCCAAAGCACCCAGAGGGCCGAAGTTTTCCCATGCCTGTTTTAGGGACCTTAAAATGGTGAGCCTCCTTCCAACGTTGTGATTCTGGATAGAAAACAAACAACAACATAACATAACATTATTTGCATCCAGAGTGCTCTCTGGGTGTAGGTGAACTACAACTTCCAAACTCAAGGTCAATTCCCAAGCAAACCCTTTCAGTACTTTCTGTTGGTAATGAGAGTTCAATATGCCAAGTTTGGTTCAATTCCATTGTTGCAAGAGTTCAGGATGCTCTTTGATTGTGTGTTAACCATAAATCCCAGAAACTGTAACTCCCAAATGTCAAGGTCTTTTTTCCCCAAACTCCACCTGTGCTCACATTTGGGCATATTGAGTATTCATGCCAAGTTTGGTCCTGATCCAACATTGTTGGGTCCACGGTGCTCTCTGGATGTCGGTGAACTACAACTCCAAAACTCAAGGTTAATGCCCACCAAACCCTTCCAGTATTTTCTGTTGGTCTATTTTGACATTGCTCCCGTTTTCAACCACATATCTGTGTGAGATGAGCTTCTCTAGCTTGACTGTGATAAAAACTAAACACAGAGACTGACAGCTGTTGAGCAAGGCCTCTTGAGCAGACTCGCCCCACGTCTTTCTCCCCCCCCCCTTCTGAACAAGCTCATGCTGCCCCCTCGGATCAAAATGGCGGCAGCGTGAGCAAAGTGAGGCAAAGTGAACAGAGCGAGGCTGGGAAGGGGGGAGCCCGAGTGGAGAAGAAAAAGTGTTCAGCAAGAGGGGGAAGAAAGGGTCTTAGAGGTTGCAATTTCCCACGGCACACCTGATGATCGCTCACGGCACACTGGTTGGGAAACACTGGCCTAGAATGAATCAAGTGTCACTGTCTTGTATTCATATTTAGTCTAAACTAGCTGACCCGGCCACGCTTTGCTGTGGCTTTTTCATTCCTTTCTGGTTTATTTTCCTTGCCCCTCCTTCCATCCATCCTTCTTTTTTACTCTCTCTCTCCTCCTTCCCTCCTTCCTTCCTTTTTTCTTCCTTTCTTCTCCCCTTCCATCCTCCTTACTTTTTCTTCTCCCTTCCATCCTCCCGGGCTCGCTTTTCTGCCGCCTCTTCCTCCGTCTTCCCGAGCCGGGTCCAGGAGCGGCAGGGAGGCGGCGGAAGAGGGGAAGTACGCGACACCAAACAGGCACCAAAGAGGAAGTCCCGCCTCTCCCGGCCGGAAGTCCTCCAAAGGAAGATGGCGGCCGCCAGGGAGTAGCGCCGGCCGCGTTGAGGGCCTCCTGCCTGCCTGCCTCTCTCTGAGGTGAGGGCCTACTTGCGGCGGAGGAAGCAGGCATGGCCACGGGACTACACTTCCCAGAAGGCCCCGCACGGCCACTTCCTGCTCATTACTGCCCATTCTCTGCCCTACTTGCCAGTGAGCCATGCGGAGCCTTCTGGGAAGTGTAGTCCCATGGCCGTGGCCGCTTCCTCCGCCGTCTCACAGCCGCTCCTGGACCCGGGTCGCGCGGGCGGCATCGTGGCCGCCTCCTCTGCTGCCTTCTGAGCCTCCTCCGTTGCCTTCAATCCGCTCCCGGACCCGGGCACCCGGTGAGCGAGGACTGAGGGCAAAGGGATGGGTTTGGGGGGGGGGCTGATTGCACCGGCGCGATTGTTGTCCCTCTCCCCTCCCCTCGCGGGGGAAGGAGGTCATTGGTATTCCGCAAGCGCCGCTACGATAGGTTTCAATGGCGGTTTTTTGGGGTCATGTTTGGGGGTCTTGCGAGGTATCTAGGGCGGGTTTTTTGTGCCCTGTAGGTACCTCGTGGTATGTTGGAATGTGTTTGGTTGCTTTTGTGGTTCTGGGGCTTATAGTTTTGCTGCCTATTTGCCCCGTTGCACGACCACTCTCTTTTTATATATATAGATTGCAATACTATTCCTGTATTGGTACCTAAGCAACTGATGCAAAATTCTGGTCAATTCTTTGACAACTTCCATATTGAAAATGGCTCCATGCCCCATGGCTCCCATCGACCTATTTGCACCAATACAAGTTGAATATACTTAATCCCAAATGGCTTGGGCTGAGAAGCGTTTAGGATATATTTGGGTTCTGGAATACATGCATTTGCATACTGTATGCATACATAATAAGATTCCTTGGGGATGGCAAACTAGTCTAAAACTGAAATCCATTTATGTTTTACATACACCTTATAATAGACATCAGTGAAAGGCCATTGAATACAACACTTTGGATAGTGTTGTGCATGTAGCAAATGGGTCACTATCTCAACCACACCTGTGTGGACAGGTTCAGATTTTGGAATATTTCAGAACTTGGGATGCTTGGAGTCTCCAGAAGACTTGATGGCAAATATGTTGCCTGCCATTTGTATGCATCTTTGGGTCACTGAAAATGAGATCGACACAAGGAATCGTTCAATTCTGTGATGATCATAAAATGGACATTTCTTTTAAAAAGGCAAATATTGGATAAGAAAAAAAGTCTGGAAGACCCCAGATATGTGAGAGGGAGCCAAACCATGGAAAGTATGGAGAAATGACCAATATTGAACCCATTTCCAAATAACTAGGGCATAAAAGGGCATCAGATGGTATATAGGCCAGCCATAGGTGGATGCATGATGATGGTTTTTCTTCACAAACGAAGATTCAGATTCAGGAAGGACTCATACTACGCTTTCTACAAGCATGTTGATGACTAAGAAGGCCAATCTGAGAAAGGCAAGTCCGGTTGCAGAAAGCACAGCAGAAAGTCTCCTTGGGTGATGTTGTTTCCAAGTTGCGGTTCTTTCTGCGTTGTCATTTCTCTTCCAGACCCGTTCGGCGTGTCTTCTCAAAAGAGGCCGCAGCATTGTGGAGAGTGCGTCTCCATGCCTCCCGATGTGAGGCCAGGGTGGACCATTGTTGGTGGTCAATCTGGCCGAGCCTGAGGTGTTGTTTCAGAGAGTCCTTATATCTCTTTTTGGGGGCGCCTCTCTTGCGCTGACCCGTGGCGAGTTCACCATAGAGTAATATCTTTGGGAGGCAGTGGTCCTCCATCCTAGAGACGTGCCCTGCCCAGCACAGCTGTGTTCTCAATAGCATGGCCTCAATGCTGGTGATCCCTGCTTGCTCGAGGACAGCAACATTCGTCACATAGTCGGTCCAGTGTATATTTAGAATTGAGCAAAGACCTGCTGATGAAAGTGTTTGATGAGTCGTAGGTCTGCCCATGTTTCAAGGCCTACATCCAGGAGAACAGAGCTACGCGATAGCTCTGTACAAGGGGCATTTGGTGCTTTGGGTGTGTACCAGGAGATCCTTCACATTTCGCTAATCTGTGATCTATCTCTTTGCCTTGGCATCTGAAGGTTGCTCCAGTCCTGGGATGCTGGGAAATTAAAGCACAATATTTTCTAATGACTGCCATCATGGATTGGCTGTGGGGAGTCAGGAATGTGGACTTCCATTTTCTTCAGGGAGACTTTCAGCCAAACAGCTCTGCAGCTGTTGCAGCCTCCAGGCACTGCAGGGGTTGTTTGTATGTACATATTGCGGGGGACCATCCTCAGCATATTTACACTGTTATTTTCCTTATTCTATTGTTATTTCCTTTATTCTTGTACCTATTGCATTCTGGAGGTGAGGTACTATATAGTGCATCTGTGCAGATCAGTGCCTTTGTCTTGCTCTTACTTAACTGTGTCCATTCACTGTTTAAAAAGACTCCTGAACCAGGCCTATTGCCTCTCTATTGCCACATGTTGTATAAATAAATGATTTCTATTTTTGCTTATATATTTTGCTGATAACCTGTATTGGTTGTGCATAGCACTGAGTACTTAGGACATTACCCCTAGGTACTCTTCTTCCTGTTTGTGTTCCATTGCTTGACCAGAGGTGGGCAAATATTTTATTATAATATTAATAATATTAATTCATTATATTCCCCTGCAATCAGGCCCAGGGGCATTTTATTATAATAATAATAATAATTAATAATAATTCATTATATTCCCCTGCAAGCAGGCCCAGGGGCATTTTATTATAATAATAATAATAATAATAATAAATAATTCATTATATACCCCTGCAAGCAGGCCCAGGGGCATTTTATAATAATAATAATAATAATAACAACAATAATTCATTATATTTCCCTCCAAGCAGGCCCAGGCATTTTATAATATTAATAATAATAATAGGTCCCAGTGAATTGCACTCCAGAGAAGAAGGGAAATGTTGCCCCTTGATTTGCCTGTGCTCAAAACAGTGTCAGTCCTGTTTCCCTGCTTTGGACAATTTAGAACTAATTACAAAATTTTGTAAGTAATAACATATAAAATAAGATTTTTTTTGTAAGTCATTACGTTAAGCATCAATCCCCCCCATTGGCTTTTAGAACCGCGATTTTTGGGTTCTAAACCAGCCCTATAAGCTACCATTAGTACGATAGCGTATATATATGCCGTCTTCTTCTTCGAGGTCTGCCGTAGCCCTTTGGAGCATCATGCTGAAGAAGATTGTAAATAGAGTTGGTGCAAGAACACAACCTTGCTTCACTCCATTAGTTATTAGAAAGGGCTCCGAGAGAGCATCGCAGTATCTGACTTGACCGCGCTGGCCCTCGTGTAGCAGGATAATCATTTTGAGGTGGATGCAACATGTTAGCTATAACCCATTACTTTCAAGCGTTTGGGTGTTTTCTCTTCCCAGAAAGAGTGAAGAGTGGGAGGCCTTTCCTGCTGTCTTCGGGGAGGAAACCTGACCCAGCAGCAGAGGGAATTTTCCACCTTGTAGAAAGCAAAATGAGCTTATATGGCATCACAAAGGTAGTCTTATATTTCTAAAGAAAGAAAGCGATGCGAGTCATAGCTGCGTTCGCCGCTCAAAGGAAGAAATTGACTCAATTTTGAACAAAAGGAGCATTAACTGATCCATTGAGGATCTGTTTTCTTAATCTTCTTATGCCACTGATCCTGACGCCTTCCCGAGGCCCGGAATCACAACCGGAAAGGGAAGGAAGGCAGGTCACAGGGAGTTTCCCAGGTGGGAGGGCAGCAGGCCTTGGGTGCCTTCAAAGGACTCTCTCAACGGGGAGACTGTGGCCCCTTCTGCACTGCCATATCAAATCCAGATTATCTGCTTTGGACTGGATTGTATGGCAGTGTGGACTCAGATAACCCAGTTCAAGGCAAATAATGTCTGGGAGCCATGAATCCCTATGAGGAGTGTCTTCGGGCGCTGGGTGTGCTTAGCCTGAAGAAGAGAAGGCTACGAAATGCGGACATATAGCTATTAGGCATGTGCAAAATTCTTGGAAGTTATGTAAATCATATTAAAATTCATTAAATCTGTGCTTCTGAAGCTTCGGTAGGCAAAGGACGCCGCTGCGTGGGGCGCCATCTGGGTAAAGGGCGCATTCCCCCGCCCGCCAGACAGCGTCCGGCCGATGTTCCGCTTTTGGGCCTTGTGCGCTCCGACGCCGCACAGTAGCAAACCTCCCTGCATGCCGAATAGGGAGTGCTGTGTTTACAGGCTTATGCGCTTGCGCAAAGGAGCTTCTGGGCATGCGCGGAGGGGGGGGGGCGCCAAAATAATGTTTTTTGGGGGCACAAAATAATGTTCGCTTATCATTTAAAATGTCCTTAGACCGCCCCTGTTCTGAAGTGACATCCAATGCGTAGGTATGGCCAGTGCCAAATACTTAAGAATCTAAACTTACCCAGTCCTTTTTTGTTTGAATTTTGTACACTTCGAAAGCCTCCCAAAGTCTTGTCGAAGGCTTTCATGGCTGGAATAACTGGGTTGTTTTAGGTTTTTTGGGATGTCTGGCCATGTTCTAGAAGCATTCTCTCCTGACGTTTCACCTGCATCTATGGTAAGCATCCTCAGAGGTTACGAGGCCTGTTGGAAACTAGGAAAATTGGGTTTATATATATAAAGGGTTTACTCCACCGGGGACTATTGTAAAGTAACTTAAAATAATAAATTACAATAGGAGATCTTGCTGGGGTCTTTGAAAGTATCTCTTGCCTCTAGTGCAGCGTTTCTCAACATGGGGGTCGGGACCCCTAGAGGGGTCGCAAAGGGGGTGTCAGAGGGGTCACCAAAGACCATCAGAAAAAAACATTGTTTTCTATTGGTAATAGGGTTCTTTCTGGGAAGTCTGGCTCAATTCTATCATTGGTGGGGTTCAGAAGGCTCTTTGACTGTAGGTGAACTATAAATCCCAGCAACTACAACTCCCAAATGTCAAGGACTATTTTTCCCAAACTCCACAAGTGTTTGGGCATATTGAGTATTCATGCCAAATAAATAAAAAGTTTTGTCCAGATCTATCCAGTGCTCTCTGGATGTAGGTGAACTAGAACTCCAAAACCCAAGGTCAATGCCCACCAAATCCTTCTAGTATTTTCTGTTGGTCATGGGAGTTTTGTGTGCCAAGTTTGGTTCAATTCCATCATTGGTGGAGTTCAGAATGCTCTTTGATTATAGGTTAACTATATTATATTATTAACTATAAATGCCAGTAACTACAACTCCCAAATGGCATGTATATTTTGCCCCAAACTCCACCAATGCTCACACTTGGTTGTATTGGGTTTTGTGCCAAATTTGGTCCCGTGAATGAAAAGACATCCTGAATATCAGATATTTATATTACGGTTTATAACAGTACCAACATTACAGTTGTGAAGTAACAACAAAAATAATGTTGGGGGTCACCACAACATGAGGAACTGTATTAAGGGGTCACAGTATTAGGAAGGTTGAGAACCACTGCTCTAGTGCAAAGCACTAGTAATAAACTGTCTTAATCTTCTTTCCTGTGAAGCTTAGGCTGGCCAAAAGCTTCTGTTGTCCTTTGGAGTGCTGGTATAATAATCCTGCTAAGAATGCCTGTTTGGGTCGCTTGGGCCTAGAATTCCAGGCAATATCCAAGCCTCTGTAGCTCTGCTGCAGAAAAGAGGGAGGAGTCTAACAAGAGAGCTCTATACAGTATGAGGAATTGATCAACTAAGATTGGCCTCTGGGTGGATTTTAGCTCCATCCAAAAATTAATACAAAGGAAGTTATCTACATCAGTGTTTCCCAACCAGTGTGCTGCGGCATTAGTGTGCCGTGAGCGATCTTCAGGTGTGCCATGGAAAATTGGCACTCTCCCCCCTCCTAGCAGCTCTTTCTCCCTCTTTCCCTCCCCAAAGATCCTCCCCGAGGCAAAGGAAGGGCTCTGCCGAATGCCAGGGCCAGGAAGCCTTGAGGAAGCCTTCAGGAGCCTCGACTCAGCATGGCTCCAGCTCCCGCCTCCCTCCTCCCTCCGCAAAAGCAGAGCACTGGGTGGAAGTGTTTGAGTCGGCGTTTTCGCGTTGGCTTGGATTTCTCGCGAGAACAGCCAAAGCCGGAAGCTCCACGTCGGTGAATTGGGCAGTGAGTGAACCTGGGAGCATCGGGAGGCTGAAGCATTCACAGGTTTCCACGAAACAAATTGAGCCTCTTCACTTGGAAGTGTTTATTTTTTACTATTTTACTGGATTTTTTGAGAGTTGCCTCCCCCCCCCCCAGGAACTGTTTAGCACAGCTTCATGACACCCATAGTTAACTGGAAGTAACTTTCACTCAGGGTGAAATTTCACAAGGGTTTGGAGAACAAGCCCTATGAGGAGCGGCTTGAAGAGCTGTTTAGCCTGAAGAAGAGAAGGCTGAGAGAAGACATGATAGCCATGTATAAGTATGTGAGAGGGATATGTTGTGTTCATCGAAACAGGCCCAGGTTTCGCACTGAGTGTATAAATACATTGAAAAACGTATTAACTATATGTATCACTGTGTTAGAGTGTCATTTTGTGTCATTTTGGTTGGTGGTGTGCCCCAGGATTTGGTAAATGTAAAAAATGTGCCGTGGCTCAAAAAAGGTTGAAAAACACTGGTCTATATGTTTGAATATTCATAGAAACACAATGTTTGTGGGGATGGCGATGAGGGGCTACGTTCCATTTTAACAAAGGCAGGAGGAAATATGGACAATGATCCCAAAGGGCAGGGTTCGACTCCATGCTCCGCCATGGAGCTAGGCTGAGCTATGGAGGAAAGTCACTCTCTCAGCTTCAGAGGAAGCCAAAGCAAAGCCCCTCTGAACAAACCTTGCCAAGAACAACAACAACAACAACAACAATAATACTAATAATAATCCCAATAGGTTTGCCTACCGCAGTGCTGTCCAACTTCTGGCGGGTCCAGGGCCGGATAAGAGGTCACTGATGACCTGTGGGGCCGCTCGGCCCCGCCCCCAGGCCCCGCCCCCAGGCCCCGCCCCCAGCCCAGGCCCCGCCCCCTCCTAAAGCCACCGAAAAAGGAGGAGTAGGCGGCGCCAAGAGCAGCGCGTCACAGGCCTGGCGTGGCGCGCTGCTCTTGGCACCGCCTACCCTTTCGGCGCCCCCTCCCTTCCTAGGCCGGGGAGCCGCCGAAAGGAGGAGGCGGCGCCAAGAGCAGCGCGGCCAGGCCTGTGAGCAGCTGCCGTCATGCCTGTGGCCTGCGTCACAGGCCTGGCGTGACGCGCTGCTCTTGGCACCGCCTACTCCTCCTTTTC
Source organism: Anolis apletophallus (assembly GCA_030556195.1). Lineage (NCBI taxonomy): Eukaryota > Metazoa > Chordata > Lepidosauria > Squamata > Anolidae > Anolis > Anolis apletophallus. Next base: position 4,315,904 of record JARBWK010000021.1, read on the forward strand.
GGCACCCCCTTCCTAGGCCCTAGGAGGGGGAGGGCGCGGGCCTGTGGCGCTGCTCTTGGCTGCCGCTTGCCCTTTTCGGCGGCTCCCCTGCCCTAGGAAGGGCGCGCCGCGAAGGCGGCGCAGCGGCAGCGCGTCACAGGCCTGGCGTGACGCGCTGCCCTTGGCACCGCCTACTCCTCCTTTTCGGTGCCCCCCCTCCCTTCCTAGGCCGGGGGAGCCACTGAAAAGGAGGAGTAGGCGGTACCAAGAGCAGCGCGTCACGCCAGGCCTGTGACGCACTGCTCTTGGCGCCGCCTTCTGCCCTTTTTCGGCGGCTCCCCGCCCTAGGGAGGGGGGGCACCGAAAAGGAGGAGATAGCTCTCTTCCTCCTCCCTGCCCCGCCACCCCCACCCCCCCCGCCGCCGTTTTAAAAAAATCGATTTTTTTAAATTTAAAAAGGCGGCTGAGGGCATAGGTGGGGGCGTGTCCAACAGGCTACAGGGCCGGATCCGGCCCCGGGGCCGCCAGTTGGACAGCCCTGGCCTACCGCATTGATAACAAGCCTGCCCATTCAGCAATCTCTTTGGAGCATTTCGGATCCGTGAGAGTGTGAAAGGGAAGAGAGCATTCTTATAGTGTGCCATTGACATTGCAGCATGGTGAAAACTCGAGAAATAATTACCTGATATGCCTTGTGCTTCCAAACCTAATTCCAGCCCCTCTCCCTGTTGCAAAATTAAGCACAACACAGGCAGGGAAGGGCCTGAGTCAAGGGGGCAGCCAGAAAATACCCATAATATTCCACTAAAGATTCTTTCGATTGCCCTATTATCATAGGTAGTAGCTACTTTGGATGTTAATAGGCAGTGCCACTGCAATGAGAACACCGAGAGGCTTGGGCAAACTCAACTCCAAGAGGTAGCAAGGAAATTAATGAGGCGGCAGAATGATATTTTTGGTTGCGGAATTGGATCTTAATTGCTGAAGCCAGGAAAGAGTTATAGGGACCTTGGCTGGAAGGAGACTCTCGCTTCCGCTCCTGGATCAGAAGGTCACGGAAGGGGGCAACATTGTGACTGAAGTCCCTCCCTTGAAGTCAGCTTTTTGCGCCCTAGGCCACACTTTGGAATTACGCCCCCTTTAAGCCAACCTCTACAGCAGTCTTTCTCAACCAGTGTGCCGTGGCACACTAGTGTGCCGTGACGGACTTCCTGCTGTGCCGCGAGAAAAGCTCTCTGCCCCCTTCACCCCCTCCTGCCGAACTCCTGCTGCTTGGGGAGTGGGAGGAAGGGCCGGGCAGTGGCGAAGAAAAAGAAGGGGACCGGGCGCCGCCTCCTTCGGCCGATTCCCAGCCAGCCTCCAATCCGCCATGACTCCCACCATGACTCTCGCCCCTCGCTCACTGAAGCCGCGTGGAGGAGGCCCCGCCCACTGAAGCCCGTCCACCGCTCATGCTCCTCCTCTGTAGGAGAGCTGAAGCTGGGGGGAGGGGGGCGGGGCATGGCGCGGCCTGTAGGAGAGCCGAAGCTGGGGGAGGGCTGGGGAGGGGAGGGGGAGGGGCATGGCGCTGCCTGGCTCTGCCCCCTCCCCCCGGCTTCGGCACTCCCAGCAGCTGCTCCACCCTTGAGGGGACAGTGCCAAGCCAGCATTGTGCTGGCTCTGGCACCGCTGGCTTGGCACTGCCCCCTCAAGGCTGGAGCAGCTGCTGGGAGAGGTGAAGCCAGGGTAGGGGCGGGGCATGGCACAGCCTGGCTCCGCCCCCTCCCGGCTTCGGCACTCCCAGCAGCTGCTCCCAGCAGGCCACCATCCCCCAGCCATTCTTTACTGTGTTAGAGTGTCATTTTGTGTCATTTTGGTTGGTGGTGTGCCCCCAGATTTTTTTAATGTTAAAAGTGTGCCGCGGCTCAAAAAAGGTTGGGAAACACTGCTCTACAGCACCCCCCCTCTCTCCCCCCCCTCCGACTCGCGCCGCCGCAACCTTCCCGTCCTGTGCCAATGGGGCTGAGGGGAAGGGTGCCTGCGTGCTCTCACTGACGAGAAGGGAACGGGCCCCTTTGTGTGGCGGGGAGCGAGTTCGTTACCCCTCGGGAAGGAGGCAGAGGAGGGCGAGCGGGTGCCGCAGAGCTGAGGCCCAAAAGGACAGGGAAAGCCGGGCTGAGTCTGGAGCATGCTCTTCGTCCGGGACAGCGGCTTCAGAGGCGGCCCCACGTGCGGCTCATGGCCCAGCGGCTGCAGAGAGTCAGGGCTTTTCTCCGCCTCAGGCTCCCCTCCGGGCCTCTATGCTGCATGCCGCCTTTCTTTCTTGCGGCCGCCTCTTCCCTCCGCAGCCTGCGAAGGAAGCCACTCCAAGCCAGGCCAGGCCAGATGCCCCCTCCCCTCAGGCGCAGAAGCAGCAGCGTAGATGGATGGGCTGAGGCTGACGCGGCGAGCATGAGCACTGCCTCCCGCGGAGCCCAGCCTTGGCTCCGCCTCCTTGTGGGTACCAGGTGGCAGGAGACAATCGTGGCGCAATTTTTAAATTATTTTATAGCTTTTTTTGGTCCGTGATCTGTGCCCCCCTCGGCTTGCGCCCCTAGGCCATGGCCTAGGTTGGCCCTATGCAGGGCCGCAGCCAGGATTTTGGTTCGGGGGGGGGGGGTGGTGAGTTTGGTTCGGGGTGGGCTGAGACTGGGTGGAAGAAGGTCTACCCTAGCAAACCTTTTGTATTGTTATCCCAATAACCCCATTAATGTGGGATATAATGAGCATGGTGATCAGATCATGATATGAATATTTATTTATTTATTTATTTTATTATTTATTTATTTTATTTATTTATTATTGAGGCTTCTATGCCGCCGACTCCCGACTAAATAATGTACCAGTAAGGCCTTTTCGCGGACCACCCTGAGAATTTCGGGTGGGGGGGCTGAAGCCCCCTTAGCCCCCCCCCCCCTTGGCTACATGCCTGGCCCTATGGGTAATCCGGGCCTGCTTGATGTTGGGCCTATGGTACACAATGGGACCAAATGAGCGCAGCACAACACCATTCACCAGGCTTAGCAATGGTATCTCTTGCCAGATGTGGGATGTTTGCAATAGACTCATAAGATGATATTGTTGGAGGAGACCTCTTGGGGTGATACAGTCCAACTCGCTTCTCGCTACCAGGCAGGAAGACCCCATCCAAGCCGAAACCGCTTCTGTTTCAAAACTTCTAAAGAAGGATCACAGAATCCTAGAGTTGGAAGAGACCACAAGGACCATCCAGTCTGAACCCTTTCTTACCAATCGGAACCCTCCTGACAGAGGGTCACCCAGCCTATGTCATTGCTGCAGCTAGACCAAAAACATGCTCCCTCGACCCGTGCCCCTCCTAGCTTGTTAGATCTTGCTGGGAGGGGTTACGTGGACCTCTGTTGAATATAGTAAACGGCTCCCCTGAGCAAGGAGTTTTTCCAGAGAGTTTAAAAGAGGCCATGGTAAGTCCGCTGCTGGAGAAACCGGGTCTAGATGGCTCGGTTCCCTCCAATTACCGCCCAGTTTTGAATCTACCATTTCTGGGCAAGGTGATTGAGAGGACAGCAGCGGGACAGCTGCAGCGGTTCTTGGACGATACAGCCGGATTAGATCCCTTCCAGTCCGGCTTCCTCTTTGGGCACGGGACAGAGACTGTGCTGGTCTCTATCACAGACCAGCTGCGCTGCCAGTTGGACCAAGGTGGGTCAGCGCTGCTCGTGTTATTGGACCTCACAGCAGCATTTGACACAGTCGACCATTCACTATTGATCCACCGTTTAGCCGTGACGGGAGTGAGGGGGTCCGCCCTTAAATGGGTGGCCTCCTTTCTCCAAGATCGGGGACAACGGGTGGAGAGGGGAGGGATGGTCTCGGAAAGGGTCCCCCTTAATTGTGGGGTCCCCCAAGGGGCTATCCTCTCTCCTCTATTATTTAACAACTATGTGCGTCCACTGGCCCAACTGGTGCGTAGTTCAGTCTGGAGTGTCATCAGTACGCTGACGACACCCAGCTGGTGCTGAGGATGGAAGGCCGGCTGGACTCTGTACCCGATTATTTCCATCAGTGCCTTGAAGCCATGACTGGGTGGCTATGGGCCAGCTGGTTGAAGGTGAACCCGTCGAAGACGGAGGTCCTGTGGCTGGGTCGCCCTGGGGGGGGGGGGAGCTCCAGTTGCCAATAATGGACGGTGAGGTGGTTAGCCCGTCGGTCCTGGTTAAAAGCCTGGGGGTCCAACTGGATCCTCTGCTGACGATGGAGGCTCAGGTCTTCACCGTGAGCAGAGCTGCATTTTTCCATCTGTGCCAGGCTAGGCGACTGGCGCCCTAGCTTTCTGGTGGCAACCTAGCCACGATAATCCAGGCCACAGTCATCTCGAGACTGGACTACTGTAACACACTTTACATTGGCTTTCCTTTGTTGGTAATCCGGAAACTTAAGCTAGAGCAAAACGCTGCGGCTCGACTACTGACTGGTTGGTGCGGCACTTTCATTATAGTAATTATTAGGCCTGGTTAGACTCGTTGGAATGCTTCTGAAATCGGAATAAATTCACCGGGAATGTGGCGTAGTTGGCTAAGTGTCAGCTGCATAAGATCTCTCTGACAAGTAGGTCATGAGTTCGAGGCCTGCCCGGGTTGAGGTGGGTGCTCGACCTTTAAGTGTAGCCTGCTGTCGACCTTTGCTGCCCGAAAGGCAGTTGCATCTGTCAAGTAGGAGATAAAGGTACCACATTAAGTGGGGAGGCAAATTTTGACTGAATTATGAGGCCATTAAAGAACTCCAGGAACGCTGAGGTATGCGGAAGGAACGACAAGGGACGCTGGGAACGCTGGGAGATGAGGAGTGTGTGAGCTCCCCTGGTGGCCAGAGTTTGCCTCTGTTCGTCTATATGTTCGTCTATATATGTATATGTGTACCTGTAATCCGCTCTGAGTCTCCTTTGGGGTGAGAAGAGCAGAATATAAATAAAGTAAATAAATAAGTAAATAAGTAAATAAATAACAGCCAATGAGGGGAAAGCACCTCGGGAGTGGCGGGAATCTAACATCCCCATCCAAACTGTGTTAAACATGCGTGTCCGCCATTAACGAAGCCATTTCGGAATTAATTCGGGAAATTCTGAAATTTTTCCGGAAAATTTCGGAAGTCATTCAGATTCAAAGCGCCAGCGCCCCCTACATCCGAAACGTGTTTTGAATCTTTTTTAAAATCAAACAGGCCTAATGTTCATGGCGCTCTCTATAATGTGCAATGTCAGGGGAGGGAGTGCCTTTGGAGCAGGCCTGGGCAAACTTCGTCCCTCCAGGTGTTTTGGACTACAACTCCCAACTCCTTACCAGCTGTTAGGAATTGTGGGAGGTGTCGTCCAAACACCCGGAGGGCCGAAGTTTGCCCAGGCCTGCTTTGGAGGCTTTTCAGCACTTGGAACTATAGTCTGTTTGTGGAGGCCGGAGGCTGTCTGTGTAAGTGGACATCTGTATAGATGGGAGAGAGGAACCCTAAAAAGAAGCATTCAAGCAAGATGTCGAAACATTCAAAAAAGTCTGTGGGACAGGTATTTTGTCCCTTTCTGGTCTAAGCTATGAAAAACCAAAGAAATGACCATTTGCTGATGTTATGTACGTGTAACGGCAGATATAAAAACTGTCTGTGGTCCTTATTTTTGTATTCCGTATTGCAAACCAGCTTTTGCTCTTTCTTTCTTCATTATTCCAAGTCTTTGCTCTTTTTTTCTTTCTCCTTGCAATACGGTGTCCTCTGCATATCTTAAATTATTGATGCTCCTTTCCCCCGTTTCCAGGCCTCCTTCTTCAAGTCGAATCCTGTTTTATGTATGATATGTTCTGCGTATATCTATATATATAAAGGAACAGTCGTCATGTGAAGACTACCTCAAACAGAGAAACCTTACAACGCAGAAACACAAAACTTGCCAACAGAAATAGGCCTCAAGCAAGGTACGTTTGTAGCAAAGCAACTTTCCCCCCCAAAACCTAAAAGGTCCCCAAAACAACGAGTAAAAAAACCCTACATTTCCCAGCATCCTCCGGGGCTGCCAAAGACTCCCCAGTAGTAGGGAATGGTAGGTTATGTCAAACTCAAAAGTGACAGGTGGCCACGCCCACTGTAGGCGTGGCTTAGACCGGAAGTCCCGCCCTCCGGTCTAAGCTCCGCCCCCTCCCAAGGCGGGACATCCGGTTTTAGCTCCTCCCACCAGACGGGGCTAAACCACACCCACAAGATGACACCACATCCGTTTTAAGCCCCCCACAAATTAAGCCCCTCCCTCACCCCAAACCACACCCCCCCAAGATGTCGATGATTCCGGCCCCCTAGAGGACGACAGAGGAACTTCTCGGGAACATGCCCAGACCTGTGATTTTTGATATATTGCAATGTGTGTGTTTTTATAACAATGAGGTGACATGAAATATTTTGTAATAATGATTTAAAACCAAAATGTTTAACATCTTAATTATGGGTGGATTAAATATTAAAGAAAAATGTATTTAAATATATAGAAGGCAGTTATGAGATGGGAAGAAAAAACAAACAAACAAATGCGCACTCATTAATCAGCCTTGCAGCATTAAGCATTAAATAGACTTACAACTTCAAAGCCTGGGTGATTGCTAGGCTCTAGCACTAGCGTTGCTAGGCACTGTGACATAAAAACCCCGGGCCTCCATTTTCTCTCCACAGCTTCACCACTTCAGACGCAGAGACCCAACTGTTGAACTGGTGAGGCCAGCCTAACCATTTCAAGGCCCTATTGGGCCTTGGCGCACACGTGTGTGTCGCTCCTTGTTATTACAAACCCCCATTGACAATATAACAAAAAATTACATGTCCAGACATATTCCTTACAAGTTCCTCTGTCATCCTCTAGGGGGCCTGAATCATCGCCATCTTGGGGTGGGGTTTTGGGGTGGGTGGGGCTTAAAACGGCTGTGATGTCATCTTGTGGGTGTGGTTTAGCCTCGTCTGGTGGGAGGAGCTAAAACCGGATGTCCCGCCTTGGCAGGGGGCGGAGCTTAGACCGGAGGGCGGGACTTCTGGTCTAAGCCACGCCTTAAGTGGGCGTGGCCACCTGTCACTTTTGAGTTTGACATAACCTACCATTCCCTACTACTCTCCCCCAGCCTCTACATTCTGACAACATGATTGGCTGCCAATAAGGGCGGATTTGCATAACTGCTGTACTGGCCAGCCAACATGAACATTCCGACCCATAACAAACTGTCAGATGAGTGCCAGAGCCTCCTCCAACACTTTCAAATCAGAAGCCCATGATGGAGATCAACACCATTCAAGGGGAGCTCTTCTTCCTTTCCCAAAAGATCTCCAGTGGCTTGGAATTCCACATTAATAAGAGGACCATCCAGCAACAATGGGGTTTGCCAAGGAGGGTGCTCCAGCCCCTCTATATGCTGGCTCCAAGGGATGGAGGTCATCACCAAGTACCTTCTGATGCCCAGCGCTGGAAGAGCTCCCTCAGATGGCCTGTCCATGAGGAAAGCCTCACCGGACATCGACCAATGGGTGCAAAAGACACAGAGCAGGACATCTTGAAAAAGAGAGGAGCAGAAAGGAAGCTAGACATGAAGATCTTGAGAAAGGTGGCTAAAAAGGATACGGAAAGGATTTTAACAGTCCCCCAACAGACACTGGACGCACCTGTGAAGACAGAGATCCCCTGACAGGACAAGCCCTCCCCAAGCTGATCCGTCCTGGCCATGGTACAAGTCAAACCCCAAGGACTGCAGGCAAAGAGCTGAGCCACAAACATAACACACCCAATTCACTCACAACAATTCCAACCCTTACAGACTCAGACTTTCTCGCATCTCCTAAATAGGGCACAGCAACGCGTGCCGGGTACAGCTAGTATTATATAAATACAGTGAGAACATGAACCCTCGCTGGGCTACCTTGCCAATGGGAAAACAGTCAACCCAGCAACAAACACTTTCCTTGGTGTCTTGGTTTTGAGGCCTGTTCCTGGAGTTATTTGGGGTGCTGATTCAGACAATTGCACTGGCTAGACCAGTGTTTCCCAACCTTTTTTGAGCCGCGGCACACTTTTAACATTAAAAAAATCCGGGGGCACACCACCAACCAAAATGACACAAAATGACACTCTAACACAGTAAAGAACGGCTGGGGGATGGTGGCCTGCTGGGAGCAGGTGCTGGGAGTGCCGAAGCCGGGGAGGGGGCGGAGCCAGGCTGTGCCATGCCCCGCCCCCTACCCCTGGCTTCACCTTTCCCAGCAGCTGCTCCAGCCTTGAGGGGGCAGTGCCAAGCCAGCGGTGCCAGAGCCAGCACAATGCTGGCTTGGCACTGTCCCCTCAAGGCTGGAGCAGGTGCTGGGAGTGCCGAAGCCGGGGGAGGGGGCAGAGCCAGGACGCGCCATGCCCCTCCCCCTCCCCTCCCCCAGCTTCAGCTCTCCTACAGGCCGCGCCATGCCCCGCCCCCTCCCCCCAGCTTCAGCTCTCCTACAGAGGAGGAGCATGAGCGGTGGACGGGCTTCAGTGGGCGGGGCTCCTCCTCCACGCGGCTTCAGCGAGCGAGGGGCGATTGTCATGGTGGGAGTCATGGCGGATTGGAGGCTGGCTGGGGAAACGGCCGAAGGAGGCGGCGCCCGGTCCCTTCTTCTTTTTCTTCACCACTGCCCGGCCCTTTGTCCTCCCCCAAGCAGCAGGAGTTCAGCAGGAGGGGGGAGGAAGGGGGGCAGAGAGCTTTTCTGCAGGCACAGCAGGAGGCACACTAGTGTGCCACGGCACACTGGTTGAGAAAGACTGATATAGACTAACTAGCTTGGGGACCCGGCGGTGCCCAGGTTATTTGAGGAAGGCATTGTGTGCTAAGGTTGGTTCCTATTAGATGTTTGGATGAGGGTTGCAGTGGTCTCGGAAGGTGAGTGAAGGTATTTCAAGTCCCATCATCTGTGGTCCGTCCTCGAAACAGCACCAGGGTGTAGAGTGGGTCTAGGGGCTCTGTGTGCTAATTTTGGTCTGTATTGGTCATTGTTTGAGGGTTGCGTTGTGAAGTGGGCCATTGGGCCCCTGTGTGCCAATTTTGGTCCTGCTCCGTCACTGCTGTGGGCCGCAGTGCCTGACTGCCTGAGGCCTTTCCTTTTCCCTCTGAGTCACCTTAGAATGTTGGATTTTGGCTGGCCAATCGGAGTCCTTTATGCAAATACCATTTCAGTGGCAACCAATCCCCTCTGTCTGGGGCCGTAGAATGTTGGAGTTCTGAGGCTGGCCAATCAGAGTCCTTTATGCAAATATTTTTATAGTGGCAACCTATGGAAACGCTGTCACATATTTCTTGGTACCTCCGCACCTCCCAGAAAATGAACATTCCATTTCCAACAAAAAAACCCTGTCTTTTGGCTAACTCAAGCATCCAGTTGCATTCTGTTTTGCTGGCCAATCAGAGTCCTTTATGCAAATAATCCCACAGTGGCACTCTAAGTCTGGTGACTTAGAGTGTTGGAGTTCTGAGGCTGGCCAATCAGAGTCCTTTATGCAAATAATCTGGTGCTTTAGAGTGTCGGTGTTCTGAGGCTGGCCAATCAGTGTCCTTTATGCAAATAATCCCACAGTGGCAACCAATCGAAATGCTGGCACATATTCCTCCCTTCGCACCACCGCACCTCCGCACCGCCGCAAACACTGACTTTTATTATATACATAGATGGATAGATAGATAGAGAGATAGATACTGTAACTCAGGGCTGTCTAAGTTCTTCGGCCCAGGGCCGGAATTCAGGTGACTGCTCACCTTGGGGGCCGGAGCGGAGGGTGTGGTCGCTCATAGGGCGTGGCCGCAGCGGGCGGGCCCGCTCACGGGGCGGGGCCGCTCACGGGGCGGGGCCGCTCACGGGGCGGGGCCACTCCTGCCTGGCGCGCATGCCCAGCGTCCCTGCGACCCCTTTTCGGCGCCATGCCTGACGTCACCCAGCCCGCCAGGGCGGGATTAGCGATCCGCCCTCCGCGTCCTCCTAACTCTTGCAGCGGCGCGCTGAAGGAAGGTATCTTGCATCTTGCGTGACCCGCCCCTTTTCGGCGGGGTGACGTCAGGCGCCGAAAAGGGGCGGGTCACGCAAGATGCCGGGCATGCGCGCCATGGCGGGAGGCGGGCCAGGGGATCGGCGAGCCGCCATCACGCCGTGACCCTAGCTCTTGCAGCGGCCGCACCTGAAGGAGCTTACCTTCCTCCAGGCGGCCGCTGCAAGAGCTAGGAGATGGCGGAGGTGGCTCGCCGATCCCGCCCTGGTGCACAAGCCCGCGAGCGGCCCCCGCGAGCAAGGAACAGGCGGGGGGAAGTCCTGCCCCTAGGGCATCTGACGTTGCTTCCCTCCGCCTCCTCCTCACTCGCGCCGCCTCCCCGAGGAAAAAAAATTGGATTTTTCCCATTTTTCCCCCAAAACCCCCCTGATGTCTTGCAGGGGTTAGGGGGCCGTAGGGAAGGGGCTCGGGGGCTGTGAAGGGCCCCCGGGCCGCCAGTTGGACAGCCCTGCTGTAGATTATAAAGTTCTGTTTCCAAGGCACTTCACTCCATTCATCCAAAGCAGTGGTTCCCAACCCTGACCACTTGGCCATTGACCACTCTCCAAGATTAGTACCGAAAGGGTTACAAATCGGTTTTTGGTCGACTTTAGATTTGGTTTGGTTATTTGGGGGTGCTGATTCAGAAAATTGCATTGGATCGATCACATCAGCCCTAGTTTCTTTTTTCCCTTTAAAAAGATATTATATATATATTTATTATTTTTATTATTTTTATTATTTTTTTTACATCAGCCCTAGTTTTTGATGCAAAACATATGCTTTCTAGTGTTCGCCATCTGCTCGCCCACCCTATTTAATAAGCCTTGGCACTATAAGAGGGCGTCGTGATACCAATCACTCTCATTGCAACATTATAGTAACCGTGAGGCCGCGGACCCTATAGACCACAGGTTGGGAACCACCGATCCGAACAAATAAGACTTAAAGTCTATGAAGGCTTATGCTCCCGGCTTCTTTCTTTCAGTTAGGCTCCAACGTAGATCTCTTTGCAAATATTGGTATTTCTGATTAGCACGGCTTTATCTGTGTATTTCTCAGATATTTGTGGACTTTCCCTCTCTGAAGGTCTTTATACAAGAACTGGATTTCTCTTGTGATTGACACATACCACTGCCCATTTGTGGCTACAAATAATAACAATAACAATAACAATAATAATATTTTTTCCCTTACCCCCCTCTCCTCTAGGCGGGTTACAGAACAATTAAAACACACAAGCACTGCAAAAACACCACAAATACTAGGCCTGGGTAGGTTCGTTGGAATGTTCGTTAAATCGGAATGAATTTGGATTAATTCACTTCCGAAGCGGTTTCGAAACGATGTAAGCAACCCGGAAGTGAATGTGCCATTTAGAAGTCACCGCCACCATTTTCGGACAGGAATCAGCAAACACATGGCTCTCACCCAGGTCTGACGCGGAGGGAAAGACATCCGTGTCCAAACTGGGTGTTTAACCAGTGCATGCGTGCCTGCCATTAACGAAGCCATTCCAAAATTTCTGAAAAATTCGTAAAATTTTCGCAATTTTTTGGGGGAAAATTTCGGAAGTCATTTAGATTCGAACTGCCAGTGCCCCCTACATCCGCAACGAGGTTTGATCCATTTTTTTTCCTTGATCAGACAGGCCTCATAAATACACATATTAAAACATCTCTCTATCTATCTATCTATCTATCTATCTATCTATCTATATAATAAAAGTCAGTGCTTTGCGGTGTGGTGGTGTGGTGGTGCGACGGGAGGAATATGTGACAGCGTTTCGATTGGCTGCAACTGTGGGATTATTTGCACAAAGGGCTTTGATTGGCCAGCCTCAGAACTCCAACATTCTACGGCCCCAGACAGAGGGGATTTGTTGCAACTGAAATGGTTATTTCTATAAAGGACTCAGATTGGCCAACCACATTCCAACATTCTAAAGTGACTCAGAGGGAAAAGGAAAGGCCTAAGGCAGTCAGCCATTGCGACCCACAGCAATGACGGATCAGGACCAAACTTTTGCAAACAGGGGACCAATGGCCCACTTCACAACCTGGTGTGGTTTAGGGCAGGCTGGGCCACGAATGATGGGATTTGCAGTACCTTCGCCTCATTCAATTCCCAAACAACACTGTAGCCCCTACAAATCACAGACCAGGCCCAAACTTGGTTAATAGAGTACCCATGCCCCACTCTACATCCTGGTGCAGTTTTGAGTGCGACGGACCACGGATGATGGGAGTTGAAGTACCTTCACTCACTTTCTGAGACCGCTGCGACCCTCATCCGATGACTGATCAAGACCACACTTGGCACACATAGTCCCATGACACACTCTACATCCTGGTGCAGTTTGGAGAACGGGGAACCATGGATGATGGGACTTCCACTACCTTCCCTCACTTCCAGAGACCGCTGCAACCCTCATCCAGAGAATGATCAAGACCAAATGTGACACACAGAGCCCCCATGACCCACTCTACATCCTGGTGCTGTTTGGAGGGGGATGGACCATGGCCAATGGGACTCACAGTACCTTCACTAAGTTCTTGAGACCACTGCAAGCCACATAAACATCTAATAGGAACCAACCTTGGCACACAATGCCTTCCTCAAATAACCCGGGCATTGCCGGGTCCTCAGCTAGTACCTCTATAAAAGCTACACACCAAAACATACCATTTAGGAGTGAAGGCAAAAGGCCTTGTAAAACGACAACCCTTGAAATTCCATCATGTTGACCCATAGCAGTTAATGTGGTGTCAAACTGCATTAACTCTACAGTGTAGATGCACCACTAGTTCTGCCCCCAGGCACTTTGCTCCGTGCATCTGACAAAGCCTTAAAAAGTACGTCATTTGGCATGGGAGAAAGCAAAGGGGACAACAACGATCTCTCAAGAGTACAAGCCCCAGGGTTCAGCCACACTGAGCAATGGCAGTTAATGTGGTGCCAAACTGCATTAGTTCGACAGTGTGGACGATGCCCTTTGGGCCATTTATCTACTCACTCACCCCTTAATTCAAAGAGTGTGCCACTGGAAAATTCAAATTAGTTGCCACTGGAAAAACACACGCACCAAAGCCCCAAAGAAACTTCGGAAAGAGAAGGAAGCACAACATCCGTCATCGGCAAAACCAGGGAAGAAAAATCAATGCAAGTAGATAAACATAATCGGATGAATGGTACACAAGAAGACGGGCAGCCGGTTTAAAACAATATACAACAGAATACCCAAAGTGCTTATCATCCCCACTCTGTGGCTCCACGAGCCAACGCTGCGCACACTGCCCCGACCTGCCGTTCCGAATCAACGCAAGAAACCACAAGTGTTTCATTACGCAGAGAGTGTTCACATTCCTTGAAAAGGGCAAACCTTTTTGCCGTGCCTGTTCTGACACGCTTCAGGTCGGCTCTTGACTTACAACAGCCTTGTTCTAGGGATCTCTTGGCAGGCTTGGCTCGGAGGAGACTCGCCATCGCCTTCCTCTTGGAAGGCAAGGATCTTAAGAGTGGAAAGGGTCCCCTAATGCAGTGTTTCCCAACCTTTTTTGAGCCGCGGCACACTTTTAACATTAAAAAAATCCGGGGGCACACCACCAACCAAAATGACACAAAATGACACTCTAACACAGTAAAGAATGGCTGGGGGGTTGGTGGCCTGCTGGGAGCAGCTGCTGGGAGTGCCGAAGCCGGGGAGGGGCGGAGCCAGGCTGCGCCATGCCCCGCCCCCTACCCCTGGCTTCACCTCTCCCAGCAGCTGCTCCAGCCTTGAGAAGGCAGTGCCAAGCCAGCGGTGCAAGAGCCAGCACAATGCTGGCTTGGCACTGTCCCCTCAAGGCTGGAGCAGCTGCTGGGAGTGCCGGCCAGGGAAGGGGCAGAGCCAGGCCGCGCCACGCCCCGCCCCCTCCCCCCAGCTTCAGCTCTCCTACAGGCTGCACCATGCCCTGCCCCCTCCCCCCAGCTTCAGCTCTCCTACAGGCCGCGCCATGCCCCTCCCCCTCCCCCCCAGCTTCAGCTCTCCTGGCAGGCTGCGCCATGCCCTTCCCCCCCCCCAGCTTCAGCTCTCCTACAGGCCGCGCCATGCCCTGCCCCCCTCCCCCAGCTTCAGCTCTCCTCTCCTACAGGCCGCGCCATGCCCTCCCCCTCCCCCCAGCTTCAGCTCTCCTAAAGGCCACGCCATGCCCCCCCCCCCCCCCAGCTTCAGCTCTCCTACAGGCTGCGCCATGCCCCTCGCCCCTCCCCCAGCTTCAGCTCTCCTACAGAGGAGGAGCATGAGCGGTGGACGGGCTTCAGTGGGCGGGCTCCTCCTCCGCGGCGGCTTCAGCGAGCGAGGGCGAGAGTCATGGTGGGAGTCATTACAGATTGGAGGCTGGCTGGGAACGGCTGGCTGAAGGAGGCGACGCCCGGTCCCTTCTTCTTTTTCTTCACCACTGCCCAGCCCTTCCTCCCCCTCCCCCAAGCAGCAGGAGTTCGGCAGGAGGGGGGGTGGAAGGGGGGCAGAGAGCTTTTCTCGCGGCACAGCAGGAGGTCTGTCACGGCACACTAGTGTCCCACGGCACACTGGTTGAGAAAGACTACCCTAATGGTCATCCAGTCCGACCTCATTCTGTCCTCCAAGAAAACACGTTTCCTTCTAACTTCTGTTTATTTATTTATTTATTTACTACTAGCTTGGGGACCCGGCAGTGCCCGGGTCATTTGAGAAGTGCAGCAGGATGTAGAGTGGGTCATGGGGGCTCTGTGTGCCAAGTTTGGTGTTGATCAGTCACAGGATTAGGTTTGTAGCAGTCTTGGAAAGTGAGGGAAGGTACTGCAAGTCCCATCATCCATGTTCTGGCCCCCTCCAAACTTCAGTAGTATGTAGAGTGGGTCACTGGGGCTCTGTGTGCCAAGTGTGGTCTTTATCAGTGTTTGTTGGGGGCCACAGTGGTCTGTGGGAACAGAGGGGTGTGAAAGTGCTACAAATCCCATCATCCATTGTCAGTCCTCCCCCAAACCTCACCAGGACATGAAGGCAGTCATAGGGGTTATGTATGCCAAGTTTGGTCCCGATCAGTGATTGGATGAGGGTTGCAGCGGACTTGGGAAGTGAGTAGAGGTACTTCAAGTCCCATCATCCATGGTCCACCCTCCTCCAAACTGCACCAGGACGTAGAGTGGGTGATGGGGGCTGTGTGTGCTAAGTGTGGTCTGTATTGGTCCTTTTTGGTGGCCTCAGTGGTCTGTGGGAATCAAAGTGTTTGAAAGTACTACAAATCCCATAATGCGTGGGTCATGTCCCCCGAACCGCACCAGGACGTAAAGGGGGTTAGGGGGGTTATGTGTACCAAGTTTGGTGCAGGTCCATCACCCGCACTGGTCGCTGTGGCCTATGAAAGTGGCTGCCACATATCCGCCCTTCCGCCCTCCCGCCCTCCCGCCCTTCCGCCCTCCCGCCCTTCCGCCCTCCCGCCCTCCCGCCCTCCCGCCCTCCGCACACATACATACAAACATTCCGCTTTATAAAGGTACATAGATAGATACAGATACAGATTTTTATATGCCGCCCTTTTCAACCCCGAAAGGGACTCAGAGCGGCTTGCAGCAAACAACAATACTGCCAGAGTGGCTTTCAACGTACATATAACAATATTGCCAGAGTGGCTTACAGCAAACTGAAAAAAACAACAAATAACAATACTGTCATAGCACAACATCAGCAATATACAGTACATCATGTTGCACTACAACATATCGCAATATTGTTAGCAATATTGCATGTAATACAAATATACAAATTATAATATCACAATATTATTATTATATCACATTATCATTGGCAGTATTATACTGTGTTACATTACAACATTGTTTCCCAACCAGTGTGCCGAGGCACACTAGTGTGCCGTGGGAAATTGGAACCTCCGATTCCCTTTCTTCCCCCTCCTGCCGAACACTTTTTCTTCTCCACTCGGGCTCCCTTCTTCCCAGCCTTGCTCTGCTCGCTTTGCTCTGGGGTGAGTCTGCGCAGTAGCGCCCGCACGGGTCACGCCTTCCTCCCTCCCCCCTCCCCTCCTGAACACGCTCACGCTGCCCCCTCGGATCAAAATGGTGGCAGAAGCAGTGGAGAAGAAAAAGTAAGTGGTCGGCAGGAGAGGGAAGAAACGGCGCGAAGGGGGAGGCAGAGGTCTCTGTCAAAAGCTGGCATGCGCAAACATGGACCTTCCAGGTGTTTTGGACTCCAACTCCCACCATTCCTAGCAGCCTCAGGCTCTTTTCCTTTCCCCCCTCAGCCACTTAAGCAGGAAAGGGCCTCAGGCTGTTAGGAATGGTGGGAGTTGGAGTCCAAAGCACCCAGAGGGCCCAAGTTTTCCCATGCCTGTTTTAGGGACCTGAAAGTGGTGAGCCTCCTTCCAACATTGTGAATCTGGATAGAAAACAAACAACAACATAACATAACATTGTTTGAGTCCACAGTGCTCTCTGGGTGACGGTGAACTACATCTTCCAAACTCAAGGTCAATTCCCAAGCAGACCCTTTCAGTACTTTCTCTTGATAATGAGAGTTCAATATGCCAAGTTTGGTTCAATTCCATTGTTGCAAGAGTTCAGGATGCTCTTTGATTGTGTGTTAGCTATAAATCCCAGAAATGGTAACTCCCAAATGTCATGGTCTATTTTCCCCAAACTCCATCTGTGTTTACATTTGGGCATATTGAGTATTCATGCCAAGTTTGGTCCTGATCCAACATTGTTTCAGTCCACAGTGCTCTCTGGATGTCAGTGGACTACAACTTCAAAACCCAAGGTCAATGCCCACCAAACTCTTACAGTATTTTTTCTTGGTTATGGGAGTTCTGTGTGGGAAGTTTGTGTCTTTCTGCCATTCCTGCCAGGATATCTATGTTTGTGTTCCATCACCCGAAACAGGTTCACACTGAGTTTCACACTGAGTGTATAAATACATTTTAAAACATATTAACTATATGTATTACTGTGTTAAGAATGTCATTTTGTGTCATTTTGGTTGGTGGTGTGTCCCAGGATTTTGTAAATGTTAAAAGTGTGCCGCGGCTCAAAAAAGGTTGGGAAACACTGCATTACAACACCACCAATACCAAAGGCATATACAACACACCATACTGTAATCATACTATTATTATTATTAGTATTACATTACAATTATTGTACTATAACATAATACAATACAATATATTGACATTATAATATATTAAATTAAACTATAATGTAATGTAACATTATATTATATCATATGATCTCTCTCTCGGCATGACTTCGCGAACGAAGATTCTTAGGAAGGACTCATCCCACGCTTTTTACAAGCACGTTGATGACTGAAAAGGCCAATCTTTGATAGGCAAGTTCGGTTGCAGAAAGCACAGCAGAAAGTCTTCTTGGGTGATGTTGTTTCCAAGTTGCGGTTCTTTCTGCGTTGTCGTTTCTCTTCAAGACCCATTCGGCCTGTGTTCTCGAAAGAGGCCGCAGCATTGTGGATAGTGCGTCTCCATGCCTCCCGATGTGAGGCCAGGGTGGACCATTGTTGGTGATCAATCTGGCCGAGCCTGAGATGTTGTTTCAGGGAGTCCTTATATCTCTTTTTGGGGCGCCTCTCTTGCGCTGACCCGTGGCGGGTTCACCATAGAGTAGTATCTTTGGGAGACGGTGATCCTCCATCCCAGAGACGTGCCCTGCCCAGCACAGCTGTGTTCTCAATAGCATGGCCTCAACGCTGGTGATCCCTGCTTGCTCAAGGACAGCAACATTCGTCACATAGTCAGTCCAGTGTATATTTAGGATTGTGCAAAGACAGCGCTGATGAAAGCGTTCGAGGAGTCATAGGTGTTGGCGATAGGTGACCCATGTTTCAGACCCATAGAGGAGAAAAGACAGTACGATATCTCTGTGCACACTGATTTTGGTGATTTGCCTCAGGTGCTTGTGGCTCCAGACTCTTTTGTGAAGCCTTCCAAATGCACTACATGCCTTTGCTAATCTGTGATCTAACCCTTGATCAATCTTGGCGTCTGAAGAGATTATGCTTCCCAGGGAGGTGAACTGCTGAATGGATTTAAGCACAGATGTGCCTATGCTGACGTGGGGAGGATGGTGTTCTTCCTGTGGTGCGGGCTGGTAGAGGACTTCCGTTTTCTTCAGGCTGACTTCCAGCCCAAACAGCTCTGCAGCTGTTGCAAAGCAGGATGTGAGGCGCTGCAGGGCTGCTTCTGAATGGGCGATAAGGGCCACATCGTCTGCAAAAAGCAGCTCACATACTAGAGAGTTTAGAGTCTTAGTGTGAGCCCTCAGGTGGCTTAAGTTGAAAGAGCTGCCACCAGTACAATAGCGTATATATATGCCGTCTTATTCTTAGAGGTCTGCCGTAGCCCTTTGGAGCATCATGCTGAAGAAGATTGTAAATAGGGTTGGTGCAAGAACACAACCTTGT
The DNA here is from genome assembly GCA_030556195.1 of Anolis apletophallus. NCBI lineage: Eukaryota > Metazoa > Chordata > Lepidosauria > Squamata > Anolidae > Anolis > Anolis apletophallus. Next base: position 4,334,389 of record JARBWK010000021.1, read on the forward strand.
TCCACTCCGTTAGTTATGCGAAAGGGCTCCGAGAGAGCATCGCCGTATCCGACTTGACCGCGCTGGCCCTCATGTAACAGGATAATCATTTTGAGGAATTTGGGGAGCCATCCTAGTCGTGCCAGGACTCTGCCACAGACCTTTTCTGCTCACAGTGTCTTTGGTGAGGTCACAAATGTGACGTAGAGTCCTTTGTTCTGCTCTCGACATTTCTCTTGCAGTTGTCTAAGGGCAAATACCATATCTGTGGTTTTTGCCCTTTAACCTGCTATGGCACAGAAAACCGTTTCGCCAATTGGCTTTATCAAGGCGTGGCATAGAGTAATCAGCGTCACCCTGCTTTCCTAAGTAGGGTTATGATCGGTCGCATTGTGCTATTGTAAATATGGGACGCTGATTACTCTATGCCACGCCTTGATAAAGCCAATTGGCGAAACGGTTTTCTGTGGCTGAAAAGCAGGCATCTGCTCCCCGTTGGCGTACTTTTCAACCCGATCACATTCTGAGGCTCCGAATGACTGCCTCCCGCATCCTGGAATTTTTCCCTTTATGTCTTATATTTCCCCGAATCTTCATGAACTGTCCTACTCTCCTTTGAACTTACAATTGCCTGACCTATCGTAGTGACTTCTATACCTACCCAGGATCTATTATCCTATTGGTTTCTATCGTGGACTGTTATTAGCTTTGCATCGGACCTTGCTACTTGATCCGGACTATTCTCCGCTTGAATTGCTTCACTGCTATTTGGCATCTTCCGTGAGTTTCCCTTGCGTCCTGGCGACTTGGTCTTATATTGTATGACCACTGATATATATTGTTCACATCCTTTAGGGGCATGTATGTATGTTTGATATATTTGCATTTGTACTAAATGAAGAATTTTTGATACAGTTCTATATTTCGATTTGTCAGTCCTCTTGTGACTTACGCATAGCTCTGCTCTGTTGTTTACCTATGACACCTCATGGAGCCATAGCTGGTTAAAGTCCTGTCAAACCGCATTCATTCTACAGTACGGGCGCATGCAAGGACAGGGTTAAAACCGTTGCAAGTTTGATTATTCATGGATTCACTTAGGGAGAACGTATTGATGCAATCTCTGAATAATAATCCAATCCGCCAAAGCTAAACTCATAAATATGGAGCCTCGACTATTCTCTCTTGGCACATATGCCTTGCAATGCAACATATGTGGGACCTGACGCATTTCTGGTGGTGGATGTCCCCTACGGAGGACAAGAGGCAACATCCATTCATTTTGGTTCTGGTCTTATTGAGGGCCCTGCCTCCCGCTCCAAAGGCACCACGACCATCCAGGCCCAGGGGACACTCAATCCGAGCCGCTCGCCTTGGGTTCCTGGGCCGTGGTTATTTAATTAAAGTGCTGCTAATTTTTAAGAGAGCGACATCCATTATTAGTCACGCCTGTTAGCCGTCCATTTTTTTCCTCTCTCTCTCTCTCTTTGTGGATAAACGTTCCCGAGAACTTTCCTTTTCTTCTTCTTTCCAAAGGCTGGTGGCTCTGCAATTAGCTCAATAAAACATATTAATTAGTTCCTTTTCCAAATGGAGACACAATGCAAATGAGCGCTCCAACCCATTAATTTATATCTCTTTGAAAAATCTCAGCGGCTCGCCTTTGTGAACAAGATGGGGGAGAAAGCTCTTCGTGGGCCTCCAGCCAAGGTGAGCTCTCCTTTGAGGCAGTGGCACCAGGTTGGCCATTGATGGTCATGGGATGGTGGACCGCGGTCAAGATGTCATTTGTCTTCGACGTTGAGTATTTATGTCACAGCGGATAGGCAACAGAAATATAGAAGTTTAATTCCCCATCGGCCCAAAAACTCCAGTCTCTGTTCGAGTGAATAATGAAACTCTCATTCAATTCACAAGGTAAATATATAACTTTGTATTGAATTGTATTTAACAATAACTGGCAAAACATCGAAAAACAACAGCCATCACAGCTACCTTTCTAAACATCCTTTCCTCACAGATATTAAATCCCAACTGTCAGATCCCAACTGTCACTTTGTAACTGACATTCCTCAAGGTTCCATTTAGCAGTCTTGAGACAGCGCCATCTGGTGTCAAACATGTCACACTGCAGGTCATCTCTAACTGCGAAAATATATCTTGTGCTGACTCATGAATTGCTATTCAAAATGCAATAATCTGACAATTTGGTGCTGAGAGAGCCATTCCAGGAGGAGCAGGTGATGGAGAGACACAGTCTTTGGATGTGGAAGAGGGAGATGGTATAGAATCAAGGAATCATGGAGTTGGAACAGGTTCCATGGACCATCAAGCATATAATCTGGATTCTACATGTCAGTGCAGATGAGACCAGGGCAGCTGCTCCCATTGCCATGTCAGTGTAGATGAGACCTGGGCAGCTGCTCCCATTGCCATACCATATAAGTTGCGGGAGGTGCATGAACAATAGATGGAACTTTTTGACAGTGATAGCTATCCAACAATGGGCCCGATTGTCTAGAGCAGTGTTTCCCAACCAGTGTGCCGTGCCACACTATTGTGCCCTGAGCGACTACAGGGGCCTACGTGGCCGCGTGGGGCGCCATCATGGATGGGTGCCGCCATGCCGGCCGCGCCGGGCGGCATCATGGATGGGCGCCGCCGCCGTCGAAGCAGAACTCCCTGCTGCAGGCAGCAGCAGGGATCGGCGCTGGCCGCACCGCCAAAGCGAAACTCCCTGCTGCTGCCTGCAGCAGCTTCTGCAGCAGCTTCTGAGAATGTCCGCGCATGCCCAGAACTGCCGGAGCTGAACTTCAGCTCCGGTGGTTCTGGGCATGCGTGAAAATGTCTGTGCATGCTCAGAAGCTGCTGCAGGTAGTAGCAGGGAGTTCTGCTTCAGCGGCGCAGCCAGCGCTGATCCCTGCTGCTGCCTACAGCAGCTTCTGAGCATGCGCGGACCCCTGTGCAATGCCCCGTGGGTGGGGCTGGCAGGAGAAACCAGGAAGTGTGAGGAGGGGCCTTCGAAGGCCTCTCCTAGCGCTTCCTGGTGCCCGCTGCCAGCATCTCCCACGGGGTGTTGCATAGGGCAAGGGAGAGCGCTCCCCCGCCCTCTGCAGTGCCCGTGGGAGGGCTGGCAGGGGGAGCCCAGGAGAGCGAGGGAGGGGCCTTCGAAGGCTCCTCTTCACGCTTCCTGGTTCCCTCTGCCGGCCCTCCCACAGGCAGGGGAACCAGGAAGCGCAAAGGCCCTCCTCGCCCTACAATGCCCCACGGGAGCGGCGGAGTGCAGGATCGGCGCACGGAAGGAGCGCGTGCACAAGGTACCGCTTCAAAAAAATGTTTTGGGGGGCAAAGTAATGTTTGGGGGGGACAATGTTTTTGGAGGGGGGGCGCCAAAGTAATGTTCGCCTACCATTGGAAATTATCTTGGACCGCCCCTGAGCGACCATCAGGTGTGCCGTGGGAAATTGGAACCTCTGATACCCTTTCTCCCCCCTCCTGTCGAACACTTTTTCTTCTCCACTCGGGCTCCCTTCTTCCCGGCCTTGCTCTGCTCGCTTTGCCTCACTTTACTCACGCTGTCGCCTTTTTGATCCAAGGGGGCAGCGTGAGCGTGTTCAGGAGGGGAGGAAGACGTGGGGCGAGTCTGCGCAGCAGCGCCCGCACGGATCACGTCTTCCGCCCTTCCCCCCTGAAGAAAGGAGCCCGAGTGGAGAAGAAAAAGTAAGTGTTGGTCAGGAGGGGGAAGAAAGGGTGCGAAGGGGGAGGGGGAGGAAGAGGTCTCTGTCGAAAGCTGGCATGGGCAAACTTGGACCTTCCAGGTGTTTTGGACTCCAACTCCCACCATTCCTAGCAGCCTCAGGCCCTTTTCCTCCCCCCCCTCAGCCAATTAAGCAGGAAAGGGCCTGAGGCTGCTAGGAATGGTGGGAGTTGGAGTCCAAAGCACCCAGAGGGCTGAAGTTTTTCCATGCCTGTTTGAGGGACCTTAAAGTGGTGAGCCTCCTTCCAACATTGTGATTCTGGATAAAAAACAAACAACAACATAACATTGTTTGAGTCCACAGTCAGAAAGGGGTGAAGTGTCCCCCTTCCCATGAGGAAGAGGCCCACCCATCATGATTTGATTCCGCAGTGCTCACTGGATGTAGGTGAACCACAACTCCCAAACATCAAGGTCTACTTCCCTCAAACTCCATGTGTGTTCATAGTTGGGCATATTGAGTATTCCTGCCAAGTGTGGTCCAGATCCAGCATTATTTGAGTTGCTCTCTGGGTGTAGGTGAACTACAACTTCCAAACTCAAGGTCAATTCCCAAGCAAACCCTTTCAGTACTTTCTGTTGGTAATGAGAGTTCAATATGCCAAGTTTGGTTCAATTCCATTGTTGCAAGAGTTCAGGATGCTCTTTGATTGTGTGTTAACTAGAAATCCCAGAAACTGTAACTCCCAAATGTCAAGGTCTATTTTCCCCAAACTCCATCTGTGTTCACATTTGGGCATATTGAGTATTCATGCCAAGTTTGGTCCTGATCCAACATTGTTTGAGTCCACAGTGCTCTCTGGATATAGGTGAACTACAACTCCAAAACTCAAGGTTAATGCCCACCAAACCCTTATAGTATTTTCTGTTGGTCTATTTTGACATTGCTCCCGTTTTCAACCACATATCTGTGTGAGATGAACTTCTCTAGCTTGACTGATAAAAACTAAACACAGAGAGAGACTGACAGCTGTTGAGCAAGACCTTCGTGTGTGTCTTTCTGCCATTCCTGCCAGGATATCTAGGTTGTGTCCATCGAAACAGGCCCAGGTTTCATACTGAGTGTATAAATACATTTAAAAACATATTAACTATATGTATGACTGTGTTAGAGTGTCATATTGTGTCACTTTGGTTGGTGGTGTGCCCCAGGATTTTGCAAATGTGAAAAATGTGCCGCGGCTCAAAAAAGGTTGAGAAACACTGGTCTAGAGAGGTGTAAAAGACTTCTCCAGTCCATGGATTTCTATCTCTTTGAACCATCTCAGTTGCTCGCCTTTGCAAAGAAGTTGGGAGACTTAGCTTACGTTGGGCCTTCATCTCAGTTGACTTTTTTTTGGTGGCGGCACGACATTGACCATTGCTGTTCATGTAGCAGGTGTAAAGGTGGTAGATTATGCTCTATATCAGTGTTTTTCAACCTTTTTTGAGCCACGGCACATTTTTTACATTGACCAAATCCTGGGGCACACCACCAACCAAAATGACACAAAATGACACTCTAACACAGTCATACATATAGTTAATATGTTTTTAAACGTATTTACACACTCAGTGTGAAACCTGGGCCTGTTTCGATGAACACAACATAGATACCCTGGCAGGAATGGCAGAGATACACACACAAAGGTCTTGCTCAACAGCTGGGAGTTATAGTTCACCCGCAATCAAAGAGCACTCTGAACTCCACCAATGATGGAATGGAATCAAACTTCCCACACAGAACTCCCATAGCCAAGAGAAAATACTATAAGAGTTTGGTGGACATTGACCTTGAGTTTTGGAGTTGTAATTGAGAGGGCAGCAGCGGATCAGCTGCAGCGGTTCCTAGACGACACAGCTGGACTCGATCCCTTCCAGTCCGGCTTCCGTATTGGGCATGGGACGGAGACCATGCTTGTCACCATTACAGACCAACTTCGCCGCCAGCTGGACCAGGGTGGATCAGCACTGCTTGTCTTGTTAGATCTGACAGCAGCGTTTGACACTGTAGATCATGCACTGTTGACCCACCGTTTAGCCGCTTCCGGGGTTGGGGGGACTGCCCTTAAATGGGTGGCCTCCTTCCTCCGGGACCGGGGACAACGTGTGGAGGGGGGCGGGGAGGTCTCCGGGAGACTCCCACTTGACTGTGGGGTCCCCCAGGGGGCCATCCTCTCCCCCTTATTATTCAATGTTTACATGCGCCCCCTGGCCCAGCTGGCCCGTGACTTTGGTCTGGAGTGTCATCAGTACGCTGATGACACCCAGCTTCTGCTGAGAATGGACGGCAGGTCGGACTCCGTACCCGATTGTTTCCATCTATGCCTCGAAGCCGTGACTGGTTGGCTGCGTGCCAGCCGGCTGAAGGTGAATCCATCGAAGACGGAGATCCTGTGGTCTGGTCGGCCTGGACTGGGTAGGTGCCGGTTACCTACCCTGGACGGCGAGCGGCTTAACCCATCGCCGTCAGTTAAGAGCTTGGGGGTTGTGTTGGACTCCTCGCTGACCATGGAGGCCCAGGTCTCTGCGGTCAGCAGGACGTCATTTTATCACCTCCGACAGGCTAGGCGACTGGCACCCTACCTGTCCAGGGATGACCTGGCCACGGTAATCCAAGCGACGGTCATCTCGAGACTAGACTACTGTAATGGCCTCTACGTTGGCCTTCCCTTGTCGACAATCCGGAAACTCAAGCTAGTGCAGAATGCCGCGGCTCGCTTGCTAGCAGGAGTGCCGGCGAGAGAGCACATTACACCTATCCTCCGGCAACTGCACTGGCTTCCTATTGAGTACCGAATTACCTTCAAGGTGTTGGTTTTGACCCTTAAGGCCTTACACAACCTAGGGCCTGCGTACCTGAAGGACCGCCTTACCCCGTACTCTCCCCCGAGATCACTGCGCTCAGATGAGCAAACTCTGTTGTTAATTCCATCAGTCCGCTCCTGCCACCTGTCGACGACTAGACAAAGGTCTTTTTCTGTGGCGGCACCAGTGCTCTGGAATGCCCTCCCGGACAGCACCCGAGCCATCTCGGAACTGGGCCCGTTCCGGAGGGCGTGCAAGATGGCCCTCTTCGGGCTGGCCTTTAATTAGGCATACTGGACCAAAAACCATGATATATGTCCTCTTAACCCGTGTCTTGACAATGTAACTTGTTTTTAAATGTGGTTTTATGTTTTTATCAATTGTAGGGCCACATGTTGATATGTTACAACATGCCGCCCATGTATTTTTGCTGTGATCCGCCCCGAGCCTCCTGGGAGGAGCGGAATACAAAATTGAATAATAAATAAATAAATAAATAGTTCACCTATATCCAGAGAGCACTGTGGAGGGGAGGGAGGAAGACATGGGGTGAGTCTGCGCAGTAGCGCCCGCACGGGTCATGTCTTCCTCCCTCCCCCCTCCCGCAGAAGCAGCAGCGTGAGCAAAGCGAGGCAAAGCGAGCAGAGCGAGGATGGGAGCCCGAGTGGAGAAGAAAAAGTGTTCGGCAGGAGGGGGAAGAAAGAGTACTGGAGGTTCCAATTTCCCACGGCACACCTGATGATCGCTCACGGCACACTAGTGTGCCACGGCACACTGGTTGAGAAACACTGCTCTATATTACTGCGAGAAGCTGGTATGTGATTTATAGTTTTCCAAGCACAAGGTCCTTGAAACGCTGCACAATGGACAAACAAATGCCACAGTTGCAAGCAAAGATAGCAGAGTCCGTTCACAGCAGCGTGCAGCTAATCTGCTTCTTCCTCAGAGTACAAATATTACTTTGACCTTCTTCCTGCACACTGTTTAATGAACTCACAGGATTCAGTTGTCATCCAAAACAACAGGAGGCTTTCATCTTCAGTTTCGCTCTTTAGGTCACCCGTCCACAAACTGGCTTGTGCTCACAAGATGGGATTCACTCACAAAGAGATATTCATTTATTTCATGTATTTATTTCAAAACATTTGTACCCCATCCTTCTCAAACCGCCCTCTCCCCCCCCCCCGGGGGGGGGGGACGGACGGACGACAACTCAGGGCGGCTTACAACGACAACAATGCAATGCCAACACGTACAAAAACACAATAAAACATGACGTAACAGTGAAGAAAAAAAACATATTAAAATCCAATTTTTATTTATTTTATTTTATTTATTTCTTCAGTTTTGTATTCCGCTCCTCCCTGCAGGCTCGGGGCGGATAACAGTAAAAATACGCATGGGCAGACAGGTCGCAGCCATGTCGCCCTACAATCACTCTTAAAACAAGTTAAAAACACAGAGTCAACATATCACGAGGTGCAAGGAAAGTACACAGGGTATACGATGTAACATCCATTTGGACTTAGTTAAATGCCAGTTCAAAAGGGCAGTCTTACAAGCCCTTCTAAAAGGGGCTAGTTCCAAGATGGCTCGAGCACTGTCTGGCAGAGAGTTCCACAGCGCTGGAGCTGCCGCTGAGAAAGCTCTCTGTCGAGTCGAGGATAGGTGGCAGGAGCGGACAGATGGTATAGTCAGCAGATTTTGTTCGTCCGACCGCAGTGATCTCGGGGGCAAGTACGGGGTAAGGCGGTCCCTCAGGTACGCAGGCCCTAGGCCGTGTAAAGCCTTAAAGGTCAATACCAACACCTTGAAGACAATTCGGAACTCAATGGGAAGCCAGTGCAGCTGCCGAAGAATGGGCGTAATGTGCTCCCTCACTGACGTACCCGTCAGCAAGCGAGCAGCGGCATTCTGCACTAGCTTGAGTTTCCGGAGTGTCGACAAGGGAAGGCCAACGTAGAGGGTGTTACAGTAGTCTAGTCTCGAGATGACCGTCGCTTGGATTACCGTCGCCAGGTCGTTCCTGGACAGGTAGGGTGCCAGTCGCCTAGCCTGTCGCAGGTGATAGAAGGACCCCCTGCAGACCGCGGAGACCTGGGTCTCCATGGTCAGCAGGGAGTCCAACTGAACACCTAAGCTCTTAACCGAGGATGACGGGCTGAGTTGCTCGCCATCCAGGGTAGGCAACCGGCACCCACCCAGCCCAGGACGACCGGGCCACAGGATCTCCGTCTTCGACGGATTCACCTTCAGCCGGCTGGTACGCAACCAACCAGTCACGGCCTCCAGGCAACGATGGAAACAATCGGGTACGGTATCCGGCCTGCCGTCCATTCTCAGCAGAAGCTGGGTGTCATCCGCATACTGATAACACTCCAGACCAAAGTCGCGGGCCAGCTGGGCCAGGGGGCGCATATAGACGTTGAATAATAAGGGGGAGAGGATGGCCCCCTGGGGGACCCCACAATTAAGTGGGGATCTCCCAGAGACCCCCCGCCCCCCTCCACGCATTGTCCCCGGCCCCGGAGGAAGGAGGCCACCCATTGAAGTGCGGTCCCCCCGACTCCGGCGCCGGCTAAACGGTGGGTCAACAATGCGTGATCTACCGTATCAAACGCTGCTGTCAGGTCTAACAGGACAAGCAGGGCTGACCCACCCTGGTCCAGCTGGCGGCGAAGTTGGTCTGTAATGGCGACAAGCACGGTCTCCGTCCCATGCCCGATACGGAAGCCGGACTGGTAGGGATCAAGTCCAGTTGTGTCATCTAAGAACCGCTGCAGCTGATCCGCTGCTGCCCTCTCAATTACTTTGCCCAGGAAGGGCAGATTGGACACCGGCCTGTAATTGGAGGGAGCCGAAAGATCTAAGTTCGGCTTCTTCAGCAGCGGTCTTACCATGGCCTCTTTCAGTCCCCCCGGGAAGACTCCTTGCTCAAGGGAGCTATTTATGATCGTGCCCAGGGGGCCACGTAGCCCCTCCCGGCAAGATCTAATAAGCCAGGAGGGGCACGGGTCGAGGGAGCAAGTAGTTGGTCTAGCTGCAGTCAGTAACTTAAATTTAAAACTTTATTATCAACCATATTGCCATATCCGAGTCCAATTCAGCGACCAACAACCCAGTCCAAAGCCTGTCCATGGCCTGTTCTAAAACATTGAGATTGCTGTCAAGCCTGTTACCCAAATGGCTGGACAGGGAAAGAGCTGACCTAATTTCCCTGTGGCACGAGTTCCACAGGCGGGGGGCCACCACCGAGAATGCCCTGTCTCACGTCCCTGCCAAATGTGTTTGCGAAGAAGGCGGGATCGAGGGCAAGGCCTCCCCGGATGATTTTAAATGCCAAGGTGGGATGTAGAGGGAGACACAATTGGAAAAGTAAGCTGGGCCGGAACAGTATAGGGCATTATAGGCCAAGACCAGCACTCTTAATTGTGCTTGGAAGCGGTCCGGCAGCCAGTGGAATTGACACAACAGGGAGGGGGTAGTGTGTTCCCTGTATGTCGCTCCAATTATTAATCTGGCTGCCACCCATTGGACTAATTGAAGTTTCTGAACAGTCTTCAAAGGCAACCCCATGTAGAGTGTGTTGTGGTAATCTATTTGGGATGTAACCAGAGCATGAACCACCGTGACCAGATCAGACATCCCAAGGTACGGGCATTACAAATCCAGTCCAAAGTGCTACATTTTATTTATTTATTTATTTATTATTGAGGCTTCTATGCTGCTGACTCCCGGGGGCTCGCGGCGGCTCACAAGAGCCAGAGGCACAATAACGAGAGATTAAAAGCATAAAAACAATTGAGCAATTAAAACAATAGCAAAACAGGCAATAAAAGCAGACAAAGCAGCAGCGGGTGGAGCGACACAGTACTTAGAGCGCGTGGCCTACACTCCAAAGGCCTGCCTAAACAGGTGGGTTTTACAGGCCCGCCTGAATGGGAATAAATCCCTTAGGGCCCTGTTTTCGGCCGGGAGGGCGTTCCACAGTGTGGGGGCTATGACGGAGAACGCCCTCCAGCGGGTAGATGTCAGCTGTGCCAACTTTGTTGATGGTATTTCCAGGAAGTTGGCATCTTCAGACCGTAGTGATCTCAAAGGGCAATATGGAGTGAGGCGGTCCCTCAGATACACTGGCCCCAGGCCGCACAAGGCCTTGAAGGTAAGAACCAGCACTTTGAAGGCGATCCGTGCTCAATAGGCAGCCAGTGCAGATCCTGCAAAACGGGTGTTATATGGCAGCCTGCTGGGGTGCCAGACAGGAGCCGGGCGGCAGTGTTCTGCACCAGCTTGAGCTTCCGGATCAATGACAGAGGCAGGCCAATGTAGAGCGCATTACAGTAATCTAGCCTTGAGATGACCGTGGCTTGGATCACCGTGGCCAGGTCGCTCCGGGAGAGGTAGGGGGCCAGCCTCCTAGCCTGGCGGAGGTGGAAAAAAGCAGCCTTGCTGACCGCAGAGACCTGGGCCTCCATGGTCAGCTGGGAGTCCAGATGGACCCCCAGGCTCTTCACAGACGGCGCTGGGTGCAGCGCCGCACCGTCCAGGGTCGGAAGCCGGGCACCCACCCCGCCCGGGCGACCCAACCACAAGATCTCCGTCTTCGCCGGATTCACCCTCAACCTACTGGCTCGCAGCCATCCAGTAACGGCTTCGAGGCAATGCTGGAAATTATCGGGGACGGACTCCGGCCTGCCCTCCATCCTCAGAATGAGCTGGGTGTCATCAGCGTACTGGTGACATACCAGCCCATAACTCCGCACCAACATTGTGCTAATGTGCAAACGCCTGGTCCCACAGCCAAGATTTCACTTTTTTCCTCAATGCCAGGAGGGATGGGGTTGATCGTACGTATCTTGGAAGCACGTTCCACAGACGGGGAGCCACCACCAAGAAGGCCCTCTCTCTCGTCCCCACCAACCGCGTTTGAGAAGTTGGCGGGAGCGAGAGCAGGGCCTCCCCGGGTGATATTAAATTACGAGGTGGGACGTAGCGGCAGACGCGTTCGGACAAGTAAGCTGGGCCAGAACCGTATAGATGTCCCGGACAAGTAACCCTAATCCAGTCCAACCAACCTCTTGACTCGATGCAGGATCTCCAAATAAGCCTTCTTTGGATGGCCTGCCCAGCCATGTTTGGAAGGCCTCGTTTGGCAGTTGGTTCCACCGCCTAAGTGTTCATGAATATGATTTCATTGTTGAAAACAGGCCAACACATTTCAGCCTGGAAATATTTTACGGCTTTCTTCAGAAGCCGTTCCAAGATAAGGGGACAATACGACGAGGACCGTAATTATACCGAGAGTTGAGTTACGATTCACAGAATTAATTTTATGTTACTTGTTTCTAACATCAAATTAGATGTAAATAGCCACAATGTTTTTTGAAAAAATACATATTAAGCCAAATAAATTGGTTCGGTTACAAAATAATAATTACATTACTCCTTGGAAATCAAACTGCAGGGATTCCAGGAAGGGGTTCCTGCAAAGCGTAGGCACCACAAGGAGTAGTTTGCAAAGACTATTGCAAAGTTTTCATGGGTAATTGAAAATGTGCTTTTTGCTTCATTCCCCTTCCCTTGCTCTTGCTTTGCCTTGCATCCCTTCCTAGCTTTAATTTCTAAGGGAGACTGCTGCTTTAACGCAGTGTTTTTCAACCTTGACATCCCCTCCAACCAAAATGACTTTAACATTTCATATAGGTTTTGAGATTTATACACTGTGTGAAACCTGGGCCTGTTTCAATGAACACAACATATATATGACTTCCTCTCACATATTTATACAGGGCTATCATGTCTTCTCTCAGCCTTCTCTTCTTCAGGCTAAACATGCCCAGCTCTTCAAGCCGCTCCTCATAGAGCTTGTTCTCCAGACCCTTGTGAAATTTCACCCTGAGTGAAACTTGCTTCCAGATAACTATGGATGTCATGAAGCTGTTATAAACAGTTCCTTTGGGGGTGGGGTGGCAACTCTCGAAAATCCAGTAAAATGGTTATAATAAAAAAAAATCAAGCGGAGAGGCTCAATTTCTTTCTTGTAAACCTGTGAGGGGCTGCTAGGAGGGGGAGTGCCAATTTCCCACGCACACCTGATGATCGACGGCACACTAGTGTGCCACGGCACACTGGTTGAGAAACACTGCTTTAACGGATGGCAAAGCTAGACATTTGGAGACTGGGCAAAAAGTCTTATGGACAGACTTCTTACACGGAGGAAATGGCCCTCATTTGCAGACCGACGTCCCTCTCCTCGTCATTCACGGTTTCCTAGGGCAGTGTTTCCAAACCTTTTTTGAGCAGCGGCACATTTTTTACCTTTCCAAAATCCTGGGGCACACCACCAACCAAAATGACACAAAATGACACTCTAACAGAGTAATACATATAGTTGATCTGTTTTTAAATGTATTTATACACCCAGTGTGAAACCTGGGCCTGTTTCGATGAACCCAACATAGACCTCCTGGCAGGAATGGCAGAAAGACACAAACTTCCCACACAGAACTCCCATAACCAAGAGAAAATACTATAAGAGTTTGGTGGGCATTGACCTTGAGTTTTGGAGTTGTAGTTCACCTATATCCAGAGAGCACTGTGGACTCAAACAATGTTGGATCAGGACCAAACTTGGCATGAATACTGTCACACCACAGGGACTTCAGGCATCACTTTTGCTTGGGTCTACATTGAGCCATTAGGGCTGTAAAAAAGTTAACCAGTCAGTTTGATGCTCTCTAGGCCAGTGTTTCCCAACCTTTTTTGAGCCGCGGCACACTTTTAACATTAAAAAATCCGGGGGCACACCACCAACCAAAATGACACAAAATGACACTCTAACACAGTAAAGAACGGGCTGGGGATGGTGGCCTGCTGGGAGCAGCTGCTGGGAGTGCCAAAGCCGGGAGGGGTGGAGCCAGGCTGTGCCATGCCCCCCTACCCCCCCACGCACCTCTCCAGCAGCTGCTCCAGCCTTGAGGGGCAGTGCCAAGCCAGCGGTGGCAGAGCCAGCACAATGCTGGCTTGGCACTGTCCCCTCAAGGCTGGAGCAGCTGCTGGGAGTGCCACAGCCGGGGGAGGGGGTGGAGCCAGGCCGTGCCATGCCCCGCCCCTCCCCCCAGCTTCAGCTCTCTTACAGAGGAGGAGCATGAGCGGTGGATGGGCTTCAGTGGGAGGGGCTCCTCCATGCGGCTTCAGCGAGCGAGGGGCGAGAGTCATGGTGGGAGTCATGGCGGATTGGAGGCTGGCTGGGGAAATGGCCAAAGGAGGCGGTGCCCCGGCCCCTTCTTCTTTTTCTTTGCCACTGCCCGGCCCTTCCTCCTCCCCCAAGCAGCAGGAGTTCGGCAGGAGTTCAGCAGGAGGGGGGGGAAGGGGGGCAGAGAGCTTTTCTCGCGGCACAGCAGGAGGTCCGTCACGGCACACTAGTGTGCCACGGCACACTGGTTGAGAAAGACTGCTCTAGGCCCTTGTCAGGTCCTCTTTGCATTCTCGTTTGAAACTGGCACGGAATGCGCAGATAGCTTTCCCCAAGGTTACCTAAACTTAGCCTCCCTACTGCAAGGCGCTTCGAAGAGGCCATAACAGAACATGTCCCTACAGAACATCTGCGCCCCGGTAATTGGCAGTGCATTCCGATGGACCTTAGGTAACAATAAACATATAGTTTCTCATCAATCATTGGGCTTGATGTTCGACGCACCGGAACTGGTCAGCGAACCCTATATCTGTGGTCCCCTCACAATAGGGATCATCTTGGATCAACTTTTGCTAAGGAAAGATGCTACTCTGAAGCACCGGCCGTGACCGGCCTGCCTTAAGCTATATCCGCCTTTTCCAACGGGCTGCCTTGGTTCGCCGAACTCTGCGTGCGTCCCTCCCAAGCCGTGTTCCTGAAAAGACTCTCTTGTTTGAACTTCCTTGCTTTCCAAGTTGCCCGTTTGCGGAATCGGAGGGAATCTATCTAGAGACTCTGCCTGTGCATCCAGCTTGGAATCCCCGCCGCAGGACTATACCTACCTGCTGTTCCTGGCTGCCGCTACTTTAAGGCTTTGTACTAGCCTTCACGCTTTCCTCATTTCCTGCACAATAAAACCTTGTTGTACCTCAGAGCTGTGTGGTTTGTTCAGGGAGGTCAAGTGTGCTAAGGCCCTAGGAGGCGACAAATACTCAATATGCTCAAATGTGAACACAGATGGAGTTTGGGGGGAAATAGACCTTGATATTTGGGAGGAAGGCTGAGGAAGGCTGGCGAGGGAGTCCCTCACAGAATCCCGCCTGCCTTTCCTTCCTCCGAGGGCCCTCCTGCCAAGCCCCGACCCCTTTCCCCCGTGAATAAAGGCCCCTTCTCCCCTTTGGGGCCCTTCCTACCTGAGGGTCTTCGGGGAGGCCGGGCTGAGGGGAAGGGCACCCCTGGCCCTCAACTGGGACGCAGCAGGGCTGAGCTAGGGCGCCTCCGGAAGCACCTGGCTCCTTCGCTTCCTTCACTGCCACAGGAGGAAGGTGAATGCGCCTGCCACTCCTGGGACCTAGTGCGCATGCGCCCAGATAAGCGCACTTCCACTTCCGCTTCCGTTCCCCGCCCTCCCTCGATTGGAGGCCAGCTGGCTGGGGAAACGGCTGAAGGAGGTGGCGCCCCAGCCCCTTCTTCTTCGCCGCTGCCCGGCCCTTCCTCCTCTTCCTCATCCTCGCCCAAGCAGCAGCAGTTCAGCAGGAGGGGGAAGAAAGGGGGTAAGAGAGGTTTTTCCGCGGCACACCAGGGAATTGCTCAAGGCACACTAGTGTGCCGCGGAACACTGGTTGAGAAACACTGTCCTAGTGGCTTCTCCCCTCTTTGTGAGCCCTGTAATGAACAAAAAGCCCTGGATTTCCATCAAAAGCAGCCAACCATTCACTCTCTTCATCTGTTTTCAGCAAAGGGCTATTGGGAGATTTCTTTTTTTAGAAAAATAGAGTAAATTCCCTCACCCAGAGAAGACGCAAAGCCCTGAAACAGTTCACAGAGGAAGTCCCCGCCCCTGGAGGACTCGAAACCTGCAAGCTACCCGCAGCGGTTGCCATATGGCCGCCGGAGAAAGCGGAAGCAGCACCGGAAGAGGAACAAAGAAAGACTCCTCCCCTCTGATTCCAACACGGAATTCCGCGAGGAGAAGGTCAGCGCACCGGAAGAGGAACAAAGAAAGACTCCTCCCCTCTGATTCCAACACAAAATTCCGGAGGACCGCCGAGCCACTGAAACTATCGAGCTCGCTGTTGGCCCACCGAAGGAGAGGAGGCCCAGGGCAGCTGAGTTCAGAACTTGGAGGAGCTTTGTGCGCAGAACTTTTTGGAACTCGAACTTCAAGCGGCAAGAGCCCCTTTGGACACGTCCCAAGCTGAAGAAGGTCAATTCCTTAGCAGGTTGGAGGCACTCCGCCGGACGATTGCATGGAGGGAGTGAGGGCACTCTTCCCACTAGCAACCAGTCACGAGAGATCCTCCTAGGAACCCCCAAGCTTCCTTCTTTTGATTGCAAGACTATGCTGTTATAGGACCTCTGGCACTGTACTGCCCCCTATCCTCCATCCCCTATTCCTCCTTGCTCCCCCTACCCTTCCTCTTTCCCCTTGTTGTTGTATTGTATTATTGTTGTCACCCTGTTGGTTTATATGTCAAGCTTGTGAACCGCTCCGAGCCCTCGGGGAGTGGCCGTAATAGAAGTTTGAAATAATAATAATAAATAAATAGATATCCAAACTGGGTTGAACACGGCTCTCGCCCGGGACTGACGCGGGAGTGAAGGAAATCCACATCCAAACTGGGTTGAACATGCCTCTCACCCAAGACTGACGTGGGAGAGAAAGGAAACCAGAGGAAATCCACATCCAAACTGGGTTGAACACGGTTCTCGCCCGGGACTGACACGGGAGAGAAGGAAATCCGCATCCAAACTGGGTTGAACACGGTTCTCGCCCGGGACTGACACGGGAGAGAAGGAAATCCGCATCCAAACTGGGTTGAACACGGTTCTCGCCCGGGACTGACACGGAGAGAAGGAACCGCATCCAAACTGGGTTGAACACGGTTCTCGCCGGGACTGACACGGGAGAGAAGGAAATCCGCATCCAAACTGGGTTGAACACGGTTCTCGCCCGGGACTGACACGGGAGAGAAGGAAATCCGCATCCAAACTGGGTTGAACACGGTTCTCGCCCGGGACTGACACGGGAGAGAAGGAAATCCGCATCCAAACTGGGTTGAACATGCCTCTCACCCAGGACTGACGTGGGAGAAAAAGGAAACCAGAGGGAATCCGCATCCAAACTGGGTTGAACATGCCTCTCACCCAGGACTGACACGGGAGAGAAGGAAATACGCATCCAAACTGGGTTGAACATGCCTCTCACCCAGGACTGACATGGGAGAGAAGGAAATACGCATCCAAACTGGGTTGAACACGGCTCTCGCCCAGGACTGACGCAGGAGTGAAGGAAATCCACATCCAAACTGGGTTGAACATGCCTCTCACCCAGGACTGACGTGGGAGAGAAAGGAAACCAGAGGAAATCCGCATCCAAACTGGGTTGAACACGGTTCTCGCCCGGGACTGACACGGGAGAGAAGGAAATACGCATCCAAACTGGGTTAAACAGGTTTCCATCTGTGAAATGCTGGAGAGTATACATGTATGTGTAAAGTGGAATATTCAAATTTGTGAAACATTTTGGGTTAGACCTCAGTGCACGTTTCGGGCCAGAGATGTGTATGGGCGAAGATGCTGCATGTGCTTTGGGGAAAATAATCCAGAGACGAAAGCAACCCTGCTTCTTCGGCGACGAAGGTCCCCCTGGAAGCCGGCGCCGATCTCAGACGTTGTTAGGGACCAGGGAGGGCGGGGGGAACACGGGAGATAATAATGTTGGCATTTCATGAAAATGCCTCTCAATCCTTGAGGGAGAGAGGGGAACGTGTTTTAATCTCTGTGTTTCAAGCCTTTTATTTGTTACGGCAGTAATTGATTCTCGGAGGAAACGGAGGCTGGGAGCCAAAGGTTTTGCCAATGCAGTTGACGGCACCACTTCCCCACCTACAGGAGGCTCCCAGTTAACTGAGGCTCTCAAGCAACCAGAAGGGAAAGGAGAGAAATAATACAGGCAGCATCCACAAAGCCGATTGTATAATATAGTAGAAATGTGTTACATACAGTTTGACTTTATTTGTTTTGATTGGCTTCTAATGGCTGTATTTCAATACTAATATCAAGTCAATACAGAGCTTATAGTATAGCGTCACATGGGGTATAGTTAGATTTATTTTAATAGTAACTCTCAAGCAACCAGAAGCTCTCTTTATCTGGCATCTTGACATGGGTTAACTGAGAATCTACTGCATCTTCATCCATCACCATAAGCGATCCCTCGTGGCCAAGCCTGGTGGCCTTCCAAGTGAAGGGTCTCGCCGATGTGTCCGTAGGTGACTGTAGAGACCATGCTGGTCACGATTGGCTCCTGAGGCGGAGGAAGGCCCCGACTCTCTGCAGCTGCTGCCCTCTGCACACCCAGCGCGAGGCCGCAGAGCCGCCTTTGAGGCCGCGGGGGCTGCCGGGATGCGGCGCTGTCCTCTCAGCCACGGGGCATGCTGGGACCCGTAGTTCTTTGGGATCGCTGGGCGCACATTCCCGTTGCGGGGAGGAGCCTCAGCGGTGAGTGGATGGATGTCGGGGGAGAAGAGGAGGAAGGGCTGAGGGGGAGCGCGGGGGGAGGAGAATAGGGATAGGCCTCTCCCCGAGGCGGGGTGGGGGCGTAATTCCAAACTGTGGCCTAGGGCACCAAAAGGTGTTGATCCAGGCCTGGGGGAGGGTCGTTCTTCAAAGGCTTGTGGGAAACACGCGAAAGTCTTGGGGTGACAAAGGCTGAATTGCATCCCGTCGCTCTCATTGGATTAAGGGGAATTCTCCCCGCAAAAATGTGACTCCCGCTCGACTTGTGCATTATTGTTTCAGCAGCTTTCCTTGGATCAAGCTGGGTTTGAGAATGACATTTGAGGCTGACAGATTTGCCAATATTTTGTGCATACACACACGCACACACACTATTTCCTTAACCCACATGCACTAGGAATTTACTCCTGTGTTCTGTTTTGTTACAGACTCCAATCCACCCCTAGAACTAGATATGCAAGGTTGGCAACCTGCAGCATGTGTACGTTCTATAGATGTCTGTATGTATATATGTAGTTTTTCACTTGTTGCTACAGATTTAGCTATGAATGGTGGAGATGTCGTGTTTCTGTTTTGACATGTTTTCAATGTGTTTTTGAAGCTGCTTTTAATTTGTGTGCCTTTAAAATAGAATTTCAGTCTCGCTGTGTTTTAATTTATGCTGTCTCTCCGTATCCACGGTTTCTACATCAGTGACTTGAATATATCTTGGCTACTCTTGGCTTTTATTCGCGAACGAAGATTCAGGAAGGACTCATCCCATGCTTTCTACAAGCACATTGATGACTATTCGGAGGTTGGATGTGTCCTTCGAGCATGTGCAATTGATTTTTCTGGTCCAGCGCAGCATGCACAGAACTGGCCTCACCCTTTAAACCAGGGCTGTCCAACTGGCAGCCCGGGGGCCGTATACGGCCCCCGGCCCCTTCCCTACGGCCCCCTAAGCTTTTTAATAAAAAATAAAAATTGAAAAATAAAATAAATAATAATTTTTTTAAAAAATACCTACTTCCGGGTTCGGAGCAAGTATCGCGAGAATACGCAATCCACACGGGATTTCGCTGTCAACGCGAGATCACGCCGGCGTTGACAGCGAAATCCCCGTGTGGATTGCGTATTCTCGCGATACTCTTCGGCTACTCTACTACTGGATCACTGAGGCCCACAGACGCGATTAGGACCTTCTTCGACTCAGTCGGTCGTCGCCTCTCTCGTCGTCCGGGTACTCCTGGATCCTGCGCATTTGGAAAAGGTAGGCCGAAGCAGGGGGCTCCTCAGGGGGCTCCTCATTCCCTCCCCCCATCTCCCCTCATGTATTAAATATAAAATTAAATATATTTAAAGATGAAATAAGGGAAGATGGGATACATTAAAATAAGGGGGGAGGGGAGGATGGAATTAAATATATTTAAGATTAAATAAAAATAAGGGGAGAGGGCAGAGCCGGGGGTGGGGAGGGGGCGGAGCCGGGGGTAGAGCCGGGGGCATGGGCAGACTCTACGGGCCCCCAGGTCATCAGTGACCGGAATTCAGGCCCCTGGGCTGGTAGAAGTTGGACAGCCCTGCTTTAAACCAAAGGTTCGTCTGCCAGGGCCTAGCAAGCTTGAACAGTGGCAGCGAGGTCCTCAGGTTTGGTTCGAGTATCCTTCTCTAGATGGTTGACCTGACAGGGTTAGACGAGCACCATCTGCCCGGGTTTGAGATCAGAGTTTTCCTTCTCTTAGGATGGTTGCCAAAACGCTAGAGAGCCCATCCTGCCCATTGACGCTCTTTGTCAGACCCTTTGGTTGTGACCTGTCTGGCTTGGGAGGCCCTGCCTGTGTCTATTATGCCACCGCCAGCATAGCTCACAACTTCATTAGGGTACGCAAGCCTCTCCCCCACGACAAGGGGGTGCCAACGGAGAGGTGAATATATATATATAATATTCAAGATGGCCTACTACTTAATGAATCCCTATCTCAATATCCAACATGGCCTCCCTATCCATTTATCTTTCATTCTACCAATATGCAAGATGGCCGACAATATAATGAATCCCCATCTCAATATCCAAGATGGCAGCCTTTTCAGTGTATCCTTCATTCCACCAATATCCAAGATGGCCAAGCACTTAATGAATCCCTATCTCATTATCCAAGATGGCTACCCTGTCAATATCTCCTTCATTCTTCTAATATTCAAGATGGCCTACTACTTAATGAATCCCTATCTCAATATCCAACATGGCCTCTTTATCAATGTATCCTACATTCTACCAATATCCAAGATGGCCAAGCACTTAATGAATCCCTATCTCCATATCCAAGATGGCAGCCCTCCCAGTGTATCCTTCATTCCACCAATATCCAAGATGGCCAAGCACTTAATGAATCCCTATCTCCATATCCAAGATGGCAGCCCTCCCAGTGTATCCTTCATTCCACCAATATCCAAGATGGCCAAGCACTTAATGAATCCCTATCTCCATATCCAAGATGGCAGCCCTCCCAGTGTATCCTTCATTCCACCAATATCCAAGATGGCCAAGCACTTAATGAATCCCTATCTCATTATCCAAGATGGCCTCTTTATCAATGTATCCTACATTCTACCAATATCCAAGATGGCCAAGCACTTAATGAATCCCTATCTCCATATCCAAGATGGCAGCCCTCCCAGTGTATCCTTCATTCTACCAATATCCAAGATGGCCAAGCACTTAATGAATCCCTATCTCCATATCCAAGATGGCAGCCCTCCCAGTGTATCCTTCATTCCACCAATATCCAAGATGGCCAAGCACTTAATGAATCCCTATCTCCATATCCAAGATGGCAGCCCTCCCAGTGTATCCTTCATTCCACCAATATCCAAGATGGCCAAGCACTTAATGAATCCCTATCTCATTATCCAAGATGGCTACCCTGTCAATATCTCCTTCATTCTTCTAATATTCAAGATGGCCAACCACTTAATGAATCCCTATCTCAATATCCAACATGGCCTCTTTATCAATGTATCCTACATTCTACCAATATCCAAGATGGCCAAGCACTTAATGAATCCCTATCTCAATATCCAAGATGGCAGCCCTTTCAGTGTATCCTTCATTCTACCAATATCCAAGATGGCCAACCATTTAATGAATCCCTATTTCAATATCCAAGATGGCAGCCCTCCCAGTGTATCCTTCATTCTACTAATATCCAAGATGGCCAAGCACTTAATGAATCCCTATCTCATTATCCAAGATGGCCACCCTATCAATATCTCCTTCATTCTTCTAATATTCAAGATGACCTACTACTTAATGAATCCCTATCTCCATATTCAACATGGCCTCTTTATCCATGTATCCTTTAGGCATGATAACAAATCGAAAAATGGCGATTCTAAAATCAAATGGGGGGGGATTTTTTTTTGATTAGTATATCCAAGACTTACAAAAAAAATTCCCAAAATTTTCGGAAATGTAACTTCAGTACTCACGAAATTCGTTAGAAATTCAGATGCCAGAGCATGCGCTTTCAGATGGTTTTGGCCTACAACTCCCAGAAATCCTAACAGCTGGTAAATTGGCTGGGATTTCTGGGAGTTGTAGGCCAAAACTTGAATAAACCACACTGAATTCTAGATGGGACTCTCCAAATAGGAAGGAGGGAGGGAAGGAGGGAGGGAGGGAGGGGGTTTTCTATTCTTGGAAGCAGCAAAAGAAAAGGAGGAGGAGCCCACCCTCGCTCCTCGCTGCCTCTCTCTCACCCCGATCCCCAGGAGCGAGGGCCCAAGTTTGCCCAGGCTGAGAGGAAAAGGAAGAGGCCTGAGGCTGTGAGGAATGGTGGGAGTTGAAGTCCAAAACACGTACCTGGAGGGCTGAAGCTGGCCCCTGCGATGGGGCAAGGCAGAGCAACGGGGAAGAGAAGCATCTGAGAGAGCGCCGGGAGAGAGAGGAGAAGCGTGCGCGCGTGTGTGTGTGTGTGAAGCAGGCCCCTGCAATGGGGCATGCATGGCAGCAGAGCAACGGGGAAGAGAAGGAGGGGGGGGAAGCCTGGAGAGAGAGGAGAAGCGTGCGCGCGTGTGTGTGTGAATCACTTTCCAGAATGCATTGCCTCTACCTAGCAGCAGCGTCACTTCCAGTTCCCCATAGAAATGCGGGAAAAAGAAGAAGCTGAATGAAGGCGGGAAGGAAATGAGGGGGAGAAGTGAGTAGTACAATAATTAATTAATTAATAATTAAGAATTTCTAACGATCCTAACGCAAATTGTTGGCCTCACGGACCGTAAAAGGAAGTCTACTTCCTGGTTCGGGGCAGCGATCCGTAAAACAACAAAAGTCCCATTAATTACGGATTTCTAACGAATCAATTAGATTTCCGTTTCAATTTTAGCATGCCTAGTATCCTTCATTCTACCAATATGCAAGATGGCCTACTACTTAATGAATCCCTATCTCAATATCCAAGATAGCCACCCTAAATAAATAACTTTATTTATATTCCGACCTATCTCCCTGAGGTTCAATGCCAATAATCTGGATTGTATATGGCAGTGTAGAAGGGGCCTAAGACTCTCTAATTCTGCGAATGCCTGATCTTTGAATGGAGGGTAACACCAGCCTCCTTTGATTCCATTTCTGAATTAAGGTGCAGATTTTACACAGCTTTTACACAGAAAGGAGCCTGAGTTGACCTCAAGTTGAGCATGAATCCACAGTGTGATGCAGCAACTAAAAAAAGCCAAGGCAATTCTAAGCTACGTCAACAGGAATCTTGTCGTAGTCCCACTTAATACTGCTTTGGACAGAACTTACCGGAAATAACCCTGTGTCCAGTTGTGGGCAAAGTAATTCAAGAAGGACATGTCTAAGATGAAGGTGTCCATGGTAGTGAGACACAATGGTCAAAGGTCTGGAGACCATGACTCCCTTTGAGGACCAGATGGGGTTGTTTACCTTGGAGAAGAGAAGGCTGATAGAAGGGGACAGGAGAGCCCCTTTAAAGGTTTGAATGGATGTCCCATTGAGGAGTAGAGGAGAAGGGTCAAGGCTTGTTTCCATCTGAATGATATCAAGATGACCCCACCCTTTCCCAGGGTTCTGTGAAAGATAGTCAAAAACGCCCTTATGATCTATATGCCCCAAAGTCCTGCGCCCGGGGGTTGTTCACCTTGTGCTAATCCCAAGGAAGATCCCAAGATGGCCTTGCCTGGCCCAGGACAGCTCGGGATCTGTAGTTCACTTCTACCTCCAAGGACTCATTTTCACGAACTTTTCCCAAATCCAGTGCATCAAAGACTCTTCCCCACTTTTCTGAACTCAGTTTTGCTTCATGATCATCCCATGGATCTATAGTTCACTAAGTACCAAAGACCTTCCATACGCTAGAACCAAGGACTCTCTCCCCACATACTCCCTAGACTCCCCTTCAGTGAAAAATAAAGGAAAATGAAAGATCTAAATCAGTGTTTCCCAACACTTTTTACATTTACAAAATCCTGGGGCACACCACCAACCAAAATGACACAAAATGACACTCTAGCACAGTAATATATATAGTTAATATGTTTTTAAAATGTATTTATACACTCAGTGTGAAACCTGGGCCTGTTTCAATGAATTCAACATCGATATCCTGGCAGGAACGGCAGAAAGACACAAACTTCCCACACAGAACTCCCATAACCAAGAGAAAACACTATAAGAGTTTGGTGGACATTGACCTTGGGTTTTGGAGTTGTAGTTCACCTATATCCAGAGAGCACTGTGGACTGAAACAATGTTGGATCAGGACCAAACTTGGCATGAATACTCAATATGCCCAAATGTGAACGCAGATGGAGTTCAGGGGAAATAGACCTTGACATTTGGGAGTTGTAGTTGCTGGGATTTATAGTCCCCCTGCAATCAAAGAGCATTCTGAACCACACCAATGATAGAACTGGGCCAAACTTCCCACACAGAACCCCCAGGAGGCAAGAGGAGGTCTCTTCTTGGGGAAAGTGAGGCGGGTCTTCCCAATGCATGGAGAGGGAGAGACCAAGTAGACAACGGGTGGGGAGGGGCTGTTTGTAATTTAGAGCCTTTATAGAGGTAGATTTCTTAAGGTTTTTATATTTCAACACACTAGACTCACTCCCCTCCTGGAGGTTCCAATTCCCCACGGCACACCTGATGATCGATCACGGCACACTAGTGTGCCCCGGCACACTGGTTGGGAAACACTGATCTAAATGATGGACAGGATATAAAATTATGCTTTTCACCCTAAAAATCATTGTATTTTTCCCTGCATGTCCCCTTTCCTTCATGTATGTATTTTAAAAAGCTACGACCTGCATTTTCCAGGGATTAGTAGCTGCTTTGTTGACCAAGCTGATGACTCACTATGAGACCATCCAGTTCCTCCTGCATGAAAATAAGGTGAAAAGCCAATCTTTAGGGGGGGGGGGTCTTTCCCCAAATCAAAACTGGATCTTTTTACCTATCTGTGGTTTAATTACTTTCTGAGCTCTCCATCTGCTAAGAAATCATGGATAGTTGGACAGTAACCAACACTTACACAAAAGGCCATTCATATGGGCGTCGGAACCCCATATATGGTCATAGTCTTCCTTTTGTCACCTTCCACCTTCCTGAAACTCACAAAAGGCCAAGAAAGTCTGTGTTTTGCCAAGGCAGTAAGACGCAGATCCAGGATCATGTCTAAAATGTTTATTTTTAGTCCCTCAGGGTTCAGTTCTGTCCCCAATGTTATTTAACATCTACATGAAACCGCTGGGAGAGATCATTCGGAGTTTCGGAGTAAGGTGCTATCTGTACGCAGATGACGCCCAGATCTGTCACTCCTTCCCACCTGTCACCAAGGAAGCTGTCCAGACTTTGAACCGGTGCTTGGCCGCTGTGTCGGACTGGATGAGGGCTAGCACATTGAAACTAAATCCAGACAAGACAGAGGTCCTCCTGGTCAGTTGAAAGGCCGAACAGGGCATAGGGTTACAGCCTGTGTTGTATGGGGTCACACTCCCCCTGAAGACGCAGGTTCGCAGTCTGGGGGTGATCCTGGACTCATCACTGAGCCTGGAAACCCAGGTCTCAGCGGTGGCCAGGGCTTTCGCACAGTTAAGACTCGTGCGCAGTTGCGCCCGCACCTTGGGAAGTCTGATCTGGCTACGGTCGTCCACGCTCTGGTCACATCCCAAATAGATTACTGCAACGCACTCTACGTGGGGCTGCCTTTGAAGACAGTTCGGAAACTGCAATAAGTCCAATGGGCGGCAGCCAGATTACTAACGGGAGCTACATACAGGGAGCATACCACCCCCCTGCTGTGTCAGCTCCACTGGCTGCCTGTCCACTTCCGAGCTCAATTCAAAGTGCTGGTTTTGACCTTTAAAGCTCTGTACGGTTCTGGCCCAGCTTACTTGTCCGAACGCATCTGCCGCTACGTCCCACCTCGTAATTTAAGATCATCCGGGGAGGCCCTGCTCTCGCTCCCGCCAACTTCTCAAACGCGGTTGGTGGGGATGAGAGAGGGGGCCTTCTCGGTGGTGGCTCCGTCTGTGGAATGCACTCCCTATGGATATACGATCAACCCCATCCCTCCTGGCATTCAGCAAAATAGTGATATCCTGGTTATGGGACAAAGCGTTTGCACATTAGCACGATACGGCACTTTGGAGTGGAACTGTAATGGCAAACTGGTGGACAAAACCCAATGCTTCAATTATGGACAGAATACTGTTTTAACTGATGTGAATATATATGATGTATTTTAATGTTAATTGTATTTTAACGAATTTTAATGCCAGCTGTATTTTAATGTATTTAATTTTAACTGTTTTTGGGTTTTTATTATATGTATGCTGTGTTGGCATCGAATTGTTGCCGTTGTTAGGCCGCTCTGAGTCCCCCCTCGGGGGTTGAGAAGAAGCGGGGTAGAAATGGTGGAAATAATAACAACAACAATAATAATATTTTAACACCCCACCATAGAATTGGCCAAACTTGACAATGCTTTGAGTTCTTGTTTGCCTTTCGGACCTTCATTTCACACATGTTAATTACATCCTCAAAAAAACCCTGACCTCATTGTTCCATCCATTTCCCTCTCTCTCTCTTCCCATTGGCTCAGATCCACAGCCAATAGAAGCAGGCGGGGCGGGAGATTTGAAATTGACTGTTCTGAAAATGTATAAAAATACTGGAAAAAATTGTAATAAAACATGTCAGCATGGAGAATGATTGCTGCTGTCATCATATCTCAGCTGGGATAGTACTCTCTCGATGCGCACGCTTCCGGATCTTGGTGAGAATCTACTATTGGGACTTAGTGGGCTATTTTGGCATTCCTTACTGCCCACCAAGATTTTTCCATCAAAAACCCTCGCCTTAAAGGAACGTGGGGTCTCTGCCCTTAAGGCAAGACCAGAAAAAAAACAGTGGGCAACACCGTATGATATCACAAGCAAAACCTAAGGTTGCTAATGATATTAATAATAGGCTGTAGACAAGTAAATATCAAAATGTTGTTATTACAATAAAATATCGTTCAACACATCAAAACAAAGAGGTCAACACAGTAATATTAGTACATAGCACAGTTAGCACGGTAATAATTCGCAGCAACACAATGTCAGGACATGTAACACTTATAATCTATATATATAAAGGAGGAGTCGTCATGGAATGACCGTCCCAAACAGAGAAACCTTACAACGCAGATACACCAAACTTGCCAACAGAAATAGACCTCAAGCAAGGTATGTTTGTAGCAAAGAAACTTTCCCCAAAACCTAAAGGCCCCCAAAACAACAAGTAAAACCATTTCCCAGCATCCTCCGGGGCTGCCAACGACTCTCCCAGCCTCTACATTCTGACGCAGCCAACATGAACATTCCGACCCATAATAAACTGTCAGAGGAGGATAAGGCAAAGGGCTGAGGCACAAACACCCAATTCACTTCCCACAGAAAATTTACAACCCTACAAATCACAGACCACGCCCAAAATTGACAGTAAGACGTCATTACCTTAATTTCCCGGACTAGGCCTCACTTAATGGAATGCTGTTTACGCTCTGAATTGACAGTAAGGCTTCATTAACTTGATTTCCCGACTACGCCTCAGCTCATGGGACATTGTGTATGGCCTGAATTGACAGTGAGGCTTCATTAACTTGCTGTTCCTGACTAGGTCTCAGCTCATGGGACATTGTGTATGGCCTGAATTTACAGTAACCTACCTTGGCACACAGAGCCCCTATGACCCACGCTACATTCTACTACAGTTTGGAGGAGGGCGGACCATGGATTATGGGACTTGAAGTACCTCCATGGATAATGGGATTTGTACTACTTCAAAACCAATCATTCCCCACAGACCACTGTGGCCCAGAACCAAGACCGATAAAGACCAAACTTGGCACACAATGCCCCCCATGACCCACACTCCATCCGACTGCAGTTCAGAGGAGGACACACCATGGATGATGGGATTTCAAGTACCTCCACTCACTTCCAAAGTACCCCACCCACACACGCATCTACATCAACACAGCAGACGGAAAGACAAAAAACATTGTATATCCACAAGCTATGCAGAACGCCAGCAACACCACACACCGACAACTCCACAGGACTTCAACATCCCACCCACCAGAACAACCCACAACGACACAGCCATGACCCCACCAAGACCATAAGTAACATCAATTCCAACACTTACATACTCAGACTTTCTCGCATCTCCTAAATAGAGCACAGCAACGCGTGCCGGGTACAGCTAGTAGTGTATATAAGTAATATCGCAACAACACAATGTGAAGATTGAATGAATTCAGTCCTGAATCAAAGGTGCAGTAAGGACGCTGGAGTTCTGGCTATAAAGCCAAAGAACTCAAACAAAAGAGGAATGGGCGAGGGAAGAAACCAGATGGTAGGATGGTAAGGGGTAAATACCCGTAGTAGGTCAGTCACTCAGGAAGATCCTGGAGGGTCACGTGGCTGAGTCTCTGGTATCAACGGACGCACCGAGTGGCGTTCCGTGGAGGCGCCCAAGTGGTCACGCCCAATGGCGCTGGTCGCTGAGGACGCTGGTCCTTGTAGTTTGAATGCCCAGAGCGCTCAAGCGGCAACGCTCAATGGCGCTTGTTGCTAAGGACGTTGGTCCTTGTAGTTCTAATGCCCAAGAAGTGACTAGCCAGAAGTCTGGCTGAGGACCGTGTAGCAGGGAACACAGACCCCAAAACGGAGGACCCAGAGGAACGGCTGGAGCTCTCTCTGGAGCCGGCAGCAGGCCGTTTCGTCTCTCAAAGACTTCCTCAGAGGCAGCGTTTGGTAGTAGTGTCGTCCTCAGAGGTGTATAAATTCATAGAGGCTTTCTCAATAGACGCAGAGGACGGACCATCCCAAGGAGCCTGCCATG
Organism: Anolis apletophallus; assembly: GCA_030556195.1. NCBI lineage: Eukaryota > Metazoa > Chordata > Lepidosauria > Squamata > Anolidae > Anolis > Anolis apletophallus. The sequence goes on from JARBWK010000021.1 coordinate 4,363,006, forward strand.
GGGGGGGGAGGCTCCTTCTTTGGTTGCTTTTAGACAGAGGCTGGATGGCCATCTGTCGAGGGTGCTTTGGATGCCATTGTCCTGCTTCTTGGCAGAATGGGGTTGGACTGGATGGCCCCTGAGGTCTCTTCCAACTCTAGGATTCTAGGATTTTGCTGCTCCAGAGACTGGGACACTACGGAGCCGTCAGTTCAAACCGCAGCGAAGGAGCTTTGTGCCCCAGCTAACATGTGTCTCCTTCCTTCCTTCCTTCCCGCCTTCCCTTCTTCTCTCCTTCCTTCAGACCTGGATGACCCCATTGTGACGGTGCACCAGAGCATCGGGGAGGCGAAGGAGCAGTTCTACTATGAGCGCACGGTCTTCCTCCGCTGCGTGGCCAACTCCAACCCGCCCGTGCGGTACAGCTGGCGCCGAGGGCTGGAGGTGCTGCTCCAAGGGTCGGACAAAGGGGTGGAGATCTACGAGCCCTTCTTTACCCAGGTAGGAATCAAGGTACAGTCCTGTTTTATTCTTCTTATTCTTCTCATCATCATCATCATCATTCCATATGCCACAGCCTAGGATCTCAAGGGGTGGAGGGAGATAGCCTGCTTTCTGGTTTCCTAGATGCAGATACATTCAAATGACAATAAAAGAGCTTCCACTTCAACGTTCGAGTTGGAATAGTTGTGTGATTTGTAGTTCTCCAATCACCCTGCTTTCCTAAGTAGGGTTATGATCGGTCGCATTGTGCTATTGTAAATATGGGACGCTGATTACTCTATGCCACGCCTTGACAAAGCCAATTGGCGAAACGGTTTTCTGTGGCCGAAAAGCAGGCATCTGCTCCCCGTTGGCGTACTTTTCATCCCGATCACATTCTGAGGAGGCTCCGAATGACCGCCTCCCGGCGTCTCCTGCCCCGCCCCCCTCCTCCATGCGGGGTGCCTTGACCCCGCCCCTCCCCGATCCGGAGCATCCACCGCTGCTGGGCGCCCGGCCAGCGGCACCGGAAGACTTCAACATCTCCCAGGTGCTGGCAAGGGTCCCTGGGGCCCGGCCCGCCGCCGGGCCTGCCACTTGTTGATGGCGGCCCGAAAACTCCGCCTGGACCACCCTTCTGTCCCGTCACCGGCTGGTGACCAGGTAAGACCGGTGGCCCAGTTTGTAGAGGGACATCTTTGAGGGCTGCCAACCCAGATGACAGCACAGCAAGCAGATGCCTTGAGCCGAAACCGCACCGCCGCCGGAAGAGGCGTCGTCGCAGGCCAGGGAGCACCAGCTCCCCTCCCTCCGACTCCTCCAGAGACCTCCAGCGTCGGGGCCATCGACTCCCGGACTCCTCGCACGCCGGGCTAGCCACCTGGGAGGGATGAAACCCCGCCCCTGAGCCCAGGTCCAGGCGATCTTTTCGCCCGAGAACCTTCTGGGGCTCAGGGTTCGAGCGTAGCCATCGGTCATATCTGAGGCCAATAAACAACACCTCTTCATTATGCCTGGCTCCCTCTGCCAGACTGCGGGACGGAGGAAGCTGGCCCATACTTCTTTCCTATGGCCAGCGGAGGGGATTTGCCGCAAGACCCCCCAGGCTCCCATCCTTTGATGGTCTAGTGGGTCCAACCTAGGCCCTGGATCATCTTCTATGTCCCGAACCCTGACTCTTTTCCCTTTCCCCACCCCTTCCGATTGTTGTATTGTTTTGTCTGTCATCTATTGCTATGTTATTTGTTGCCTCTTGGCCTTGTAAGCCGCTGCGAGCCTTACGGAGTTTAGCGGCATAAAAGTCCAAAGTAATAAATAAATAAATAAATATTCCCCCGACCTTCATGAACTGTCCTACTCTCCTTTGAATTTACAATTGCCTGACCTATCGGAGTGACTTCCATACCTACCCAGGATTTATTACCCTATTGGTTTCTATCGTGGACTGTTATTAGCCTTGCATCGGAACTTGCAACCTGATCCGGACTATTCCCCGCTTGAACTGCTTCACTGCTATTTGGCATCTTCCGTGAGTTTCCCTTGCGTCCTGGCGACTTGGTATTATATTGTATGACCATTGATATATATTGGTCACATCCTTTAGGGGCATGTATGTATGCTTTATATTTTTGCATTTGTACTAAATGAAGAATTTTTGATACAGTTCTGTATTTTGATTTGTCAGTCTTCTCGTGACTTACGCATAGCTCTGCTCTGTTGTTTACCTAAGCTGTGCACTAGACCAGTGTTTCCCAACCGCTGCGCCACAGCACACTAGTGTTCCCTGAGCCATCATCAGGTGTGCCGTGGAAGAACCGACCACCCCAACAGGAGTCATCTGGGCAGCCTGCCTCTTGCTCTGTCTCTCCGTCTCTCTCTCTCTCTCTCTGGGGCGCCAGCAGGGCCAATCAGCACCGGCCAAGAAGCAAGCCCTGCCTCTCTAAGTGTCTCCCGCTCGGCACCACCATGTTTGTACAGGGCAGAAGTCCCGAGAGAGGGGAGGGGGCGGGGCCTCGGCTTCCTGGAGAAGCGGTTGGTTGGAGGCTGAGTAGGGGAGGAGCCGGGCGGCACCTTTCCCTGTGAGGTCACTTCCGGAGGAGGCGGAGAGCTTCCGGAGAGGAGCGTTGGCTTTGTTTCCTCTCAGCTGGCTCAGGATTCCTTCGGGCTTTGGGGCCGGCGTCTCGGGGCCTCCTCCCTCTTCCTCTCCTAGCCCCAGGCCCGGATTAATGTCTTCGCCGCCCGAGGCCAAAAACGCCCCACGCTGCCCCGGGTGCAGAAAGCCACGCCCCAGGGCGCGGGAGCCACACCCCAGGGCGCTGCTGCGCATGCGGCAGCAGCCCCGGGCGTGTGGCTTCCGCGCCGCCGCCTCCTCCTGTAACCAGAAGGAGGGCCCAAGGAGGTGGATGGAAGCCATGCGGCACCGGACCCACGGCTTCCGTCCACCTCGCGCCTTCCTTTCGGTCGCAGGAGGAGCCAGGAGGAGGTGGACGGAAGGCGCGTGGCACCGTGGGGCTTCCGTCTGCCGCCTCCTCCACCTCCCGCGACCAAAAGGAGGGGCGAAGAGGAGGGCGGGACTTCCCTTCCTCCTCTTCGTGCCTTCCTTTGGTCGCGGAGGTGGAGGAGGCGGCAGACGGAAGCCCCACGGTGCAGCGCACATTCCGCCCACCTCTGCTGGCCTCTCGACCGAAAGGAAGGCGCGAGGAGGAGAAGGGAAGTCCCGCCCTCCTCCGCGCCTGGGCCACCCCTGCAAAGGAAGGAGGCGGCCAGGAGGAGGAAGGAAAGCCCGCTGGTGGGCGTGTGTGCGCATGCATGCATGCCCGCCGGCGGGGCGGAGCTTCCTTCTCCTCCTGGCCGCCTCCTTCCTTTGCAAGGGCGATCAGGCGAGGGGAGGGCGCCATTCCTTCCCCGCCCCCCAGCTCTCCCTGCCCTCTCCTGACTCTCTCGGGAGAGGTGGGAAAGCGCTACGAGGGGGCGCTTGTTTTTGTCCTTTCCGCTGCCCCCCAGAACCCGCCGCCCGAGGCCATGGCCTCGTCTGGCCTTGTGGGTAATCCGTGCCTGCGTAGCCTGGGCTCTGCCTCGGCCTCTCCTGCTCTCAGGCCTTCCTGCCTGCCTGCCTGCCTGCCTGCCTGCCTGCCTGCCTTCCTTCCTTCCTTCCTTCCTTCCTTCCTTCCTTCCTTCCTTCCTTCCTTCCTTCCTTCCTTCCTTTGCGGCCTGCCTCTCGGCTTCGGAAGGGAGCGGCCTGCCCTGTGCCTCCCTCCCTGCCTGCCTGCCTGAGGGAAACCCAGGTGAGCAGCAGCCTTGAAGCACCGGGTGGTGATGATAGGGCAGCGTCGGCCCAGGCGACCCAGTCCAAAGCACAGAAGGCGGGATATCTATGTCCAAAGCACACAAGGCAGGGTATCTATGTTGTGTTCATCGAAACAGGCCCAGGTTTCACACTGAGTCACATTGTTGTTCTTAAGAGCTTTAACTCAATTCCAACATAGGATAGCCATTCATTGAGTCATCCTGTCTTGGATATGGATCTATGCACAGCAGCACAAGTGGGTGGGTTGAATGGCCCTTGTGGCTCCTTCTGATTCTCTCTAATTCTGTGAATGGCCGATATCTTTGAATGGAGGGTCACACCCGTCTCCCTTGGTCCCATTTCTGAATTAAGCTGCACATTAAACAAAACAAGGACATGCAAAAATGTACATTTGGCTGTCTATTTTTGAACCAAGTTCCTCGAGGAACCACATGCCATATGTTATCCCAAAATAAATGTGTTTTATCACCTACTAGCTTTGGGACCTGGCGGTGCCCGGGTTATTTGAAATGGGCTGAGGCCTAGGAAGCCTTACTGTCAATTCAGGCTGAGGCCTAGGAAGCCTTACTGTCAATTCAGGCTGAGGCCTAGGAAGTCTTACTGTCAATTCAGGCTGAGGCCTAGGAAGCCTTACTGTCCATTCAGGCTGAGGCCTAGGAACCCTTACTGTCAATTCAGGCTGAGGCCTAGGAAGCCTTACTGTCAATTCAGACTGAGGCCTAGGAACCCTTACTGTCAATTCAGGCTGAGGCCTAGGAAGTATTACTGTCAATTCAGGCTGAGGCCTAGGAAGCCTTACTGTCCATTCAGGCTGAGGCCTAGGAAGTCTTACTGTCAATTCAGGCTGAGGCCTAGGAAGCCTTACTGTCAATTCAGGCTGAGGCCTAGGAAGCCTTACTGTCAATTCAGGCTGAGGCCTAGAAAGCCTTACTGTCAATTCAGGCTGAGGCCTAGGAAGCCTTACTGTCAATTCAGGCTGAAGCCTAGGAACCCTTACTGTCAATTCAGGCTGAGGCCTAGGAAGCCTTACTGTCAATTCAGGCTGAGGCCTAGGAACCCTTACTGTCAATTCAGGCTGAGGCCTAGGAAGCCTTACTGTCAATTCAGGCTGAGGCCTAGGAAGTCTTACTGTCAATTCAGGCTGAGGCCTAGGAAGCCTTACTGTCAATTCAGGCTGAGGCCTAGGAAGTCTTACTGTCAATTCAGGCTGAGGCCTAGGAAGCCTTACTGTCAATTCAGGCTGAGGCCTAGGAAGTCTTACTGTCAATTCAGGCTGAGGCTGCTCCCTCAAACTGCACCAGGATGTAGAGTGGGTCTTGAGGGATCTGTGTGGCAAGTTTGCTCTTGTTCTCTCATTGTTTGGGGTTGCAAAGGGGTCGCAAAGTGTTTGGGGCTTAAACTCCCACCATGCCTGACTGCCTCAGGCCTTTGCCTTATCCCCCTCTGCCACTTGAGAGCGTCGTGTTGTTTGTGTTGGCGACTGCCTCAGGCCTTTACCTTCTCCTTCTCTGTCAGTTTAGAGGGATGGAATGTTTGTGTTGGCTGGCCAATAGAGGCGTTATGCAAATACTCCCTCACTGGCAACCAATCATGTTGTCAGAAGCCGGGAGCCAATCAGAACGCTGGCACATATTCCTCCGCAAACACTGACTTTTATATATATAGATAGATTTTGAGCTAAGAGTTGAAGTGCATAATTTGGCTGGTTTTATGTAGTCACTGATTTAAGACTGTGGAACGGATGCAGTTTGGCCCCAATGTAACTTAACTTCCATGGCTCAGAGCTACGGAGTCCTGGGAGTTGTAGTTTGTTGAGGCGGCACCAGGGCTCTTTAGCGCAAGACCTTGCAAACGGCCCTCCTCCCCTGCCTCCCCATTCATTCATCCCCATTCATCCGTGGCGCGGCTCCTGGGATTGAGCCGTAAGCGCCGCGAAGGAAACAAACGAGACGCCTCTGCGTGTACAGTCAGCAGCTGAGCAGAGAACAACTTGCAACTCTCATAGATAATTCTCAACTAATGGCTTGGAAAGGCCGCCTCACGTCTCGCCTTTATTACACTTGACAGCTTCATATTGCTCAGAATCGCCGGCGAAAACCTTGCAGGAAAAATAATAGGCCGGCTGGAATGGATGGGGCTCTGTTTGAAGAATATCGTAGGGTTTCCTTCTTCCTCTGTGCAATTCGGGTTCCTCCGTAGAGTGGATTGTGAAGGTCAACCGAAAAGATCCAAGGCCTGGAAACCATGGATGTCTCCGAGGAGCGGCTGAAGGAGCTGCTGATGTTTCGTTTGAGAAGAGAAGGTTCGGAGGGAGCCTGAGGACCAGGGTTCAATATCTAAGATCACCCCAACATCTTTATTGATGACTTAGAGCAGGGCTGTCCAACTTCTACGGGCCCAAGGGCCGGAATTCCGGTCACTGATCACCTGGGGGGCCGAAGGGTCTGCCCCCGCCCTGGCTCCGCCCCCTCTCCTGGCTCCACCCCTCCCGGCTCCAATTTACTTACAATTGACCTTGAGTTGTGGAGTTGTAGTTCCCCTCCATCCAGAGAGCACTGTGGACTCAAATAATGATGGATCTGGACCAAACTTGGCATGAATACTCAATGTACCCAAATGGGAACACTGGTGGATTTGTGGGAATGTTTCCTAATGCCTTTGAGTTATTTGAGTCCACACTCAAATTGGGACACACCCAAAAAACCCAAACACCTCAATGCTGTCGCAGGGCTTGATGGGGCCTCCTTTCCCAGAGGCGGGAGGAGGAGGCCCAAAGAGCTCCCTCCCTCCCTGAAGGGAAAACAAGCCGCGGGGGCAGGCGCAAAGGAAGCCACGTTGCGCCCTGCACGCGGGGGAAGGCAGCACAACAAGGGGGAGGGGGCGCGAAGGAGGGGAAGGAAGTGTCGCCAAGGAAACCGCTGCTGAGAGACCCCTGCCCCCACTCACCCAACGTCCCACTGTTTTTAGACTGATTGATTCGAACCAGGCCCTTCCTTACCCATACTGCGGGAGCCCCGCCACAGGGCCGAAGCGCCAACGCCGCCGCCGTCCCCGAAGAGCCCCGCTGGAGCCGGGCGCGGCGGCTCTCCCATCCGCGGGCGGGAAGCGAGGCCCTCCACAGGAAGAGGACGGAGCCAGGAGGGGCTTTCCTGCCTCACTCCCCTCCTCTCTCTGAGGGAATGGGGGCTGGCCTGGACGTAGCCGCGAGGGAGGAGGAGGCGCGCGCCCAGGCCGGCCGCAAATCCCGAGATTTTGGCAGCTATCGCAAGACTACGCAGTAGGCATGGTTTCGAACCCAAAAATGGCGATTCCAAAATCAAATTGGGGGGGGGGGGGATTTTTTTATTAGTAAAAGAAAGACTTACAAAAAAATTTCCAAAAATTTCTAAAATGTAACTTAATTGCTAACGAAATTCGTTAGTAGTTCGTATGCCAGAGCATGCGCATTCCAGATGGTTTTGGCCTACAACTCCCAGAAATCCTAACAGCTGGTAAATTGGCTGGGATTTCTGGGAGTTGTAGGCCAAAACTTGAATAAATCACACTGAATTCTAGATGGGACTCTCCAAATAGGAAGGAGAGAGGGAAGGAAGGAGGGAGGGGGTATTCTATTCTTGGAAGCAGCAAAAAAGGAGGAGCCCCCCTCACCTTGCTGCCTCTCTCACCCCGATCCTGAGGGAGCGAGGGCCCAAGTTTGCCCAGGCAGAAGCGTGGAGGACGACACTTTCCAGAATGCATTGCCTAGCAGCAGCGTCACTTCCAGTTCCCCATAGAAATGCGGGAAAAGAAGAAGCTGAATGAAGGCGGGAAGGAAATGAGGGGAGAAGACAGGGAGAAGTGAGTAATAATTAAGAATTAATGACGATCATAACGCAAATGGTTGGCCTCAAGGACCGTAAAGAAAGTCTACTTCCTGGTTAGCTGCCGTGATGCGTATAAACTAGAAAGTCCCATTACATACGAATCACTTACGATTTCTTTTGATTTTCATAACTTTTTTCTCATGCCTACTACGCAGCCACAGTCGGGATTTCGACCTCCCTTTAAATCCCGTCTGTGGCTGGCGTAGTCTCGCGATGCTTGCCTAAACCCAGAAGTAGGGTTTTTTTAAAAAAAATGTATTTCATTAAGACAAGTTAGGGGGCCGGAGGGAAGGGGCTCGGGGTCCGTGTACGGCCCCAGGGTGCCTGTTGGACAGCCCTGGCTTAGAGGAAGGGTTAGAAGGCAGGATCATCAAGTTTGCAGACGACACCAAATTGGGAAGGAGAGCCAAGACTCCAGAAGTCGGGAGCAGAATTTGAAATGATTTTGATGGATTAGACCAGGAAACCTTTTTGACTGAGAGAGCCATGAAATCAAAATATTTGGAATTTTGTTTCAGTGAGAGCCATATAATACGTATAATATATTTTAAGACTGAATTCAACTAAATGTGAGTCTATACGTCCATACTATGAGAAAAGGATTCCCCGGACATAATGACGAGACACTTCAGACCTGGCTCTGCAAAAGGCACGCTCAGGACTCTGGGAAGGAAGAGAAGACGGAAGTAAGGAAGGAAAGAAGGGGGAAAGAAAGAAAGAACGTAAGAAGAAATAGAGGATGGAGAGGGAGAGGAAGAAAGAAAAGAAGACTGAACTATGGAAAAGAAATAAAAGCAAAGCAGGAGAGAGACAAGGAGGGGAAAAGAAAAAAGGAAATGGGAAGGGAGGAAAGGAAAGGGCGGGGAAAAGAAAGGAAAGGGAGTGAGGAAAAAGTAAAAATAATGAAGGGAAAAGAAGACAAGAAAGAAGGGGAGAGAGGGGGGGAAGTGAAAAGAAAGGAAGGAGAAGGAAAGGAAGACTTGGGGGGAAAGAAATCAAGAGGAAGGAAGGAAAGAAGGTAGGAAGGAAGGAAGGAGGAGACTGGAGGAAAGAAGGAAGGGGAGAGAGGGAGGGAAAAGGAAGGAGAGAAGGAAGGGGTGAAGGGGAGAAAGGAAGGAAGGAAGAGGAAGGAAGAGGGAGAATGGAGGAAAGAAGGGAGAGAGGGAGGGAAAAGGAAGGAGAGAAGGAAAGGGTGAAGGGGAGAAAGGAAGGAAGGAAGGAAGAAGAGGAAGAATGGAGAAAAGAAGAAAGTGGAGAGAGGGAGGGAAAGGGAAGGAGAGAAGGAAAGGGTGAAGGGGAGGAAGGAAGAGGGAGAATGGAGGAAAGAAGGGAGAGAGGGAGGGAAAGGGAAGGAGAGAAGGAAAGGGTGTAGGGGAGAAAGGAAGGAAGGAAGGAGGAGAATGGAGGAAAGAAGGAAGGGAAGAGAGGAAGGGAAAAGGAAGAAGAGAAGGAAAGGGTGAAGTGGAGAAAGGAAGGAAGGAAGGAAGGAAGGAAGGAAGGAAGGAAGGAAGAGGGAGAATGGAGGAAAGAAGAAAGTGGAGAGAGGGGGAGGGAAAGGGAAGGAGAGAAGGAAAGGGTGAAGTGGAGAAAGGAAGGAAGGAAGAGGGAGAATGGAGGAAAGAAGGGAGAGAGGGAGGGAAAAGGAAGGAGAGAAGGAAAGGGTGAAGTGGAGAAAGGAAGGAAGGAAGGAAGAGGAGAATGGAGGAAAGAAGAAAGTGGAGAGAGGGAGGGAAAAGGAAGGAGAGAAGGAAAGGGTGAAGGGGAGAAAGGAAGGAAGGAAGAGGGAGAATGGAGGAAAGAAGGAAGGGAAGAGAGGGAGGGAAAGGAAGGAGAGAAGGAAAGGGTGAAGTGGAGAAAGGAAGGGAAGGAAGGAAGGAAGAGGGAGAATGGAGGAAAGAAGAAAGTGGAGAGAGGGAGGGAAAGGGAAGGAGAGAAGGAAAGGGTGAAGGGGAGAAAGGAAGGAAGGAAGGGGGAGAATGGAGGAAAGAAGGAAGGGAAGAGAGGGAGGGAAAAGGAAGGAGAGAAGGAAAGGGTGAAGTGGAGAAAGGAAGGAAGGAAGGAAGAGGGAGAATGGAGGAAAGAAGAAAGTGGAGAGAGGGAGGGAAAGGGAAGGAGAGAAGGAATAGGTGAAGTGGAGAAAGGAAGGAAGAGGGAGAATGGAGGAAAGAAGGGAGAGAGGGAGGGAAAAGGAAGGAGAGAAGGAAAGGGTGAAGTGGAGAAAGGAAGGAAGGAAGAGGGAGAATGGAGGAAAGAAGAAAGTGGAGAGAGGGAGGGAAAGGGAAGGAGAGAAAGAAAGGGTGAAGGGGATAAAGGAAGGAAGGAAGAGGGAGAATGGAGAAAAGAAGAAAGTGGAGAGAGGGAGGAAAAGGGAAGGAGAGAAAGAAAGGGTGAAGGGGATAAAGGAAGGAAGGAAGAGGGAGAATGGAGAAAAGAAGAAAGTGGAGAGAGTAAGGAAAAGGGAAGGAGAGAAGGAAAGGGTGAAGGGGAGGAAGGAAGAGGAAGGAAGAGGGAGAATGGAGGAAAGAAGGGAGAGAGGGAGGGAAAAGGAAGGGGAGAAGGAAAGGGTGAAGGGGAGAAAGGAAGGAAGGAAGAGGGAGAATGGAGGAAAGAAGGAAGGGGAGAGGGAGGGAAAAGGAAGGAGAGAAGGAAAGGGTGAAGTGGAGAAAGGAAGGAAGGAAGGAAGAGGGAGAATGGAGGAAAGAAGAAAGTGGAGAGAGGGAGGGAAAAGGAAGGAGAGAAGGAAAGGGTGAAGGGGAGAAAGGAAGGAAGGAAGAGGGAGAATGGAGGAAAGAAGGAAGGGAAAAGGAAGGAGAGAAGGAAAGGGTGAAGTGGAGGAAGGAAGGAAGGAAGGAAGGAGAATGGAGGAAAGAAGAAAGGGAGAGAGAGGGAGGGAAAGGGAAGGAGAGAAGGAAAGGGTGAAGGGGAGGAAGGAAGGAAGGAAAGGGGAGAATGGAGGAAAGAAGGAAGGGGAGAGAGGGAGGGAAAAGGAGAGCCAGATGCAATTATGAAAAGAGCCACATCTGGCTCCCGAGCCGTCGGTTCCCTGCCCCTGGATTGGACAGATGATGGGCCAAAACTAACAAAATAGAGTTCAAGAAATGCAAGAGACTCCACTTAGGCCGAGAAAAATGGAATGCAAAGATACAACATGTGGGACGATGCCTGGCTCGAGAGCAGGACGTGTGGGAAAGATCTTGGGGTCCTTGTGGACAACAAGTAAAACATGAGCCAACAATGTGATGTGGCGGCAAAAAAAGCCAATGGGATGTTGGCCTGCATCAATCGTAGTCTACTGCCCAGATCCAGGGAAGTCCTGATCCCCATGCTCTATTCTGCCTTGGTTACCCACACCTGGAATATTGTGTCCAATTCTGAGCACCACAACTGAAGGGAGATGTTGACAGGCTGGAAAGTGTCCAAAAGAGGGCGACTCAAATGATCCAGGGTCTGGAGAACAAGCCATATGAGGAGCGGCTTAAAGAGCTGGGCATGTTTAGCCTGAAGAAGAGAAGGCGGAGAGGAGACATGGTAGCCATGTGTAAGTATGTGAGAGGAGGTCACTGGGAGGAGAGAGCAAGCTTGTTTTCTGCTGCCCTGGAGACCAGGACGCAATGGAGCCATGGCTTCAACCTACAAGAAAGGAGATTCCACCTGAACATTAGGAACAACTTCCTGACTGTGAGAGTTGTTCAGCAGTGGAACTCTCTGCCCCGGAGTGGGGTGGAGAATCCTTCTTTGGAGGCTTTTAAACAGAGGCTGGATGGGGGTGAGGCATAGAGACTTTATCTTCTTAAATGCAGTTCACATGTTCTTGTCTTATGGAAAGATGAGTTGCGCCTTGCATCGTTTTCAAGCCAAGTACCATTTTGACAGCTGTGTATTTCCTCTATCTTGTCCGTGAGCTGTTTTTTGCTGACGATGCTGCCCTTGTGGCCCATTCAGAAGCAGACCTGCAGCGCCTCACATCCTGCTTTGCAGCAGCTGCAGAGCTGTTTGGGCTGGAAGTCAGCCTGAAGGAAACGGAAGTCCTCTACCAGCCTGCACCACAGGAAGAACACCATCATCCCCACGTCAGCATAGGCACATCTGTGCTTAAGTCCGTTCAGCAGTTCACCTCCCTGGGAAGCATCATCTCTTCAGACGCCAAGATTGACAAAGAAATAGATCACAGATTAGCAAAGGCATAGAGTGCATTCGAAGGCTTCACAAGAGCTTCTGGTGCAACAAGCACCTGTGGCAAAGCACCAAAATCAGTGTATACAGATCTTTTTTTTTTTTTTTTTTTTTTTTTTTAACAAAATTTTATTGTTTAAAACACATTTACATGACAACAACATTACAACAAAATTATCAAACATTACCTTCTCCAACACCACCAACGGGTGTAAGGACACGGTATTCCATTCAACCAAAACACACAGTTAAAACACATACAGAACAGGGATTTGACTTCACCCTTCGACTGCGAACCCTCTATTCGTTGAACCAAGGGGTAGGGAGAGAAAAAAAGTCAAAAGAAAATTAACACTATATCCTTTTTTTTTCGATGCCTTAAGTATTATAACCAATACCCCTTTAGCTCTTCCTTTTTATTACTTTTGACGTACATAATAAATGGATTCCACGTTTTCTCAAATAATTTCGTTGAGCCTCTTCTGACCATGTAGGTCAGTTTGTCTGATTCCGCTATGTCCAATAACTTAAAAATTAATTCCTCAATTTCTGGTGATGTTTTGTCTCTCCAGTGTTTTGCCCAGCAGATCCTAGCGGCCGTGATTACATAAATCAGAAGGTTTCCCGATCCTTTTTTTCCATTTTCTCCGTATCTATAATATTTAACAAAAAAACCTCAGGCTTAAACTCAAGTTTCACATGTAATATCTCCTCCACCCAGCTATGCACTTTTTTTCCAAAATTTCCTTGCCTCCGGGCAGGTCCACCATTGGTGGTAAAACGTTCCTCTGGTGGCCTGACATTTCCAACATAAATCAACTCCAGTCTTGTATATTTTCCCTATTTGGGCAGGGGTTAAATACCATCTGTAAATCATCTTTAGGAAGTTCTCTCTTAACGAATATGCACACGTAAACTTTAAATTAAATGACCATGCTTTTTTCCAGCTTTCCTGGGGAATTCTGTATCCCAGATTGTCCGTCCATTTCTGCATGTATTCCTTTACTGGGTTCTTGTCGTGTTTAGTTTTAAAATCAGTTTATATAATTTACTGACTCTCTTAGATTCCGAATTTGTCATAATCTTTCCCCCCTCAGTTACTTTGTCTTCCCAACCTCTTTCTTTGTCCTTCACAAATCTAACCCGTAGCTGGTTGTACTGGAGCCAGTTTATATTATACTGGGTCATTTCTTCCTGGGTCTTTAAGGTATAGCTATTCCCCTCCTTCTTAAGTAGGTCCTTGTAGGTTGGCCATGGTCTCTCGCCTGTTTTGTATTGTGAAAAAGCCTCTAGGGGGGAAACCCATAGTGGCAATTTCTTACCCATTAAGTTTTTATGTTTTTCCCACACCTTATAAAGTGGGGCTTTTAAAATATGGTTTTAAAATTCTTGTCTTGTTTTATCTTGTCATAGAACAGGTAAGCATGCCATCCGGCTTTGTTTTCCCACCCTTCCGCCATCAATAGATCTTTATCTGTAATATCTGTCCATGTTTTTAGGCTGTCTAGGCAGTTAGCCTCATAGTATCCCGTTAGATCCGGGAGGCCCGAAGCCTCCGTTCTCTGGGAGTTCCTGTAAGTATTTTTGTCTAATCCTTGGTTTTTTCCTCGCCAAATGAAGGCTGAGAGGTCCGTTTGCCATCTTTTAATCAGAATCTGGTTTTTCAGGATTGGCAACATTTGAAAAAGAAAATTTAATCTGGGAATATTTTCATTTTGATAGTGGAAATTCTTCCCAGCAGCGATAAATTAAAGTTTTTCCATCTTTCCAGGTCTCCCTTAATCTCATTCCACACTTTTTCGAAATTATTTTTGACCAGCTGACAATTTTTGGCCGTTATATTAATTCCTAAGTATCTTACCTGCTTTGCCATTGGAATTCCAGCTTTCTTTTCTATCAGTTGGGCCTCTTTCTTTTCTACGTTTTTAATTAGCATTTGTGATTTTAGCTTATTCAATTTGAATCCTGATATTTTTCCGAATTTATCTAGTTTGTCCATCCACTTACCTATATTTTCTAGTGGATTAGAAATTACACAGGCCAAATCGTCCGCAAACGCGACTATCTTATATTTCCTATTTTTAATTTGCAGGCCTTTTGTTTCATTGTCCTTCTCCACTTCCTTCAAGAGTAAATCAAGGACAAAATTAAATATTAGAGGTGACAGGGGACAACCCTGTCTCGTACCCCTATTTATTGGTATCTTTTTTGAGCTCTGGCCATTAACTGTCACCTGAGCCCATTGGGTCTTATATATTGCCTTTATCGCTGTTTGGAAGTTGTATCCCATATCTAGTTCAGCCATTAGGTTTTCTATTAGTCCCCAATTTATCCGATCGAACGCCTTCTCGGCGTCGAGGAATGCTATCATTGCTTTTTTGTCTATATTTTTATCTAGATACTCTATGATATTTATTATGAGTCTGATGTTCCTCTTCATATATCTTTTTGGGAGGAAGCCCGTCTGTGATTGGGAGATCCATGTATTTAAAAACTCTTTTAGTCTTTCGGCCATTATGCTTGCGTATATTTTGTAATCTATGTTTAATAAGGCAATCGGCCTATAGTTTTGGACCAATTCCGAGTCTTTCCCTTCTTTGTAGATCACCGTTATTTCAGCATCTTTCCAGCTTTCTGGTATCGTACCCTTTTTTACAATTTCATTCATTACCTTTTTTAAATATGGGGTCAGCTCCTTCTTCAGTTTTTTATAATAAATGTCAGTTATTCCGTCTGGGCCAGGGGCTTTTCCTGTTTTTAACCTATCTATAGCTTTGTATATCTCTCTTTCCGTAACTTCTGTATTCAATTTCTCTCTTTGTATATCTGTTATATGAGGTAGTTTTTGTTTGTCCAAGTACTCCTGTATATCTTCTCTATTTATGTTTTCCTCTTGGTATAATTCTTGGTAGTATCTTTCAAATTCTGTTAATATTTCTTCTTGTTTTGTGTATAAATTTCCATCTCGTCTGATTTTTGTTATCATATTTTTTTGCTTCTCCTTCCTAAATTGATATGCCAGCCACTTCCCTGCCTTATTTCCGCACTCAAAATGCTTCTGTTTTGTAAATTTAAGTTTTTTTTTCAATTTCCTTAGTCTCTAGCATTTTTATCTGATTTTGAAGTATTTTTATTTTAAAATTTAGCCTTCTATCATTTGGGTTACTCTTTAATTTTTTTTCTATGGCTGACAATTCTTTTTGGGTCCTATACACTTCTAATCTGTGCTGTTTCTTTTTAGCGCTAGCCTGTGCAATAAAGTTTCCCCTCATGACGGCTTTACTTGCCTCCCATATTGTAAATATATCCGTCTCGGTCTTATCATTTAATTGAAAGTATTCCTTAATCAAGTTTATATTCTTTTGAATATCTTCCTCTGATCTAAGTAATGATTCATTTAGCCTCCATTTATATTGTCTCGTCCCCCAGTTTAATGTAATTATCACTGGTGAGTGGTCTGAGTGGATTCTTTCAAGAATTTTAGCTTTAGATGTTTTGCCTGCTAGATTTTTTGATACTAGGATCATGTCGATCCTAGTCCAGTTCTTCCTTCTTCCTGAATAGAATGTGAAATCCTCAATTTTCTCATTTTTTTCCCTCCATATGTCCACTAACATATTTTCTCTGAGTAATTTGAAAAATGAATTTGGTAGTTTGTTTTTCATATCATTACCTTTGGGATTTTGGATCTTTTTGTCGATTTTTGGATTACATATTCCATTAAAGTCCCCCATTATTATACACTCATCCCATTCTATTGCGGAGATTTTTTCATTCATTTTTTCATAGAATCCGCTTTTGGAATTGTTAGGAGCATAGATACATACAAATAAAATTTTTGTGTTTCCGACTAGTCCCATTACTGCTACCATTCTACCATCCCCATCAGAGAATTGCTTCTGTGGTTTCAAATTGGGGCTTATGTACAGGGCTACTCCCCTATGTTTCTTTTCTGTTCCTGAAGTGAATAGCACTCCCAGTTTTTTCTTTTCTAGGAGGTCTCTTCTCGATTCTTTCATATGCGTTTCCTGGAGGGCGTATACCTGGGCCTTTTGGTTAGATAGATAATGGAATACCTGTCTTCTTTTCTCCGGGATGTTCATCCCGTTAATGTTAACGGAAAAACAATTTACCTCCATACTCTGTTTTAGTTTTCCCCCTCATCCTCCAAGTCTTGTCCCTCTTCCAGTGATTCTCCCTCCGGGTCCGATTCCTGTCCGGTAACTAGATCGATTAGGCTGATCTCCTCTTGTATCTTATCAGGATACTCGGTCTCTTTATCCTGGTCTTTTGTAGCTTCTCTTTTCATTTTTTCACCTTGGTCTTTTCTTTTCCCTTGGTCTCTCCTTTGTTCTCTGGGAGAAATCTTCTTGACTCTAGGGAGCCCTCTTTACTATCTCTTGTCGTCTGTGTATCTTCATTGGATGGGTCGATTATATGTCTCCACTTCTTATAGAATTCTCCTGCTGCCTGTTCCGAGTCAATCCAATATTTAATTCCTCTGAATGTGAATTGCAGCCCTTCTATTTTATTCCATTTGAATTTGATCTCGTTGTCTTTTAATCTGTCCGTCAGAAAAAAATATTTTTTCCTGTTGTCCAAGACTGCTGCAGGGATTTCTCTCAGGATTCTAATTGTTTTTCCTTTATATATATATGGATTATCATAGTGGTTTTTTATGATTTTTTCTTTTGTCTTGTAGGAACTGTATTGAACTATAATGTCTCTTTCCGTTTTATTATGTCTCGAGTAGGCTGTACTAATCCTGTATGCCTTTTCGATTAGTTCTTCTATTATTTCTTCTCCTTTTTGTAGTAAATATGCTGACAAATTCACCATTAACTTCATCGTGTCCTCCGGTTTCTCTCTATCTAGTTCCGGTACTCCTCTGATTCTCAAAATATAGTCTTTTTGATGCGCCTCCAATTGAATTGTTTTCTTTATTAGATCTTGTTGTATGTGGTTGAGTTCTCTCGTTCTTTTCTGTTGCGCCTGAATTTTATTCGTTGTTTCTTCCTCTTGTTTTTGAAGTGCGTCCACCTTATCATTTAATTGGGCCACATCCTTCCTTATGGTGTTCACATCCTTTTTCATTTCTTTTCTTAGGGCTTGTATCCCTTCTTTAATTTGTTTCCTTTCTTCAATTCCTTTTCCCACCAAGTCATTGATTTTCCTCATTTCACATATCATTTCATTTTTCATCTCCGTCACAATCTCTTTCATCTGGTCTCTGAGGCTCATTTCCTCCTGATATGAGTCTCTTCTCCCCATTGGGATTCTAGTATCTTTCTCTCCTTTCTTTCTTGTTGCCATCATGCTCCCCCGGTGTAATCAGTATATAAGGTTTTTTTTTTTTTCTATCCTTATGAGCCCTGGTCTTGATTATGTATCTTTGTGGTTTTGGTTTTATAAGTTTGATTTGGTTCAGGAGTATTGTCCTTATAGTCTTCTAGAGTCTTATATTTTGGACTTTTCTTCGTCTTAGTGTCTTAGTGTCCCTTGGGTCCGTCTACGTCCGTCTGCGTCGTTTGCGTCCTTACGGGCTGTCCGCTATTTTAATTGTCTTCCCAGTGCTGTCTTCTTCGCGGCTATCTCCAGAGCTTCCGAGTATTTTCAGTTTCTCTATCCTTTTCGTAGCTCTGAGAGAGCTCTAGGGATAGCGCTGCTCGCTGCGGATTGGAAATCTGATCCGTCAGTCAGAGCCGGAAGTGGCGGGCTCTCCAGGAAGTCCCTCCCGTTTTCCCGCGTTCGCCTCCACTCGAGTAGACTGGTGAGTTTTCTTTACCTGGCTCCTTTTCCTTTATTTCTTATATATTTATTCTTTGTTAAGTATCTGCAAGCATAGTATCTGCCTCTTTACTATTCTTCGAGGTCTTTCTTCGGGGTCTTTCCTTAATGTTTAGTGTTGCTTTCTCGCTTTCTCGCTTTATCTTGTCTCCGGTGACGTTCGTTCTCTTCGTCTCACGCTTTGGGTTCGGTCTTAGGGTCCCGAGGGTGTTTTTTCTTTCTTTCCCCTCTTAGTATTCCCTCTTATGCCCCTCTTGTTCTTACAGAGCTGCCTGGGGGGTTGGGGTGCTGTGTCTCCTTCCCGACGGGTGCGGAGACCGCTCTTCGCTGCCGGCCCTAGGTCCGAGGTTGCTCGGGGTTTCTTCCCTTGCCGGGGTTCACCCCTTTCTACTAACACACCTGGACTTGGGTACCTTCCCTTTCTCCAGAAGGTATCGGGTTCTGATATTTCCACCCGGCCTTGTGCAGCGTGAGTTCAGCTCCTTACGGAGCTCACCTTTCAGGCGTCCACCTCCAATCACACCCAAACCGGAAGTCCATCAGTGTATACAGATCTATCGTACTGTCTATTCTCCTCTATGGGTCTGAAACATGGGTCACCTATCGCCAACACCTATGACTCCTCGAACGCTTTCATCAGCGCTGTCTTCGCACAATCCTAAATATACACTGGACCGACTATGTGACGAATGTTCCTATCCTTGAGCAAGCAGGGATCACCAGCATTGAGGCCATGCTATTGAGAACACAGCTGCGCTGGGCAGGGCACGAGGTCTCTAGGATGGAGGACCACCGCCTCCCAAAGATACTACTCTGTGTTGAACATGCCATGGGTCAGCGCAAGAGAGGCGCCCCGAAAAAGAGATATAAGGACTCCCTGAAACAACATCTCAGGCTCGGCCAGATTGATCACCAACAATGGTCCACCCTGGCCTCACATCGGGAGGCATGGAGACGCACTCTCCACAATGCTGCGGCCTCTTTCGAGAAGTCACGCCGAATGGGTCTCGACAACGCAGAAAGAACTGCAACTTGGAAACAACATCACCCAAGGAGACTTTCTGCTGTGCTTTCTGCAACCGGACTTGCCTATCTCAGCTTGGCCTTTTTAGTCATTAACGTGCTTGTAAAAAGCATGGGATGAGTCCTTCCTAAGAATCTTTGTTCGCGAAGTAATGCCGAGAGATTCCCTCTCAGGCCCGGATTACGCGATTGTGGCACCCTAGGCCACACTCTTGAGCGCCGCCCCTGCTCCGGGGGACGGGGCTGCTTGCGGGGGCGCCCCCGCTGCTTGCACCGGCTCCGCCCCTCTTCCATCACTGACTGAAGGAAGAGGGGCGGGGCTGGCGCGAGCAGTGAGGAGGGGGCGCCGCCGGGACTTCCTTCTGGCCCTCCTCTCTCTCGCGCGTCAGGAGGGGGGCAGAGAGACGTCCTAGGTCCCCTCCCCGCTGTTTGCGCCGCCCTCGCCCCTCTTCCTTCACTGACTGAAGGAAGAGGGGCGGGGCCGGCGCGAGCAGCAGGAGGGAGGGTGGCCAGACTTCCCTCCGCCCCTTCCTCTCTCTCTCACGTCAGAAGGGGCGGAGGGAAGTCCTAGGCCCCCTCCCCGCTGCTCGCGGCAGCCCCGCCCCTCTTCCTTCACTGACTGAAGGAAGAGGGGCGGGGCCGGCGCGAGCAGCAGGGAGGGGGCGGCACTGGGACATCCTTCTGCTCCCTCCTCTCTCTATCTCACGTCAGAAGGGGGCGGAGGGAAGTCCTAGGTCCCCCCTCCCGCTGCTCGCGTCGGCCCCGCCCTCCTTCACTGATTGAAGGAAGAGGGGCGGGGCCGCGAGCAGCAGGGGGGGCGCGCCAGACTTCCCTCCGCCCCTTCCTCTCTCTCTCACGTCAGAAGGGGCGGAGGGAAGTCCTAGGTCCCCCTCCCGCTGCTCGCGTCGGCCCCGCCCCTCTTCCTTCACTGATTGAAGGAAGAGGGGCGGGGCCGGCGCAAGCAGCAGGGAGGGGGCGGTTCTGCCACTGCGCGCATGCACACTTTTTTCCCAATTTGTTTTTCGAGTTTTTTTCTCAATTTTTTTTTGGAATTTTTAAAAACTTTTGGGGGGGGGGGTCTGGATCTGCTGATCCCCCAAAGGTGCTGCCCTAGGCCATTGCCTAGGGTGGCCTTATGGGTAATCCGGGCCTGTTCCCTCTATGAGCAGGGACAGCAGTCTGGAAACCATAGTGGAAGAAGTCCCTTGCCTTGATGCCTCTTGACAAGCACCTGCTTCCCAAAACGTCGGCCCAGAGGGGCTTCTGCTCTGAGCCAACTTTGGGCTCGCCTTCCCGCCTTAGGAGGCAGGCACCTTGTGTCCTTCATCCAAGGATGGAGGGCCGGACCTGCGTTGAGGAAAAGGCCTTGAGAAAGGCCCATCCCGCAAATTGAGACCTGCACACATAATCCGAGGGCGCAATTACCTTGTCAGAAGTGATTTGGGGGGGGGGCTGGGACGTAGTTCTCACGTGCAAATTGCATTTTGTTTTTTCCTAATTTGCTGGAAAAAGACACGGAGAGGCCGGCTGGTGTTCTTCAAGCATTTAATTAAAAGTGAAGGGCCGCCTGTGAGCTGGGATGCCTGGCCTAATAATGCCGCGAGACGGAAATGTTTATTATCATCTCCTTTATTAGATAGGTTCTTACTGGGTTATGCGACGTGTCACGTTGAATTAGATTCTGATTGAGAAAGCATTTGGTTTCCCAGGTCCACGCCTGGTCTGCATTTCCCGCTCCGGATTGAAGAGCAAATCAAGTCGCCCGGTTGATTGGGGAGGCTTATCGTAGCCTTGATTGATCCCCAAAAAAATCATGGTTCTAAAATTCAATTGGGGGATTTTTGTGATTAGTAATAGAAATACTTACAAAAAAATTTCCAAAAATTTCTGAAATGTAGCGTAATTAATAATGAAATTCGTTATTAGTTCTTATTCCAGTGCATGCGCACAGCAGAAAAACACTACAGGGCTGACATCACAGGCAAATCAAGGGGGAAACATTTCCCTTCACTTCTGGAGTGCAATTGACTGGAGCTGAAGATTTATCTATATATATATATTTCTAAGGTCCGTGGAATGTCGTATATAGACAACAAAACTATACATCCCAGAACCACCAAACTTGGCAACATAGCTAATCATACCACGAGGTATATACAGCGCCAAAAACCCGGCCCTACGTACCTCACAACACCCCAAAACACCGACCCCCTCAAACTGGCAATGAAACTCCCTCCCCGGCCGCTCCGCAGCCAGCGTGAACGTTTAGAACGTTTGCGCATCACCCTCGCCTCCTCCTCCTCAGGAACAGCGGCAGGGGCGCAGGGGAGGGAGGGAGGGGAGGAAAGGCCTGGGCAGAGCTGCCTGCCTTCCTCCTCTCCGGGCGCCCCATCGCCGCCTCCCCAATCTCGGTGATGGGGCGCCCGGGAAGGGAGGGAGGAAGAGAGAGAGAGAGAGAGACAGAGTGAGTGAGTGTGAGAGAGAGAGAAATAGAGAGAGATAGAGAAAGAGAGATAGAGAGAGAGATACAGAGAGAGACAGAGTGAGATAGAGAGAGAGAGAGAAATAGAGAGAGATAGAGAAAGAGAGATAGAGAGATACAGAGAGAGACAGAGTGAGAGAGAGAGAGAAATAGAGCGAGAAAGATAGAGAGAAATAGAGAGAGACAGAGAGTGTGTGTGTGAGAGAGAAATAGAGAGAGAGAGAAAGATAGAGACAGAGAGTGAGAGAGAGAGAGAGAGACAGAGTGAGAGAGAAACAGAGACAGAGAGAGAGATACAGAGAGAGAGAGAGAGAAATAGAGAGAGAGAGAAATAGAGAGAGACAGAGTGAGAGATAGAGAGAGAAATAGAGAGAGAGACAGAGCGAGAGAGAGAGAAATAGAGAGAGTGAGAAATAGAGAGAGAGAGAAATAGAGAGAGAGAGAAATAGAGAGAGAGAGACAGAGTGAGAGATAGAGAGAGAAATAGAGAGAGAGACAGAGCGAGAGAGAGAGAAATAGAGAGAGTGAGAGAGAGAAATAGAGAGAGACAGAGAGAGAGATAGAGTGAGAGAGACAGAGTGAGAGAGATAGAGAAATAGAGAGAGACAGAGAGTGTGTGTGAGAGAGAGAAATAGAGAAAGAGAGAGAGAAAGATAGAGACAGAGAGTGAGAGAGAGAGAGACAGAGAAAGAGAGAGAGAAAGAGAGAGAGAGAGAGAGAGACAGAGAGAGAGAGAAAGAGAGAGAGAGAGAAAGAGAGAGAGAGACAGAGCGAGAGAGAGAGAAAGAGAGAGAGTGAGAGAGAGAAATAGAGAGAGACAGAGAGAGAGATAGAGTGAGAGAGACAGAGTGAGAGAGATAGAGAAATAGAGAGAGACAGAGAGTGTGTGAGAGAGAGAGAAATAGAGAAAGAGAGAGAGAAAGATAGAGACAGAGAGTGAGAGAGAGAGAGAGAGACAGAGTGAGAGAGAGAGAGAGAGAGAGAGAGAGAGACAGAGAGAGAGAGAGAGAGAGAGAGAGAGAGAGAGAGAGAGAGAGAGAGAGAGATAGAGAGAGAGAGACAGAGTGAGAGATAGAGAGAGAAATAGAGAGAGACAGAGTGAGAGAGAGAGAAATAGAGAGAGAGAGAGAGAGAAATAGAGAGAGAGAGAGAGAGTGAGAGAGACAGAGTGAGAGAGATAGAGAAATAGAGAGAGACAGAGAGTGTGTGAGAGAGAGAGAAATAGAGAAAGAGAGAGAGAGAGAAAGATAGAGACAGAGAGTGAGAGAGAGAGAGAGACAGAGTGAGAGAGAGAGACAGAGAGAGAGAGAGAGAGAGACAGAGAGAGAGAGAAATAGAGAGAGAGAGAGAGAGAGAGAGAGAGAGAGAGAGAGAGAGAGAGAGAGAGAGAGAGAGAGAGAGAGAGAGAGAGAGAGAGAGAGAGACAGAGCGAGAGAGAGAGAAAGAGAGAGAGAGAGAGAGAGAAATAGAGACAGAGAGAGAGATAGTGAGAGAGACAGAGTGAGAGAGATAGAGAAATAGAGAGAGACAGAGAGAGAATATAGAGAGAGAGAGACAGAGTGAGAGAGACAGAGTGAGAGAGATAGAGAAATATAGAGAGAGAGAGATGAGAGAGAGAGGGAGGGAGAGGGAGAGAGAGAGAGAGAGAAACATGGCACAGCAATGCATGCACAGGTACAGCTAGTAGCATATAGAACTGGTACCACCAACTTATCCAGTATGAGGTTCTTGTAACAGGAATATATCAACCTTCTCCAAAATTAATTTTTAGGGTGACTTACAGAGTATCACGGAGCTGTGCCCTTTCCTTCCTGGCAGAAGGGCTTGGACTGGATGCCCTTTGGGGTCCCTCCTATGCCTTGGATTCTGTGGCATGGTGATGACGATGATGAAGTGGGCTGGGTGGCCACCTGTGGGGAGGGCTTTGCTTGTGCCTTCCTACATCAAAGCAGAAGGGGTTGGGCTGGGTGCCCTTTGGGGCTCCTTCCAACTTTAGGAGTCTATTACCGTGTTTCCCGATAGTAAGACACCCCGATTGTAAGGCGTATTGGGGTGTCAGGGGCTCGGCTAATATGTCGTACCCCAAAAAGTAAGCCGTACCTCGTTGCACCGCCGCGCGCGCCGCCACCGGCCCATCGGCCGCGGCACATCTCCGCGGCGCACCTTTCTGCCAGGCCTCAAGGAAGGGAGGAAGAGAGCCAGAGGCGTGGCGAAGCAGCGCCGCGTCAGAGTGACGCAGCCGCTTCTCCACGCCCTGGCTCCTTTCCCCCCCTTCTTTTGTCCAAGGAAGGGAGGGAAAGAGCCAGGTGGAGAAGTGCCGCTGCGTCACTCTGACGTGGCGCTGCTTTGCCACGCCCTGGCTCCTTTCCCCCTCCTTTCTTTCGTCAAGGAAAAGCTGCGCCGCGGAGGTGTGCCGCGGCTGATGGGGCCGGTTGCGGCGGTGGTGGCGTGGCGGCGGCAGCGGCGTGGGTATGGCGACGGGTACGTCTTAGTTTATATAAGACGTACCCGAAAGTGTGTGGGGACTTTTCGGGAAAGAAAGTAAGACGCTGTCTTACTTTCGAAAACATGGTATTATTATTGGGCAGGGGCTGGATGGCCATCTGTGGGGAGGGATCGAGCTGTGCCTTACAATAATTAAGAAAATTGGCGGCCCCCAAGTTCGGTAAAGAAATTACACTTCCAGGTTGGAGCACATGGTTCAAAAAACAATTAAATTAACTTTTTATATGAATTTAATCCGATTTCAAATAATTTTTAAACCGCAGAGACCAACCCTAGCTTATCGCTTTCTCTTTCGATCAGAGGTCGGCTGGAATGAGGGGATCTCCTTTGGGGAAAGAGGAGGGACCAGCGAGGGCTTTAGAAAGAGGGAGCCTGGCAACCCAAAGTCTGAGAACTTCCTAACCGTCCCTATGCAGCTCAGGCTTCCTTCCGTGTTGGTGGGGCAAGGAATCCAGCCCAGGTTTTAGCTTGGGTTTCCAGCTCTTATCCAAAGTGCTGAACGTTCTCCCCAAAAATAGGTTTGGTATTTTGAGCTGTCTCCATTGCCATATAATGCAGTTTGAAACTGAATTATATGGTGAGTGTAAACCCATAAAATGCAGTTCAGTGCTGCATTACATGGGTCTGCACCAGGTAGGGGCAAACTCAGGCCCTGAGTGTAGCACACCAATTCTCGTTTGTGCCTGGAGGGCAGGGGGCAGCACCGGGGGTCCCACTAGCATTGGAGCCAGTTGATTCGGAAGAGGATTTGGAGGGGCTAGAAGAAGGGGATTTTGAGGTAGCTGGGCCTTCTTCTCCCACAGAAAGCCTGGCCTGGGATGGCAGCTGGCCAGATCCTTACGAACAGCAGGAAGGCCAGTCGGAATTCGAAAGCAGTGATAGTGAAGATTACGAGCGGCCGGGGGGGCGAGGCTCGCAAGAGAGGATGTGGGAAACAACCGAGGAGAGGCCCGGGAAGCAGCTGGGGAGTTTGACTCTCACGAAGATAGGGAACCAGGTGCTGGGAGGCAAGGTCAGACCTTTGATAGGAGACGGAGACATTGAGACCAGCAGGAGGGGTGGATCCACAGCCTAGACAGACCGAGGGCTCGGAGCACAGATTGGAGGAGGAGAAGCCTAGAGCGCCGGGGCCTCGTCAAGGGATTAAGTATAGGATCCGTGGGGAACGGATCCTCAGTACTTCGCCACGTCTCACCTATGCAGATGTGTAGCGAAGCCAAGACCACGTAGCTAAGTTTGGGGCTAGTGGCCTGCCAAGGAGAGTTTTACCTGGTTCCTGATCCGCTAGCTAAGCGGAGCCTTGCCAAGTTTTTGGAAGTACTGCCAAGTTTGCCTTTTGGACTATACCTTTACTTTTGGATTACTTTGATACTTTTATGGACAATTACCTTTTCAACTGTTTTTATACTCAATAAAGTAGTTAGCTGATTATCGTCTCTGTGTGTGTGATTCAGGGGCCGGCCTGGGTCTTGCATCGTGACACCGGGGCCGGATACAGCCCTTTAGGCTCTTTTCTCAGGCCCTCCTGTCTCTCAACATCCTTCTCTTTTTCTTCCCTCCCTCCTTCCCTCCCTCTTTCTCCTTCCATTCTCCACTTCCTCACTTCCTCACTTCCTTCCTTCCTTCCTGAAGCCTGAAGAAGGCTGAGAGGAGACATGATAGCCATGCAGAAGTATGTGAGAGGAAGTCCTAGGGAGGAGGGAGCAGGCTTCCTTTCTGTTGCCATGGAGACTAGGACGCCATGGAGCAATGGCTTCAAACTACAAGAAAGGAGAGTCTAAATGAACTAAATGAGGGAGAACTTCCTGGCTGTGAGAGAGAGCCGTTCAGCAGTGGAACTCTCTGCCCCGGAGTGTGGTGGAGGCTCCTTCTTTGGAGGCTTTGAAACAGAGGCTGGATGGCCATCTGTTGGGGGCGCTTTGAATGCAATTTTTCTGCTTCTCGGCAGAATGGGGTTGGACTTGTGTTTCCCAAAGCGCTGTGGACGCACAGTAGTGTGCCGTGACGGACCTCCTGCTGTGCAGCGGGAAGTTCTCTGCCCCTTCCTTCCCCCTCCTCCTGCCGAACTGCTGCTTGGGGAGGTGGCGGAAGGGCGGCGGCGAAGAAAAAGAAGAATGGGCCACGGTGCCGCCTCCTTCGGCCGTTTCCCCAGCCAGCCTCCAATCCGCTATGACTCCCGCCATGACTCCCGCCCCTCGCTCGCACTGCCCCCGTGCCAAGCCAGCTGAACAGAAACTGGATGGCCATCTGTCATGAGGGCTTGGATAGTGTTGTCCTACCTGGTAGGAGTTCTCTTCCAAATCAAGGAATCTAGTATTTTAGGGACTTTCAAGAATGGGTGGTTGGGCACTCTCCATCTCTGGACGTCTTTAGATGGAAGTCGGATGGCTGTCTGTCGGGAGGGCTTTGGTTGTGCGTGCTTTCGGCCACCTCTCGTTCTGCGGCTGCAGGGCAGGGAAACCCTCCCCTCCGGACCACATCCGCCCCCATCATCCCACATTGTAATTGCAGAGCCCAATTAGAAGATTACGTTGGCTGTGTTTATGCTCATTAAGTCATTAGGCATAATAAGTCTCATTACACAAATTGGCTTAAAAACCATTTTTGACAAATGATAGAAATGTTCTCGGTGTGGATTAGGCTGGGATTGCGAGATCAGAGCTCGATTTCGTGTGGGAGGCAGAGGAGCAGATGCAGGCGCACCCTGGCCATGCAAATGCGGAATGCAGCATTTGTTTCTGGCCCTTTGGCTCCTCTCCATCTCCGGGCCATCCGTTCCCCTAAGCCTTCCTTTTCTGGTTTGAAGAGTACAAGCTGGAACTCTTTTGGTTTCATAGGGTGTGTCTACACCAGGCATGGGCAAACCCAGGCCCGGGGGCCGGATGTGGCCCCTTGGGCTCTTTTCTCAGGCCCACCTCTCTCTTACCAACCTATCCTTCCTTTCTTCTCTCTTTCCTTCCTTCCTCCTTCTCTTCCACCCTTTCATCCTTCCTCCTTCCCTCCTTTGACTCTTTTGTCCTTCCTTCCTTCACTTTTGTCTTTCCTATCTTATCTCTTGACTTCCTCTTTCCTCCCTCTTTCTCCATCCTTCCATCCTTCCTCCTTCACTCCCTCCCTCATTCCTTCTCTGCCACTCTTTAATCCTTCCTTCCTTCACTTTTGTCTTTCCTATCTTATCTCTTCACTCCCTCCTTCCTCACTCTTCCTCCTTCTCTTCCACCCTTTCACTCTTCCTCCTTCACTTCCTCCCTCATTCCTTCTCTGCCACTCTTTCATCCTTCCTTCCTTCCTTCCTTCCTTCACTTTTGTCTTTCCTATCTTATCTCTTGACTTCCTCCTTCCTCCCTCTTTCTCCATCCTTCCATCCTTCCTCCTTCACTCCCTCCCTCATTCCTTCTTTCGCCCTTCCTTCCTTCCCTTTTGACTTTCCTTTCTTATCTCTTTCCTTTATCCTTCCCTTCCTTCCTTCCATTCTTCTTTTCCTCCCTCCCTTCCTTCTCTTTTTCTTTTCCCCTTCTCATTCATTCTTCCTTCTCTTTTGTCTTTCCTTCATTCCCTCTTTCCTCCCTTCTGCCCTCTCCCCTCTTTCTCTTTCCACCTTTCCATTCCTCCCTTTCATCCTTCCTTCCTTCCATCCAGCCTTATTCCTTCCCTTTTGTTTTTCCTTTCTTATCTTTCCTTTATCTTTCCCTTCCTTCCTTCCTTCTCTTCCTACCTCTCTTCGCTTTTTCCTTCCTCCTTCCCTTCCCTTCTTCCTTCTCTTTTGTCTTTCCTTCATTCCCTCGTTCCTCCCTCCTTCCCTCTCTCCCTCTTTCTCTTCCCATCTTTCCAATCCCCCCTTTCAACCTTCCTTCCAACCATCCAGCCTTCCTTCCTTCCCTTTTGTTTTTCCTTTCTTATCTCTTTCCTTTATCCTTCTCTTCCTTCCATCCTTCTCTTTCTCCCTCCCTTCTTTTCTTCTCTTTTTCTTTCCCCCTTCCCATTCATTCTTCCTTCTCTTTTGTCTTTCCTTCATTCCCTCGTTCCTCCCTCCTGCCCTCTCTCCCTCTTTCTCTTCCCATTTTTCCATTCCTCCCTTTCATCCTTCCTTTCTTCCCTTTTGTCTTTCCTTTCTTATCACTTTCCTTTCTCCTTCCCTTCTCTCCTTCCCTCCCTCCCTTCTCTTTTCCTTCCTCCTTCCCTGTCATTCTTCTTTCTCTTTTGCTTGTCCTCCCTCCCTCCCTTCCTTCTTTCCTCCCTCCTGCCACCTCACCCTCTTTCTCTTCCCCTTTTTCCAATCCCCCCTTCCATCCTTCCTTCCATCCTTCTCTCTTTACTTCCTCCTTACCACCTTCCCTTCTACCCTTCTGTCCTTATTTCTTTCCTTCCTTCCTCCCTTCCTTCATTTATCTCCTTTTCTCCTTCCTTCCCTTTTCTCTTTCCTTCCCAGCAACTACAACTCCTAAATGCCAAGTTCTATTTTCCCCAAACTCCATCTGTGTTCATATTTGGGCGTATGGAATGTCTGTGCCAAGTTTGGTCCAGGTCCATCATTGCTTGAGTCCACAGTGCTCTCTGGATGTAGGTGAACTACAACTCACAAATTCAAGGTCAATGTCCACCAAACCCTCCTAGTGGTTTCTGCTGGTCATGGGAGTCCTGTGTGCCATGTTTGGTTCAATTCCGTCCTTGGTGGAGTTCAGAATGCTCTTTGATTATAGGTAAACTATAAATCCCATCAACTACAACTCCCAAATGAAAAAATAATCAATTTTTTAAGTGAAGGTCACTCCTTGCGTCTTGTGTCCAAAGGACACTGCTCCCGTTCAGACGGGCTTGCAAAACTTACTTGTTTAAGCAGGCTTTCGGCGGGTAGGCCCGCACATTCTTAATTGTGCCATTGTTTTATTGTGTTACTGTTGTTTTTAACTGTTTTTACTGTTCTGTATTTTACTGTGCCCTTCGGCTCCTGTGAGCCGCCGCGAGCCTCCGGGAGTCGGCGGCATAAAAGCCCGAATAATAAATAATAAATAAAAATAAATAAAATTTGTTCAGTGTTTTTTTTTGTTTATAAGATACCGTATTTTTCGCACCATAAGGCGCACCTGATGATAAGACGCACCTAGATTTTAGAGGAGGAAATTTGGGAAACAAAAAAAATGGGGACTGGCTACTATTTGAGACACTAATATGGAGGGCAGGGAGGCGCTGGAGCAGAGGGGGGGCGGCGATATACTCACGCTATATTTGCGCCCCCCCCCCCGGCAGCTCCCGGCGGCTCCCGGCTGCGCCCGCGCATGCCCAGACGCAGCAGTAGCAGCAGCAGCGCCGCCGGAAGGGCCCGAAGACAGAGGCACATCTTCGTGACGTCACTCGGTCGCGCCTCTGGCGAGGAGGAAAAGGAGGAAGGCCTCGCCCGGTCGCGCCTGTAAGGATGGCCGGAAGAGAGCCCGAGGAGGGAGGGAACTCTTCCTCCTTCCCTCCCTCCCTCGGGCCTCTCTTCCGGCCGTCCCTTAGCGCGCAGCCGCGAGGTTTTTCCTCCTCTTCCTCCGGCAGAGGCGCGACCGAGTGACGTCACGAAGATGCGCCTGGCGAGGAGGAAGTCCGCTGCTGCCGCTGCTGCCGCTGCGTCGCCGTGGGGCCGCCCTCGTGGCCTCCTCCCTCCCGGGTCCGTGAGCGGCGAGCCCGCCCTGTGAGTCCCCTCTTCCGCCCCGTTCCACACGCCGCCGGCTGGCTGCGGTGACACGGCGGCGGGAGTCTGGGCATCTTGTGGCGCAGCCGGGAGCCGCGGAGCCGCTGGGGCCCCGCGAATATAGCGTGAGTATATCGCCGCCGCCCCCTCTGCTCCAGCGCCTCCCCCTCCCTGCCTGCATCTTCCTCCATAAGACGCAGCTGATTTTTCTTCCTACTTTGGGAGGAAAAAAACTGCGTCTTATGGTGCGAAAAATACGGTACTTACGATGACCAAACCTTTTTTATATTATAGACTAGCTTGGGGACCCGGCGGTGCCCGGGTTATTTGATAAAGGCATTGTGTGCCAAGATTGTTCCTTATCAGATGTTAATGTGGCTCACAGTGGTCTCAGGAACTTAGTGAAGATACTGCAAGTCCCATCGGCCATGGTCCTTCCCCCTCCAAACAGCACCAGGATGTAGAGTGGGTCTTGGGGGGCTCTGTGTGTTAGGTTTGGTCTTGATCATTCATTGGATGAGGGTTGCAGTGGTCTCGGAAGGTGAGTGAAGGTACTTTAAGTCCCATCATCTGTGGTCCATCCTCCTTGAAACAGCACCAGGGTGTAGAGTGGGTCATTGGGCCTCTGTGTGCCAATTTTGGTCTGTAGTGGTCATTGGATGAGGATCGTGTTGTTTTCAGGAAGTGAGTGAAAGTACTTCAAATCCCATCATCCATGGTCCATCCTCCTTCAAACTGCAGCAGGATGTAGAGTGGGTCATGGGGGCTCTGTGTGCCAAGTTTGGGCCTGGTCTGTGATTTGTAGGGGCTACAATGTTCTGTGGGAAATGAATCGGGTGAAGGTACTGCAAATCCCATCATCCGTGGCCCATCCTGCCCTAAATCATACCAGGTTGTGAAGTGGGCCATTGGACCCTTGTGTGCCAAGTGTGGTCCTGATCCGTGATTGCTGTGGGCCACAGTGGCTGACTGCCTGAGGCCTTTCCTTTTCCCTCTGAGTCACTTTAGAATGTTGGAATGTGGTTGGCCAATCGGAGTCCTTTATGCAAATACCATTTCAGTGTCAACCAATCCTCTCTGTCTGGGGCCGTAGAATGTTGGAGTTCTGAGGCTGGCCAATCAGAGTCCTTTATGCAAATAATCTCACAGTGGTAGCCAATCGAAATGCTGACACATATTCCTCCCACCGCACCACCCACCATCCGCAAACACTGACTTTTATTATATACATAGATGATATAGATAGATAGATAGATAGATAGATAGATAGATAGATAGATAGAGGCACCCTTAGGCAGGCTTCCGTTTCCCCGGCAGAACAATCGGGTATTTTGCACTTGTCGCAGAGCATCAGTATTTATTAATTCGAGGTTGTGGTATCAAGAGTTGTTCATTGCTCCTCTGCATAGATGCGCATGGGCCATTCAGTGGCACATTCAGCTGTACAACATCGCAGCTCACTATTGAGATGGCATTTTGCAAGCGCCTTGCATTTCCATGAGCGCAAAGTCGCTCTCCGCCACCTTGATCCGAGATCACAGCTCTAGCGTTGAATAAACCCACTGAACGGTGCTGTGTTTGGGTTCAATCTGGATCCCAGAAGGACACCCGCCATGGGGAAGAGCATGAGTGACATGAAGAGGGAATTAGGCATGCCTGTGAATAAAACATCATATGGTTCATGATGTCATTTGGAGGAATCATCAGTGTCTTAGTGTTTGTGTATATACACACACTCAGCTATATATCTATTATATAAATGGGTTCACGTCATGTGATGTATACCTCAAACAAAGAAACCTTACAACGCAGAAAAACAATACTTGCCAACAGAAATAGGCCTCAAGCAAGGTACGTTTGTAGCAAAGAAACTCCCCCCAACCTAAAAGGCCCCCAAAACAATGAGTAAAAATAAAACTACATTTACCAGCATCCTCCGGGGCAGCCAAAGACTCACCCAGCCTCTACATTCTGAACAACATGATTGGCTGCCAATAAGGGCGGATTTGCATAACTGCTGCACTGGCCAGCCAACATGAAAAATTCCGACCCATAATAAACTGCCAAAACAGAATAAGGAAAAGGCCTGAGCCAATCCCCATAACAAACACCAACATCACTTCCAACCGAAAATTTACACCAAAATATCACAGACCACGCCCAAAATTGACAGTAAGGCTTCATTAACTTGATTTCCTAACTAGGCCTCACTTACTGGGAAGCTGTTTACGCTCTGAATTGACAGTAAGACTTCATTAACTTGATTCTCCCGACTAGGCCTCAGCTCATTGGACATTGTGTATGGCCTGAATTTACAGTAACCTACCTTGGCACACAGAGCCCCAGTATATATATAAACCTCAAAGTAGGCATGTTTGTGGGTTGGTAAATAGGTTAGTTTGTACCAGAAGGGCTCCTCTTCCGTGGCCTGATGGATCAGGACCAAACTTGGCACCAAGCAGACCCTTCGTTGCCCAGGTTAAAAGAAATGGGGGGTTTAAACAAGAAACCAACAAACACCCCTTTCAGGCTCAAAGCTGAAGGAAAGGAAAAAAACAAAGCCTATTGGCTGTGGCTGGGTGAAGTGGCCCTCTGTCATGTGACTGGGAAAGAAAGGGAATTTAGCAGATTGGCTGTTAAAGGTAGCAGGAGAGGAAGTAAGGGAGGGAGGGAGGAAACATTTGGGAAGAAGGGAAGGGGAGAAAGAAAAAAGAAAGAAGGAAGGGAGAGGAAAGGAAAGGGGGAAATTATGAGGGGAAGGAAGGAAGGAAGGGATGGAAGAAGAGGAGGGAGGGAAAAGAAAGAAAAAGGAAAGAAAGAAGCAAAAGAAGGGGAAATGAAGGGAAGGAAAGGAAGGAAAGAGAAAATTATGAGTGAAGGGGAGGAAAGGAAGGAAGGATAGAAGGAAAGAAGAAGACAGAGAGGCAGGAAGGAAGGAAGGATGGAAGAAGAGGAGGGAGGGGAAAGAAAGATAAAGGCAGGAAGCAAAAGAAGGGGGAAAGGAAGGAAGGAAAGGAAAAAATATGAGGGGAGGAGAGGAAAGGAAGGAAGAAGGCAGAGAGGCAGGAAGGAAGGAAGGAAGGAAGGAAGGAAGGAAGGAAGGAAGGAGAGGAGAGGAGGGAGGGGAAATAAAGAGAAAGGAAGGAAGCAAAAGAAGGGGAAAGGAAGGGAAAGAAAGAGAAAATTATGAGTGAAGGGGAGGGAAGGAAGGAAGGATGGATAGAAGGAGGGAGGAAAGGATGGAAAAAGAGGAGGGAGGGAAAAGAAAGAAAAAGGAAAGAAAGAAGCAAAAGAAGGGGAAATGAAGGGAAGGAAAGGAAGGAAAGAGAAAATTATGAGCAAAGGGGAGGAAAGGAAGGAAGGATGGATAGAAGGAAGGTGGGAGGGAGGGAAGGAAGGAAGGAAGGGATGGAAGAAAAGGAGGAAGGGGAAAGAAAGAAAAAGGAACAAAGCTAAAGAAGGGGGAAAGGAAGGAAAGGAAGGGAAGGGAAGGGAAGGGAAAAATATGAGGGGAGGAGAGGAAAGGAAAGGAAGGAAGGATAGAAGGAAGGAAGAAGGCAGAGAGGCAGGAAGGGAGGAGAGGAGGGAGGGGAAAGAGAAAGGAAGGAAGCAAAAGAAGGGGAAAGGAAGGGAAAGAAAGAGAAAATTATGAGTGAAGGGGAGGGAAGGAAGGAAGGATGGATAGAAGGAAGGTGGGAGGGAGGAAGGAAGGGATGGAAGAAGAGGAGGAAGGGGAAAGAAAGAAAAAGGAACAAAGCTAAAGAAGGGGGAACGGAAGGAAAGGAAGTGAAGGAAAGGAAAGGAAAAAATATGAGGGGAGGAGAGGAAAGGAAAGGAAGGAAGGATAGAAGGAAGGAAGAAGGCAGAGAGGCAGAGGAAGGAAGGAAGGAAGCAAAAGAAGGGAGAAAGGAAGTAAAGGAAAGGGAAAAATATCAGGGGAGGAAGAAAGGATAGAAGGAAGGAAGGAAGGGATGGAAGAAGAGGAGGGAGGGGAAAGAAAGATAAAGGAAGGAAGCAAAAGAAGGGAGAAAGGAAGGGAAGGAAAGAGAATATGAGTGAAGGGGAAGGAGGAAGAAGGAAGGAAGGAAGGAAGGAAGGAAGGAAGGAAGGAAGGAAGGAAGGAAGAGACGGAAGAAGAGGAGGAAGGGGAAAGAAAGAAAAAGGAACAACGCCAAAGAAGGAGGAAATGAAGGAAAGGAAGAGAACGAAAGGAAAAATTATGAGGGGAGAGGAGGAAAGAAAGAAAGAAAGAAAAGTAAGAGGGACAAAAAGTATGAATAAATAGAGGAAAGAAAGGTAGTGCCACAAAGAAAATGCACACCTGAGCAGTGGCAGGTAATATATGCTAGTATTGGTTAAACTGCTGAGCTGCTGAGCTTGTTGACCGAAAGATTGCAGGTTCGAATCCGGGGAGCGGCGTGATGTTCCACACTGCCAGCCCCAGCTTCTGCCAACCTAGCAGTTCGAAAACATGCAAATGTGAGTAGATCAATAGGTACAGCTCCAGCGGGAAGGTAAAGGCACTCCATGCAGTCATGCCGGCTACATGACCTTGGAGGTGTCTATGGACAGCACCGGCTCTTCAGCTTAGAAATGGAGATAAGCACCACACCCCAGACTCGGGCACGACTGGACTTCATGTCAGGGGAAAACGTTTACCTTTACTATCCAAAGATATACAAAATGGTTCATTCATTCACTTATCGGATGTATGCCCTGACTTTCTCCCATGGGTGAATGGATGGATGGCAGAATGAGATCCTGCTATCAAAACTCAGCAGTGTCTCTGAGCCTGCCTGCAGTGCCCGGCACCGGTGGTAATTCCCCATTTCCCCCCTGCTTTGCCAGCATTTCCCCCCTTACACCGCAGCTGCTATGGGCCCCCTCCCCGGAGCCTTGGGCAGGGGCTTTGGAGCGCGCTTGCCTCCTGCCAGATAAGACATATGTGCAGGTTAGATGTGTGGGCTGAGCATCGCGCTCTGCCTGTTGGAGGTTGGATCTCAGCCAATAAGTAACACACGTCGACGGAGAAAGCAAACCAGCCAGACTATGGGGAAGAAATGGAAATGCAAACTATTGTGCATTATGATGGGCAGGAGTTGATTTCATGTATAAGCCAAAGGGATTTTGATAGGTTCAAGGTTATTCCATGTCCCCATCCTCTACCTTGTTTTGTTTTTGGCCTCAATGTCATACCCAATAAATATAGCAGTTCGAAAACATGCAAATGTGAGTAGACTAATAGGTACCACTGTGGCGGGCAGGTAACGGCGCACCATGCAGTCATGCCAGCCACATGACCTTGGAGGTGTCTATGGACAACACTGGCTCTTCGGCTTAGAAATGGAGATGAGCACTGTAGTGGAGAAAGGGCTGTTTTAATACAGTGGCAGGGCAGGCTATCCCACCGCTGCCACCAATTGTGGTGAGGGCTTGCCTGATTCTCTAGGCTGGGCAAAGTGTCAGGGAACCTTTTGGATTTAATAACACGCTGCCACCATTCACTCAGGGAGGATTTAGACACCGGGAGGCAGGATTAGTTGAACAAGAAAACAGAGTTTATTTTAACAACTTGTGAGAGATATCACAGGCACTTTTGCGTAATGGTTACAATAAAATGTTGGAGCGTGTGGTTACTAAAAACACTTGCACAAATCTTGAAACAAGTTACAATCAACGTAGCACCCCAGTTAATACTGTGCTTTATACTGTGCCTACAACTACCTGAGGTAACAACCCAGCATATCTGAGCCTGTGTTTCCCAACCAGTGTGCCGTGGCACACTAGTGTGCCTACAACTACCTGACTCTGTTAACTCTCAGTCAGAGTTCTAACAACCCAGCATAAAGCTGCTAACTCTCTCAAGAGCCTAACTCAGTGTTTCCCAACCAGTGTGCCTCCCAGGTGCACACTAGCCTTGTGCTGTTGTCTGTTTCTCTCATCATTGTACATAGCTTATAGCTTTGGTTTACCAATCATCAGGTGTGCCATGGGGAATTGGAACCTCCAATACCCTTTCTTACCCCTCCTGCCCACAGTGCTTTCTGGGTGTAGGTAAACTACAACTTCCAAACTCAAGGTCAATTCCCAATCAAACCCTTTCAGTACTTCCTGTTGGCAATGAGAGTTCAATATGCCAAGTTTGGTTCAATTCCATTGTTGCAAGAGTTCAGGATGCTCTTTGATTGTGTGTTAACTATAAATCCCAGAAACTGTAACTCCCAAATGTCAAGGTCTATTTTCCCCAAACTCCCATCTGTGTTCACATTTGGGCATATTGAGTATTCATGCCAAGTTTGGTCCTGATCCAACATTGTTTGATTCCACAGTGCTCTCTGGATATAGGTGAACTACAACTCCAAAACCCAAACTCTTACAGTATTTTCTCTTGATTATGGGAGTTCTGTGTGGGAATTTTGTGTCTTTCTGCCATTCCTGCCAGGATATCTATGTTGTGTTCATCGAAACAGGCCCAGGTTTCACACTGAGTGTATAAATACATTTAAAAACATATTAACTATATGCATTACTGTGTTAGAGTGTCATTTTGTGTCATTTTGGTTGGTGGTGTGCCCCAGGATTTTTTAAATGTAAAAAGTGTGCCGCGGCTCAAAAAAGGTTGGGAAACACTGGCCTAACTAACTCTGACCTTCTCTGTCAGAGACCAACCATCAACTCCCTCCAGAGTTCCGAGGCCTCCCTAACTGCCTAATTGCTCACCAACTGTCAGTTTTCAAAGTTCCAACCGACATTTCTCCTGGTGCCTGGCCCAAGCTCAGCCCTCTGGCCTCCCAAGGTTCTCATGTCCCTTTTCCTAGGCTGTCTCCAACTCAGCCTAAACTGGGAACCCAACCTTAAAATGGCCGTTCATCCAAAACAGACCACCAAATGGCCAACCCACCAAAAAGGGCTTTTCCCCACTGAGCTTCTTCTGGTCCAAAATATAGGCAATTCGTCACAAGCACCAACCCCTGAAGTTGAACACGACTGGACATAATGTCAGGGGAAAACCTTGACCTTTACTATGAGGGCGGGTCAATAAGTCCGTGACATTTTGAATTTCCCGCCTCTTAACTGAAAGGGCGACACTGCTCCTGTCAACAGGCACCTGTCAGTTGACGCCTGTCAAAATTTGAACAAGCTGCATCATTTAGTTTGTGTTTGAAAGCCATTGATAGCAGACTAGCGCGGGATTTGAGGAGAAAATGGAAAAAAGGGAATTTTGTGTGCCCATGAAGCATTATATTTTGCAGAAAAAAAGCCATCACTCAAACCAAGGCTAAGCTTGATAAATACGATGGGGACTCTGCACCATCAATTTCAATGGTAAAAAAGTGGTTTACTGAATTTTGTTGTGGCCGTACAAGCACGGAAGGTGCCGGACGTTCTGGACGCCCAGGTGAGGTCTCTACACCCGAAACAATTGAAAAAATTCACGATATGGTGTTGGCCGATCAAAGATTGAAAGTGCGAGAGATTGTGGAAGCCATCGGCATCTCACGTGGCTCAGTGGTTTCAATTTTAAATGATCACTTGGGTATGAGAAAGCTTTCTGCAAGATGGGTGCCACGTTTGCTCACAATCGACCACAAACGCAATTGTGTGACAATTTCGCAGGAGTGTTTGGCGTTGTTCAACTGCAGTATGGACAAGTTTTTGTGCCGTTTCGTAACTGTGGATGAAACGTGGATCCACCACAACACACCAGAGACCAAACCGCAGTCTAAACAGTAGGTTTCTCGGGATGAATCAGCGCCAAAGAAGGCCGAGGTGGGTTTGTCAGCCAATAAAGTCATGGCGACCGTTTTTTGGGATGCATGCGGCATAATCCACATTGACTCCCTTCAAAAGGGTAACACAATCAATGGCGAATATTATGGCAACTTATTGGGTCGATTTAATGAGGATTGGGGGGGGGGAACGGGCACATTTGGCCAAGAAAAATGTTATTTTGCACCAGGACAATGCAAGGGTGCACACACGTGCAGTTGCCATGGAAACAATCTATGAATTGGGTTACAAATTGCTCCCTC
The DNA here is from genome assembly GCA_030556195.1 of Anolis apletophallus. NCBI lineage: Eukaryota > Metazoa > Chordata > Lepidosauria > Squamata > Anolidae > Anolis > Anolis apletophallus. The sequence goes on from JARBWK010000021.1 coordinate 4,400,312, forward strand.
ATCCGCCCTATTCTCCGGATTTAGCCCCCGAGTGACTATTTCTTGTTTCCAAACCTGAAGAAATGGCTCGGCTCCAACAATGAAATCATCTCACAAACAAATACCTATTTTGATGACCTCGACAAATCTTATTTTTTGGAAGGGATAAAAAAATTGGAGAAGGGCTGGACAAAGTGTATAGAGCTCAAAGGAGACGACGTCGAAAAATAAAATGATTTTTTAATCCAAAAACCTGTGTTTCATTCAAAAAGTCACGGACTTATTGACCCGCCCTCGTATAGAGCAGCAACCTGTGTCACAACATTTAAAAAAGGGACAGAGCTATGGCCGAACCTTACGCGACATCGGACATGAATTTGGAAATATTGGATTCCATCGGCCGTGTTGTGCACCTGACCTGCCCAGAAGTCATGGCCGCATTGCGTCTGAGGTTGCGCAGCTTTCCCAACCAATCCTGCCTTCAGGCGAACGAGGCCAAGGCTCGACGGAGCGCCGTCTCTTCCGCATTGTTGTTCAGGCTATGATTCGGCGACCCCGGGGTAATGACTGGAATTCGTCTCCGGTTGCCATCTTTTGCATCCAGCCACAATTTTGCCCAATTCAATAAGCAGGCGGGTAATTGATCTTTTACCCTTCTACTTAGTTATAATTTGGGGTTAATGGACTGGAACGAGGATTCGTCGAAGTTTGGGTGGAGATGCTACAGAGCATAGGATTCTTTTGTGGCTTCATTTAGCGGTGGCTGTTGAGCCGATCAATACATCCAAGCTGGTTATTTTTGTCTCTTCGATACTTTGCTCTGAGGAGGTTGGCATAGCGTTGCATCGTCGGAGGCTCAGCCCTCCCTCTTTGTTCCTGCCAAACTGAGCAACGACGGGAAGCTCCCGTATTAGTGGGATTCTGTTCTGTGTTTCAGTCTGAACTTTAAGGGAGCTGCCCAGGGTGCCCAAATCGGTCCATTAATAATGTATCATCTATAGTGCGCCTGTCCAACAGGCGCCCCGCGGGGCGAACACGCCCCGCCAGCCCTTTGGATATGGCCCCCTACCCTCCTGCAAGAAATAAGATGTTTTAAAAAAAATTGGAAAAAAATTATTATTTTATTATTATTATTATTTTTGGTCCCATCCCTTAGCTTTCCATTGGCCTCCTCCTCTTCTCCTGAGGGAGGGAGGGAGTGATGTCTCTCGGGCCCTGCCCCCTTGGCAGCAAACGCCGCCATTTCTCCGAGTCTGAGGCGAGCGAAGAGAAGGTATGAGGGGGGCGGAGTGGCCCCTTTGGGCCCGAGGAAGGGGCGGCGCGGCCTCCCCGAACAGGCCTGCCTGCCATCCCAAAGCCGCCTCCGTGGTCTTGGAGTGCCGGCCCGGCTCAGGCCTCGGCCCTCCCTCCCCACAGGACACGCTTGGAACTCCAACCCCAGAGTTCCTCGCAGCTTATGCGGGCGGTTGAGGGGGGGAGCGGGTCTGAGGCTGCTGCTGCTGCGAGGGATTCTGGGAGTTGGAGTCCCAAACGTGTCCTGGAGGCAGGGAGGGAGGGGGCAGTTGCCTCAGGGCTGCCCTTGGGAATGTTGGCCTTGGCCACCTGGATGAGCGCTGGACAGCCTTGCAGCTCCTAAGGCCATGCTTGGAATAATAATAATAATAATAATGGGTTGCTGTGAGTTCTGGCCCTGTTCCAGAAGCATTCTCTCCTGACGTTTCACCCACATCTATGGCTAAAAAGGCATCCTCAGAGGTCTGTAGGGAGTTTGGCGCATGCCTGCGAGCGGCCCCGCCCCCCGCGAGCGACCCTGCCCCCGCTGCGGCCCACCAGGTGATCAGTGACCGGAATTCCGGCCCTTGGGCCGGTAGAAGTTGGACAGCCCTGATCTATAGAAATAAAAATTAGGCCTGCTTGATCCCCCCCCCCCCAAAATGGTTCAAAACTCATTCCGGATGTAGGGAGTGCTGGCGCTTCAAATCTGAATGACTTCCAGAGGTTTAGCACAACGATAACAACAGCTGCTAGAAGATCTTATCAACTGAAAGTTACAGGTTCGAGACCCTGGGCTGGCTTGGGTAGCCAGTTGTGAGCCCTGCTTCTGTTTACCTAAACAGTCAAAAACAAGCCTAGCTGTGAGTAGAGAAATTGGGAACCGCTTTGTGGGGAAGGACTTTTATAACGCCAATAAATAAGGAAGACCGATTGTTGGAAGGTGGAAGGTCCTAACGGTTTGGCAAGCTCTCCGTCATAGGAGGATGAAGCAACAGCACCTCCTGTGGTGCAATGGAGCAACAGCACCCAGTGACACAACTGGAAGAACCTGGAAAGGACGTGTGGCTGGAAGATCCTCCTACTGTATATGTTGCATGTCTTGTATGTCAAATGCAACATGGCAGGGATTGTCTGCTTGTATGTGTACTGTAATCCGCCCTGAGTCCCCTTCAGGGTGAGAAGGGCAGAATATAAATTGTATTATTATTATTATTATTATTATTATATTCTGAAATTTTCCAGAAAAATGTCGATATTTCTCAAATTAATTCCGAAATTTCAGAATTCACCGGGAATGTGGTGCAGCTGGCTGGGTGTCAGCTGCATAAGATCTCTACTGGCCAGAAGGTCATGAGTTTGAGGCCTGCCCGGGTCGAGGTGGGCTCTCGACCTATTGTGTAGCCTGTTGTCGACCTTTGCAACCCACAAGACAGTTGCATCTGTCAAGTAGGAAATTAAGGGTACCACTTAGTGGGGAGGCTTAATTTAACTGATTTAAGAGGCCATAAAAAGATCTCCAGAAAACACGCTGAGGAATGAAGGAGTGCGACAGCTCCCCCCCTGGTGGCCAGGTGTTAAATTGCCTCTGTCTGTCTTGTGTGTTTGTGTGTCTAAATGTAATGTGTACATTGTAATTGGCCTGAGTCCCCTGCAGGGTGAGAAGGGCGGAATAGAAACGAATTAAGTAAATAAATAAATAAATGCCTTTGTTAATGCTGGACACACATGTTTAACCCAGTTTGGATTGGGATGTCTTTCCTCCGTGTCAGAACTGGGGCGACAGCCGTGTTTAACCCAGTTTGGATGTGGCTATCACCCTAGTTCCGAGGCAGAGGGAGGGACATCCGCCTCCAAACTGGGTTAAACATCTAATGAGAGGAAAGCACCTCGGGAGGGGCGGGAATCTAATGCCGATTCCTTTCCGAAAATGGCGGCGGTGGCTTCGAAATGGCAAATTCACTTCCGGGTTGCTTACATCATTTCACACCCACTTCAAAAGTGAGTTTAATCCGAATTCATTCCGATTTTATGAGCATTCTGACGAACCTCCCCAGGCCTGGCTGGCAGGCCGTTAGGGATTGTGAGAGTTGGAGTCCAAAACACCTGGAGGAAGGGTCTAATTTTGCCCATGCCTGATCTATACTGTAGGGTTAATGCAGTTTGAGATAGTGAATTACACACATATCAGCACAATACTGTTGTGGTTTTCGAAAATCCCCTTTTATCTTTTTGAAGCTGTTGACACTTGTGAGGTTGTTTAATATGCTTCCCCCCCCCCCCCCTCTTGTTTGATTAAAGTGTTGATTTCAATCTGGAATTGTTTCGAGTGCTTTCTGTTGTTTGATCTTTCTTCCACCCCAAAATCTCATGATTAAAAAGGGTGGGGTACAACAAAAAAAATACTTTTTTTTACAGCGAAGGGACGTCACACGATGCCGGGAGGGAGAGCTTTCCATGTTTTTCATGCTTCATATTAATTCATCGAAATTAATGACAATTAATTAACATAAACACTGTTAAACGACTTAATGCAGCTGGGAATCCCAGCCCTGTCTGTTTTGACTCCTCTTACTTTGGGCCCCAAACAGGCCCGGATTACCCATAAGGCCACCCTAGGCCATGGCCTAGGGGCGCAAGCCAAGCGGGGGGCGCAGTTCACACGGACTAAAAAAAATGTTAAAACAAAACCGCAACGCGTGGCATGGAGATGACTCTCTCGGGGGAGGGCTAGGGGAGAGTGCTGCGAGGGGGTGGGGGAGGAGGGAATGGCGCCCCCTCACTATGGCCCCCACCCCCTTGTCCAAGAAGGAGGGCACGAGGAGCAGGCCCGGATTACCCATAAGGCCACCCTAGGCCATGGCCTAGGGCGGCAGCCTTGAGGAGGGCAGCAGGTCCAGATCCCCAAAATTAAAAAAAAAATTAAAAAATGTTCGATCTTCTTCTGGCGCTCCTGCGCCTGTGCGCGGAGCACCATAGGCCCTAGGGGGCCTCTGATGTGGCTTCCCGCCGCCCCCTCCTCCCTCCCGTCGTCGGTGCTGCCCCTCTTTCATTCACTGAAGGACGAAGGGGCGGTCCCGATGCAGCGGGAGGGAGGAGGAGGCGGAGAGAAGCCCTCGCCGCCCCTCCTCCCTCCTGTCATCGGCGCCGCCCCTCTTTCCTTCACTGAAGGACGGGGGGTGGTGCCGATGCGGCGGGAGGGAGGAGGAGGCGGTGAGAAGCCCTCGCCGCCCCTCCTCCCTCCTGTCATCGGCACCGCCCCTCTTTCCTTCACTGAGGGACGGGGGGTGGGGCCGATGCGGCGGGAGGGAGGAGGAGGCGGAGAGAAGCGCTCGCCACCCCTCCTCCCTCCTGTCATCGGCGCCGCCCCTCTTTCCTTCACTGAAGGACGGAGGGGCGGTGCCGACGCCGGGGGAGGGGAGGAGGAGGCAGAGAGAAGCCCGCCCCTCCTCCTCCCTCCCGTCATCGGCGCCACCCCTCTTTCCTTCACTGAAGGGCGGAGGGGCGGTGCCGACGGGGCGGGAGGGAGGAGGAGACAGAGAGAAGCCCTTGTCGGCCCCTCCTCCCTTCCGTCATCGGCGCCACCCCTCTTTCCTTCACTGAAGGACGGAGGGGCGGTACCGACGCAGCGGGAGGGAGGAGGAGACAGAGAGAAGCCCTTGCCACCCCCTCCTCCCGTCATCGGCGCCACCCCTCTTTCCTTCACTGAAGGACGGAGGGGCGGTGCCGACGCGGCAGGAGGGAGGAGGAGGCGGAGATAAACCCTCGCCACCCCTCCGCCCTCCCGTTGTCGGCGCCGCGCCTCCTTCCGTGAGGAGGAAGGGGCCCCCCGCAAGCGGCCACGGCCCCCATGGCAGGGGTGGCACTCCAGAGTGTGGCCCAGGGCGCCACAATCATTTAATCCAGGCCTAGCGAGGAGGAGATGGCGGAGGGAAACCCCGGGCCCCTGCCGGACATGTGCGGCACCCAGGAACATGGCGAAGGAGGCCAAGGCGCTCGCGCCCTCCTGCTGCGCATGCCCGGCAGTGGCCCCAGGGGCGGGGCTTCCCTCCACCTCCTCACACCCTCCTTCCTTGACTCAAGGAAGGAGGGTGCGCGGCGCCACGTGGAGGAGGAGGAGGTGGGGGTGCAGTAGAGGTTGGTTTGGGGGCGTAATTCCTAGGGCACCAAAAGTGGTTAATCCGGGCCTGGCCCAAATGGGGAGAAAAGCAAGTAGCAACGCACTAAAAAAAAAGAGTAAATATGATCCGTTTTTCTTCTGCCGGAAACAGGGTGAAACCAAGATCCTGAAGCTGAAGAACCTCCGTCCTCAGGATTATGCCAATTACAGCTGCATCGCGTCGGTCAGGAGTGTCTGCAACATCTCGGACAAAATGGTGTCCTTCCGGCTCTCGAACAAAACAGGTACTTTGCCTTTCTCTTTGCAGGTTGAACCCTTGGTGCCGTCCTTGATGCAGGCCCTCTTTTCTTTCATTGAGGTGTGGCTGGGCCTCTGTTGACACTCTTCCCGCTCCGTCCACTGTATTTCCATACTGTTCTTCTGCGCCAACAAATATATTCGCCTGCCGTCACCTATACTGCGCACTATGCATTATTTGTATGCCGCAGAACCATACTAAAGTTTATGCTGCACAACAGCATTAAATATTATCACCTCACATTGCACAGTTTAATAAATCTTGTGGTTGGTTCTTGGTGAGGATTTCCCCCCTTAATTTTTATTTTACACCTTTAAGGGCTGCTCAAGGCATCTTTCTGCCTGTCCGTCTGACTGTCTTTCCATCTATAGTTTGGATGTGGAGTTAATAGGGTGGCCCTAAAATCCCCCCCGGCCTACTCCTGTTGACGCACAGTCACACTCTATGTATAAGTGTGTGTTTATGGTCAGTGGCAACAACATCTGGTAAAAGGAAACAATGGGATTGGGAGAATAAGAGAAAGAAAACAGTGACTCCAGAGGTGCTTCGGAAACCATTCCAAGCAGGCCGACAAAACAATGATTGTGGTAGAGAGCATCACAAAAGTGCAGTTGCCGCCACACACGCACTCCTGCCGCCGCCTTCCGCTCGCGCGGGGCTTCTTCCGCCAATGAGGCTTTAGTGGGTGGGCCCTGGCGTTCATCTCTTGACACGGTGTGGTGACGTGACCGCCCATTAGTTGCTCCTGGGGGAGCAAGGCAAAGGTGCACACAGGGATAGGATGTGAGGCTGCGGGAGGGAGTGAGTGAGTGTGTGTGTGTGTGAGAGAGAGAGAAGGCCTCGCCGGAGGAGGATGGTCCCTGCGGTGGGGCTGCAGCTGACGATCGCGCCCTCGATGCCAGTGAAGCCTGGACGGGGTCCTGCCTCGCACTCCGCCCTATCTTTCTCTCGCCTCGGCCCTCGGTGGCCCTGGGTCCCCGTCCAGGCTTCACTCACCGGCGTCGAGGGCCCGCCCACTAAAGCCTCATTGGCGGAAGAAGCCCTGCGCGGGCGGAAGGCGGCGGCAGGAGCGCTACGCACGGCGGAGGAGCAGGAGCGCACCAGGTAGATCTTTTTGACTTGGTTGTTTAAAAAGTAGCTCGCATGCTGAAAAAGTGTGTGCACCCCTGTTCTAAACTATTGTAAAGTGTCTCTATAGTTACTTTGTTGTTGTTTATTCATTCAGTTGCTTCCAACGCTTGGTGCCCTCATGGACCATCCCACACCCGAGCTCCCTGTCAGCCGTGGCCACCTCCAGCTCCTTCACGGTTAGGGTTGTCACCTGTCCCGTATTATACGGGATGTCCCGTATTATTGCTCTGAATTTTGTGTCCCGTATTTTCAGCTCCTGTCCCATATTGACAGGACAGGACAGGTGGCAGCAGGGGGCGAAGCTGGGCCAGCATTGAGTGCCACAGCACCACCACCAGCTTCTCCGTGGCGCTTGTGCTCGCTCACTCGCCTCGCACTCACTCGCAGGCATGGCAGGCAGCAGAGCAGCCCCAGCAGCAACGCGCCTGCCCAGCCACAGGCGGCGCCTTGTTGCGCCACCAGGCCAGCATCCACCTTCTTCTTCCTGGCCACACACAGCTCTCGCCCCAGTTCTGACATGGAGGGATGCACATCCACGTCCAAACTGGGTGTTTAACCCAGTTTGGATGTGGATGTTACCACCGCGTTAGACCTGGGGCGAGACGCGGAGGGAAACACATCTGCGTCCAAACTGGGTGTTTAACCAGTACTGTTTCTTTCTTACTGCACATGCATGCCTGCCATTAACAAAGCCATTCTGAAATTTCCCAAAAAATTGTAAAATTTCCGCAAGTTTTTCGGAAAATTTCGGAAGTAATTTAGATTTGAACCGCCAGCGCCCCCTACATCTGCAACGAGTTTTGAACCATTTTTTCCTTGGTCAAACAGGCCTGGTATGTACAGATCTTATGAAATAAAACAACATATGAGGCACTAATGACTTTTTTGCACAGCCCTAGTATTTAATAGTGTCTGGAAGACATAAAAATTGTAACGATCCTGATATGCAAGGCAGGAACCATCAGCTTTGACTTGCCATAAGTTCGAGCGGTGGAAGCGCCTTCTTTGGAGGCTTTGAAGCAGAGGCTGAAAGGCCATCTGTTGGGGGTGCTTTGAATGCAATTTTCCTGCTCCTTGGCAGGATGGGGTTGGACTGGATGGCCCACCAGGTCTCTTCAAACTCTTTGATTCTAGGATTCTACAACAGCGACATATTGTAGTCTGAAACTCAAGAAGACAAGGTGATGTTGTTGATGAAGATGATGTTGTTGTTGATGATGTTGATTTTAAATGCAGGCTGAATGGCCGGCCATCTGTCAGGAGGGCTTGGATTGAGTCCATGATCCAATGATTCTAGGCCAAAGCTGTCTCCTAATTTGACTTTGTCTCAATGGCATGGAGGAGGCACAGTCCACTCAGCAGTGTGTCCCATGGCTAGAACAGGAAGACTGTGGGCAGAAGAGTCCGTGGTGTGGTGAAGGCTTTGGATGACCTTGGCCGCAGATGGCCAAATGGCAGGGCTTGGCTGAGCCACTGGTAGCCCACGGAGCAACTCCACTGGTCTCTCTGGCAGAACGTCGGCCTTTCCCTGGCCAAGACTCAGAAGCATCCTGTGTTTACAAAACCAAATGAGCTTCTTGCCTTCTAATTTTCTCCTTGAATCCTGAATTCCCCATTGTATATTTTCGATTGCACCAAGACAAGCTCTGTTGATGTTTCATGCAACCATTGCTGCCCAGGCCCGGATCAACACCTTTTGGCACCCTAGGCCACAGTTTGGAATTACGCCCCCGCCTCGCCGCATTAGAGAGGCCTATCCCCATTCCCCCATTCCCCCTCAGCCCTTCCTCCTCCTCTCCCCCAACATCCATCCACTCACCACTGAGACTCCTCCCCGCACCGGGAACGCGCGCCTGGTGATCGCAAAGAACTACGGGTCCCAGCATGCCCTGCAGCTGAGAGACTGGGTGCGCGGAGGGCAGCAGCTGCAGCAGGGGCGGTCTAAGGTAATTTTAAATGGTAGGCGAACATTATTTTGGTGCCCCCCCAAAAACATTATTTTGCCGCCCCCATGTAAAACAAATATACATATTATAATAATATCACAATACCATTAGTAGTATTATATTGTATCAATGTATATACAATATATTATACCATACTCATACTATATTATATCATTATTATATTATACTACATTACAATATAATTATATTATAATATATTGACATTATAATATAATGTAACATTGTATTATATTATTATTATAAAATAATAAAATTATTTATTTAAATAAAATTATCCTCTACTAAATATTTTCATGACTCCTATAAAACTCAAATAACCCAAAATAAAGTAAAATAAAATATTATATATTACTTTTTTGTACAATACCACTATACTGCAATATTGTTTGTAATATTACATGTAATATAAAATATATCATTATTCTATTGTTATATTGTATTTGTATTATATTGTATGACAATATTAAGCAGAACTGTATAATAATCAACAAGAAATGCAATGTAAATGCATCAAAATCAGAATATATTACCTACCACCCGTCTCATAATCCATAGGAGTCTCCCATAAGTCCAAAATTAGGATCCCAATGTAAATGTAAATAGAAAAACAGCCAAAGTGTTCAAATGAGGTCGAATACAGGCAGCGCGGCCTGGGCAAACTTGGGCCTGCCCTCCCTCCCTCTAGGTGTTTTGGCCTCCAACTCCCACAACTCCTCATAGCCTCAGGCCCCTCAGGTCTAGACAGAAGTAGAGCCAAAGAAAGGAGGGAGGGAGAGAAGAGGTCACAGAGGAGGAGGAGGAGGAAAGCCCTTCATTCCTTCACTTACACTTCCTTCATTGATTCTTTTCTCCTTCCCTGCAAACGCGCACGCGGCGGAGACGTAGCACTCCCTGCCTGCCCGATAGGGAGTGCTTTGCTTACAGGCTTCTGCACAAGGGAGCTACTGGGCATGCGCGGAGGTTTTCGCGCATGTGCAGTTGCTCCTGCGCTCAACTTCAGCTCCAGAGCAACTGCGCCTGCGTGAAAACCTCCTCGCGTGCCCAGAAGCTGTGTCGGAGCGCACAAGGCCAGGGTCAAAAAGCAGGCAGCTGCAGCACTGTCTGAGAAACATCGGCAGGGCCAGGATGGCGCCCCATGCGGCCAGGATAGCGCCCCCTTCCCAGATGGCGCCCTAGGCGGCCGCCTACTTGGCCTATCTTGTAGGACCGCCCCTGGGCTGCAGAGAGTCGGGGCCTTCCTCCGCCTCAGGAGCCAATCACAACCAGCATGGGCTGAAGGAAGAGGCCTCCTCGGAGTCTTTTCCTCGGAGGAGGCCTCTTCCTTCAGCCCATGCTGGTCGCGATGCTCTTCCTCCTCATGAGGCATCAGCAGCAGCACCTCTCAGCCGCGAGGCATGCTCCTCCTCTTCCTCCTCATGCTGCTGCTGCTGCCTCATGTGGAGCCCTGGTCACATGGTGCGCCCTCTGCCGGGTCACGTTGGGGGCAGGCTTCCGGCTGTATTGTCTGCAGGCAGGCAGCGAACATTACTTTGGCACCCCCCCCTTTGTCTCTGCCCCGTTCCCTTTGTCTCCGTCCCCTCTCCCTTTGCCTCCAACCCCTGCCTGCCCAAGTGCATCATGTGACGTATTTACAGACTTCTGCGCCTGCAGGAGCTTCTTCGCATGCCCAGAAGCTCCTGCAGGCGCAGAAGCCAAAGCCTGTAAGCACGTCATGTCAGCACTCTGTCCGTATTTGGCCCACAGGGGGCGGAGGCAAAGGGAGAGGTTAAGCCTCTCCCTTTGCCTCCGGCCCTTGCATGCCAAATACGTACGGAGTGCTGACGTGACATGTTTACAGGCTTCAGCGTCAGCGCCTGCAGGAGCTTCTGGGCATGCGCAGTGGCTCCGGAGCTCAACTTCAGCTCCGCAGCCACTGTGCATGCGCGAAAATCTCCGCGCATGCCCAGAAGCTCCTGCAGGCCAGGTGCTGAAGCCGACACAGCAGCAGGGAGGTTTGCTACGGTGGCGCGGCCGGCGTGGCGGCGCCCTTCCCAGAAGATGGCGCCCTTCCCAGAAGTTGGCGCCCTAAGCGGCTGCTTACTTCGCGTATACGTCGGACCGCCCCTGCCTGCAGGGCACCGAGGAGGGAGCCCCCCCCCCTTTCCTTCCTCCCTCTGGCATTGCTTCCTTTTGAGTACCAGGCGGCAGGAGCCAATCGCGGCATGATTTTAAAAATTATTTTATAACATTTAGAAAATAATAATTTTGGGACCGTGATCTGCGCCCCCCCTCGGCTCGCTCCCCTAGGCCATGGCCTTGTTGGCCCTATGGGTAATCCGGGCCTGTTGCTGCCCTTGGGGACCCCTTCCTCTTTTTCTTCATTGGAGCAGAATTGAGCGGCGGATCTTTTTCTCAACCCCAAAGCAACGTGGTTTTCCCTTTTGGCCTATTTTAGGGTTTCAGAACCTTGCTGAAATTGGAGAGCCGAACCGATCATCTTTCGCAGCGATTTGAAGCAATTCTCTTCCAATAAAAGGGCAAAAATTGCCTGTGATTTTTCGAACGGCGGTTTCTCCCCAATTGTCCCTGATTGCTTCCTTTTAAAGGCGAAATTAAACGACTCTTTGCAGCTCCATCAAACCTCTGACGTGAAGAATTCCCCCTCTTAATTAAATATCTCCTTCCTTTGCAAAACGTCCAGCGTCTGCCTGGTTTGGGTTTCTTGCCAAGTTCCCGGCTCAAAACTCCCCCTCCCCCTCGCGGAATAAACACAATAAGAAAAGGGTTTTAATTGCAAAATGCTCGTTCATGTGTTAATCAAGGCTTGGAGCATGCTTATGGACTTCGGTACTTTGCAAACCCAGAAGTGCAGAGATGTGCAGCTCTTACTCTTGGAGCTCTGCGATTCTCATATCTACGGCGTTTCACAATGATTGACCCAATTTCAAAGCAAATCTATTTCCAAATCTATTTTCTTCCGGCCTCAGAAGACCTCATGATCGGGTCACCTTAAATCAGAAAGAAGCTGAAGGCAAAGAAAGCCAACACCAGTTTCCGGGATGTGTGAATTCTAAGACTCTAAACCAGGGGTGCTCACACTTTTTCAGCATGAGAGCTACTGATTCAAAAACCAAGTCCCAAAGATCACCTGCCCAGAAATGTAAAACGTATAACTATTTTCTTATTTATTTATTTATATTTATTATTCATTTTTATGTACCACTTCTTCCAGCAGGCTCGGGGCAATTTACATAAAATGAAGTTATAAAACATCAACATTTCAATTTAAGAACAACAATATAAAACAGAGCATAAAAATACATCCAACCACCCCATTTCTCCCACACTGCGATATTACCACACATATTATCAGCCAGAAAGTAAAAGAGAGGCTTTTGAACTGCACGGCCATTTAATACTCAGCAAGGTAAACAAAGGGGCATGCAAAAATACATCCAACCACCCCATTTCTCCCACGTTTCCATATTCCCCAACATATATTTCTCAAGGAACAAAGCAAGCAGAGAGGCTTTGGAGCTAAAAGGCCATTTTTAAACATTAAAAATAAACAAAGAGACATGCCACAGAACAATCAAGCACCCACCCCAAAGTAAAAAGACCGACCTTTGAGATGGGGTAAGGAAATGATCCCACAGCGTCCTTCTTCTTCTCCTCTGTCGTTGCTCCTATTTCCATGCCACCAGCATGCGTGCCGCCTCCAAGAGCTCACGAGACATCCGAGAGGCAGAATTGGCGCTTCTGCGCATGTCGCGGCCAGCCATGCATCGCGTCATCAGGCCCGCCCCTTTGGTCTCCTACGACTGAGTGGCTGGAGAAGGACGGAGGGAGGAGGAGGAATCCAAAAGAGCGGGCCCATTCTGCCTCTTGGACTCTGGAGCTTTTGGAGGCGGCGCGCGAGCAGGGAGCGGGGAGGAGCAACGACGGAGGACTTCTTTGCAGCGTGCAGGGGCGCGTGAAGAGGACCAACAGCAAAAAACCTGGTCAGGGGTCTGAAGATCACCAGGATGAGGCCCGAAGATCACCCTGGTGATCGAGATCACCATTCTGAGCCCCCCTGCTGTAAACTATCTAGTCTGTGAGCTGTTTTTTGCTGATGATGCTGCCCGTGTCACCCATTCAGAAGCAGCTCTGCAGCGCCTCACGTTCCGGCTTTGCAACAGCTGCAGAGCTGTTTGGGCTGGAAGTCAGCCTGAAGAAAACGGAAGTCCTCTACCAGCCCGCACCACAGGAATAACACCATCATCCCCACGTCAGCATAGGCACATCTGTGCTTAAGTCCGTTCAGCAATTCACCTACCTGGGAAGCATAATCTCTTCAGACGCCAAGATTGACAGAGAGATAGATCACAGGTTAGCAAAGGCATAGAGTGCATTCGGAAGGCTTCACAAAAGAGTCTGGAGCAACAAGCAGCTGAGGCAAAGCACCAAAATCAGTGTGCACAGAGCTATTCTCCTCTATGGGTCTGAAACATGGGTCACCTATCGCCAACACCTACAACTCCTCGAACGCTTCCATCAGCGCTGTCTTCACACAATCCTAAATATACACTGGCCTGACTATGTGACGAATGTCGCTGTCCTTGAGCAAGTAGGGATCACCAGCATTGAGGCCATGCTCTTGAGAACACAGCTGCGCTGGGCAGGGCACGTCTCTAGGATGGAGGACCACCGCCTGCCAAAAATACTACTCTATGGTGAACTCGCCATGGGTCAGCGTCCCCCCCAAAAAGATATAAGGACTCCCTGAAACAACACCTCAGGTTCGGCCAGATTGATCACCAACAATGGTCCACCCTGGCCTCACATCGGGAGGCATGGAGACGCACTATCCACAATGCTGCGGCCTCTTTCGAGAAGACACTCCGAACGGGTCTCGAAGAGAAACGACAATGAAGAAAGAACCACAATTTAGAAACAACATCACTCAAAGAGTCTTTCTGCTGTGCTTTCTGCAACCGGACTTGCCTATCTCGGATTGGCCTTTTTAGTCATCAATGCACTTGTAGAAAGCGTGGGATGAGTCCTTCCTGAATCTTCGTTCGAGAAGTAAAGCCAAGAATTCTGGGTGAGAACTGAGCATAAATATCCATTTTCTTCACCGTGGGGAGAAAACGGGAAATCGTTCCTCTTCTCTCGCAAGGACATTACAGTCAGATGTTAACACTGGGCCACGGTTGTATTTTTGCAGCGCTGCCACTGAAACTGGCAATTATAGATTCCATTCTTCTGAATCCCGGCGGCCCATAATTCCCATATGCATTAACACGTCCAGACCTTGATCTCTTGAGCTTGCGGGATGTTTGGAACTGAACATGAAATTGGCGATGATGTATTCCTTGGGATGCACCTGCACGGTCCGCCTGCTTTGTTGCAGCTGCTGGTTCGGTATTGATCGGTTCCCTTTGCAAACAAAGCAGATGTGGCGTCGGTCGGTCAGAGAAGAATCCAGCATGATTCGTGATGCCAAGGAGCGCGTTTGCAAGGAAGCGCATGGCATGGCAATCATCACGCCCACGTCCCCCTGGTGCACACTGGTGATGCACATCTGCTAAGACCTGGCCATGATTCAACAGCAAAAAGAATATCTCTTTTGTCTGCATCTCATGCCATTGCACCCAAACATCAGCTGTCTGAATTTGAATTGTGAAGATGGTCACTCTCTCATCCATTTCTGTACTTCCACAAGTTGAAGTGCTTGGCCGACTTACCGGCTGAGCGGGTTGCGGGGCGGGGTTGCCCTCGCCGCCATCTTGTGGAGAGATGCAGGGGCTTCTAAGAACATAAGAACATAAGAAGAGCCATGCTGAATCGGACCTCAGCCCATCTAGTCCAGCATTCTGTGTCACACAGTGGCCCACCAGTTGTAGACGGGGATCTCGAGCAGAAGGGAGGGCAAAACCCTGACCTGCTCCCGACCCCCCCACAACCAGTACCCAGGGAAATCCTGCCTACCTCAACCAACTCCGAGGTGGCACTTGAATGTCCTTTTCAGTAACTACCGATACACTTGGTATCCATGAATCTGTCTCATCCTGCCTTGAAGCTGTCCAGGCTGACCGCTGTCACAACCTCCTCTGGAAGTGAGTTCCATAACCCAATGACCCTCTGGGTGAAGAAATATTTCCCTTTATTAGTCCTAACTTTCCTACCTTGGAGCTTCGGGGTTTCTATCCCATGCATGATTTTATACACTTCGATTAAGTCACCTCTTAGACGCCGTCTTTCAAGGCTGAAAAGACCAAGGCGTTGCAACCTGGTTTCATAAGGGAGCCGCTCCATCCCTTGGATCATTCTTGTTGCCCTTTTCTGTACCTTTTCCAGTTCCGTTATATCCTTCTTGAGGTACGGAGACCAGAATTGTACACAGTACTCCAAATGTGGCCTCACCATAGATTTGTAGAGAGGCAATACAACATTTGCCGACCTATTTTCGATTCCCTTCCTGATCATGCCAAGCATAGAATTTGCTTTTTCACTGCTGCTGCGCACTGGGTTGACATCTTCATTGAGCTGTCCACCAAGACCCCAAGATCCCTTTCCTGGTTTGTCTCGAAAGCTTTGACCCCATCAGTTGGTAGGTGTATTTGGGGTTCTTTGCCCCGATGTGCATGACTTTGCACTTGTTTAGGTTAAAATGCATTTGCCACTTTGTTGCCCATTCACTCAATTTCGAGAGATCTTTCTGGAGCTCTTTACAGTCAGTTTCATTTTTAACTACCCTGGACAGTTTAGTGTCGTCTGCAAACTTTGCTACCTCAGAATTCACTCCTACATCCAGGTCATTTATGAATAAATTAAAAAGTAACGGACCCAAAACTGAACCTTGGGGTACGCCACTTCTCACCTCTTTCCACCCAGAGAACTGTCCGTTTATTACCACCCTTTGTTTCCTACAGTTTAGCCAGGTTCCAATCCAGGACAAGACCTGTCCCCTGATTCCATGGCTGAAGAGCTTATTTAGGAGCCTTTGGTGAGGGACTTTGTCAAAAGCCTTTTGAAAGTCAAGGTAAACTATATCGACTGGGTCCCCTTTATCTATGTGTTTATTTACACCCTCAAAGAATTCTAACAAGAAGCTCCTGGGGTGGCGGGAAGGTTTCCCGCCACCAAATGCCAGCCGGCCAATGACGGGGATGGCCCTGCCCTGCCCCCTCTTTGCGCCGGCTGGCCTGCAGTTCTGCCTGGGCAGCCTATTTAAGGCCGCCTGGGGCTGCCCAGGCTGCACGTGGGGGGCCAGCTCTGTTTTTTGTTCGTTTGGGGCAGCAGTGCAGCAGCAGGTGCGGCAGCAGGAGCAGCAGCAGGAGAAGCCTTCAACTGCCCTGTAGGACATTGGTCGGTGCTTTGTTTTCTTTAGGTCTTGGGTCTCTGGCAGGCCCGGATCAGGCCCTTTTGGTGCCCTAGGTCAAAGGCTCTGAGTCTGCCCCCGCCCCCGGCTCTGCCCCGCCCCCAACTCCACTCTGCCCCACCCCTGGCTCTGCCCCGCCCCCAGCTCCGCCCCCCCACAAGAAGCAGGGAAACACAGGCTGGGGGGCCGCGAGCCGAGGGAGGGAGGGAGGGAGGAGCACGTGCGAGAGAGAGAGAGAGAGGCAGGGAAACACAAACACACAGAGAGACTGAGGCGCGCGAGCCGGACAAGGGAGGCAGGAAAACAGGCTGGGTGCACCAGGAGGTGGGGGCGGAGCCGGGGGTGGGGCAGAGCCGAGGAGAGCAGAGCTGAGGGGGGCGGGCGCTTACGCCGCCGCGCGCATGCACCCATTTTTTGATTTTTTTAAAAACTGGATTTTTTTGAATTTTTAAAAGCTTTTGGGGGTTCGGACCTGCTGCCCCCCAAAAGGTGCTGCCCTAGGCCATGGCCTAGGGTGGCCTTATGGGTAATCCGGGCTCTCCTGGGCTCCTCATGGGGAGGGTTCTTGGCCTTGCAGGCCAAGTGTCCAGCTGGGCCGCCGCCCGGCTCCCCCCCCCCCATGCTTCCTGCTTCCCTTCGCTCTGCCTCGTGTCCCTGGGCCTGCCTCGAGTGCCTGTGGCCTCGTGCGGGCCTTTGTCTCTGGGCCGCCTTTGCTTCCCCCCCTCACCGTGGCCCTCAGCTCGGCAGGGCCCTCCTTGTAGTTTCTATGGGGGGGAAACCCTGAGTTCACGAGGGACTCCTCTCCCCCCTTTCTCGCCCTGGGCACAGCAGTGCCAGCCTTTTGTTTTTGGCCTGATCTGGGCCCTTGCTCAGAGCTCCCGGTGCCGAGTGGAGAGGGGGGCGCCTCCCACGGCCTCCTCCCCCCCCTCCCCCCGCTGCATGCTTTGGGCCCGGCAAACATGAAAATGAGGTCCGTGGTGGCGTGTGGGCTAGGCAATTCTACTGTTATCATAGAATCAGAGAATCCTAGAGTTGGAAGAGACCTCGTGGACCATCCAGCCCAACCCCATTCTGCCAAGAAGCAGGGAAATCGTATTCAAAGCACCCCTGACAGATGGCCATCCAGCCTCAGTTTAAAATCCTCCAAAGATGGAGCCTCAACCACCAATCTGAACCCAGGCAGGAAAAAAAATGAAACGGGTGACGTCTGGCTTGACAACAGTCCATGTGGGAAAGGTCTAGGAGTCTTCGTGGACAACAAGTTGAATATGAGCCAAGAGTGTGATGCAGCGGCTCAAAAAACCAATGGGATTTTGGGACTGCATTCAAAGGAGTCTAGTATAAACTGCTTTGAGTCCTCTCTGAAGCAAGAAAATCAGTATATATGGAAGCTTTTAAACAAAATCGACATGGCCATCTGAGGATGGATGGCCGGCCCGACTCCGTACCCGATAATTTCCATGGCTGCCTTGAGGCCGTTACTGGATGGCTTCGAGCCAGTAGGTTGAGGGTAGGTTGAGGGTGAATCCGGCTAAGACGGAGATCTTGTGGCTTGGTCGCCTGGGCGGTGGGGATGTTCAGCTTCCGACCCTGGACGGCGTGACACTACGTCCGTCGTCATCCGTTAAGAGCCTCGGGGTAACCCTGGACCCTCTGCTGTCGATGGAGGCCCATGTCTCCACCGTCAGCAGAGTGGCATTTTTCCACCTTTGCCAGGCGAGGAAGCTGGCCTCCTACTTGTCCTGTCGCAACCTGGCCACAGTGGTCTAAGCCACGGTCATCTCGAGGCTAGACTACTGTAACGCTCTGTACATTGGCCTTCCTCTGTCGGTGATCTGGAAACTCAAGCTGGTGCAGAACTCTGCAGCCCGACTCCTTGCGGGGACCTCGGCGAGCTGTCACGTCACGCCAATCCTGCGCAAACTGCACTGGCGACCCGTAGAATGCCGGATCACCTTCAAAGTGTTAGTCTTGATTTTTAAGGCCTTACATGGTCTGGGGCCAGTGTACCTGCGGGACCGCCTCATCGCATATTATCCCACCAGATCTCTGCGTTCCGAAGAACATAACCTCCTGGTTGTCCCTAGTCCAAAGACATTTCGCCTGACTGCCACCCGTCGCCGGGCTTTTTCGATCGTGGCTCCAACACTTTGGAACTCATTGCCCGCTGATGTTCGTGCCATTCAGAGCAT
Organism: Anolis apletophallus; assembly: GCA_030556195.1. NCBI lineage: Eukaryota > Metazoa > Chordata > Lepidosauria > Squamata > Anolidae > Anolis > Anolis apletophallus. Next base: position 4,418,616 of record JARBWK010000021.1, read on the forward strand.
CCTCCCATTTAGGAAGGCCTGCAAGACTCTGTTGTTTCAGCAGGCTTTTGGGGTTGGATGAAATGCAGTCTCCCTCTGCATACCGCCATCTTGTATTACCTTCTGTTGTCGCAGTGTTTAATGTGCGACCTAGTGTGCCTTTTTATCTGTGTTTTTGTTGTGGTTTTAACTTTCGCTGTATTGGCTGCTTTTATAACATGTTGTGAGTCGCCCCGAGCCATTGGGAAGGGCGGCAGACAAATACGAATAAATAAATAAATAAATAAATCTGTCAGGGGTGCTTTGATTGTGTTTTTCCTACATGGCACGAAGTTGGACTGGATGGCCCATGCGATCTCTTTCAGTTCTATGATTCTACTACTACTACTACTACTACTACTACTACTACTACGGCTGGATGGCCATCTGTTAGAGGCCATCCATGTGCTATTCCTGCATGGCAGAAGGGGTTGGACTGGATGGTCCCTGAGGGTCTTCCACTGAAATTCTGTTAACATTACTTAAAATGGTTCTTCATTTTAAATATTGCATTGCTCTTTCTTTCTTTCTTTCTTTCTTTTTTTCATTCATTCATTCATTCATTCATTCCTTGTTTTCTTTTTGCCCTGTGTGAATTAGTTCACACCAAGGGTGTCCACACTTTTTCGGCACGCGAGCTACTTATAATAAAACCAAGTCAGAAAGATCTACCTACCTCCTCAAGGCTGGAGAGGGGAGGGGGCGGGGCTTGGTGCAGCCTGGCTCCGCCCCCTTCTGGCTTCCGCTCTACCAGCAGCTTCTCCAGGCTTGAGGATGGCAATGCCAAGCCAATGGCGGCATAGCTAGCACAAGGCTGGCTTGGCATTGCCATCCTCAAGCCTGGAGAAGCTGGTGGTAGAGCAGAAACCAGAGAGGGGTGGAGCCAGGCTGTGCCAAGCCCTGCCCCCTCCCCTCTGGCTTTGGAGCTCCCAGCAGCTTATCCAGGCTTGAGGATGGCAATGCCAAGCCAGTGGTGACATAGCTAGTGCAAGGCTTACTTGGCACTGCCATCCTCAAGCCTGGAGAAGCTTCTGGTAGAGTGAAAGCCAGAGGGGGGTGGAGCCAGGCCAAGCCACACCCCCTCATCTCTGGCTTTGGAGCTCCCAGCAGCTTCTCCAGGCTTGAGGATGGCAATGCCAAGCCAGTGGTGACATAGCTAGTGCAAGGCTTACTTGGCACTGCTATCCTCAAGCCCGGAGAAGCTGCTGGTAGAGTGAAAGCCAGAGGGGGGTGGAGCCAGGCCAAGCCACACCCCCTCCCCTCTGGCTTTGGAGCTCCCAGCAGCTTCTCCAGGCTTGAGGATGGCAATGCCAAGCCAGTGGTGACATAGCTAGCACAAGGCTGGCTTGGCATTGCCATCCTCAAGCCTGGAGCAGCTGCTGGGAGTGCCAAAGCTGGGGGAGGGGGTGGGGCTTGGAACGGCCTGGCTCCGCCCCCTTTGAGAAGCGCCCCATCCGGCTGGGATCGACCTCCTTCGGTCCCGGGATTGACTGGTTGATCGCGATTGACTTCCTGGGCAGCCCTGGTTCACACAGACACTCTCCATCCATCTGCTACCGGCCCGGCCCATGCCTGTGAGATACGCACACACACACACATACACACACACACATTATATAATATATAACATAATATATAACATTTTGGGGGGGGGCTCCATGGGAACCTTTTGCTTCGAAAGGGGCTTTGCAGCTGAAAAAGTTTGCAAACTCCTGGCTTAGAGAGAGAATTGTTCTGGCTAAGAATCATCAGGTGGTCCTTCAAAGGTAGAATCTCAGCCGCAGTTGGTTCTTGCAACCACGACTTTTTGTGCACAACTGTGATCCCAGTGCCCTCGTGCCAGGGCTCTGGTGATGTTTTAGTTGGCCTCCCTTTTTCTATCGGGGGGCAAGCAAGCATGCAAATGCCTTCGCACCCCTGTTGCCTTCCAAGGTTCCCCAAAGGGGGAAATCCTTTGGTGTAAATCCACACCCAGCATCGATTTGTGTGGCTCGCAAAGTGTTGCGTTGTTCTTGCTCCCGGAGGAAGAATCTGCCCTGAAGGCTTACCCTCCCAAAGTGAGATGAGGCGATCCTTAGCTGCCTGGCTTTCTAATCGAGAACTCGTTTGGCTTAATCGGAAACAAACAATTAAGCAGATGCCACCCAAGCAATGTGCCGTCATCGGGAATGTGTTACATGGAGTGGCGGTTTGCAGCTTTGCAAGGAAGGGTAATTGGACATATTCACACCCCCTTAATTTGCTGGCACCATCAGGAATTTAATGTTATCTCTTGGCCTTAGCTATACATCATGAGCGATGCTCCATTGAATTCTTTCCAGGCAGTGAAAAAGAGGCCCACAGTGTCGTGAACACAGACTGTCTTAAAGAAGCCAAGCCCACGAAAGTAAATAGTAAAAGTTTATTAGCAGCAACACAAAACGCAGAACGTAGTCAAACTGACAACTAGTGTGTAAACACTGAAAACTCAAACGACGCCACCAATCGGGCCAAAATAGAGTCAGTAAAACAAAATGCGGATTAAATCTCCAGAAAACCCGTAATAACACAAGAAAGCAGGACAAAGGGTTAAGGAAGCCAAGCGTCGTCAGCCAGTCCGTTGTCGTCACACCAGGAGTATCAGCAAATGGGAAGTCGTCAATCCAAAAGCAGCAGCGGAGAGTTGAAACAATCCCAAGTCAAACCGAAAGACAGTCAACGTCATGGAGTAGCCAGAAATGATCAGAAGTCAAACACAGGAAACCAGGAAATCTAGCACATAGGGATTTAAGTTGGTGTAGCGATGAGAGGGAACAAGATGCGGATCCCACCAGATATGATACCAGAGTCCAGAAGGTAGTCTAAGGTTCACAGTCCAACGATCAGCAACACAAGGCAAGGCACGAACAGCAAAAAAAAACACCTTGCCAGCTGCTAGGAAGCGTTATTCCCAACCGTCCTTTAGTCAGAATTCCTCCTCAGAACTAGATTGAGCCAACGCCCCATCATCATTCATTTCAGCCACTAATACTCCTTCACGTGCTGCGTTTTGCCTTTCACGGCAGGCCATCCGTCTTCTGCAGCGACTTAGATCGCCCCAGCATGAATCCTGATCTCCGGTACTCCAATTCCCATCCCCAGCAACCCCCACAAAGGAATCACTACTAGTAGGTTCTTCTCACACATCTCGTATCTGCTGTACTTGAGTCCAGTCCATGTCACTGGATACCTTTTCAGAACTTTGGGATTCCTCATTGCCATCTCCCATAGATTGCTCCCTCTTGTCACACCCATCATCCCCTGAAAATCCCATCATCAGAAGACTCATTAAGTATTTGCCTTATCCTCTTCCTCTCTTGCTCCTCATCAGATTCTGACTCACGAGTAACCCGTTTTGCCTTCCTAGCCCCAGTCTCCTCTCTCTTAGCCCCAGGTTCAACTACAACACACAGTGTCTGGGACTTGCGGCTATTACACTGTCTTGGCCAGGATTCTGTTTGGGGGTTTTGCTATTGTGCGTAGAATCATAGAATTCTAGAGTTGGAAGAGACCTCATGGGCCATCCAGTCCAACCCCTTTCTGCCCAGAAGCAGGATGGTTGCATTCCCATACAGCTTGCATAAGAATCATGGAATTATAGAGTCATAGAGTTGGGAAAGACCACAAGGGTCACCCAGTCCAGTCGCCTTCTGCTATGACGGAAAACACAATCCAAGCCCTCCTGGCAGATGGCCATTCAGTTTGTGCTGAAAAACATCCCAGGAAGGAGACTCCACCAAACTCCCAGACAGCAATAGATTTCATTGCTGTCAAGCAACTCTTACCAACAGCATGTCCTTTCTCATGTTTAAGCCGCTTGAATTCATTGTTCCCAGCCTTGAGAAGCAGCAGAAAACAAACTTGGTTCCTCCTTAGTGATCCACAAGTCTCCCTCTTCTGCTGCTCTTCTCCAGGCTCAAGGTATGTGTGTGTGTGTGTGTGTGTGTGTGTGCATGTGTGTGTATATATATATATTGTATATATATATGTGTGTGTGTGTGTGTGTGTGTGTGTGTGTGAGAGAGAGAGAGAGAGAGAGAGAGAGAGAGAGAGAGCTGTGATGTGTATGTGTATTTTTATTTATTTATTTATTTATTAGGGTTTCTATGCCGCCAACTCCTTGAGGCTCGTGGTGGCTCACAGGAAGAACCGATATGCAAACATACTGTACAAGCAACAAGATAAAACCTCTAAGACAATTAAACAGTTAAAACAATAAACACAAAAAACCTGGTACAGTTCAGAAATGAGATTGCCAGCACCCCAGGACAACTAATTGCGGAAGATGGGCAGGACCTACTCACAGGCCTGGTTAAACAAATAAGTTTTGCAAGCCTGTCTGGCGGGAGATAGGTCCTTTAAGCCCGCGTTCCAGCCGGGAGGGCGTTCCACAGCGTAGGAGCTATAACGAGAGGCGCCCTCCGCGGGTAGATGTCAGTTTGTCTGATTTCGCCGAGGTATCTCTAACAAATTAGCATCCTCGGACGTAGTGATCTCGGGGGGCAGTGTGGGGTGAGTCGGTCCCTCAGGCCCACTGGCCCCAGGCCGTGTAAGGCCTTAAAGGTAAGAACCAACACCTTGAAGGTGATCTGGTGCTCAATTGGGAGCCAGTGCAGATCCTGCAAACAGGTGTGATGTGGCAACCTGCTGGGGTTCCAGACAGGAGCTGGGCGGCAGTGTTCTGCACCAGCTTGAGCTTCCGGGTCACCGACAGAGGAAGGCCAATGTACAGCGCATTACAGTAATCCAGTTGAGATGACCGTGGCTTGGATCACCGTGGCCAGGTCATTCCGGGAGATATAGGGGCCAGCCTCCGAGCCTGTCTGGGATGAAAAAAGCAACCTTGCTGACCATGAAGACCTGGGCCTCCATGGTCAGCTGGGAGTCCAGATGGACCCCCAAGCTCTTAACGGAAGGCGATGGGCATAACGCCACCCCGTCCAGGGTCGGAAGCTGGACATCTACACCACCCGAGCGGCCCGACCACAAGATCTCCGTCTTCGCTGGATTCACCCTCAACCTACTGGCAGCCATCCAGTAACGGCCTCGAGGCAGTGTTGGAAAGTATTGGGGATGGATCCCGGCCTGTCCTCCATCCTCAGAATGAGCTGGGTGTCGTCAGCGTATATGAGTTCCTTAGTATGTCTTGGATTGGAGGGGGCCTCAGATAAGAAAGGTGGTATTTCTATTAAGCTTACCTATTTACTGAGGCGCTCCCTTGTAGTCCAAGGATGGTGGTCCTCCAAGTGATGTGTCTTGGCGGTGGATCCGTAGGTGGCTGTGGAGCCTTATTCTTGACCCACATGTTGCGTGTGCAAGGGTGACACACCTCGCGCCAAGGACAATACCACAGAAACAAGTGGTTGGATGAAAATGGCCACAACTCATTTATTGAAAACAGGAACAAAGAGTTGGCGGCCACGCATGGGTCCTGGATCAGGGTCGAGCAGCCCCCACAAATGTCCAAAGGCGTTTGCAAGCCTGGGGTGCGAGCGGCCCAATGCCTGTCCACGGAAACTCAGCACCCCAGGGGGCAGGGCGTTATCCCCCTTACAACCAAGAGGCGATAAGCCAGCCTGATCCAGGGGCCATGCCCCACGCCAAACACGGAGTTGTGACAAAGAACAATATAAAGCATGACTAATAACAATGCAACAATGACATGAAGAAAGACAAAATGGACACCGACAAGCAATGCCATGAGAAGGGAGGGTGGGAGGAAAAACAGAGCTGGCCCCATGTGCAGTCTGGGCAGCCCCGGGCGGCCTTAAATAGGCTTGGCTGCCCCGGTTTATTTCCTTTGGCAGGGGAGGGGCAGGAGCGTCAGAGAAGGAAGAGGGGACTCGACTCTGATTGGCTAAAGGGAAGCAGGTGCCTTCATGCTACCACCTGGTCTCCATTAGCCAATTGGAAAATACTTCAACTGAGGGCAAAAACGTAACACAAAAATTGCCGTCCCGGGGTCGATATAGAAATTCCGCTTCCGGGTTAGGCCCCGAGGGTCAATATACTTTGAAATTAATTTCAAATACAAAAAAAAAATAAATCGGATTTCAAAGTATTTTAATCTGGCGATATCCACCCCTAGTTATTACATTATTATTATTAATTTTGAAAGGAAGAATAAAGAAGTTGTTTGAAATAATATTTCATCCTATGTCCTTAAGGTGGGAGAGTCCATTAGAACTTTTTAAACTTTAGGATTATTGTTTTTAATTGGAAGCAGAGAAAAATCAGTCTTAATTAGTTTAAACGGCTTTATGCCGACTTTATAAATGGTATAACGATACTTACATTGCTGAAAAAAAATATGGCCTCCTGCCTCCAATACGAAGGAGGAAAAGAAGGGAGCGAAGGCATTTTATGGCATTTTTCAGGCTCAGAGGTAAATGCCTTTTTGAGCCTTTAAATTGTTTTCATGCTTTCTAACCCGTTCCAATTGATTTTTTGATACCCCCGGAGATCAGGCGGGATATAAATATTTTAATAAAGTCAATGAATAAGTGACTGGTTTATTTCAGCATGAACTTTTCATGGATTTCAATCTATTTCTCCAGAGCATTGGCGGGTTTAATGCAAAGGCAGATATATTAGACGGGAAGACAATGACGTTGGATAAAGGGGATGGCGGCAGGCAGGCATGTAGCCGGGGGGCTAAGGGGCTTCAGCCCCCCGAAAATTCTCAGGGTGGTCGCGAAAAGGCCTTACTGGTACATTATTTAAACTGTTATGTTTATTCATATCATGATCTGATCACCATGCTCATTATATCCCACATTAATGGGGTTATTGGGATAACAATACAAAAGGTTTGCTAGGGTAGACCCTCTTCCACCCAGTCTCAGCCCCCCCTGACCAAACTCAGCCCCCGCCCGAATCAAAATCCTGGCTACGGCCCTGCCGGCAGGGGAAAAAAGGAGATTCAGTCGATTCTCAATGGACACATCCAACCAAGGAAGACATGGCTGCTGCCTGGAGTTTGCAAGGCCTGGTCTCTATTCTTGTTGTGTTGTTGTTGTTGTTGTTACTGTTGTCACTGTTGTCACTGTCATCATCATCACCATCATCACCATCATCATCATCCTGGTGATGATTATGACAATGACAACTATGGTGGTGATGATGATGACAGCAACAACAACAACAACAACAACAACAATGAAAGACATCCAACAGCCACTTTGTCTATCAGGCAAGAGGTAAAAGGAGGATGAAAACAACAATGATGAAGACGATAATAATAATAATGAGTCCCCCTCCGGGGGTTGAGAAGAGCGGGGTAAACTGCCGAAATAAATAAATAAATAAATAAATAATAATAATAGAGCCCTGGATGATGACAATAATGGCTATTTATTTATTTATTATTTCGATTTATATACCACCCTTCTCAAAAGGCTCAGGGTGGTTCACAACAATGAACAACACAATCACAACATGCTTAAAAACATAATAAAAACAGATTAAGACCAGAGTAGAAATTACAGCCTTAGAGATCGAACGCCTGTCGGAACAGGTTGGTCTTATAGGCCCTCCGAAAGGCCTGTAGATCAGTTATTGTAGCGGTATCTGGAGTTCTGGGACTCCAGATACCGCTACATTATTGCTCGTGCCTCCTCCGGGAGAGCGTTCCACAGGGTAGGCGCTACTACAGAGAAAGTGCGCTGCCGCGTCGAGGACAGGCGGCAGATCTTGAGTGATGGAACCTCCAATAGGTTTTGATCCATGGACCGTAGTGGTCTCTGGGGAATGTGCAGGGAGAGGCGGTCCTTCAGATACACTGGCCCCAGGCCATGCAAGGCCTTAAAGCTTAGCACCAGCACTTTGAGGGCAATCCGGTACCCGATGGGGAGCCAGTGCAACTGCTGCAGGACTGGTGCGATGTGGCACGATAGTGTCACTCCAGCCAGCAGTCGAGCCACAGCGTTTTGCATCAGCTTCGGTTTCCAGATTACTGACAAAGGAAGGCCAATGTAAAGGGCATTACAGTAGTCCAGTCTTGAGATGACCGTGGCCTGGATTACCGTGACTAGGTCGCCACCTGAAAGGTAGGGCGCCAGCTGCCTTACCTGGCGCAGATGGAAAAATGCTGCTCTGCTCACACTGGAGACCTGAGCCTCCATCGTCAGCAGAGGGTCGAGTTGGACTCTCAGGCTTTTAACCAGAGGTGACAGACTAACCACCTCACCATCCATTATTGGCAACCGGAGCTCGCCCCCCCCCCCCCCGACGACCCAGCCACAGGACCTCCGTCTTTGACGGGTTCACCTTCAACCTGTAGCCACCCAGTCACGGCTTCCAGGCACTGATGGAAATAATCGGGTACAGAGTCCGGCCGGCCTTCCATCGTCAGCACCAACTGGGTGTCATCAGCGTACTGATGACACTCCAGACCAAAACTACGCACCAGCTGAGCAAGTGGACACATATAGATGTTAAATAATAGAGGAGAGAGGATAGCCCCTTGGGGGACCCCACAATTAAGGGGGACCCTTTCGGAGACCATCCCTCCCCTCTCCACCCGTTGTCCCCGATCCTGGAGAAAGGAGGCCACCCATTTAAGGACTGACCCCCTCACTCCCTTATTATTATGATGACGATGACTATCAGTGTCATATTATTATTATAGTCATCATTATTATCCTCCTTTTATCTCTTTCTTGATAGACAAAGTGGCTTTTAGATATTGAGAAGACGCGCCTGGGAACATTGGCTTAGAATAGGAACAAGGACGTGACATCTCTTCCCAGGGGACTTCTTCTTGCCTTCCCATAGAGAACTGGAACTCCCAAGGACCAAACCAGTCACTTTAGATAACTCAAACAGGCTTTATTGTTCACAAAAGGAGTTATCTTGTTGAGGTACTAAACTTAGTTCTCCAAACAGGGGAAAAATAAAATATACATTACAGTTCTTTAGTTGTTTGGGTCCAGGAAGCTTTCAGCCGGATGGCTTTCCAAATTCTCTCTCTCTCAATGGCTTTGAGGTGAGAACTCTCTTAGCCCCAGTCAAATGGCCTATATTGAAGGCACAGAGCCTTCCTCTTGGTGCCAAATGACCAGTTGAAGGCGCTTGAGATTCCACAGTCCCATCCAGGTGTGCTGGATATGCAGAATGAATCCAAGATATGAAGAGTTGGTGCTAGAGAATGCCTGACTGAGGCCTGGCTGGCAAACCCTCTAACACGTCCTCTTCTGTAGAGATGCAGGCAAAATCTAAAGAGAAAGCTAGATTTCCAAAGTCTCAAGGGGGAGGAAAAACAAACTTAACGATGATTGACAGCTCTAAAGAACCAATCAATGTAACCAATACTTAACAACACTAAACAGACTAGCTGAAACATAATCCAATAGTTTAAACCTTGCAACTTAAAGTCTTATACACAGGTGGCATCAGCCACGCCTTCACAGATATCTCTCGTTGTTGTTCTTATTGCTATTGTCATCAGCACTATCATCATAATCCTCATCCTCATTCTGGTTATGATGGCGACAATGGCGACGACGACGACAATGATGACAGTGACGACAGCAACAAGAGACACCGGAGAGCTACTTTGTCTATCAAGCAAGAGATAAAAGGAAGATGATAATAAGAGTAATAGAGCCCAGGATGGTGCCCCTTGGATGTCTCTCAGACACAACTCCCAAGATGATGCAAATGTATTCCTTAAGTATTTGGGATTATGTATTCCTAGACCTGGAAGGACAGCTTAATAAAGCAATGTTGGAATGCGCCGTCAAGTTGCCTGTTGACTTAAGGCTTTCGTAGGATTTTCTGAGGCAAGCAATACTCAGGGGTGCTTCTGCCAGTTCATCCTGCCAGACATTGCTTACAGCGATTTATTTATTTATTTATTTATTTGTTTATTTATTTATTTGTTAGATGTATTGGCCGCCACTCCCAGCCGTCTCGGGGCGGCTTACATCAAGCACCATAATAAACAACAAATCTACAACAGCAATAAAACCACAAGGATAAAACAATTTCTAAGAGATAACACAAGTCCTAGGGGAGAGCACATTACAACTCAAAGGCCTGCCGGAATAGGGCCGACTGGCAGGCCTTCCGAAAAGCCAACAGATCACGCAAGGCCCGAACCCCCGGGGGTAGTGCGTTCCAGAGAACTGGAGCGATGATGGAAAATGCCCTTCTCCGTGTTGAAGTTAGGTGGTATTGTTTGACATTAGGCACGGTTAGAGGATTCCCCTCTTCAGATCTAAGTGTTCTCATGGGACAGTATGGGGTGAGCCAGTCCCTCAGGTACACTGGCCCCAGACCATACAAGGCCTTAAAAGTCAAGACTAACACTTTGAAGGTGATCCGGTACTCAATAGGAAGTCAGTGCAGTTCCCGCAGAATAGGTGTCATGTGGCATCTCGCAGGAGCTCCTGCGAGCAACCGAGCTGCGGCGTTCTGCGGTCACTGACAGAGGCAGGCCAATGTAGAGAGCGTTACAGTAGTCCAACCTTGATATGACCGTGGCCTGGATCACCGTGGCCAAGTCATGCTGAGACAAGTAAAAGGCCAGCCTCTTAGCCTGGCGAAGATGGAAAAACGCCACTCTGCTGACAGCGGAGATTTGCGCCTCCATTGACAGCAGAGGGTCCAGAACAGGGGTACTCATTAGGTAGCTCGGGAGCTACTAGTAGATCTTCGGCCCTCTTTCAGGTGATCTTCGGGCCTCACCAGCCTGATGGGGCGCTCCTGCCATGCGCGTGCACACCCTGTGCGCACACACACTCCTGCTGCTGGCTTCTGCTCTTGCGGTGCTTCTTTCGCCTGCGGGGCATTGCAGGAAGAAGGAAGCATGAGGCGGGGCCTCTGGAGGGAGCACCCTGCCTCTCTCTCGTCCAGAAGCAGCTGTGCAGCCTCCGTTGCCGGCAAGAAAGGCAGGGTGGAGTGCTCCCTCTGGATGCCCCGCCTCGTGCTTTCTCCTTCCCGCAGTGCCCCGCAGGCGGAAGAAGCAGCAGGAGCGCGTGGCAGCGGGAGCGCGCGGGAGCACGCGGCGGCGGGGGCAGGTAGATCTTTTGGACTTGGTTGCTTTAAGAGTAGCTTGCATGCTGAAAAAGTGTGAGCTCCCCTGGTCCAGAAGAACTCCCACGCTTTTTACTGAAGACGACGGGCATAACGCCACGCCGTCCAGGGTTGGAAGCTGGACATCCCTACCGCCTGGACGACCCAGCCAGAGGATTTCCGTCTTCGCTGGATTCACCTCCAACCTACTGGCTCGCAGCCATCCAGTAACGGCTTCGAGGCAGAGATGGAAATTATCGGGTCCTGTTTCGGGCCTGCCCCCCATCCTCAGATTGAGCTCGGTGTCATCAGCATACTGATGACATTCCAGCCCAAAGCTACGCACCAGCTGAGCAAGTGGTCGCATATAGATGTTAAATAATAGAGGGGAGAGTATGGCCCCCTGAGGAACCCCACAATTTAGTGCCCTCCTTCCTGCCCGCCCACCACCTTGCCTCCTCCTTCCTTCCTTCCTTCCTGCTATGGAGAACGATTGGAGGAGCGGCGACTTTGGAGTGCCTGCCATCCCGGGAGGCGATCCGGGCCTGCAGCGGGAGCAGTCGGCGACCTGCGGTGGCTGATTGCCCTGGCGACCCGGAAGATTCGATCATCTTCCGGGTCACCAAGGTAATCAGCCGATTGAGAACGCCTCTGACGGAACGGCTGGGGGCGAGAGTGGGCGGAGGCCTGCAGCATCCGATCGCCTGCTGCTCTGCTCTGCTGCAGCGGCGGCTGGGTCCACTTTGTCATCCTCTGGGCTGGGTCCATTGGGCCATTCCATCTTGGGATCCTTCCTCTCTTGAGGATGTCAGCCTCCATCTTGGTTCACACCTTGTCTTCTTGAATTTAATTTCATTTTATTTTAGTGGTTTTTATTATTATTTTATAATAATTTTATAAAAATAATATAATAAATAATATAATGTTATATTATTTCATAATTTCAATATATTATAATGTGTGTGTGTGTATATATATATATATATATATATATATATATATAATCTATGTATATAATAAAAGTCAGTGTTTGCGGCTGAGTGGTAGGAGGAATATGTGGCAGCGTTTCGATTGGCTGCCACTCTGGGATTATTTGCATAAATGGCTCTGACTGGCCAGCCACCCAACATTCCAATACTCTAGGCAGCACAGAGAGGAAGGAAAGGGCCTGAGGCAAGCATAAATGGCTGGAGTTGAAGTTAGCTAGTTGACAGTTTTTTTCTGTTGGAAATGGAATGTTCAGTACCTTCACCAACACTGCAGCCCCTATACATAGAGGGAAAATGAAACGCCTTAGGCAGTCAGCCACTGCGGCCCACAGCAATGTCGGATCAGGACCAAACTTGGCAAACAGGGGACCATTGGCCCACTTCACAACCTGGTGTGGTTTGGAGCAGGCTGGGCCACGAATGATGGGATTTGCAGTACCTTCACCTCATTCACTTCCCAAACAACACTGAAACCCCCCTATACATCACAGACCAGGCCCAAGATTGACAGCAAGGCTTCCTCGACTTGATTTTCCTGACTAGGCCTCAGCTCATGGGATATTGTTAGGCTTCCTCAACTTGGTTTTCCTGACTAGGCCCCCAACAATGACAGAACAAGACCAAACTTGGCGCACAGACCCCCCAAGATGCACCCTACATCCTGGTGCAGTTTGAAGGAGGATGGACCATGGATGATGGGACTTGCAGTACTTTAATTCACTTCCTTAGAGCACTGTGGCCCACACCAATGACGAACTATGCCACACAATGCCTTTCTCAAATATCCTGGGCACCGCCGGGTCCCCAAGCTAGTAATATAATAATTATGATATTAATACTAATAATATATGATTATTTCTTGATATATTAATATGTTACTATTAATGATGTGTAATATATAGTAAATATAGTAAATAAATAAATAATGTAGATTAGAATGTGGATCAGCCTTTAGGTGCGGCCCTCCATAATATTTTTTGGCTCTTGTGTGGCCCCTTGGACAAAAATAATTGCCCACCCCCGGCTTATGGTGATCCCATGGGCTTTCCTAAATAAGGAATGCTCAGCAATGGTCTGAGCAATTATTTCCTCTGAAATGCAAGCTTCAGCAGCTGGGATTCCTTAGCGGTCTCCCATCCAAGTCCTAACCGGGGCCGGCCCTGCTTAGCTTCCGAGATCGTATGGCACTCCGAACCCCAAGTAACCACTGCCGATTGAAGTAGCATCAAAGTGCCAACCTAATATCCCCCTGAAGCTTGTTCAAACGCTACATATCAATGCTAATTACAGCTGCAGGAAATCAATACCTGCATTGATAATCCTGTCCTCCCATTTAGCATCCTGCCGGTGGCAAAGAGTCCAAAGGAACCGTCAGTCCCGGTTGTGCATTTGCAGCTTGTCTTTGCACGCGGCCCCTTCGCAAAGCTCTGCCAGGCTCAGGAGTGCGGAGAATGGCAAAGCAGCTTTCCAGGTGCCTCTTAAAAACTGTAAACATGGCTGCTTTCCCAAATGGGCCTCTCTCCAGGAAGAAGAAGAAGAAGAAGAAAAATCCCTTTCAGGAACCTCTCTCATAACATCTCTAATGGAGGCATAAATTAGCCCTGAACTGGCAGATGGATATATATGTGTTATGGCATTGCAAATGGATCTCAGCAGGGACTCGTGCCTGAAATCTGCCTCTTTCGGGACGTAATTCCTGAAAGCATGTGCTGCATTTACTAAAAAGGACATTAAAGCAAGAGGGCTGCGTGTGTGGCATGAAGGCACGACTCAATGCGCTGGGTGCGCAATTAACCCGACATCCAATTCTATAGATGTCAACTCAATACAGTGTCCCATTCAACTCGTTGGCATTCATGAGGTACATCTGTAACTGTAGGATTAATGCAGTTTGACCCCACTTTAACTGCCCTGGCTCAAGGAGATGGAATTCTGGGAGTTGTAGTTTTACAGGGGCTTCATCCTTCCCTGCCCAAGAGTACCGGTGCCTCACCAAACTATAAATCCCAGGTTTCCATTGCATAACTCTCATGATTCCATGACAATTGAAGTGGTGTCAACCCACATTCATTCTACAGTGCAGATGCACCCCCCATGAACCCTAGGGAATGGGACTTAATTGTATTGATTCCACAGTGCGGATGCACTTTTCGTTTCCCCAATTTCATGACCCTGCATAGAAGTCGGAAACTGCAGAGTATCAATAATCTGAACTTGGGTCTCCATTGATCAGCCTGTACGCTTGAAGTTGCTTTGTGCATGTTTCCACATACCGTACTTGGAGAAAATGCCACCCACCTTCCATGTAGGTGAAACGTCAGGAGAGAATGCTTCTAAAATATGGCCAGACAGCCCAAAAAACCTGCAACAACCCAATGATTCTGGCCATGAAAGCCTTTGACAATATGGTGGAATCACGGTCCTTGCCAAATATGAAATATATTCAAGGTTTGATAATATTATGAGGACAGTGTTCAACACTTTGGGTCACTTTAGCAAAGTTTCAGAATGAAACACGTATGGAGAAGTGTGAAAAAGTTCCCCAAACTTTGATTTTGTTTGTTTGTTGGTTTGTTTTTGTTTGGTTCCAGAAATCCCATTTTATTTGTTGGTACAGGTTTGGGGTCATTTTGGTCTCAAATGATCCACAGCTGGATAAAGCCTCACACAAACTAGATCCCCATCCTGACATTTACAAGAACTTTATCAGCCCAAATGTTCTGGCTCCAGTTGATATCGAGGTGACCCCACCCTTCCTCAGGGTTCTGTGAAAAAACACCCTTATGATCTATACATCCCAAAGTCCTGCACCCTGGAGAGGGGGGGGGTTCACCTTGTGCTAATCTCAAGGAGCCCCAGAAAGGCAAGATGGCTTGGGGCAGGGCTGTCCAACTGGCGGCCCCGGGGCCGGATCCGGCCCCGTAGCCTGTTGGACACGGCCCCCACCTATGCCCTCCGCCGCCATTTTAAAATTTTAAAAAAAAATCAATTTTTTTTTAAAAAAATGGCGGCGGGGGGCCGGGGGGGGGGGGGGGGGGGGGCCGGGAGGAGGAAGAGAGCTAGCTCCTCCTCCTTTTCGGTGCCCCCCTCTTCACCTAGGGTGGGGAGCCACCGAAAAAGGGCAGAAGGCGGCGCCAAGAGCAGCGCGTCACAGGCCTGGCGTGACGTGCTGCCCCTTGGCGCCGCCTTCTGCCCTTTTTCGGCGGCTCCCGCCCCAGGTAGGAGGGGGCGCCGGGGAGAGGCGGCGGCGCCAAGAGCAGTGCGTCACAGGCCTGGCGTGACGCGCTGCCCCTTGGCGCCGCCTTCTGTCCTTTTTCGGCGCCCCCCTCCCTTCCTAGGGCGGAGGGGGGGCGCCGAAAAGGAGGAGTAGCGGCGCGCAAGAGCAGAGCGTCACAGGCCTGGCGTGACGCGCTGCTCTTGGCGCCGCCTACTCCTCTCCCGCGCCCCGCCCTAGGAAGGGGGGCGCCGAAAAGGAGGAGTAGGCGGTGCCAAGGGGCAGCACGTCACGCCAGGCCTGTGACGCGCTGCTCTTGGCGCCGCCTTCTGCCCTTTTTCGGCCGTTTTAGGAGGGGCGGGGCCTGGGGTGGGGGCGGGGCCTGGGGGCGGGGCCTGGGGGTGGGGCCGAGCGGCCCCCTAGGTCATCAGTGACCTCTTATCCGGCCCTGGACCCCATAGAAGTTGGACAGCACTGGCTTGGGGTCTGTAATTCACTTCTACCTCCAAGGACAAGACTTTTCCTCAGCACATGCTTTCCAGTTGATCTTTCTCCCAACTTCCAAGGACTCTCTAAAGCAGTGTTTCCCAACCTGGAGGTCGGGACCCCCAGGGGGGTCGCAAGAGGGTTTCAGAGGGGTCGCCAAAGACCATCAGAAAACATGTATTTCTGATGGTCTTAGGCAGTCCTTTGGCAGAGAAGGTTGAAGATCTCTCTGCCTCTCTTTCTTTATGGAAACAGACTGCGAAATCTCCCACCTAAAGCTTTCCTCTGCTGTGATTGGCAGGCCTCCCTGCCAAGTGGAGGGCTGTTTCTGAGACTCCCAAGTGGGGATGGGAGAGCAGGCGTGCTCGACGCATGGTAGCATGATGCACATGTGTGGGTGAGGGAGAGCGTGAGAGCTGGGATGGAGGCTCACGCCAGCTAGTCCCTGCAAAGCATGAGGGTTCTGTGTAGGAAGTTTGACCCAATTCTATCATTTGTGGAGTGCAAGGGGCTCTTTGATTGGAGGTGAACTATAAATACCAGTAACTACAACTCCCAAATGTCAAGATCTATTTTCCCCAAACTCCACCAGTGTTCACATTTGGGTATATTAAGGATTCGTGTCAAGTGTGGTCCAGATCCATCATTGTTGAGTCTATAGTGTTCTCTGGATGTAGGTGAACTACAACTCCCAAACTCAAGGTCATTGCCCACCAAAACCTTCCAGGATCACAGGAGATTTGCGTACCAAGTTTGGTTCAATTCCATTGTTGGTGAGTTCAGAATGCTCTTTGGTTGTAGGTAAACTATAAATCCCAGCAACTACAAATTCCAGTTGACAAAATCAACCCCCCAACCAAAAAAAAAATAGTTATGAAGTAGCCATGAAAATAATGTTATGGTTAGGGGTCTCCACAACATGAGGAACTGTATTAAGGGGTCGCAGCATGAGGAAGGTTGAGAAGCACTGCTCTAAAGACTTGTTCTCATGAACTTTCCCCATAATTCAATGACTCCAGCTCCTGATTCCTAATCCCAACACTTATGGACTTCTCTCATGAATGTAATAAACTTTATATCTCTTTGGGGGTGAAGGGAGGGGTGATAAAAAGGTGATATACTTTCCTTACATGTCAAAATGTACCTCTCTGCATGACCCCTGATTTTTCCTAATGTGTTTTTCATGTCTATAATATTTGAAAATTGAGGCCACATCTTGGCCAGCTCTCTGGATGAGGCTGATAGCTGCATCCCTGACCTGTGACTCGTTTCCCCCCCCCCCCTCCATTCACTGCCCTCTTGCATGAACATAGTTGGGCCAGGTGCTTATTTTGAAAAGGGTCTTTCCCCTTCTCACGCCTGGCCTGGATCAGTGTCCTGCTGGCTCGGAGATGGTTTTCGTCCCCTGCAGTGTCATATGATTGTTTTGCATACCTGAACTATATTTTCACAATGACCCTCCTTTCTAGCCTTGGAAACTGGAAACTGGTCAAAATAATTCTCATTGTCCCAGCCATCCAGTCAATATTGCACCTTTTTATATCTTCCTTCCTGCCACAGGAAGGAAGAGAATAAGGACAAAGACCTTATCTTACACCCCAGGATCATGGCAAACTGGAATTCTCTTTGTTTACCCTCTATTTTACTGAAACCCACATAAAAAGGATTTTTGGTCTGTGCTTGGCCAAAGAGGAAATCATGGATTAAGGCCTTTGTCTGCAACCCAGAAAAACCAGTTTGGGAGGTCTGGGCTAAAGCCTAGCCAAATGTCACACCCAGAACCACCCTTTTCTCTCATCATTCCTCCTTCTTCGCCCTCATTGGCTGAGGCCACTCTCAAAGAACCTCCTGTGCCCCTCCTGATCTGCCAATCATCAGCGGGCCAGCCAGGGGGGCGGGAAGAGGGAAAATTGAATTTGTAACCCTATAAAAGGCATATTTTACCAATGTAACTCCATGTAGCATGGGCGAATGATTGCGGCTGTCATCCTTTCCAGCTAAACTGAATAAAACCTCAATGGCACCCTCTTCAGGCTTCGTGAGATCTGTTAATTGAGGCATTTTAGGGAAAATATGGGATTGGTTGCTTCCTTTCTCACCAGGTTTTGACATGGGCCCTCTTTGATAGGTCTAACTGGCCTGCCTTCATGGCAAGGCCCCCTAAATTCTGCTCGGAAACACAGTTGCCATTTTGAGTGATCTTCACCCAAATAGTGCTATATTTGTGGCATGCTTAGGAGAGAGAAAATGAAGGAAATTGACCCCTGGGGAAGCCCCCCACAACCAGGGTCACGTGAGGACATGGAAAAGAATCCCAAAAGCCTCCTAAGGTCACTTGAAGCATACAAAGAACTTTGCCTACAGGCCTGAAATCATCCAGTAATGGCCTTTAAATTTGCTTGAGGCCCAAATTAACTCCAACTCTATCTCTGTGAGCATCGCTTTATGCCTTTGCAAGACAATGATTCTCCAGCTCCAGAACATGGAGTTGTGGAAGCCACCGTACATTCATGTGTCAGCTTAGGTTTTTAGAGGTCTAAAGTGAAATGAAAGGCACCTTTGGAAACTCCTGCCGGACCAAAATAGCAAAAGCTATTGCTTGAATCGAGGTCGAGTGAAGTTTCCAAGTCTGAAAAAACACTGAACGCAAATCTATGGATTTCTCTTTGGGCGACACATTGCCAAATGGATTCCCAGAACCAAAGGACTATAAAATGGGAAGGGAACTCGATGCCATCATTGCAATCAGGGATGGGCAAATGGATATATGGCCCTGGAATCACTTATCGGTCCCCCAAAGCCTCAAACTTTCAAAAAAAGACCCACAGGTTTGGAACCATCTTTTATTTGATCCATTTTGAAATCCTCTAACGTGCAGAAATATTGCTAATTGAAAACCTTTCCCAATACCCCGCCATGACGGCTTGAAATATAGTCGGCACTGGCAAATGGGGAAACACATGCGTCCCACCCTTACAACCACCCCCAAACCCTCCAAGCACTTGGTTTCTTCTGTAGCCCCATAAAATATATTTATTGATTTAGTTTATATCCCATTTTTACTCGCTGCATGGATTGCAAGGCAGCTAAATCAATTTATTTCACTGTTTTGAGTGGAACTAAAGAGAAATGCTCTTCTCTTTAGCACTGTTTGCTGCTTTGAGGCTCTGCTAAGAGAAAAACAATAGCAACAACAACAACAATTCCAAGTGTTGACTCTGCAAGAAAGCAGACAAAACAATAGATCACATCCTCAGCTGCCGCAAGAAGATCCCGCAGACAGACTACAAGCAGAGGCCCAACACCGTTGCGGAGCCGGCACAAATTTAGGGGGGTCCTGCCTCAAGGGCAGAGACCCTACGTTCCTCTAAGGTGAGGGTTCTTGATGGAACAAAAAAACCTTGGCGGCAATCCAAGCGCCTAGGAAAACCCCTAAACCCTCAGAAGAGTATCTTACCAAGATCCGGAAGTGTGCCAACGAGAGAGTTCTGTCCCAGCTGAGAAAGGATGACAGCAGCAATCATTCGTCATGCTGACATGTTTATTGCAAAATTCTCCAGTATCTTAATACATTTTCCAAAGCAGACAGTTTTGAAATCTCCCGCCCGCCTGCCTCAATTGGCTGTGGATCTGAGCCAATGGGAAGAGAGAGGGGGGAAATGGATGGAACAATGAGGTCGGAGCTTGGGTAACGAGATGGTGACATGCTTATGAGGATTTTTATTGACAAGGGAAGACCCCTGGGTCCTGCAACCGTTGTCACCTATTGTGCTGATTTTGAGATAAATGGTTTTCCTGGTTGCACGAACACAGGATTTTGTGAAGTAAATGTGTACGGTAAATAGGATGCATGGTGGTCATCATCCCAGGTTTCAGTCCTGAGGAAATGGCCCTTTTGATTTATAATGCACTTTGCCAGATGACCTGTAGAGTTCTGACAGACAGAAGCCTCAGAGATCAGAACATCCATAGAACCCTTTGTGATTTTCAGCTGCTTAGAAAGAAAGTAATTATCACCTCTGTCCTGCAGATGGTTCCTGGGATTTTCCATGTATGAGTCATGTCTGTGTGGTCAGTTTTGCTATCTTTTAAAATGTTCTGTTGCCTCAGGAGAGTCCTTGGTTCTAGCACACGGCTGTCCAACTTCTACGGGCCCAAGGGCCGGGATTCCGGTCACTGATCACCTGGGGGGCCGAAGGGTCTGCCCCTCCCCCGGCTCCACCCCCACCCCTCCCCCAGCTCCGCCCCCTCTCCGGCTCCACCCCCTCCCCAGCTCCAATTTACTTACAATTGACCTTGAGTTGTGGAGTTGTAGTTCACCTCCATCCAGAGAGCACTGTGGACTCAAATAATGATGGATCTGGACCAAACTTGGCATGAATACTCAATATACCCAAATGGGAACACTGGTCGATTTGGGGGAATGTTTCCTAATACCTTTGAGTTATTTGAGTCCACACTCAAATTGGGACAAACCCAAAAAAACCCAAACACCTCAATGCCGTCACAGGGCTTGATGGGGCCTCCTTTCCCAGAGGCGGGTGGAGGAGGCCCAAAGAGCTCCCTCCCTCCCTGAAGGGAAAACAAGCCGCGGGGGCAGGCGGAGGAAGGGAAGGAAGCGTCACCAAGGAAACCGCTGCTGAGGGACCCCTCCCCCCCACTCACCCACCGTCCTGCTTTCACTCGAGCCAGGCCCTTACCATACTGCGGGAGCCACAGGGCCGAAGCACCAACGCCGCCGCCATCCCCGAAGAGCCCCGCTGGAGCCGAGGCCAAGCTCAGGCCGGGCGCGGCGGCTCTCCCAACCGCGGGGCGGGAAGTGAGGGCCATCCACAGGAAGAGGACGGAGCCAGGAGGGGCTTTCCTGCCTCACTCCCCTCCTCCCTCTCTCTGAGGGAATGGGGGCTGGCCTGGAAGCAGCCGCCAGGAGGAAGAGGCGCGCCCAGGCCGGCCGCAAATCCCGCGGGGACCAAGATTTCAGCAGCTATTGCGAGACTACGCAGCCACAGACGGGATTTCGGCCTCCCTCGAAATTCCGTCTGTGGCCGCGTAGTCTCGTGATGTTTGCCTAAACCCGGAAGTAGGTATTTTTATTTATTTTTTAAAAAATATATATTTTTAATTTGTATTTTATTAAAACAAGTTAGGGGGCCGCAGGGAAGGGGCTCGGGGGGCCGTGTCTGCTTTGGAAAATGTATGGACCGCCCTGTTCTAGCATATGGAAGGTCTTTGGTACTTAGTGAACTATAGTGAACTATAGATCCATGGGATGATTATGAAGCAAACTGAGTTCAGAAAAGTGGGGGAAGAATCTTTGATGCACTGGATTTGGGAAAAGTTCATGAAGATGAGTCCTTGGAGGTAGAAGTGAACTACAGATCCCGAGCTGTCCTGGGCCAGGCAAGGCCATCTTGCCTTTGTGGGGTTCCTTGGGATTAGCACAAGGCAAACCCCACCCCCCCCCACCCCCCAGGGTGCAGGACTTTGGAATGTATAGATCAGAAAGAAAGGGCCCTTGGTTTTTGACTATATTTCACAGAACCCTGAGAAGGGGGGGGGGGTCACCTCGATATCAGTTGCTCAGATGAGCCACTGAAACTTGTGCCACAAATCTGCCTGTGACAAAGAACTGGTGGGATCACAAGCCTGAAAAAGTTATTATTATTATTATCATTATCATTATGGAACTCCCATTGGTGCAATGGGTTAAACCCAGGACTGCTGACCGACAGGTCAGGGGTTCAAATCTGGAGAGAGTGGGTTGAGTTCCCTTTGTCAGCTCCATCTCCCCTTGCAGGGACGGGAGAGAAGCCTCCCAGAAAGATGGTCAAACATCAGGCATTCAGGGGTGTCCTGGGAAAGCTCCTTGCAGACGGCCAATTCTCTCGCACCAGAAGTGACTTGCAGTTTCTCAAGTCACTTCTGACACACAGGGGGAAAATTATTATGGCTTGCTGTGGGAAATGCAGTTTTTTGAGGGAATGGGGAACACTGACCCGTGATGTAGGGCAGATGCCACTCCGTGCAACTTCAGGCACTCCTAGGCATGACTGGTAAATCTCATTGAATGTCATTGATTAGGAAGGATAGGAGTTGCAGTCCAATCAAATCAGCCTCAAGGAAATCAAGGTTCAGTTTCAGAGACAGTGTTTTCGAGGCAGTTGATGCTGCAGCTGTGGTTGACCTGCTGCCTCCTTCTCTCCGCAGCCTCTCCCTCCATCAAGCTCCTGGTGGACGACCCCATCGTGGTGAACCCCGGGGAGGCCATCACGTTGGCTTGTGTCACCACGGGAGGAGAGCCGCTGCCGACGCTGAGCTGGGTGCGGTCGGTGGGCAACCTGCCGGAGAAGTCGTCCCTGAAAGGCGGGACGCTGACCATCCCCGCCATCACCTCGGAGGACGCCGGCACCTACAGCTGCATCGCCAACAACAATGTGGGGAACCCGGCCAAAAAGTCCACCAACATCATCGTCCGAGGTAAGAGCCATTCCAGAGGATGCCTGCCAATGCTAAAATCCCACTGGTGCCTTGTGTAGGTGTGAGTCCTCCTACACAAGGCACCAGAAGATGTAAACAAGAGGGCATTTGTGTTGGATAGGGCTTCCCCCAGGTGTTTTGTATTTCAACTTCCACAATTCCTAACAGCCGGTAGGAGTTGACGTCAGGCCCGGATCACCCATAAGGCCACACTAGGCCATGACCTAGGGGCGCAGCTGGGGGGGGGGGCGCCAGATCCGAACTCCCCAATTTTTTTAAGTCAATCTTCGGCGCGTGGTGAGGAGGAAGAGGAAGGCTCACCCCTGGGGGCGGGGCTTCCCTTTCTACTCCTCTGCGACACGCCCGGTGAGGAGGAAGAGGAAGGCTTGCCCCCCAGGGGCGGGGCTTCCCTTCTTCCTCTGTGACATGGGAGCGGGGCTTCCCTTCCTCCTCCTCCGCGATGCGCCCGGCTTCCTTGACTCAAGGAAGCTAGGCACGTGGCAAGGAGGAGGAGGAAGGAAGGGAAGGCTCGCTCCTGGGGTGTGCGGAGGAAGAAGGAGGTGCGCTGAGCCTCGAGGAGAAGAAGGGGGTGCGGTAGAGGTTGGTTTGGGGGCGTAATTCCAAAGTGTGGCCTAGGGCACCAAAATTTGTTAATCCGGGTATGGTTGAAGTCCAAACACCTGGAGGGAGGGCCGAAATTTGACCACAGGGGGAGCTGTTGCTTCACCATCCACTTGTGACACCGAATCCTTTGATGGAGTACTTCCTCATTCTTCTGCACGCAGCTGGAAGGTTTTATAGCATCGTAAATTAGTTACATTAGCCTCCCTGCACAAAGCGGTACCTAATTTCCTACTTGACAGATACAACTGTGTTTCAGGCTGCATAGGTCGACAGCAAGCTAGACTATAAATGGTCGGGAGTTCACTCCGACCCAGGCTGGCTTTGAACTCATGAGCCTCTTATTTCAGTAGTGATTTAATGCAGCTGGCTACTAACTAGTTGCCCACACAGAGCAGGCTAGAGTAACAAATGAAATACAACAGGTGCTAGAAAATATAAACAGTAGGCTGTAGACCATATAAATTAATATCATTTTATAACAATAGAGCAGTCTTTCTCAACCAGTGTGCCGTGATGGACCTCCTGCTGTGCCACGAGAAAAGCTCTCTGCCCCCCTTCCTCCCCCCTCCTGCTGAACTCCTGCTGCTTGGGGGAGGAGGAGAGGAAGGGTCGGGCAGTGGCAAGCGAGCCTCCAATCCGCCATGACTCCCACCATGACTCTTGCCCCTCGCTCGCTGAAGCCGCGTGGAGGAGGAGCCTGCCCACTGAAGCCCGTCCACCGCTCATGCTCCTCCTCTGTAGGAGAGCTGAAGCTGGGGGGAGGGGGAGGGGTATGGCGTGGCCTGTAGGAGAACTGAAGCTGGGGGGAGGGGCATGGCGCAGCCTGACTCCACCCCCTCCCCGGCTTTGGCACTCCCAGAAGCTGCTCCCAGCAGGCCACCAACCCCCAGCCGTTCTTTACTGTGTTAGAGTGTCATTTTGTGTCATTTTGGTTGGTGGTGTGCCCCGTTTTTTTTATGTTAAAAGTGTGCCGCGGCTCAAAAGGTTAGGAAACACTGCAATAGAGGAACCGCTATATAGAGAGAGAGACACTCATCACAATTGGTAGACTCAAAAATTAGTCCAGTAGTCCACCAATAGTCCAAGGTAACTCCAATTGGAGACAATATCCAGGGTGAATCCAATTGGTATAAATCCTAGGTCAACAGTCTACAAAATCACTCGATAGTAATCCAAAATAAAGATCCATATGTGGAAGATAAACAAGGACGTGAGGAACCGCAAATCCGCGTTCCATGCAAATGCGTTATAACCAGGGGCCGATGGCATACATTGGATTTATACCAATTGGATTTACCTTGGATATTGTCTCTAGTATATTTCTGGATACCACAGACTTACCTTCTTTGGACCACACTTTTGGCTCATGAACTTGGACTATTAATGGACTACTGGACTAATTTTTGAGTCTACCAACGGTAGGGTGGTCTCTCTATTGATGAGTGTCTCTCTCTATATATAGCGGTTCCTCTATTGCAGTGTTTCCCAACCGCTGTGACGCGGCACAGTAGTGTGCCGTGACGGACCTCCTGCTGTGCCGCAAGAAAAGCTCTCTGCCCCCCTCCTTCCCCCCTCCTCCTGCCGAACTCCTGTTGCTTGGGGGAGGAGGAGGAAGGGCCGGGCGGCGGCAAAGAAAAAGAAGAAGGGGCCGGGGTGCCACCTCGTTTGGCCATTTCCCCAGCCAGCCTCCGATCCGCCATGACTCCCGCCATGAATCTGGCCCCTCACTCGCTGAAGCCGTGCGGAGAAGGAGCCCCGCCCACTGAAGCCCGTCCACCGCTCATGCTCCTCCTCCTCTGTGCAGCCTGGCTCCGCCCTCTCCCCCGGCTTCCGCTCTCCCACAGCTTCTCCAGCCTTGAGGGGGCAGTGCCAAGCCAGCGGTGGCAGAGCCAGCACAATGCTGGCTTGGCACTGTCCCCTCAAGGCTGGAGAAGATGTGGGAGAGCAGAAGCGGGGGGAGGGGGGGCTCAAAAATGGTTGGGAAACACTGCTCTATTGTTATAATATAATATTCATTTATATGGTCTACAGCAGGGCTGTCCAACTTCTACCGGCCCAGGGGCCTGAATTCCGGTCACTGATTACCTGGGGGGCCGAAGGGTCTGCCTCCGCCCCGGCCCCGCCCCTCCCCCACCCTCCCCCGGCTCCAATTTACTTACAATTCATAAGAGGCATCCATACAATCAAATATAATCTTTTACTAAGGCGAAATGCAGGGTGGGAATTCATAAGGGCATCCATACACAATTACATAATAATAACATAAAGGTTAGCCTACCTTCCCAAACACGCAGGATCCAGGAGTAGCCGGACCACGAGCAGAGGCGACGACCGACCGAGGGCAGCAGCCGAGAAGGTCCAAATCGCGGAATGGAAGGGGGAGGCAGGGATTAAGTAGCCGAGATTTCCCTGGGAAAGGAGGGAGGATCGGAGAGACTGCGGAAGCCACACGGGATTTCGCTCTCAACGCAGGCATGATCTCGCGTTGAGAGCGAACCCATTGGCTTCCTTAGTCTCGCGATACTTGCCAAGGGCGGAACCCGGAAGTGGGTAATTTTAAAAAAATTATTATTTAATTAATTTTTATTTTATTTTATTAAAAAGCTTAGGGGGCACAGGGAAGGGGCTGGGGGCCGTCGCCAGTTGGACAGCCCTGGTCTACAGCCTACTGTTTATATTTCCTAGCACCTGTTGTATTTCATTTACTAACTAGTTGCGCCACAGCCTAGTCATGTATAGTCCTCTGTGGTTGAAAAGAGGCAGAAGTGTCCTGAAAGGAGGGAACTCCGACAATCGACCTCATCACATTGAGACATTTCCCATTCTTAGGATACTTCAACCTTCTTTCCAACATGGAGAGGCACGGAACTCATCACATGTTCTGAGGTTGAAAAGAGGCATATAAATGAATATTATATTATAACAATAGAGGAACCGCTATATATAGAGAGAGACACTCTCCTTTCCCTGAAAGGAGGGAACTCTGAAGACGGGCCAGCCATCCTATTTAGAACTCGTAATTCCTATCGTGCTTTTCTCCCATGGTTCCAACGAAAAAACAGGTGGGATGGGACCTCTCAAAGTTTCCCCTCCTGTTCCAGTGCCCAACCATCAGCAGTCTCTTGTTTCCTATGGGGTTCAATGCAGAACAATAGGATCCCACGAAAAGCAATGGTTCTCTAACCTGAAACATTGTGTCTTGTATCCCATGGCAGTGTTTCTCAACCTGGGGGTCG
This sequence comes from Anolis apletophallus, assembly GCA_030556195.1. Taxonomy (NCBI): domain Eukaryota; kingdom Metazoa; phylum Chordata; class Lepidosauria; order Squamata; family Anolidae; genus Anolis; species Anolis apletophallus. The sequence goes on from JARBWK010000021.1 coordinate 4,444,694, forward strand.
GGACCCCTGAGGGGGTCACGAGGGGGTGTCAGAGGGGTCGCCAAAGACCATGAGAAAACTCAGTGTTTTCTGTTAGTCATGGGGGGTTCTGTGTGGGAAGTTTGGCCATTCTATCATTGGTGGGGTTCAAAAGGCTCTTTGATTGTATGAGAACTATAAATCTCAGCAACTACAACTTCCAAATGCCAAGGTCTATTTCCCCCCAAACTCCACTAGTATTCACATTTGGGCATATTGAGTAGTCATGCCAAGTTTGGTCTAGAGATCCATCATTGAGTCCACGGTGCTCTTTAGATGTAGGTGAACTACAACTCCAAAAATCAAGGCCACTGCTCACCAAACCCTTCCAGTATTTTCTGTTGGTCATTGGAGTTCTATGTGCCAAGTTTGGTTCAATTCCACCACTGGTGGAGTTCGGAATGCTCTTTAATTGTAGGTGAACTATAAATCCCAGCAACTATGACTCCCAAATGACAAAATCAACCCTCCACCCCCAACTCTACCAACTTTAAAATTTGGGCATATTGGGTATTTGTGCCAAATTTCGTCCAGTGAATGAAAACACATCCAGCGTATCCTATATTTACATTACAGTTCATAACTATAGTAAAATTACAGTTATGAAGTAGCGACAAAAATAATTTTATTGTTGGGGGTCACCACAACATGAAGAATTGGATTAAGGGGTCGCAGCATTAGGAAGGTTGAGAACCACTGTCCTATGGTGTTTGATACAGAACAATAGAATCCAAAGTGGGGGGAAACAATTTTAATCTGGATCACTGCCTTGTATCCTAGGGGTTTTTGGAGCAGAACTATTCTGTCCCATGGAAATAAGTGGTTTTGACCTGGATCACTGTCTCTTGTATCCTATGAGGTTTGATGTAGAACACTAGGATCCCATGCAAAGCAATGGATTTAAATTGCATCACTGTCTCTTGTATCCTATGTGGTTTGGTGCAGAACAATATTATCCCATGGAAAGAAGTGGTTTTGACCTGGTGCCAGTCCCCTTGAATGCAAGAGGCTTTGGGCAAGGCAAGGGATTTCTTGGCTTTTGGATATTGTTCTTTCTTCTGATTGTGATATCGAGCAAGAATTTGGAGGTTGTGCTGTGAAGACAGACCAGTCACCCAAGGCGTGACCACAGGTCACGGGCTTCTGGACTTCCACGAGACGGCAGCAGGATCGGTCATTGCAGTGAAGAGCCTTGGATGACAATCAGCTGATCTCCATTTAAAGTTTATTTATTCATGATTAAAAAGGTTATTCCCGGGGCGTAGGGGCCCAAAGAGCAAAAGCGAGATAGCCGTTAGTCTTATAATTAGTCTAGGAAAAATATGGCACCAAAACGGAGGTGATCCATTGACCCGCGGATACGGAGGGACCGATGGGTTTCCGTATCCATGGTTCAGAGGAACGCAGTTTTGGCCTCCCCGGGACACTGTAAGCGCATCCTGGGCAAGCCGGCAGTGATCTGTAGCTTGGAAAAGGAAAGGTTCATGCTTGGAGAGAGTTGGAGACAGTAAAAGACACGATGTATCACTATGGAGAGGGGAAAGTTACATTTAAATGATTTTTTTATTGGGGGATTTGTTACAATGTTAGGGTCAGGGGAAGAAAGCAAAGTAAAGAAAGGCTGTTGGTTGAAGCTGCTGCTGTAGCCACACTCCCAACGATGCTGACCTAATGGGGCATCCAGGAGCTGTGGAACTCCCGGGTGCAGGGTAGATTAACTTGAACGCAGGGGGCCCTTGGTTATTCGCCCTCAATTACAATCAAAAATATAATACTGACCATGTGATGAATGTAAGAGGAATGTCTTACCAACTCCACCTGTGAGTGTGATGGGGAGGGAGAACGCAAAACAGGACTGCTGACGATATAAGTGGGGTGATTCCCTACTCTTAAAGGGATGGTCACCCCTGCTTTCCCTTCTCAATGTGATGAGGTCTGCAGAGAAGCCATTAAAGAAAAACGAGCTGGCTGGTAATGAAGACTAACACAAACAGCAGTGTGAAAATGCCAAATGGAATCAGACTCTATAGGCTTAGTGTTGTAGATCGAAGAAAACACCCAAAGTATGCAAAATATATCTCTATATTAACACATAAGTGTAAATCAACACATGGTATAACACATCAAACATACAATGATACAAAAAGAAGGAGGCGCCAGGTGGAATATACTCCCAAAAGTACTTGCCCTATGGCGAATGGTTGCTGGAAAGGTCCGCTCTCTGTGCCAAGCTGTATAGCGGCTCGGGTTCAGCGTGGGCCGATACCTGAGCAGGGAGAGGAGGCACTGAGTGATGACGCGTCACAGCGCCAGATGCGGCCGTCGTGAGATCAATAGTGACGCCAGCACGTTGGGAGTGGTATGCGGCAAACCTCCAAGCCTTCATGTGAAGAAGAAGCCACACCGCCTCTTCCTCCATGTCCAGTCTGGGGTAATTCTGCCCCTTTGGAGCATTGAAGCTCTTAATCGGACTGCTTTGTGTTTTTGTGAATCCAACCCACCCGCCTGTGATTCCATCACCCCCTCCCGCGTCGCTTCCAGGGATTCCCTACTATGGTTTTCGGCTCATACAGAGCACCACAGTGACGCGAGACCGCCAGGCTGGATTGATAGGACGCCCGGGATTCCCCTCGACCACACGGGGATTTCCCCATCCATGTTTTCATTCCTCTGGGGTATCCCGCATACCACTCCCAACGTGCTGGCGTCACTATTGATCTCACGACAGCCGCATCTGGCGCTGTGACGCGTCATCACTCAGCGCCTCCTCTCCCTGCTCAGGTATCGGCCCACGCTGAACCCGAGCCGCTATACAGCTTGGCACAGAGAGCGGACCTTTTCCAGCAACCATTCGCCATAGGGCAAGTACTTTTGGGAGTATATTCCACCTGCCGCCTCCTTCTTTTTGTATCATTGTATGTTTGATGTGTTATACCATGTGTTGATTTACACTTATGTGTTAATATAGAGACATATTTTGCATACTTTGGGTGTTTTCTTCGATCTACAACACTAAGCCGATAGAGTCTGATTCCATTTGGCATTTTCACACTGCTGTTTGTGTTAGTCTGCAGAGAAGCCGCCAGGTTTGGTGCTCAGAGATGCTCTGCAGTTGCTCTGGGAAGGCAGCACCTGAGATAACCTCCGAGCTCTTGCTGGATGCCTCCCGGCCGTATCCCCCTCGAAGATTAATCTCCCTGGACGGAGCAATTCATCTGAAATGCTTCCTCTGTAATCCAATATATCCATAACAATGGAGCACAGCCCCCCTTTTTTGGCGACGGGGGCTTTTTTAATAATAACTGGAGATTAATGAGACCTTGGGAGGGAGGCGCAGGATCCACCAAAGCCTTGGCCTGATTATGCTTTGGCAGCCGGAGGCACTGTTTGCACGTGATAATCCCGCACATGACGCGTGTCCTCCTCAGGTGGATGCGTCGGCACACAAGTGGGATCCCTCACAACAAGGGAGTTGCAGTGTGGAAAGGGCAAGATGCCTATTCCTGGATGACAATTCCCAGAATCCAGGCGGGGTATTGGGACAGATGTAGCTGGAATTGCAATGCCTGCGCCCTCAAGCCCTGATCTTCCAGAACTCTCTGTTCGTTCTCCCCACAAGGATGCATTAGCTCAGCTCTCACTGGACGGCTCCGTCTTTTTGGTCCCCTTCCCCAAATACCTTTTGCCCTAATGCAAGGATGAGGTTCATTCGGGCTACTGATGCTGTTGTTCTTTTTGTTGTTGTCAGGCCCGGATTACCCAAAAGGTCACCCTAGGCCAGTGTTTCCCAACCTTTTTTGAGCCGCGGCACACTTTTAACATTAAAAAAATCCGGGGGCACACCACCAACCAAAATGACACAAATTGACACTCTAACACAGTAAAGAACGCCTGGGGGATGGTGAGCTGCTGGGAGCAGCTGCTGGGAGTGCCGAAGCCATGGGAGGAGCCAGGCCACACCATGCCCCGCCCCCGCCCCCTGGCCTCAGTTCTCCCACAGCTTCGCCAGCCTTGAGGGGGCAGTGCAAAGCCAGCATTGTGCTGGCTCTGCCATCGCTGGCTTGGCACTGCCCCCTCAAGGCTGGCGAAGCTGTGAGGGCGCTTAAGCTGGGGGAGGGGCGGATCTAGGCCACGCCATGCCCCGCCCCTCCCCCCGGCTTCAGTTCTCCCACAGCTTCACCAGCTTTGAGGGGGCAAGCCAGCATTGTGCTGGCTCTGCCATCGCTGGCTTGGCACTGCCCCCTCAAGGCTGGCGAAGCTGTGAGGGCGGTTAAGCTGTGGGAGGGGGCGGAGCGAGGCCACGCCATGCCCCGCCCCTCCCGCCGGCTTCAGTTCTCCCACAGCTTCACCAGCTTTGAGGGGCAAGCCAACATTGTGCTGGCTCTGCCACCGCTGGCTTGGCACTGCCCCCTCAAGGCTGGCGAAGTGAGGGCGCGTTGCTGGGGGAGGGGCGGAGTCAGGCCACGCCATGCCCCACCCCTCCCCGGCTTCAGTTCTCCCACAGCTTCACCAGCTTTGAGGGGCAAGCCAGCATTGTGCTGGCTCTGCCACCGCTGGCTTGGCACTGCCCCTCAAGGCTGGCGAAGCTGTGAGGGCGCTTAAGCTGGGGGATCTAGGCCACGCCATGCCCTGCCCCTCCCCCGGCTTCAGTTCTCCCACAGCTTCACCAGCTTTGAGGGGCAAGCCAGCATTGTGCTGGCTCTGCCACCACTGGCTTGGCACTGCCCCTCAAGGCTGGCGGCTGTGAGGGCAAGCTGGGGGAGGGGGCGGATCCAGGCCATGCCATGCCCCGCCCCTCCCCTGGCTTCAGTTCTCCCACATCTTCACCAGCTTTGAGGGGGCAAGCCAACATTGTGCTGGCTCTGCCACCACTGGCTTGGCACTGCCCCCTCAAGGCTGGCGAAGCTGTGAGGGCGCTTAAGCTGGGGGACTGGGCGGATCTAGGCCACGCCATGCCCCGCCCCTCCCCCCGGCTTCAGTTCTCCCACAGCTGCACCGGCTTTGAGGGGCAAGCCAACATTGTGGTGGCTCTGCCACCGCTGGCTTGGCACTGCCCCCTCAAGGCTGGCGAAGCTGTGAGGGCGTTTAAGCTGGGGGAGGGGGGCGGATCTAGGCCACGCCATGCCCCGCCCCTCCCGCCGGCTTCAGTTCTCCCACAGCTTCACCAGCTTTGAGGGGCAAGCCAACATTGTGCTGGCTCTGCCACCGCTGGCTTGGCACTGCCCCCTCAAGGCTGGCGAAGCTGTGAGGGCGCGTAAGGTGGGGAGGGGGCGGAGTCAGGCCACGCCCTGCCCCCCCCCCCCGCTTCAGCTCTCCCACAGCTTCTCCAGCCTTGAGGGGCAAGCCAGCATTGTGCTGGCTCTGCCACCGCTGGCTTGGCACTGCCCCCAAGGCTGGCAAGGCTGGCGAAGCTGTGAGGGCTCCCACAGCTTCACCAGCTGAGGGGGCAGCCAGCATTGGCTGGCTCTGCCACCACTGGCTTGGCACTGCCCCTCAAGGCTGGCACGCAAGGCTTCAGTTCTCCCACAGCTTCACCAGCTTTGAGGGGCAAGCCAACATTGTGCTGGCTCTGCCACCACTGGCTTGGCACTGCCCCCTCAAGGCTGGCGAAGCTGTGAGGGCGGGGACTGGGGGAAGCTGGGGAGGGGCGGATCTGGCTCTGCCAGGCCACGCCATGCCCCGCCCCGCCATCCCCGCCCCTCCCGGCTTCAGTTCTCCCACAGCTTCACCAGCTTTGAGGGGCAAGCCAACATTGTGCTGGCTCTGCCACCACTGGCTTGGCACTGCCCCTCAAGGCTGGTGAAGCTGTGAGGGGCGCTAAGCTGGGAAAGGGGCGGAGTCAGGCCACGCCATGCCCCACCCCTCCCCTGGCTTCAGTTCTCCCACAGCTTCACCAGCTTTGAGGGGGCAAGCCAACATTGTGCTGGCTCTGCCACCGCTGGCTTGGCACTGCCCCCTCAAGGCTGGCGAAGCTGTGAGGGCGCTTAAGCTGGGAGAGGGGGCGGAGTCAGGCCACGCCTTGCCCCACCCCTCCCCCGGCTTCAGTTCTCCCACAGCTTCACCAGCTTTGAGGGGGCAAGCCAGCATTGTGCTGGCTCTGCCACCGCTGGCTTGGCACTGCCCCCTCAAGGCTGGCGCAGCTGTGAGGGCGCAAGCTGGGAGAGGGGCGGAGTCAGGCCACGCCTTGCCCCACCCCCCCCGGCTTCAGTTCTCCCACAGCTTCACCAGCTTTGAGGGGGCAAGCCAGCATTGTGCTGGCTCTGCCACCGCTGGCTTGGCACTGCCCCCTCAAGGCTGGCGAAGCTGTGACGGCGCTTTAGCTGGGAGAGGGGCGGAGTCAGGCCACGCCATGCCCCACCCCTCCCGGCTTCAGTTCTCCCACAGCTTCACCAGCTTTGAGGGGGCAAGCCAGCATTGTGCTGGCTCTGCCACCGCTGGCTTGGCACTGCCCCCGCAAGGTTGGAGCAGCTGCTGGGAGTGCTGAAGCCGGGGGGGAGGGGGCGGAGCCAGGCAGCATCATGCCCCCCTCCCCCTAGCTTCAGCTCTCTCACAGAGAAGGAGCATGAGCGGTGGACGGGCTTCAGTAGGCGGGGCTCCTCCTCCGCGCGGCTTCAACAAGCAAGGGGTGAGAGTCATGTCGGGAGTCATGGCAGATTGGAGGCTGGTTGGGGAAACGGCCGACGGAGGCGGTGCGCCGGTCCCTTCTTCTTTTTCTTCGCCGCCGCCCGTCCCTTCCTCCTCCTCTCCCAAGCAGCAGGAGTTTGGCAGGAGGAGGGGGGAAGGAAGGGGGGCAGAGAGCTTTTCTCGCGGCACACCTGATGATCACTCACGGCGCACTAGTGTACCACGGCACACTGGTTGCGAAACACTGCCCTAGGCCATGGCCTAGGGGCGCAAGCCAAGGGGGACGCAGTTCACAGGGACCCCAAAAGAATACGTTGAAACAAAACCGCAACGCGCAGCATGGAGATGACTCTCTCTCTCTCTCTCTCTCTCTCTCTCTCTCTCTCTCGGGAGGGCGGGGGGGAGAGCGCTGCAAGGGGGCGGGGGAGGAGGGAATGGCACCCTTTCCTTGCCATCGCCCCCACCCTCGTGTCAAGGAAGGAGGGCGCGAGGAGGAGGAGGCGGAGGGAAGCCCCTGGGGCTACTGCCGGGCATGTGCGGCACCCAGGAACATGGCGGAGGAGGCAGAGGTGCTCGCGCCTTCCTGCTGTGCATGCCCGGAAGTGGCCCCGAGGGCGGGGCTTCCCTCCTCCTCACGCCCTCCTTCCTTGAGTCAAGGAAGGAGGATGTGCCGCAAGGGCCCGGGGGCTTCCCTTCCTTCCTCCTCCACGCGCCCTCCTTCCTTGAGGCCCGGATTAACCCCTTTTGGCGCCCTAGGCCACACTTTGGAATTGCGCCCCCAAACCAACCTCTATCGCACCCCCCACCTCCTCCTCCTCGCGGCGCCGCGCCCCCTCCTTCCTTGAGGAGGGAGAGGGAAGCCCCACCCCCGGGGGGTGCAGGGAAGAGGAGGCGGCGGAGGGAAGCCCCGCCCCCAGGGTGCGCTGCGAGGAGGAGGAGGGAAGCTCCGCCCCCAGGGGCGGGGCTTCCCTCCTCCTCCTCACACCCTCCTTCCTTGACTTAAGGAAGGAGGGGCGCGGCACCACGAGGAGGAGGAGGTGGGGGGTGCGATAGAGGTTGGTTTGGGGGCGCAATTCCAAAGTGTGGCCTAGGGCGCCAAAAGGGGTTAATCCGGGCCTGGTTGTTGTTATAAGCATGTAGAATCATAGAATCCTAGAATAGGAAGAGACCTCGTGGGCCATCCAACCCCAACCCCATTCTGCCAAGAAGCAGGAAAAATGCATTCAAAGCACCCCTGACAGATGGCCATCCAGCCTCTCTTTAAAAGCCTCCACAGAAGCAGTCTCCACCACATGGTCGGGCTGCATAGGCCAACAGCAAGCTAGACTATTAAAGGTCGGGAGCTTGCTTTGACCCGGGTTGGTTTGGAACTCATGACCTCTTGGTCAGCAGTGATTTAAGGCAGAAGGCTACTAATTAGCTGCGTCACAGCCTGTTCGCAACCTTGATCGCGGATGGGTTGGTTTATGGTAAAATTTAATCTTAGATAAAGTCAAAAATGGCAAACCAGCCCAAAACGATGCGGCCTCTCCCATGGAGTAAAGTTCTCGCCTGAGGAAATTGTAAGGTCCAACGTCTCCTTTTAGTTTGAAGCTCCGCGGGGAATCCTCAAACCCTCTCGATCTCCATTGGGCTCCTTTCTTTCCCCCTCCTTCCAAGGATAGGATGAGCTTGGTCTTTGAGCCAAGAAAAAAAATTTCTGAGAGCTAGCAAATATAGACATACCAACGCCAGCTCCCTTTGGAGGCAGATTTCATGAGTCACGGCATCATAAACGAACCTCCTTGCATATTTATGCATAGCAACTCAAGCCTGGGAGCCCCAGGAGACCAAGCAAAAATATAATTAAAATTCCATCTTGGATATATATATATATATATATATATATATATATATATACACACACACACACACACACACACACACACACACCCTAATGAATTCCTCCAATGGTGAGAAGCAAGGGGAAGGAAATGGAAATGCCAGATCAACTCAGAGGCATCCCAGAAGCCTCAAAGACGACAGCTACGACTCTCGGCATCCGTTCTTTTTTCGTGAGTTTAGGGAGGAATTGGAAATAAATAAACACACGCAGGGCTCAAAACTCCCATGTGCAGCCTTGCAATGGGAAAACAAGCAACGTCCTTTTGGGGATGCTGCGCCAGGTCAGGATTACCCATAAGGCCAACCTAGGCCATGGCCTAGGGCAGTGTTTCCCAACCTTTTTTGAGCTGCGGCACACTTTTAAAATTAAAAAAATCCGGGGGCAGACCACCAACCAAAATGACACAAAATGACACGCTAACACAGGAAAGAACAGCTGGGGGATGGTGGCCTGATGGGAGCAGCTGCTGGGAGTACCGAAGCTGGGGAGGGGGCGGAGCCAGGCCGTGCCATGCCCCACCCCCTCCCCCCGGCTTCAGCTCTCCCACAGCTTCTCCAGCCTTGAGGGGCAATGCCAACACAGCAGGGGCAGAGCCAGCACAATGCTGGCCTGGCACTGTCCCTCAAGGCTGGAGAAGCTGTTGGAGAGCTGAAGCTGGGGAGGGGGCGGAGCCAGGCCGCACAATGCCCCGCCCCCTCCACCCAGCTTCAGTTCTCCCATAGAGAAGAAGCATGAGCGGTGGATGGGCTTCAGTAGGCGGGGCTCCTCCTCCGCGCGGCTTCAGCGAGCGAGGGGTGAGAGTCGTGGCGGGAGCCATGGCGGATTGGAGGCTGGCTGGGGAAACGGCTGAAGCAGGCGGCGCCCCGGCCCCTTCTTTTTTTCGCCGCCACTGCCTTCCTCCTCCTCTCCCAAGCAGCTGGAGTTCGGCAGGAGGAGGGGGAAGGAAGGGGGCAGGGAGCTTTTCTCGCGGCACACCTGATGATCGCTCACGGCACACTAGTGTGCCATGGCACACTGGTTGAGAAACACTGGCCTAGGGTGCAAGCCGGGGGGCATATCACGGACCAAAAAAAATAAAAATAAAAATGTTGAAACAAATCAAAACGCAACGCGCATGGGGATGAGGAAGGAAGGATACCGGAGGTCCTCCTTTTCGGCGGCGCCCCTGCCCCTTACTGAATACCAGCTCCTGCCTCTGCTATTGTTGCGCAAACAGCGTATACGCAGGGGCTCTCGACATTGGCGTCGACGTCCCTCCCCACCCCAGGCTCCGCCCTTCCCCACCCCCAGGCTCCGCCCCTCCCCACCTCCTCGCCGGATTGAAGGAAGGAGGGCGAGGCGAGGAGGAGAAAGAGGCGCCCTCCTGCAGCGCGTCCTGCGCGCCCCCCACCCCTTTTCGGCGGGGCTGGCGCGACGCAAGGGAAGAGGGGCGGCGGCGGGAGTCCTCTCTGCCTCCTCTCTGGCATAATGTGGCATGGCGACGCAAGGGAGGAGGGGCGGGCGCGCGGCTTCTTCCGCCTCCCTGGCTTGGCGTTGCCAGGCAGGGAGGAGGAGGTGGAGAAAGCCGCGCCGCCCCTCCTCCCTTGTGTCGCCACGCCACGCAAGGGAGGAGGGGCGACGGCGCGTGGCTTCTCTCCAAGACTCTGCCTCCTCCCCCTGCCTGGCGATGCCACGCCAGGGAGGAGGCAGAGAGAGTCCCGCCGCCGCCCTCCTCCCTTGCGTCGCGCCAGCCCCACAAAAAGGGGTGGGCGGCACGCAGGATGCGTGGCGGGAGGCGCCTCTTTCTCCTCCTCGCCCGCCCTCCTTCCTTCAATCCGGCGAGGAGGTGGGGAGGGGCGGAGCTGGGGGGTGGGGAGGGGCGGAGTCAGGAGCGGAGCCGATCCTCCCTCCTTCCTTAGAGCCGAGGGGAGCAGAGCAAAGGGAGGGGGCAGCCGCGCATGCGCCCTTTGTTTTTTTTTAATTTTTGGGGGGATTTTTTTTTAAAAAATTGGGGGTCTGGATCTGCTGCCCCCCCCAAAGTGCCGCCCAAGGCCATGGCCTCGGGTGGCCTTATGGGTAATCCGGGCCTGGCCCCGATCAAGGAGAAAAGAGGACATCCATTTCAGAATGGTCCCGCTAACCCCTGTCATGGCCAGACGGTGGGTTAACAATGCGTGGTCTACTGTATCAAAGGCTGCCGTGAGACCCTTGACCAAACTCTGCATAAAAGGCCCTCAGAAGCACTTTGTTCTCTGGTTGTGCAATTAAATCTGACCTCCCCCCCGGCATCCCCTCCCTGATACTTTGCATTGCCCTATCTACCGTGTTTCCCCGAAAGTAAGACAGCGTCTTACTTTCTTTTCCCCCCGAAAAGTCCCCCTACGTCTTACATTCGGGTACGCCTTATATAAACAAAGACGCACCCGTCGCTACGCCCACGCCGCCACCGCCGCCCGTCACGCCGCCGCCACCGCAAATCGGCCCATCGACCGCGGCACACCTCCGCGGCGCACCTTTCTGCTAGGCCTCTCCAAGGAAGGGAGGGGAAGAGTCCCAGGGCGTGCCAAAGCGGCGCTGTGTCAGAGTGACGCCGCCGCTTAGCCATGCCTCTGGGACTCTTCCCCTCCCTCCCGTGGCAAAGGGGAGGGAGGAGGAAGAGTCCCAGAGGCGTGGCTGGCGGCGACGCGTCACTCTGACGCAGCGCTTGCCACGCCTCTGGGACTCTTCCCCTCCCTTCGTTGGACAAAGGGAGGGAGGAGGAAGAGTCCCAGAGGCGTGGCTGGCGGCGGCGCGTCACTCTGACGCAGCGCCGCTGCCACGCCTCTGGGACTCTTCCCCCTCCCTTCGTTGGACAAAGGAGGGAGGAGGAAGAGTCCCAGAGGCGTGGCTGCGGCGACGCGTCACTCTGACGCAGCGCCGCTTGCCACGCCTCTGGGACTCTTCCCCCTCCCTTCCTTGGAGAGGCCTAGCAGAAAGGTGCGCCGCGGAGGTGTGCCATGGCCGATGGGCCGGTTGCGGCGGCGGCGGCGGCGGCGACCAGGTACGGCTTACATTCGGGGTACGGCTTACATTAGCCGACCCCCCTGACACCCCCGATACGTCTTACAATTGGGGGTGTCATACTTTCGGGGAAACACGGTATCTCCCAGTGTTTTAAAAAAATTATTCTTTGAATCTGGCCCTGCCCACGGTGATTGTCTTTAATGTCTTAATGTTTTGATTCCATATTGTTGTGTTGTTTATTTACATTGGTTTTGTATTTTAGGTTATTTTATTTTCTGACGTTCTGTTGTGTTCTTGTGTTATATTGTGTTTACTGTATTGATGGGCGTGGCCTCACGTAAGCCGCCCCGATGGTGGGGAGATGGTGGCGGGGTATACATAAAGGTTTATTATTTTTTTATTATGATAACATAAAACCGAGCAAAGTCAGAAACCATCTCGGCCTCCCTTGGACTAAAATACGGCAAAAAACAAACAGATCTAATTAGCATGATCCCAGGTGAAGAGAGAGAGAGAGCGTGCGAGACGCCTACGTCTGCAAATAGCAAACTCTCCTGCTTTCCCCCTCTTACTCCAAATGAGCATTTACAAAAAAAATAATAAATTAGAGCTACCCAACCTGTGTAAATCCTTCAGCAGTATTTGCATTTAAATTGAAATTGTGAATGCATCTGGTCTCATAAGTGCCAAGTAATTACTTGATATTAAAAAGTTTGGAGATGCCTCGGCCAGATAATGCCTCGGCATTTAATTGGGCCAACGCTTTCCAAAAATTGGGGATTTGCACAGGCCCGGATTACCCATAAGGCCAGCCTAGGCCATGGCTTAGGGCAGTGTTTCCCAACCAGTGTGCCGTGGCACACTAGTGTGCCGTGAGCGATCGTCAGGTGTGCCGTGGAAATTGGAACCTCCGGTACCCTTCCTTCCCCCTCCTGCCGAACACTTCTTCTTCTCCACTCGGGCTCCCTTCTTCCCAGCCTCGCTCTGCTCGCTTTGCCTCGCTTTGCTCTGGGGCAACATAACATAACATTGTTTGAGTCCACAGTGCTCTCTGGGTGTAGGTGAACGACAACTTCCAAACTCAAGGTCAATTCCCAAGCAAACCCTTTCAGTACTTTCTGTTGGTAATGAGAGTTCAATATGCCAAGTTTGGTTCAATTCCATTGTTGCAAGAGTTCAGGATACTCTTTGATTGTGTGTTAAGTATACATCCCAGAAACTGTAACTCCCAAATGTCAAGGTCTATTTTCCCCAAACTCCATCTGTGTTCACATTTGGGCATATTGAGTATTCATGCCAAGTTTGGTCCTGATCCAACATTGTTTCAGTCCACAGTGCGCTCTGGATATAGGTGAACTACAACTCCAAAACCCAAGGTCAATGCCCACCAAACTCTTATAATATTTTCTCTTGGTTATGGGAGTCCTGTGTGGGAAGTTTGTGTCTTTCTGCCATTCCTGCCAGGATATCTATGTTGTGTTCATCGAAACAGGCCCAGGTTTTACACTGAGTGTATAAATACAGTTAAAAACATATTAACTATATGTATTACTGTGTTAGAATTTCATTTTGTGTCATTTTGGTTGGTGGTGTGCCACAGGATTTTGTAGATGTAAAAAATGTGCCGCGGCTCAAAAAATGTTGAAAAACACTGGCTTAGGGGTGCATGCCGAGGGGGGCGCAGATTACGCCCCCCCCCCCAAATTTGAAACAAATAAAAACGCAACGGATTACGGCACATGGCGATGAGGAAGGAAGCCGCTGCTCCTGGGCTGCCTCCGCCTCATGCCGCTCTCTCCCGCCACCAGCTGGGGCTCCACCGTGCTCAGGTAGGACGGACCCCATGCCGCCTGCTGCTCCTGCCGCTACTGCTGCTGCTCCCGATGGCCTGAGGGGAACTAAGGAAGAGCGCCCTCCGGCCTGCCGCTAGCCCGCTGCAAAGCAACCTCACCCAGCTCAGCCTCCTCCCGCCGGGCCCCGCCCACTCCGCCCAACCCCCTTCCTTCTCCCCTAACCGAGTTTGCACCTCTGTTTGTCTCAGCAAGCTGTCCGTCACGATGATTGGCAGGAAAGCGGGCTACTCGCGCCTCCGTCCTGGGCAGCCAATAGCTATGGGGGGAGGGGGAGGAGCCTCGACGGCACTTGGGCCTGATTGGGCACGGGATGGGATGGCAGGTTTGGAACAGAGGGCGGGGAGGGCTTTGGCAGTGCAGGGGCTGCTGGGAGCTGTAGTCAGGCCGGCCCATCCCTCCCTGGGCGTCTCCAACCTGTTCGCGGAGGTCACTCTTGGGCCGCCGGCAGCCTGTGGCTTCCCCGCCTCACCTCCTCCGCGTAGCAGCGTCCGAGGGGCTCGCCTGCGGGGAGAAGGAGGAGGGGAAGAGGATGATTAGGGGACCCAGGAGAGGGAGGGAGGGGCAGGAGGGAGCACAACACGCGGGGGCGTAATTCCAAAGTGTGGCCTAGGGCGCAAAAAGGTTTTAATCCGGGCCTGGATTTGCAAACTGCTGGGGAGCGAGTGTGGGCCACAAAATTCCCAGTGAGACGCTTTGGGGGGGGGGTCTCAAACCCAATGGAGGAGATTTGGAGGGGCTGCAAATCAAAGGAAGCCCGGCCCATTGGCTGCTTTAGGATGCCTGGTCTCTACAGATTTCTCTATACAGGGCTAGAGCAGGCCCAGATTACGGGATTGTAGCACCCTAGGCCACACTGTTGAAGTGCCGCCCCCGCTCCGGGGGGCGGGGCCACTTGCGGGGCGGGGCCTCTACTGGGGGTGGGGCTGCTTGCGGAGGCGCCCCCGCTGCTCGTGCCTGCCCCGCCCTCTTCCTTCACTGGGCGGGCCCGGCGTAAGCAGCGAGGAGAGGGCGGCGCCGCGGCGGCGGGACTTCCTTCCGCCTCCTCTCTCTCTTGCGCGTCAGGAAGGGGCGAAGGGAAGTCCTAGGCCCCCTCCTCGCTGCTCGCGCCAGGCCCGCCCCTCTTTCTTCACTGACTGAAGGAAAATGGGCGGGCCCGGCGTGAGCAGCGAAGAGGGGGCGCTGCGGCGGCGGGACTTCCCTCCGCCTCCTCTCTCTCTCTCTCTCGCATCAGGAGGAGGCAGAGGGAAGTCCTAGGCCCCCTCCTCGCTGCTCCCGCCAGGACCGCCCCTCTTTCTTCACTGACTGAAGGAAGATGGGTGGGCCCGGCGTGAGCAGCGAGGAGGGGGCGGCGCCGCGGCAGGACTTCCCTCCGCCTCCTCTCTCTCTCGCGCGTCAGTAGGAGGCCGAGGGAAGTCCTAGGCCCCCTCCTCGCTGCTCCCACCAGGACCACCACTCTTTCTTCACTGACTAAAGGAATAAGGGTGGGGCCAGCGCGAGCAGCAGGGAGGGGGCGCTTTCGCCGCCGCACGCATGCGCACTTTCCCCCCCGATTTTGGGAATTTTTTTGGGAATCTTTTTTTCTTTTTTGGGGGGTCCGGATCTGCTGCCCCCCCAAAGGTGCCACCCAAGGCCATGGCCTAGGGTGGCCTTATGGGTAATCCGGGCGAAGGCAGGAGAATTTGGAGGACCCCTTGGCTGGTGGAGTCTCCTTCTCTGGGAATTTTCAAACAGAGGCTGGATGGCCATCTGTTGGGAGGGCTTGGACTGGGTTGCTGCAAGTTTTTCAGTCTGGGTGACCATGTTTCAGCAGCATTCTCGCCTAATGTTTTGCCTGTTGGAGTACAAGCATAGGCAGGAATACACAGCAAAAGCACTCCTAAAAGATGCCCATCCAAGACACTTGACAACACTTCCAGCGTTGAGTTCTCTTGCAATTCATAAGGTGCAAGATCTTCACTTGTAACATGAATCCATACGTTTGTGTTTTTGGGTGCATCTACACTGCAGAATTAATGCCGTTTGGCATCACTTCAGCTACTGTGAAATGCTGAGCGTTGTAGTTTGTAGCTTCTCTGCCAAAGAGTGCTGGTTCCCATGCCAACCTACACTGTTCAGGATCCCTGAGCACTGTGCCAGAGTGCTTGTAGTGGTGTCAAACGCATTAATTCTGTGTCCTCAAAGGCTTTCATAGTCGGAATGACTGGGTTGCTGTGAGTTTTAAAGACTGTGTGGCCATGTTCCAGTAGCATTTTCTCCTGACGTTTCGCCTGCATCTGTGGCTGGCATCTTTGGAGTTTCTGTTTATTTATTTATTTATTTATACTTCAAATGTTTAGACCCCGAGGGCGGTTTACAGTAATTGAAGAATAAACACAATGCAAAAACAGACAAACAACCACAATACAATTTAACTAACAACAATTTACCATTATATATAATAATAATAATACAAGACAGCCGGACTATGCTCTCATAGGGCTAGGTCATATCTAAGGGGGAGTTTCTCTCCCTTACTTCGGTGGTATCTGGGTGTTTTGAGTCCTTTTGGCTCTAACTATGGGGCTATGGAAGTCTGATCTGGCCCAGTTCCCGAAACCCAAACCCCAGAAAGTCCTAGTTCTATATTTCCTATGCTTGCTCCTCCCCAAAATACCGCCAGGATTGGTTCCAGGGCTGTCCTTATCTCCATCGTTCACACCGGAGTTTGCGGGGTCAGCCTGATGCCCTTGGCGGCCCTCTGGGTTGTCTCTGTTCAGTCCAGAGAAACTCGTCACCCCCGGAACACCAACCTCATGGAAATTTGCTTTCTCCGGGTCGTCGGCTGGCGGACCGGAAGTTGGGTGTTTCTTTGGTTCCTTCCCCCGGCATCTCTTCCGGGGCCTGCACACTCATCCCTTCTGGTCTAGGCCCCCCCGGTGGCTCCTGGATGCCCTCGCGCATGCGCGCTGGCGTCCCGTGCGGCCCCGCGAGTGCGTCCTGCATGGTGGCGCGCACGCGCGGCAACGTCCCGCCCGGCCACGCATGCACGGTGGCATCCTGCCCGGCTGCGCGAAGTGCGTCAGCGGTGGCACGCGCATAGCGCGACGTCCCAGCCGGGGCGCATTCGCAGTGGTGCCCTGCCCGGCGCGCGAGGTGTCCTGCCCGGCTGCGCGCACACCACCGGCAGCGGCGCGACTGGCTGCGGGCGCTGGGGCGGGGCGGCCGGCACGGCGGCGCCCCTCCCAGTTCCCAGGTACCATCGCCCTACGCGACCGCGTAGGCCGCGGAATGGGCGGGGCCGGCCCTGGGTCTAGGTCCAACGAGGACAAGGAGGACCGCCTCCCCTCAGTGTCCTCAAGGCCGTCCACCATTTTGCTCAGCTCCCCGTGCTCCTGACTCACCTCCACCAAGTGACCATGACGTCGGGGACGGGGCCTCTGAGCACAGGCCAGGATTTCAGTAACATCCAAGAGCATATGGTCTCTCCAAGGACACCCCGCCAGCGCAGGGCGGCTGGGCTGACCGGCACCACTCCTGACTGGCCATAGACAACCAGACACTGCCTCAGCACCCCAGTCAGGGCCAGGTGCAGCGAGGGGGCGGCAAGACTCACGGAGATCCACCGCCGGGGCTGAGGGTTTGGGTCCAACGACGGGCCCCCTGTCCTCCCCAGCCTGTTGGCAATGAAGCAAGTGGAGTATATATATACCTATGGAATGTCATCCTGAACTTCTGCCCCTGACCATTCATCCTCAGAGGACCGTTCCCCAGAGAAAGGCTGCCGTGGGCCCCTTTCGGGAATCTGGCCTTCAGGCTCTACAGGAGAAGCACTCCGTTCATTTCCAAGACGTGAAACCTCAGGCCTTTCAGCAAGGCCAGGCCTTGAAAGCTCAGGCCCAGGAAAACCATCGTCCCCATTGACATCAGGCACAGGCACAGGCTGAACTATAACAAAAGTGTTCAACCATTGGTTTGCTTTTGCCGTCCTCTGAGGCTGAGAGATGATGCCTTGCCAAAAGGGTTTCCTTGGCCGAATGGGAATATCAACCCTGACCCCCTTGGCATGCCCGGATTACCCATAAGGCCAATGAGGCCATGGCCTAGGGGCGCAAGCCGAGGGGGGGGGCGCAGATCACGGACCAAAAAACCCCCCTGATCCACGCCCCTCTTTCCCCCTTTCTCATGCCCCTCCTCGCTCCTTCTCCCGGCAAAGACTCTGCTCCGTCTCTCTCTCTCTCTCTCTCTCTCTCTCTCTCTCTCTCTCTCTCTCGTTCGCACGCTTTCTCTCTCTCGCTCTCTCTCTCTCGCTCTCTCTCGCGCTCTCTCTCGTGCGCACTCTCTCTCACTCTCTCTCTCTCTCTCTTGCGCCCAGGGGCGGCCCCAGCGATTCCGCCACCTACGCGGTCGCATAGAGCGTCATCGGCTGGGAGGGCACCACCGGCTGGGAGGGTGCCGCCGCGCCCGACTCAGCCCCCACCACCGCCGCACTGCCCTGCGCCGCCGCCGCGTACGCGCGCAGAAGCACCTACAGGCGCTATAGCGCCTGTAGACGTTTCTGCGCCGCACGAACATCCGCACACGCGCACTGCCTCCCAAGCATGCCTGCCGCTTTGGAGCCAGCGCGCATGTGCAAAACCTGCACTGCACGCATGCGCTCTGGCTCCAAAGCGGCAGGCGTGCTTGGGAGCAAGTGCGCGTGCGCAGACGTTCGCGCGTGCGCAGAAACATCTACAGGCGCTATAGCGGCGCAGGGAGGCACGCACAGAAAGGTGTGCCGATGGGGCCGATTGCGTCGGCAGCGGCGTGGCGGCGGTGTGGGCGTGGCGGTGGTGGTGTGGGCGTGGTGGCGGCGGTGTGGGCGTGGCGGCGGTGTGGGCATGGCGGCGGCGGTGAGTGACGCGGCGGCGGGGGGGACAAAATTTTCTTCACGTACCCCCCCCAAATTAGGTCGGGCCGCCCCTGCTTGCGCCCTCTCTCTCGTGCGCCCTCTCTCTCTCACTCTCTCTCATGCGCTCTCTCTCTCTCTCTCTCGCTCTCTCGCGTGCTCTCTCTCTTTCGTGTGTGCTCTCTCTTGCGCTCTCTCATACTCCCTCTCTTGCTCTCTCTCTTTCGCACGCTTTCTCTCTCTTGCGCGCGCACTCTCTCTCTCTCTCGCTCCCTCTCTCTCGTGCGCGCTCTCTCTCACTCTCTCTTTCACGCGCTCTCTCTCTCTCTTGCGCCCTCTCTCTCTCTCTCTCTCTCACGCGCTCTCTCTCTCTCGCTCTCGTTCTCTCGCGTGCTCTCTCTTTCGTGTGTGCTCTCTCTTGCGCTCTCTCTTGCTCTCTCTCTCACTCTCTCTCACGTGCGTGCTCTCTCTCTCTCTCTCTCGCTCTCTCGCGTGCTCTCTCTCTCGTTCTTTTGCGCCTCTCTCTCTCTTGCTCTCTCTCTTTCTCTCTCTCTCGCTCTCTGCTCTCTCTCATCGCGCTCTCTCTCTCTCGCGCGCGCTCTCTCGCTCTCTTGCGCCCTCTCTCTCGTGCACCCTCTCTCTCTCACTCTCTCTCACGTGCGTGCTCTCTCTCTCTCGCCCTCTCTCTCGCGTGTGCTCTCTCTTGCTCTCTCTCTCGTGCTCTCTCTCTTTCTCTTGCTCTTTCTTGCTCTCTCTCTCATACTCCCTCTCTTGCTCTCTCTCTCTTTCGCGCGCTCTCTTACTCCCTCTCTTGCTCTCTCTCTCTCTTTCGCGCGCTCTCTCTCTCGCTCTCTTGCGCCCTCTCTCTCGTGCACCCTCTCTCTCTCACTCTCTCTCACGCGCTCAATCTCTCTCGCTCTCTCGCGTGCTCTCTCTCTTGCGCTCTCTCTCACTCTCTCTTGCACGCATGCTCTCTCTCTCTCTCTCTTGTGCGTGCCTTTGGAGAGAGTTAATATCCGCTGCGCTCTCCCTAATCCTCCCGACTCCCGAGGAGACCTTCAGAGCACAGCGGAGTTTTCCATCTGTTGGGAATGGGGACCTTGGAGGTGGCGGGATGGTGCCTACTCGCCTTTCTCTCCTGCTCGAGAGGCACCATGGCCAAAGCCAGCCAAGTGTGGGTCTGAGTGGTGTGTGTGTGTGTGGGGGGGGGCCTAATTCCAAGGTGTGGCCTAGGGCGCAAAAAGTGTTAACCCGGGCCTGCTCCTTGGGTGCATCTACATTGGGGAATGAATGCAGTTTGACACCAATTTGGCTGTCATCGCTCAATGCTATGGGATCCTGGGAGTTGTAGTTTGCTGAGGACCCAGAGAAGGTACAAGACCTTTTGACACTACACCTCCCCAGATTCCATAGCCTTGAGCCAGTGGTTAGAATGACGCACCCAAAACCAGCGGCTCGAACCACTGCACTCACTCGATTATTAAACTCTGGTTTCAATGATCAAACTTTCTACAGCATTCACAACATTGAAAAGAAGCATGTTCAAAGCGCAGAAGATAAAGAAGAGTAGAACGGCGCATGGTTCAAAGCCCAATGCTGTCAGATGCTTGCGGCTTTGTTGGAGCAGGGGAAAAACCAATGAGCATTAGAAAGATGTGAAGGAGGAAGCCGTTCTTGCTTCCCCGGGGAGAGAATTCAGAAACTTGGGAGCCGTCTCGCGAAGCGTGCCACGCTGAGCATCAGGTGTGACACACTGAACCTCAAAGCGTTTCCATTGAACAGCTAAAAGAAACGACACAAACCCTGAGTTGAAAAGTATGGCACTAAACTTCGGTGGAAAAAAATGAGACATAGAGACATCGGATGGGTGACTCCTGACTTGGAAACAGTCCACGAGAAAGGGATCTAGGAGTCTTAGTAGATCACAAGCTGAACACGAGGCAATAGGGTGATGCGGCAGCTCAAAAAGCCAATGCAATGCTGGGCTACATTCATCTCTCTCTCTCTCTCGGCATTAGTTCGGGAACGAAGATTCTTAGGAAGGACTCATTCCCACACTTTTTACAGGCACGTTGATGACTAAAAATACCAATCTGAGATAGGCAAGTTCAGTTGCAGAAAGCACAGCAGAAAGCCTCCTTGGGTGATGTTGTTTCCAAGTTGCGGTTCTTTCTGCGTTGTCGTTTCTCTTCGAGACCACCCGCGGTGTGTCTTCTCGAAAAAGCCGAGCATTGTGGATAGTGCATCTCCATGCTTCCCGATGTGAGGCCAGGGTGGACCATTGTTGGTGATCCATCTGGCCGAGCCTGAGATGTTGTTTCAGGGAGTCCTTATATCTCTTTTTCGGGGTGCCTCTCTTGCACTGACCCATGGCGAGTTCATCATGCTTCCCAGGTAAGCGAACTGCTGAACGGATTGAAGCACAGATTTGCCTATGCTGATGTGGGGTTGATGGTGTTCTTCCTGTGGTGCGGGCTGGTAGATTTGCCTATGTGGGGTTGATGGTGTTCTTCCTGTGGTGCGGGCTGGTAGAGAACTTCCGTTTTCTTCAGGCTGACTTCCAGCCTGAAGAAACCCTTTACAGCCTCTCAATTGTTTTTGGACTGCGACAAACAATCACTATTAACCAAAACATACTAAAATGCTGGTGGTTTGCCTTCCCCAAACTTCCATATAACGTCAGAAAGAAGAAGAGAATGGTCCAAAACCACCCGGAGATGCGATTGTTGTATTCTTTGTGCGTGGCTTTGTTTGTCTATTGCAAAGGCACCCCCAATAGCCTTATCTCGCAAAGCCTGAAATGAGTCTGTCCAAAATGAAGACTATTTTCCACACAGAAAATGACGGGGTTTGTTTGGCACCAAACAAGCGCGTGATGACTTTGATCGGAACGAAACCCCGAATTGCAAATGGGCTTTGGAAACAAGGTTGTTTTGGAAATCTTTCTCCCAGCGGGAAGGTCATGCCTGGGATGGTTTGCTTGCTGTCACTTTGGAGAAGAAACTTTGGGCATGTCTGCACTGCAAAATCAATGCAGTTTGACCCCCTGGAACAGCCATGGCCCATTGCTATGGAATCGTGGGGGCTGTAGAACAGGGGTGCTCACACTTTTTCAGCATGGGAGCTACTGATTAAAAAACCAAGTCCCAAAGATCACCTGCCCAGAAATGTAAAACGTATAACTATTTCCTTATTTATTTATTTATTTATATTTATTATTCATTTTTATGTACCGCTCCTTCCAGCAGGCTCGGGGCAGTTTACATAAAATGAAGTTAGAAAACATCAACATTTCAATTTAATAACAACAATATAAAACAGAGCATAAAAATACATCCAACCACCCCATTTCTCCCACACTGCCTTATTACCACACATATTATGAGCCAGAAAGTAAAAAGAGAGGCTGTTGAACTGCAAGGCCATTTAATACTCAGCAAGGTAAACAAAGGGGCATGCAAAAATACATCCAACCACCCCATTTCTCCCACACTGCCTACATCCAACCACCCCATTTCTCCCAACCACTGCCGTACTTACCACACATATTATCAGCCAGAAAGTAAGAAGAGAGGCTTTTGAACTACAAGGCCATTTAATACTCAGCAAGGTAAACAAAGGGGCATGCAAAAATACATCCAACCACCCCATTTCTCCCACACTGCCGTATTACCACACATATTATCAGCCAGAAAGTAAGAAGAGAGGCTTTTGAACTACAAGGCCATTTAATACTCAGCAAGGTAAACAAAGGGGCATGCAAAAATACATCCAACCACCCCATTTCTCCCACATTTCCATATTCCCCAACATACATTTCTCAAGGAACAAAGCAAGCAGAGAGGCTTTGGAGCTAAAAGGCCATTTTTAAACATTAAAAATAAACAAAGAGATATGCCACAGAACAATCAAGCACCCACCCCAAAGTAAAAAGACCGACCTTTGAGATGCGGTAAGGAAATGACCCCAAGGCGTCCTTCTCCTCCTCCTCCGTTGTTGCTCCTATGTTCATGCCGCCAGCATGCGTGCCACCTCCAGGAGCTCACGAGAAGTCCGAGGGGCAGAATGGGCGCTTCTGCGCATGCGCGCGGGGCCAGCCATGCATCGCGTCATGCAGGCCCGCCCCCTTTGGTCTCCTACGACTCTGAGTGCCTGGAGAAGGACGGAGGGAGGAGGGGAATACAAAAGAGGGGGCCCATTCTGCCTCTTGGACTCTGGAGCTTTTGGAGGCAGCGCGCGAGCAGGGAGCGGGGAGGAGCAACGACGGAGGACTTCTTTGCAGCATGCAGGGCCGCGTGAAGAGGACCAACAGCAAAAAAACCTGGTCAGGGGCCTGAAGATCACCAGGATGAGGCCTGAAGATCACCTTGGTGATCCCGATCACCATTCTGAGCACCCCTGCTGTAGAATAATAGAATATCCTAGAATCCCAGAGTTGGGAGATACCTCACGGGCCATTCAGTCCACCCGCTTTCTGCCAAGAAGCAGGAAAATCACCTTCAAAGAACCCCCAACAGATAGCCATCCAGCCTCTCTCTCAAAGCCTCCAAAGAAGGTGCCACCAAAGAAGGGGCAGAGACGGGCATGTAGCTGGGGGAGAGGCTTGGGGGGCTTCACGAAAAGGCCTTACTGGTACATTATTTTAACTGCTACGTTTATTCCAGGCCCGAATTAACCCCTTTTGGCGCCCTAAGTCACACTTTGAAATTACGCCCCCAAACCAATCTCTACCGCACCCCCCCCCCCCCAATTCCTTCTTTCCGCCTGTCTCTCCTCACTCACCGAGGGGCGGGATGTCTCCCAGCTGGCGCACATGGGCCCGGCTCCCGTCTTTGGTGCAGCAGTTGCCCAGGATGCTGAGGGCGAGGTCAATGGTGCGGCGGGGCCTGGTGGCGCCAGCCAAGACCATCAGCAGCGGCGCCAGCCCCCCGCGCTCCCGGAAGCGGGCGATGCCCCCAGCCTCCTTGATGTGCTGCGTGCGGGGGGCTAGCAAGGCCTCGTCCAGGCCCGGTTCAGCGCCCTTGTCCAGCTGGGCCAGGCAGGAGCCCAGGGAGCCGCTCCCAGGCCCCTTCCCGGCCCCTGGGCCTTTTGGAGCCGGCACCCAGGAACATTGGGTAAGGAAGCAGAGGCGCTCGTGCTCTCCTGCCGCACGCGCATGCCCGGCAGCAGCCCCTCCTTTTCGCTGCGCCCTCCTTCCTTGAGTCAAGGAAGCAGGGTGCGAGGAGGAGGATGTAGAGGGAAGCCCCGGCCCCGGGCTGCTGCCGGGCATGCGCGCGCAGCAGGAGGGTGTGAGCGCCTCTGCCTCCTCCGCCATGTTCCTGGGTGCTGCGCATGTCCGGCAGCGGCCCCGGGGGCTTCCCTCCTCCTCTTCCTCGTGCCCTCCTTCTTTGACAAGGGGGTGGTGGTGATGGCGAGGGGGGGGCGCCATTCCCTCCTCCCCCCACCCCTCGCAGCACTTTCCCCCCCCCCTCCCCCGAGAGAGAGAGTCATCATGCCGCGCGTTGCGGTTTTGTATCAACATATTTTTTGGGGGGGTCCGTGAATTGCGCCCCCCCCCCCCTTGGCTTATGCCCCTAGGCCATGGCCTAGGGTGGCCTTATGGGTAATCCGGGTCCGGTTTATTAATATCATATGCATGGGGGTATTGGGATAACGATGCAAAAGGTTTGCCAGGGTAGACCCTCTCTCACTCAGATTCACCCCCCCCCCAATCAAAATCCTGGCTACGGCCCTGGGCAGAGAGTTCCACTGCTGAACAGCTCTCACAGTCAGGAAGCTCTTCCTAAAGTTCAGGTGGAATCTCCTTGCTTGTCGTTTATTTATTTATTTATTTACTCAGAGCAGCCTAACAAAAGGCAACAATTCAATGCCGATACACAATATAAATACAATATAAAACCATAGACATTCAGCATTAAAATACAGTTAGCATTAGCACAACACACACATACACTTAAGTTAAAAACAGTGTTCCGTCCACAACATGAGCATTGAGCCATATCCATCAACTTGCCATTACAATTCCCACCCAAAGTGCTCCATTGTGCTAATGTGCAAACGCCTGGTCCCAGAGCCACGATTTCACTTTTTTCCTGAATGCCAGGAGGAATGGGGTTGATCGTATGTCGCTTGGAAGCGCATTCCACAGTTGGGGAGCCACCACCGAGAAGGCCCTATCTCTCGTCCCCACCAATCACGCTTGAGAAGTTCACGGGAGTGAGAGCAGGGCCTCCCCGGATGATCTTAAATTATGAGGTGGAACATAGCGGCAGATGCGTTCGGACAAGTAAGCTGGGCCAGAACCGTATAAAGCTTTAAAGGTCAAAACCAGCACTTTGAATTGAGCCCGGAATTGGACCGGCAGCCAGTGGAGCTGACACAACAGGGGGGTGGTATGCTCCCTGTATGTACCTCCGGTTAGTAGTCTGGCTGCCGCGCGTTGGACTAATTGCAGTTTCCGAACTGTCTTCAAAGGCAGCCCCACATAGAGTGTGTTGCAGTAATCTATTCAGGATGTGACCAGAGCGTGGACAGATCAGACTTCCCAAGCCATTGTTCCATTGCGTCCGAGTCTGAGTCTCCAGGGCAGCAGAAAGGAAGCCTGCTCCCTCCTCCCTATGACTTCCCCTCATATCTTGCTACATGGCCCTCATCACTTCTCCTCTCAGCCTTCTCTTCTTCAGGCTAAATATGCCCAGCTCTTGAAGCCACTCCTCATAGGGCTTGTTCTCCGGACCCTTGAACATTTTAGTCGCCCTCCTCTGGGCACATTCCAGCTTAGAGTCAACATGTCTCTTCAATTGTGGTGCCCAGAATTGGACACAGTGTGATTCCAGGTAAAGTGGTCTAACTAAGGTGGAATAGAGCATGGGGAGCATGACTTCCCTGGATCTAGAGACTAGACTCCCATTGATGCAGGCCAACATCCTGTTGGCTTTTTTTTTGCCAGCGCATGAATAAGTATCACTCTGGCGGGAAACTAAGGGCACTCCATGCAGTCATGCCAGGGGCCACATGATCTTGGAGGTGTCTATGGACAATGCCGGCTGTTTCGCTTAGAAATGGAGATGAGCACCAGAGTCCCAAAGCCAGACACAACGCATGTCAAGGGAAAGCTTTATCTTTACCTATACCTCACTATATCTCTTCCAAAGGGGACTCAAAGTGGCTATATCATGTCTAGTTGTCTGAGTACATTTTACTCTTGGTGTCGCTTGCTGTTTCACGTTGCCTCTGGAGGTGCATCTCCCCTGCTGAAAACATGCAATTTTATACTAATGGGTAGGCATGAGAAAAAAGTTATGAAAATCAAAAGAAATCGTAAGTGATTCGTATGTAATGGGACTTTCTAGTTTATACGCATCACGGCAGCTAACCAGGAAGTAGACTTCCTTTTACGGTCCTTGAGGCCAACAATTTGCGTTATGATCGTAATAAATTCTTAATTATTGTACTACGTACTCACTTCTCCCTGTCTTCTCCCCTCATTTCCTTCCCGCCTTCATTCAGCTTCTTCTTTTTCCCGCATTTCTATGGGGAACTGGAAGTGACGCTGCTGCTAGGCAATGGATTCTGGAAAGTGTAGTCCTCCACGCTTCTCCCCCCTCCCTTCTCTTCCCCGTTGCTCTGCCTTGCCCCATCGCAGGGGCCAACTTCACACACACACGCGCGCGCTTCTCCTCCTCTCTCTCCCTGCACTCTCTCAGATGCTTCTCTGCCCCCTCCTCTTTCCTGCTGGCTTCTCCCCCCCCTTCTCTTCCCCGTTGCTCTGCCTTGCCCCATCGCAGGGGCCAACTTCAGCCCTCCAGGTGTTTTTGGACTTCAACTCCCACCATTCCTCACAGCCTCAGGCCTCTTCCTTTTCCGCTCAGCCTGGGCAAACTTGGGCCCTCGCTCCTCAGGATCGGGGGTGAGAGAGAGGCAGCGAGGAGCGAGGGGGCTCTCCTTTTTTTGCTGCTTCCAAGAATAGAATACCCCCTCCCTCCCTCCCTCCCTCCTTCCCTCCCTCCTTCCTATTGGGAGAGTCCCATCTAGAATTCAGTGTGATTTATTCAAGTTTTGGCCTACAACTCCCAGAAATCCCAGCCAATTTACCAGCTGTTAGGATTTCTGGGAGTTGTAGGCCAAAACCATCTGGAATGCGCATGCTCTGGCATACGCACTACTAACGAATTTCGCTAGTAATTAAGTTACATTTTAGAAATTTTTGGAAATTTTTTTGTAAGTCTTTCTTTTACTAATCAAAAAAAATCCCCCCCCCCCCAGTTGATTTTAGAATCGCCATTTTTGGGTTCGAAACCATGCCTACTAATGGGCATGACTGACTTTCCGGCCATGCGGGTTGCGGGGCAGCGTTGCCCCCGTGCCATCTTCTTTGCCTCAGGGGGCTTCTTCCACCCAGAAGCCCCTGGGGTGGCGGGAAGGCTTCCCGTCATTCCATGCCGGCCAATGAGGGGGCTGGCTTGGCCCCGCCCCCTCCCTGCTTCCGGCCGGCCCACACTTCCGCCCGGGCAGCTTACTTAAGGCTGCCCGGGGACTGCCTCACCACGTGCAGAGGCAGTCTTGTTTTCCTCCCACCCTCCCTACTCAGTACATTGCTTGTTGGTGCCTTTTGTTTCGCTGCACTTTATTGTTGTTTTGTTCATGGTTTTACGTTTCGCTATGTTCTTTGTCGCAACTCCATGTTTGGTGTGTGGTGTATGGCATGGCGCCTGGATCAGGATGGGTTATTGCCCCTTGGTTGTAAGGGGGATAACGCCCAGGCCCCCTGGGGTCTGTGCATAGGCATTGGGCCGCTCGCACCCCAGGCTTGCATATGCCGTGGACTTTCGGGGGGCTGTCCCCCGATCCAGGATCCATGCGTGGCCGCCAACCCTATGTTCCTGTTTTTCAATAAATTGAGTTGTGGCCATTTTTATCCAACAACTGTGTCTGCATGTTGTTCTTGGCGCGAGGTGTGCTACGCTTGCACACGCAATTTCTCTGCGATAGAATCACAAGAGTCGTGGTCTTCCGCGTCTTGAGCCTTCTCTGCTGGTGCCTCGGCAAAGCACAACTCCTGAGATTCCATAGCAATGAGCTCTGGTAGGTAAAGCAGTGTCAAACTGTATGCATTCTATACCGCAGAATCCAGATGCACACCCTGTTGCCTTTGCATAGTGACGCGGGTGTTGCTCGCTGTCAGCTGTGCATCTGTCCGCACGCTGAACCCCGGAGAAGATAAACTCATGCTCAGCAATGTCCCAATTTCACCCCCCTGGGAAAAGCCAGGCAGAGGAAGGAACGGCTCTCAGGTGGCGGAGTCCATGACAACCGGAGTGAGAGTTGCATCCCAGTATTTGTCTTCTGGAGTTTGCAAATATTCAGCCTAAATATTTGCTGAATGCAGCGCCTTCCTCCTCCTCTTCCTCGTGGGCATGTTCCAGGACACAGCAGCGACACTCAGGCGGAGCGGGGGCTTACGTAAGAGGCATTTCGAGGTAGAAAACCTCCACCCAGAGAGAGGCCACAAAGTCCCGCACGTCTCCTGAAGTCGGCAGAGAGGAGAAAGGGACTCACATTAATGAAGCCTGAAGTTTTGCCCTCAATCTCTCTCTCTCTCTCTCCCTCTCTCTCCCTCTCTCTCTCTGGGTGCATCTAAGCACAATGAATGCAGTTGGACTCCTCCTGAAGTGCCCTGGCTCAATGCCATGGAAGCCTGGGAGTTGTAGTTTAGAGCAGTGTTTCCCAACCTTTTTTGAGCTGCGGCACACTTTTAACATTTAAAAACTCCGGGGACACACCCCCAACCAAAATGACACTCTAACACAGCAATACATATAGTTAATTGACCTTGAGTTTGGGAGTTGTAGTTCACCTACATCCAGAGAGCACTGTGGACTCAAACAATGATGGGTCTGGACCAAACTTGGCAAGCGGGCCCCTCAGGCAGTAGAGCAGGCCGAGGGCCGCCACCAAGCCCTCCGCCATGACTCCGGCCCCTCGCTCACGGAGGAGGAGCATGAGTGGTGGATGGGCTTTAGCCCCGCCCACTGAAGCCCGTCCACTACTCATGCTCCTCGTCCTCCATGCGGCCTCAGCAAGCAAGGGGCTGGAGTCATGGCGGAGAGCGGCGCCGGGGACGGGGGCCGCTCTCCGCCATGACTCCTGCCATGACTCCAGCCCCTCGCTCGCTGAGGCCGCGTGGAGGAGGAGCATGAGCGGTGGACGGGCTTCAGGCCCGCCCACTGAAACCCATCCACCTGTCATGATCCTCCTCCTCTGCGTGGCCCCGGGGAATGAGGGGGCGGAGTCATGGCGGAGAGAGGTGCCGGGGACGGGGGCCGCTCTCCACCATGATTCCCCACAGGAGAGAAGGACATGGGGTGAGGGCCGTGTTTGATGCGGGAGAGAAGGACATCCACATCAAACTAGGTTAAACATGGCTCTTCCGCATTCGACCTAAGGCGAGCGCTGTGCTTAACCTAGTTTGGATGCAGATGTCCTTCCCTCCTGTGTCAGACTTGGGGTGAGAGCCATGTTTATCGCAGTTTGGATGCGGCTCTCGGCCCAGGTCTGACATGGGAGAAGAGGAAGGACGTCCGCATTAACCCAGTTTGGAGGCGGATGTCCTTCCTTCCCTCCCGCGTCAGACCTGGGGCGAGTAAAACCAAGTCAGAACTTGTATTTAAGCTGGGTCGGTCTATAAAAACTTTGAAAATTTGCCGAAAATCCACGCATGAGTCAAAAGTTATGAAATTTGGTGAGTTAGCAGTGATCCATGTGTTCTACCACTGGCACAAGTTTCATCACGATTGGTCTAAAAATGAGGGAGGGGCAATCCCCTGAAATTTCCCCAGTGCCAGTCGTGTTTCCTATTGCGCATGCGTGTCTGCCGTTAACGAAGCAATTCTGAAATTTCGGAAATTTCGAACTTTTTCCAGAAAATTTCAGAAATCATTTCAAAATCGAATCGCCAGCACCCCCTACATCCAAAACAAGTTTAGAAGTATTTTTTTAATCAAAAAGGCCTAGTTATCATGCTTGATTTGGAGTCTACTCCAAATCAATCACTGGGAATGTGGCGCAGCTGGCTAAGTGTCAGCTGCATAAGATCTCTCTGACCAGTAGGTCATGAGTTCGAGGCCTGCCCAGGTCGAGGTGGGTGCTTGACCTTAAGTGTAGCCTGCTGTCTACCTTTGCAGCCTGAAAGACAGTTCATTTCTCAAGTAGGAGATAAAGGTACCACATTAAGTGGGGAGGCAAATTTTGATAGAATTATGAAGCCATTAAAGAACTCCAGGAATCGCTGAAAGGAATGCGGAAGAACAACAAGGGACGCTGGAAAACGCTGAGAGAGATGAGTGTGTCAGCCCCCTGGTGGCCAGAAGTTTGCCTCTGTCAGTCTATATATGTCTAAATATGTCATATATGTTGTCTATATATGTTAAACTGCAGGGATTGTCTGCAAATATGTGTACTGCAAATCTGAGTCCTCTTCAGGGTGAGAAGAGCGGAATATAAATAAATAAAATAATAATAAAATACTCATCTGGAGTAAAGATACAAGAACTATTTCCACACGCGTGAAAAGGAATTTCTCTCATCTTTTGAGAACAGAACAAATTATTTCTGTTTATTGTGAATATAACAATCCTGTGCACGCGCACTGGTTCCAAAGTGTGGTGTGCCAGTGGCGTGCTGTTCCAGGACCTTTTCACGCGCCCCCAGTGCGCAAAAAGCTCCGTGCATGCGGAAGCGCGACCGGAGCGCCCCAGGCTGCCTAACTAAGGTGTGCGGGCGCACGCATGGTGCCGCATGGCGCCGCTGGCGCCCGGGGAACTAAGGCGCGGGTGCACCCGCCCGGTGACGCCGCCCCCTCCCGGGTCCCGGTGACGTCGCCCTACGCGGCTGCTTCCTCCGCCTAATGGACGAACCGGCCCTGGTGTGTGTGTATCAGGAATGTGGTGCAGCCGGGAGTGTGTCAGCTGCATAAGATCTCTACTGACCAGAAGGTCATGAGTTCGAGGCCTGCTCAGGTCGAGGTGGGCTCTCAACCTGTTGTGTAGCCTGTTGTTGACCTTTGCAACCCAAAAGACAGTTGCATCTGTCAAGTAGGAAATTAAGGTACCACTTAGTGGGGAGGCTAAATTTAACTGATTTACGAGGCTATAAGAAGATCTCCAGGAAACATGCTGAGGAATGAAGGAGTGCGACAGCTCCCCCTGGTGGCCAGATGTTAAATTGCCTCTGTCTGTCTTGTGTGTTTGGGTGTCTAAATGTAATGTGCACATTGTAATCCGCCCTGAGTCCCCTGAGTGGTGAGAAGGGCGGAATATAAATTAAGTAAATAAATAAATAAATAATACACACACACATATATACATACGTACATACTACATACGTACACATACAAACACATATTTAATTTCTATGTGTTTTTATACTTTTGCATCACTGCAATGAGTGGATGCTGGTCTTTCTCGTTCTAAGGCAGTGTTTCTCAACCTGGGGGTCGGGACCCCTCTGGGGGTCGTGAGTGGGTGTCAGAAGGGTCGCCAATTACTATCAGAAAACATAGTATTTTTGTAGTTCGTGGTGGTTCTGTGTGGGAAGTTTGACCCAATTCTATCATTGGTGGGGTTCAGAGTGCTCTTTGATTGTAGGTGAACTATAAATCCCAGCAATTAGAACTCCCACATGTCAATGTCTATTTTCCCCAAATTCCACCAGTGTTCACATTTCGGCATATTTAATATTTGTGCCAAGTTTGGTCCAGATCCATCATTGTTTGAGTCCACAGCACTCTCTGTAAGTAGGTGAACTACAACTCCAAAAACTCAAGGTCAGTGCCCACTAAACCTTTCCAATATTTTCTGTTGGTCGTGTGTGCCAAGATTGCTTCAATTCCCCCATTGGTGGGGTTCAGAATGCTCTCTGATTGTAGGTGAACTATAACTCCCAACAACCCCTTGTTGCCTTCTCCCTCTTGCCAACCCCCCCATAAATGCTTCTGTATCGGGTTGGCATCACTCCTGTTTCTCTCGTTCATCCAGCCTTGAAGAAAGGACGCTTCTGGATCACGCCCGACCCGTACCACAAAGACGACAACATCCAGATCGGCCGGGAGGTGAAGATCTCCTGCCAGGTGGAGGCGGTCCCTTCGGAAGAGCTGACCTTCAGTTGGTTCAAGAACGGCCGCCCGCTGCGCAGCTCCGAGAGGATGGTCATCACCCAGACTGACCCTGACGTCTCCCCCGGAACCACCAACCTGGACATCATTGACCTTAAGTTCACGGACTTTGGGACCTACACCTGCGTGGCCTCTTTGAAAGGCGGCAGCATCTCGGACATCAGCATCGACGTCAACATCTCCAGCAGCACAGGTGAGGGTGCTTCCGGAACTCCGCTCTCCTTCTTTCCCACCTTCTTTCACTCGCTCTTTTCTTCTTTCCCTTATTTTCTTTCCTTCTCTCTTTCTTTCCTTCTTTACCTCTTTCCTTCCTTCCCCCATTTTCTTTTCCTTCCTCTTTATCTCTTTTTTCCCCTTCTCTGCCTCCTTCCTTCCTTCCTTCCTTCCTTCCTTCCTTCCTTCCTTCCTTCCTTCCTTCTCCCCTCTTCCGGAACTCCGCTCTCCTTCTTTCCCACCTTCTTTCACTTTTTCTTCTTTCCCTTATTTTCTTTCCTTCTCTTTTCTTTCCTTCTTTACCTCCTTCCTTCCTTCCCCATTTTCTTTTCCTTCCTCTTTATCTCTTTTTTCCCCTTCTCTGCCTCTTTCCTTCCTTCCTTCCTTTCCTTCCGTCCTTCCTTCCTTCCTTCCTTCCTTCTTTCCCTCTTCCTTTCCTCCCCTCTTCCTTTTTGTCTGTATCGTCATTTAGCTTTCCATCATTTAGCTTTTTGGGGTTTATAAGTCCCTTCCACTGTTTTTTTGGGGGGGGGGCTTTATGAGTAATAGTCACTCATTGGTCTGTTAGGGGATATAGTGTCCAAATTTTGTGTCAATTTGTCCAGTGGTTTTTGAGTTATGTTAATCCCACAAACGAACATTACATTTTTATTTATATAGATTTACCAGTACATAAGAACATAAGAAGAGCCATGCTGAATCGGGCCTCAGCCCATCTAGTCCAGCATTCTGTGTCACACAGTGGCCCACTAGTTGTACACGGGGATCTCGAGCAGAAAGGAGGGCAAAACCCTGACCTGCTCCCACAACCAGTACCCAGGGAAATCCTGCCTGCCTCCATCAACACAGAGGTGGCACTTGGATGTCCATTTCAGTAGCTACTGATTCCCTTGGTATCCATGAATCTGTCTAATCCTGCCTTGAAGCTGTCCAGGCTGACCGCTGTCACAACCTCTTCTGGAAGTGAGTTCCATAACCCAATGACCCTCTGGGTGAAGAAATATTTCCTTTATTAGTCCTAACTTTCCTACCTTGGAGCTTCAGGAGTGCCCCTAGTCCTAGTGTTGGGTGACAGAGAAAATATTTTTTCTATTCACCTTTTCTATCCCATGCATGATTTTATACACTTCGATCAAGTCGCTCTTAAACGCCGTCTTTCAAGGCTGAAAAGACCAAGGCGTTGCAACCTGGTTTCATAAGGGAGCCGCTCCATCCCTTGGATCATTCTTGTTGCCCTTCTTGTACCTTTCCAGTTCCGTTATATCCTTCTTGAGGTGCGGAGACCAGAATTGTACACAGTACTCCAAATGTGGCCTCACCATAGATTTGTAGAGAGGCAATACAACATTTGCTGACCTATTTTCGATTCCCTTCCTGATCATGCCAAGCATAGAATTTGCTTTTTTCACTGCTGCTGCGCACTGGGTTGACATCTTCATTGAGCTGTCCACCAAGACCCCAAGATCCCTTTCCTGGTTTGTCTCGGAAAGCTTTGACCCCATCAATTGGTAGGTGTAGTTGGGGTTCAGTAGCGGCTGCATTTCCCACCCTCGGCTTATACTCAAGTCAATCGGTTTTCCCAGGTTTGTGTGGTAAAATTAGGTGCCTCGGCTTATATTCGGGTTGGCTTCTACTCGAGTATATACAGTATATCCCAAACCTTCAAGGTGTGTTAAAGTTTTAGTAAACATCTTAGTAGCCTTGGGAGATTATCACACGAGGCTGTGTAAGCCATGATGGAGGCAACATAGCTGTGATTACAAAAACGTAGCACCAGGGGCGGTCCTACATGTAGGCCAAGGAAGCGGCCGCATGGGGCGCCATCTGGGTAAGGGCGCATTCCCCCGCCCACCAGGCAGCGTCCGGCCTCCCTCCCTCTCCCTTTCTCCCTCTCCCGGAGCATGCGCACAACCACCGCCAACCCTCGCTGTCCCTAGGCTGCGGGCGCGGCCAGCCGTCTCCACCAGAGCCACCCGTCAGGCGGGAAGCCACCAGCCAGGCAAAGGCGCGAAGCCACCTGCTCAGGCTGCGGGGCCCATGGCATGAGGGCGGCGAAGGCGGCTCCTCGCTCCTAGTCATAATAATGCGAGTCACGGACCCGAGAGGCCCCGAGTCGCTGCTGCTGCCGCCACCTCCGCCATGTCCCCCCCGGCCTCGGCGGCCGCCCTGGCCAACAGCAACAGCGAGAAGGGCAGCAGCACCTCGGTGCCTCAGGAGGAGGAGGCGGAGACGGCGGAGGGCGCCCGCGAGGAGGTGAGGCCAGGCGAGGCTTGCCTCCCTTGGCTTGCTTTCTTTCCCTTCCTTGGCTCCCCCCAGGACCCCCTTCTCTCTTGGAAGAGCAGCAGCAAAGGGATGGATGGATGGGGTGGGCGGGCCTTTCTCCCCTTCTCGAGACTCAGGGGTCCCAGGGAGTTTGTTCTCTCTCCCCCCCCCCCAATAAGGTCTGTAGGCTATGGCAGGTGCCTCTCCAAACTACAACTTCCAGGACCCCGTGGCAGTTAAGCAAGGTCAGGCTGCATTCATTCATTCCTTCAGCAGTGTAGACGTGCCGATTGCAATATTCACACTTGCCTCAAGCAGACAAGGGTTCTTTCTCTCTCTCTCCCCCACCCCCCATCTTGGCTGCTTATCTGGTTTGTGAAGAAGCCCCCAATGAGGAGGGCGCCAAAATAATGTTCGCTTACCATTTAAAATTACCTTAGACCGCCCCTGCTTAGCACTGTAAGACATCATCCTAAAGCAGGGGTGGGCAATAATTTTTTTCCAAGGGGCCACACAAGAGCCAAAAAATATTATGGAGGGCCGCACCTAAAGGCTGAACTACATTCTAATCTACATAATTTATTTATTTATTTACTATATATACTATATATTACACATCATTAATATTAACATATTAATATATCAAGAAATATTCATATATTATTAGTATTAATATCATAATTATTATATTATAGTATATATATATATAGACATTATAATATATTGAAATTATAATATAATATAACATTATATTATATTATTTATTATATTATTATTATAAAGTTGTTATTATAAAATAATAATAAAAGCCACTAAATTAAAATAATATGAAATTCAAGAAGACAAGGTGCGAACCAAGATGGAGGCTGACATCCTCAAGAGAGGAAGGATCCCAAGATGGAATGGCCCAATGGACCCAGCCCAGAGGATGGCAAAGCGGACCCAGCCGCCACCGCAGCAGAGCACCAGACGATTGGAGGCTGCAGGCCTCCGCCCGCTCTCGCCCCCAGCCGTTCCCCAGCTGATTGCCCTGCCATGGAGTGCCTGCCATCCTGGCTTTGGAGTGCCTGCCATCCCGGGAGGAGATCCGAGCCTGCAGCGGGAGCAGTCGGCGAGCTGCGGCGGGTGATCACCTTGGTGAACCGGAAGACGATCCGGACCGACTGTTCCCGCTGCAGGCCCGGATCGCTTCCCAGGATGGCAGGCACTCCAAAGCCACCACTCCTCCTTTTGTTCTCCGGAGTGGCGGGCTGTCTGCTGACGCAGGCCCCACAGCCCGCAATGGGATGGCGGGAGCGGCACCCTTTCCTCTTGGCCCCGCCCCCAACGTCCTTCTCCCGGGCCAGACGGAATTGGCTGCCAGGCCACATCCGGCCCGCGGGCCGTAGGTTGCCCGGGTCTGTCCTAAACCAATTCCAATCTTCAAGTTGGAGTAAATGAAAGAAGAGCTTTAGATAGTGGGTTCTTACATGTTGTAACTGTCAATCTTATGGGGGTGGGGAAGCGCATGAATGTCCTTTATGGCCGTGTTGTGGGTCGTCCTTGGCTGCGAAGCAAAAAATGTACCCCATTCTTTCCAATTTTCCCGATTGCTTCCTTTAAAAAAAATTAAATGAACGAACTACAAACAATTGTGGTTCACGAAGCCTCTGGCATGCCTTTCCCCTTTTAATTGAATGTTTCTTTCCTTTCCATGCAAGGCAATAACGCTTTGCAGAACTTCCCACTCATGCCTGCGTTTGCCTTGCGAAGAAAGCCATAAAAGTTCAAGCGATGCCTCCCGTTTGCCGAATAAACATAAGCAAAGTGCTTGTTTCTATTAATATTTTAAGGGCGCATGTGAATGGGGCATCCGTACTGCGAAAAGCTGGAAGTACGGAGGTGCACGCCTTCGAACTTCTGAACTCTGAGAGCTTCGTAGTTCTTGCGCTTAAAAAAAAACCTAACAAAAAAATGGGAGAAGGGAGCGAGGAGAAAGACAGGGAACGCACAGATTGAGAAAAGCGACATCCCTGCATTTGTGATGAGACAAATGCGCTTTGAGTTTTCTCAAAGCGTGCTCAAATATACTTTGTGTAGTAGGAAGAGGGGCTGGGAAGGCAGAGGCATTGGAGACAGCGCATATTGACAAGCTGGAATGCGTCCAGAGGAGGGCGACTAAAATGATCAAGGGTCTGGAGAACAAGCCACTCCTCATGGGAGGAGGAAGGGCCGGGCGGCGGCAGCGAAGAAGAAGGGGCTGGGGCGCCTCATCCTTCGGCCGCTTCCTCTTTGTGCGCCAGTCATTCCGACCCATCCCAGCTGCCAGGGAGGGCCTGGGCACCTCGGGGAGCCTCGGAAGAATGGCTCCCCACAGGGTCCAGGCAGGCCCGGATTAGCGGACTGTGCCGCCCAAGGCCCCCCTGTCTAAATGCCGCCCCCGGGGGCGGGGCCTCTTGCGGGGCCGGTGTGACGGACAAGGCGCAGCCGGAAGTCTTGCCCTAGGGAGACGCCGCACGGCTTCCCCGCTGCCACCGCACTCGCACCGGCGCCCCTCCTTCCTTCACTGAAGGAAAGAGTGGCGCCCGCCCACGTGAGCGCGGCGGCAGCGGGGGGAAGCCGCGTGAGTCTCCCTAGGGGCGGGACTTTCAGTGGCGCCTTGTACGTCACGCCGGCAGCGGCTCCGCCCCTCCTCCCTTCACTGAAGGGAGGGGGCAAAACCGGCGTGACGGACAAGGCGCCGCTGGAAGTCCCGCCCCTAGGGAGACTCATGCGGCTTCCCTCGCCGCCGCCCCGCTCGCCCGTGCCACAAATCCGAGCGGGGTGGCAGCGGGGGAAGCCGCGTGAGTCGCCCTAGGGGCGGGACTTTCAGTTGCGCCTTGTCCGTCACGCCGGCAGCGGCTCCGCCCCTCCTCCCTTCACTGAAGGAAGGAGTGGCGCCCGCCCGCGTGAGCGCGGCAGCAGCGGGGGGAAGCCGCGTGAGTCTCCCTAGGGCGGGACTTTCAGTGGCGCCTTGTACGTCATGCCGGCAGCGGCTCCGCCCCTCCTCCCTTCACTGAAGGGGGAGGGGGGCCCCTCCCGTGACGGACAAGGCGCCGCTGAAGTCCCGCCCCTAGGAGACTCATGCGGCTTCCTCGCGCCGCCCCGCTGAGCCCGTGCCCCCCCAAAATACAAGCGGGGTGGCAGCAGGGGAAGCAAACTGCGTGAGTCGCCCTTGGGGCAGGACTTTCAGGGGCGCCTTGTCCGTCACGCCAGCAGCGGCTCCGCTCCTCCTCCCTTCACTGAAGGGAGGGGCGGGTTTTCGTGACGGACAAGGCGCCGCTGGAATTCCCGCCCCTAGGGAGACTCATGCGGCTTCCCTTGCCGCCGCCCCGCTCGCCCGTGCCCCAAATACGAGTGGGGCAGCAGCGGGGGAAGCCGTGTGAGTCGCCCTAGGGGCGGGACTTCCAGCGGCACCTTGTCCGTTATGCCGGCAGCGGCTCCGCCCCTCCTCCCTTCAGTTTGGATGCGACTTTCCTTCCCTCCCCCATCAGTCATGGGGCAAGAACCGTGTTTAACCCAGTTTGGATGCGGCTCTAGTCCCGCTTCAGTCGTGGGGCTAGAGCCGCATTCAAACTGGGTTAAACATGGCTCAGGACTGACGCGGGAGGGAAGCAAATCCGAAACCAAACTGTTTGGATGCAGATTTGCTTCCCTCCCAGGTCAGTCCTGTGGCAAGAGTTGTGTTTTGGATGAGGCTCTAGTCCCGCGTCTGTCATGGGGCTAGAGCCGCATCCAAACTGGGTTAAACATGGCTCTGGTTTAAACACTGGTTTGAAAAGCTGAATAATTTCCGACTCACGAGAAATGGCGGAAAAAGCTTCGTAATGGCGAGGATAGTCCCGGGTTCCCAAATCGCTTCGAAATCGCTTCAAAAAGGAATTTGATCCGAATTAATTCCGAATTAAGAAGATTCCGAATGAACCTAACCAGGCCTATTAAGCAGATAAGGAAATGGGAAAGGAAGGGGCCTGAGGCTGTGGGAATTGTGGAAGGTGAAGTCCAAAACACCTGGAGGGAGGGCCAAAGTTCACCCATGCGTAGTGTAGATGCGTCCTGAATCAAACCCTTTCCAAATTTTATTCTTTTCCGTTTTCTCCTCCTTTTCACACTCTGCTGTGCTGAAAGGGTTGAAGCTAAGGTTGTGGTGAG
This sequence comes from Anolis apletophallus, assembly GCA_030556195.1. NCBI lineage: Eukaryota > Metazoa > Chordata > Lepidosauria > Squamata > Anolidae > Anolis > Anolis apletophallus. The sequence continues at coordinate 4,482,736 of JARBWK010000021.1, forward strand.
ACATATTTGAGCCATATCTGTGGTCCTGAGCATAACTGTGCTCTATGCATTCAGGGCACCGGGGCTGCCTTTCGCTCCCTCCCTTCCCACCTGTTTTGCCAAAACGCACCTTGACATTAAGGCAGAAGAACAGAAAAAGGTTAGAGCCTGACATTGTGTGTGTGTGTGTGTGGGGGGGTGGTATTATGCCTTGCGAATGATGGATGAGCCACGGGTGGATGTGACCGTCTCACCAGGCTGGAGGCGAGCGAAGGCCATTCTGCCTGGCGGAGCATTGCTTCTCAGGCAGAAATTCGCCAATGCATTATTGTTACTTGTGATGGATTCATTTGGAAGAGCGGCCGGATAGATCGAAAGCATCCATCAGATCTCGGGACCTGAAAGCTTTCCATAACTTCTGTGGTCAGTGATAGATGGTGCCATCGTTGGGACTCGGTGCCTCGCCAGGCGGAAAGGAAAGCGAAAGCAAGGAGAAGAAGGGTCTTAAAGCAGAACCAATCTTTCATGAGCTGCCCTCCATTGCCAGCGCTCGAGGCAGCGCTCAGGGACGAATGCCCCGGAGGGCAGGATCTGGATCCAAAGAGACCTTAACACATGGGTCAACTGAGCCAGAACTAAGACAATCAGTTTCAACAGGGAGCAAAGCGTGATTTGAAACTTAGACAATCAACGTGAAATGCAGAGATACAGGATGGGTGACAACTGGCTTGGAAATGGTCCATGGAAATAGAATAGACCAGGCCTGTCCAACAGGCGGCCCGCGGGCCGTACATGGCCCGCCAGCCCCTTGGACCCCCCTCCTGGAAGAAATAATTTTTAAAAAAATTGGGGGGAAATTTTTTTTGAAAAAAAAATTGCTTAAGCAGCTGAGGGGGGAAAGGAAAGGGCCTGAGGCCGCTAGGAATTCTGGGAGTTGTAGTCCAAAACACCAGGAGGACCCAAGTTCGCCCATGCCTTCTATCTATCTATGCCCCGTTTCCATACAAGTTGAGTAAAATCCCATACTATCTGCTTTGAACTGGAATAACTGAGTCCACACTGCAATATAATCCAGTTCAAAGCATATAATGTGGGGTATTATTTAGCTGTGTGGAAAGGGGCCTCAGATAACCCACTCCAGAGCAGATATTGTGGGCTACTCTGGCTGTGTAGAAGCCCACCCCCGCCCCTCACAATATCAAGGGAGTGAATCCCACAATATGTGCTTTGAACCGGTTTATCTGAGTCCACACTGCCACATAATCCAGTTCAAAGCACATAATGTGAGGTAAAGGGGCCTCAGATAACCCACTCCAAAGCAGATATTCTGGGTTTTATGTCTGTGTGGATGGGCCCCCACAATATCAGGGCAGTGAATCCCACAATATGTGCTTTGAAGTGGTTTATCCGAGTCCACACTGCAATATAATCCAGTTCAAAGCATATAATGTGGGGTATATTCAGCTGTGTGGAAAGGGGCCTCAGATAACCCACTCCAAAGCAGATATTCTGGGTTTTATTTTATTTATTTATTTCAGGATTTTACCCCGCTCTTCTCAACCCCCGAGGGGGGACTCAGAGCGGCTTACAGTAAGGCGCAATTCGATGCCCACACAGTAACAATATAAGACCCCAGAACCCTTCAACAATTAAAATACATTAAAATACAATTACCTACACATCACACGCATTCATTCCAGATGCCAGGCGTGGTGTCACCCAGCCCCACCGAAAAGGGGTAGGCCACGCAGGAGGCCGGGCTTGCGCGCCAGGGCGGGAGCTGCGAGCCGCCCTGGCGCGCAAGCCCGTGAGCGGCCCTGCCCCCGTGAGCGCCCCCGTGAGCACCCCGCTCCTGTGAATGCCCCCGTGAGCTTCCCCCGCCCCGCGGCCCCCTAGGTGATCAGCCACCTGATTTCCGGCCCTTGGGCCAGTAGAAGTTGGACAGCCCTGGAATAGACCGTCGTTCAGTCGCTTCCGACTCTTTGTGACCTCCTGGACCATCCCAGGCCAGAGCTCCCTGTCAGCCATGGCCACCTTCAGCTCCTTCAGAGTCAAGCAGTCCTTTCAAGGATGCCATCCACCCACCTGGCCCTTGGTCGGTCCCAGGCCCGGATTAACCCCTTTTTGCGCCCTAGGCCACACTTTGAAATTACGCCCCCAAACCAACCCCTACCACACACACCCCACCTCCTGGCTCTTCCTCCTCACAGGGCTGCGTGCCCTCCTTCCTTGACTCAAGGAAGGAGCGCGGGAGGAGGAGGAAGGAAGGGAAGCCCCGACCCCGGTGGCGAGGCTTCCCTTCCTTCCTCCTCGCGTTACACCCTCCTTTCTTGACACAAGGTAGGAGGACAGGGGAAGAAGGAGGAAGGAAGGGAAGCCCTGACCCCGGGGGCGGGACTTCCCTCCTCCTCCTCGCGGCGCACCCTTCCTCCTTGAGGAGGAGGCGGAAGGAAGCCCCGCCCCCGGGGCCGCTGCCGAACATGTGCAGCAGGAGGGGGCGAGCATCTCTGCCATGTTCCTGGGTGCCACACATGCCTGGCAGCGGCTACCCTACGCCTCCTCCTCCTCGCACCCTCCTTCTTTGACAAGGGGGCTATGGCGAGGGGGGGGCGACATTCCATCCTCCCCCACCCCCTCCCAGCGCTCTCCCCCACCCTCCTCTGGGAGAGAGACGTTTTGTTTCAACATGTTTTCTTTGGACCGTGTGAACTGCGCCCCCCTTGGCTTGCGTCCCTAGGCCATGGCCGAGTGTGGCCTTATGGGCCTGGTTGGTCCCTCTTCCTTCTTCCTTCCATTTTCCACAGCATCATTGTCTTCTCTAAGCTTCCCTGTCTTCTCATGACGTGGCCAAAGGATTTCCTCTTTACCGTAACTACCCTTCCCTCCAATGAGCAGCCGGGCTTCATTTCCTGAAGTATGGACTGGTTGGATCTTCTGGCAGTCCAAGGCACTCTCAGGACTTTCCTCCAACACCACAGTTCAAAAGCATCTATCTTCCTTGGCTCCATCTTCCTTATGATTCAGCTCTCACATCCATAGGTGACTACGTGGAATACCATTGCTTTGACTATGCGGATCTTTGTTGCCAGAGTGATGTCCCTACTTTGATCGCGATTGGTCCTTGCTCTCCTCCACAGAAGGAAACGTCTTCTGATTTCCTGTCCTCAGTCTGCACCTGCAGTCATCTTTGCTCCTAGAAATACTACACTAGACCAGTGTTTCCCAACCAGTGTGCCGTGGCACACTAGTGTGCCGTGAGCAATCATCAGGTGTGCCGTGGGAAATTGGAATCTCCAGGAAAAGAGGGAGGGGGAGAGTCTAGTGTGTTGAAGTATAAAAACCCTAAGAAACCTACCTCGATAAAGGCACACAATTACAAACACCCCCCTCCCCACCCGTTGTCTACTTGGTCTCTCCCTCTCCATGCATTGGGAAGGCCCGCCTCCCTTTCCCCAAATAGAGACCTCCTCTTGCCCCCCCTCCCCCCAGGGCCTAATGCCGGATGGTTCAGTCCAGCACCAGCCCTGCCCCTCCCTCCTCCCCCTCCTCCCCAGTGCGCGTGAAACTGCTCTCGGCCTCCCTCCGGCTCCTTGCCCGCCGCCGCCGCCTTCCTTCCTGCCTGCTTCGCCAGTCCCGAGATGTTTTCCCCCCGGGCTGCCCCACTGACCCCCGAGGAGCTGCGCACGTGGTAAGAGAGGCTCCTGCTCCCCACGACCCCAATTCAAGCCTGGTGGGGAGGGAGGGGGCAACCTAAGTGAGAAGGAGACTGCTGGTCTTTTGAGCCCCCCCTCCCTCCAGAAACTTTAACTCCCAAATGTCAAGGACTATTTTCCCCAAACTCCATCTGTGTTCACATTTGGGCATATTGAGTATTCATGCCAAGTTTGGTCCTGATCCAACATTGTTTGAGTCCGCAGTGCTCTCTGGATATAGGTGAACTACAACTCCAAAACCCAAGGTCAATGCCCACCAAACTCTTATAGCATTTTCTCTTGGTTATGGGAGTTCTGTGTGGGAAGTTTGTGTCTTTCTGCCATTCCTGCCAGGATATCTATGTTGTGTTCATCGAAACAGGACCAGGTTTCACACTGAGTGTATAAATATGTTTAAAAACATATTAACTCTATGCATGACTGTGTTAGAGTGACATTTTGTGTCATTTTGGTTGGTGGTGTGCCCCAGGATTTTGCAAATGTAAAAAATGTGCCGTGGCTCAAAAAAGGTTGGGAAACACTGCACTAGACTAAACTAGATTTATACTAGACTAGACTACCTTTAAGCAGCCAATCTGGATTTCATATGGCAGTGTAGAACGTCTAGGATGTCCCCCCAAATTCCTCAAAATGATTATCCTGCTACATGAGGGCCAGCGCGGTCAAGTCAGATACGGCGATGCTCTCTCGGAGCCCTTTCTCATAACTAACGGAGTGAAACAAGGTTGTGTTCTTGCACCAACCCTATTTACAATCTTCTTCAGCATGATGCTCCAAAGGGTTACGGCAGACCTCGAAGAAGGTGGCGGCATGTATATACGTCATCGTACTGATGGTAGCGTGATCAACTTAAGCCATCTGAGGGCTCGCACTAAGACTCTAAACTATCTAGCCCGTGAGCTGCTTTTTGCTGACGATGCCGCCCTTGTTGCCCATTCAGAAGCAGCCCTGCAGCGCCTCACATCCTGCTTTCCATCAGCTGCAGAGCTGTTTGGGCTGGAAGTCAGCCTGAAGGAAACGGAAGTCCTCTACCAGCCCTCACCACAGGAAGAACACCACCATCCCCATGTCAGTATAGGCAAATCTGTGCTTAAGTCCGTTCAGCAGTTCAGCTACCTGGGAAGCATCATCTCTTCAGATGCCAAGGTTGACAAAGAGATAGATCACAGATTAGCAAAGGCATAGAGTGCATTCGGAAGGCTTCACAAAAGAATTTGGAGCAACAAGCACCTGAGGCAAAGCACCAAAATCAGTGTGTACTGTCTATTCTCCTCTATGGGTCTGAAACATGGGTCACCTATCGCCAACACCTACGACTTCTCGAACACTTTCATCAGCGCTGCCTTCAATCCTAAATACACACTGGACCGACTATGTGACAAATGTTGCTGTCCTTGAGCAAGCAGGGATCACCAGCATTGAGGCCATGCTATTGAGAACACAGCTGCGCTGGGCAGGGCACGTCTCTAGGATGGAGGACCACTGCCTCCCAAAGATAATACTCTATGGTGAACTCGCCACAGGTCAGCGCAAGAGAGGCGTCCCCAAAAAGAGATATAAGGACTCCCTGAAACAACATCTCAGGCTCGGCCAGATTGATCACCAACAGTGGTCCACCCTGGCCTCACATCGGGAGGCATGGAGACGCACTATCCACAATGCTGCGGCCTCTTTCGAAAAGATACGCTGAACGGGTCTCGAACAGAAACGACAACGCAGAAAGAACCGGAACTTGGAAACACCATCCAAGGAGATTTACTGCTGTGCTTTCTACAACTGAACTTGCCTTTCTCAGATTGGCCTTTTTAGTCATCAACGTGCTTGTAAAAAGCGTGGGATGAGTCCTTCCTGAATCTTCGTTCGCGAAGTCATGCCGAGGAGGAGGTAGAGTGAGCCTTAGTGGAGCCTTAGTGGACTTCCCTCCGCCCCCGCCTCGCTCGCGGCAGTGTCGGTCCCGCCCCTCTTCCTTCACTGAAGGGAGAGGGGCGGGGCCGGCACGAGCAGCGAGGAGGGGGCCAAGGACTTCCCTCCGTCCCCGCCTCTCTCACGTCAGCGTCGGTCCCGCCCCTCTTCCTTCACTGAAGGGAGAGGGGCGGGGCCGGCGCAAGCTGCGAGGAGGGGGCCAAGGACTTCCCTCCGTCCCCGCCTCTCTAGCGTCAGCGTCGGTCCCGGTCCTCTTCCGTCACTGAAGGGAGAGGGGCGGGGCCAGCGCAGCAGCGAGGAGGGGACAAGGACTTCCTCCCTCCCTCTCTCGCGTCCTTCAGCGTCGGTCCCCCCTTCTTCCTTCACTGAAGGGAGAGGGTCGGGGCGGGGCGCAAGCAGCGAGGAGGGGGCCAAGGACTTCCCTCCATCCCCGCCTCTCTCACGTCAGCGTCGGTCCCGCCCCTCTTCCTTCACTGAAGGGAGAGGGGCGGGGCCGGCGCAAGCAGCGAGGAGGGGGCCAAGGACTTCCCTCCGTCCCCGCCTCTCTCACGTCAGCGTCGGTCCCGCCCCTCTTCCTTCACTGAAGGGAGAGGGGCGGGGCCGGCGCAAGCAGCGAGGAGGGAGCCAAGGACTTCCCTCCGTCCCCGCCTCTCTCCCGGCAGCGTCGGTCCCGCCCCTCTTCCTTCACTGAAGGGAGAGGGGCGGGCCGGCGCGCCTCTTCAGCGAGGAGGGGGCCAAGGACTTCCCTCCGTCCCTTCCTCTCTCGCGTCAGCGTCGGTCCTGCCCCTCTTCCTTCACTGAAGGGAGAGGGGCGGGGCTGGCGGATGCAGCGAGGAGGGGGCCAAGGACTTCCCTCCCTCCCCGCCTCTGACTGACTGACTGACTGACTGACTGACTGACTGACTTTATTATTTCTGAGTCGCCCTCCACGTTAGTGCTCCGGGCGACTTACCATAGCAATTCAACAATTAAAAATATTAAAAATATTCAAAATTAGATTAAAATATTTAGGGGTTAAATGCAAGGGCCAGGTTCAGGTAGTTGAGTTCCTGGTTCTGCATCCGCCTCTCTCACGTCAGCGTCGGTCCCGCCTCTTCCTTCTCTGAAGGGAGAGGGGCGGGGCCAGCACAAGCAGCGAGGGAGGGAGGAGCCGAGGGGAGCAGAGCAAAGGGGGCGTGGGGCAGCCATGGATGGCGCTTCCGCCGCACCGCGCATGCACATTTTTTTTGCATTTTTTAAAAAAATTCTTTTGAATTTTTTGGGGGGGTCCAGACCTGCTGCCCCCCCCCCCCCTGGCTGCCACCCCAGGCCATGGCCTTGGGTGGCCCTATGGGTAATCCGGGCCTGCTCATTACACACGGGTTGCTACAAGGGACAGAAGGAATATTAATTCAGAATGTAAAATAGCCACTTTGGGTCTCGACCAAGAGGGGAAAGCAGGGTTTAGCTTGTTGTTGTTGTTGTTGTTTTAATAGCTCAAAATGTGTTTCTCAAGTCTCAGCAAACTCTGAAAGGAACGTTCCGATTTCTGCGCAGAATAAGACCCGAACCACAAAAAGAGTATTTGCAAACTGCATTTCCCCAGAAAATGGATCAAAGTACTCATTGCTTCTTTTGAGAATGAAATTGGGCAAAAGTTATATCTCCGGCATTTTCTCTGTCAGCTGCAGGCCCTTTGGATAAATGCCGGGCTGTTAATGTTTCCTTTGTTTATACGCTTTTTACGGCTGGGTTTACTGCGGAGCTGGAATTGCAGCTCTGTACTTTAACGCATCTTGGCTTTTTAGCATCCTGCCTTTATAAGGGCCGAGAAATCACCAGCGAGGGGCATTAATCGGGTAATATTTTGGAAAACGCCAATGAATCACGGCAGCATCCATCGCCATGGCTTTATTTTATATATTTTTATATTCTCTTATTTTATTTGCTTTGGTGAGTAATGGCCTCTGTTTGCGATCAGTCATCAGCATAATAAAATGCGGCTTCTCAAACCATGGAACAATCTCAAAAAGGGTGCATTTCTCCCAACTCCTCCAAAAGTGCAATTGGCAACAAAAAAAGCATTTGTCTAAATCAGTGTTTTTCAACCTTTTTTGAGCCGCTGCACATTTTTTATATTTGCAAAATCCTGGGGCACACCACCAACCAAAATGACACAAAATGACACTCTAACACAGCAATACATATAGTTAATATGTTTTTTAATGTATTTATACACTCAGTGTGAAATCTGGGCCTGTTTCGATGAACACAACATAGATATCCTGGCAGGAATGGCAGAAAGACACAAACTTCCCACACGAAGCTCCCATAACCAAGAGAAAATGCTATAAGAGTTTGGTGGGCATTGACCTTGAGTTTTGGAGTTGTAGTTCACCTATATCCAGAGAGCACTGTGGACTCAAACAATGTTGAATCAGGACCAAACTTGGCATGAATACTCAATACGCCCAAATGTGAACGCAGATGGAGTTCAGGGGAAAGGGACCTTGGCATTTGGGAGTTGTAGTTGCTGGGATGTATAGTTCCCCTACAATCAAAGAGCATTCTGAACCCCACCAAAGATAGAACTGGGCCAAACTTCCCACACAAAACCCCCAGGAGGCAAGAGGAGGTCTCTGCTTGGGGAAAGGGAGGCGGGCCTTCCCAATGCATGGAGAGGGAGAGACCAAGTAGACAACGGGTGGGGAGGGGGGTGTTTGTAATTTTGTGTCTTTATCGAGGTAGGTTTCTTAGGGTTTTCATACTTCAACACACTAGACTCTTCCCCCTCCCCTCCTGGAGGTTCCAATTTCCCACGGCACACCTGATGATCGCTCATGGCACACTAGTGTGCCCTGGCACACTGGGTGGGAAACACTGCTGTATAGGGTCCATAAGAGTTCCACAGTCTATGAAAAGTCGATTAAAGGTTTCTAAAAGTTCATAGAAAGTCCACAAAGTGGACATTGCCATGGGGCATTGCCATGTGGGGCCATGGAAAAAGCCTTAGGTTCCCACATGGGGAGAGATAGGGGGTTAGGAGATCATTCCAGCCTGGTGTCCTTAAGTAAAACTATGCATTTCTTGGTTTTGAACCCTCCCTTACAGAGTCCTTGGGGCGTGTGTGGGGTGGGGTGGGGGGTCACCTCCAACATCAAAGGGGTGCCCCATTGAGGATCAGGGAAGCTTGTTTTCTGCTGCTCTGGAGACAGGAATACAATGGGACCTGGACTTCAAATGGCAGGAAAAGAGATTCTACCAAAACACGAGGAGAAGCTCCTGGTGGAATGAGCTCCTGACCCAGAGCCGCCTTCTCTGAAAATGTTTAAGCAGAGGTTGGAAGGCCATCTGTCGGGAGGGCTTGAATTGTGACTTTCTATGAGGTTGGACTTGATGACCTTAGAGGGTTCCTTCCAACTCTAATAGAATATAGACTGCCTTCAAGCAGAGGTGGGTTGGCTATCCGTCAGTTACAGTTTCTGGGATTGATAGTTAACACACAATCAAAGAGCATCCTGAACTCTTGCAATGATGGAATTGAACCAAACTTGGCCTATTCAACTCTCATTACCAACAGAAAGTACTGAAAGGGTTTGCTTGGGAATTGACCTTGAGTTTGGAAGTTGTAGTTCACCTACACCCAGAGAGCACTGTGGACTCAAACAATGTGATGTTATGTTGTTGTATGTTTTCTATCCAGAATCACAATGTTGGAAGGAGGCTCACCACTTCAAGGTCCCTAAAACAGGCATGGGAAAACTTCGTCCCTCGGGGTGCTTTGGACTTCAACTCCCACCATTTCTAACAGCCTGAGGCCCTTTCCTGCTTAAGTGGCTGAGGGGGAAAGGGGCAAAGGGAGTTGGAGTCCAAAACACCTGGAAGGTCCAAGTTTGCCCATGCCAGCTTTCGACAGAGACCTCTCCCTCCCTTCCATTCCTCGATATTTTGTTTTGTAAGTGTCCCCTCCTTTTGCCATTTATTTTGTAATGATCTGACTATATATTCCTCATCTTTTATCATTGTTTTATATATTACTCCTACCAAGCCTTTCGTTGCCTTCTGTCCTTTCAGCAATATACTTTCAACCACATTTTCTTTACCTAAATGAAGAAATTAAATACAATTAAAATGGAAAAATATAAAGAACTAGAAAGGAAATGTATTTGGAAATGGTACAGGACACCAGCTCAATTAGCAAATATGGGAACAGGCTTAAGCCCAATGTGTTGGCACTGCAAAGCTGAAAAGGGCTGGTACGCACACATGTGGTGGGACTGTATAATTGCAAAAAAAATGGAATAAAATAATGAGGAAAATTGGGAAACTCTTCAAAATAACAACTCAAGCTAATATGGAATTTTTACTAATGGCAGTCACAGGGAACAAAAACATTGCTGCAAAGGACCAAGAGTTATTTAAAGCAGTGTTTCTCAACCAGTGTGCCATAGCACACTAGCGTGCCGTGAGCGATCATCAGGTGTGCCGTGGGAAATTGGCACTCCCCCTAGCAGCCCCTCACAGATTTCCAAGAAACAAATTGAGCCTCTCTGCTTGGAAAAGTTTGTGTTTTTTTGGTTTTTAAAAAAAAACTATTTTACTGGATTTTTCGAGAGTTGCCTCCCCTCCTCCCAAGGAACTGTTTATAACAGCTTCATGACATCCATAGTTAACTGGAAGCAAGTTTCACTCAGGGTGAAATTTCAAAAGGTCTGGAGAACAAGCTCTATGAGGAGCGGCTTGAAGAGCTGGGCATGTTTAGCCTGAAGAAGAGCAGGCTAAGAGAAGACATGATAACCATGTATAAATATGTGAGAGGAAGTCATATATATGTTGTGTTCATCGAAACAGGCCCAGGTTTCACATTGAGTGTATAAATACATTTAAAAACATATTAATAATAATAATAATAATAATAATACTTTAATATTTGTGAGTCGCCTCCACCGGCGGTGTTCCGGGCGACTTACAACAGTTAAAACCCTAGGGTGAACAATGTACAACAGTTTAAAAACATGGAATATGAACAGGAGGGGTGGCTCAGGTAGTCCAGGGTGCCGAGCCAGTCCCGAACGCTAGGCGGAAGAGCCAGGTCTTCAAGGCTGGCCGGAATCCAGATAGAGTCGGAGAGGCTCTGAGGGTGGGCGGCAGTGAGTTCCAAGTCGAAGGGGCCGCTATATGTATGACTGTGTTAGAGTGTCATTTTGTGTCATTTTGGTTGGTGGTGTGCCCCAGGGTTTTGTAAATGTAAAAAATGTGCCGCGGCTCAAAAAAGGTTGAAAAACACTGATTTAAAGCAATGATCCTAGCAGGAAAAGCAGTAATAGCATGGGGATGGAGAGATGGAAAAAAAAGGAATCTGGAAAATTGGAATAACTACCTATTTGAACAAGTCCAATCTGATATCATTGCATGTATAAACCAAGAAGACTCACAGATAGATATAACAGAAGTAATTAAAGAGAATTGGGGACCTATATGAAATGGTTAGAAGAAGGAGAAGCCAGTCCAGATATTGTACAGAGATTTCAAAGGCTGTGTTCGTGGTTAAAAATAAATATATAGAGAAGAAGTGGTGGGAGGGACAGGGAGAGGGAATGGGGGGGGGGGAGAAAAACAAAAAAATGTAATTATGAATGTTCTGTAAAGAATGTGAATAGATAACACAGGAATTATGTTCATTACAATCTATGCCTACAATAGATAATTATTATCTGTTCAAAAAAAGAGAGAGACCTCTTCCTCCCCCTTCCCCTTCGCGCCCTTTCTTCCCCCTCCTGCCCAACACTTACTCTTTCTTGTATACGGCCACTTCTGCCGCCACTTTGATCCGAGGGGGCAGCGTGAGTGTGTTCAGGAGGGGAGGGGGGAGGGAGGGAGGCGTGACCCGTGCGGGCGCTACTGCGCAGACTCTCCCCAGAGCAAAGCGAGGCAAAGCGAGCAGAGCGAGGCTGGGAAGAAGGGAGCCCGAGTGGAGAAGGGAAAGTGTTCGGCAGGAGGGGGAAGAAAGGGGATTGGAGGTTCCCATTTCCCACGGCACACCTGATGATCACTCACCGCACACTGGTTGGGAAACACTGGTATATACAACTACTGGGTTGCTGTGTGGCCATGTTCTACCAGCATTATCTCCTGACCAGGCATGTAGCCAGGGGGGCTAAGGGGCTTCAGCCCCCCAAATTCTCAGGGTGGTCCGCGAAAAGGCCTTACTGGTACATTATTTAAACTGTTATGTTTATTCATATCATGATCTGATCACCATGCTCATTATATCCCACATTCATGGGGTTATTGGGATAACAATACAAAAGGTTTGCTAGGGTAGACCCTCTTCCACCCAGTCTCAGCCCCCCCCCCAAAGCAAACTCAGCCCCCCCCGAAACAAAATCCTGGCGACGGCCCTGCTCCTGACAGTCCATCTTCATCTGTGGCTAATGGCATTTTCAGAGGTCTGATGGAAGTGAGGCAAGGGGTGTGTATGTATTGTGGAATAATGTCCAGGGTGGGAGAAGGAACCCTTGTGTGCTTGAAGCAAGTGCGAAGCTGGCAATTAGCAAGCCTTGAATCTGCAAAGTCAGTCGGTGAGGGTATCTGCATCTAGGTAGCCTGGCCTCTGTTGACTGGAGGCACCCTCTGTTTGGGAGGTGTTTACTGGCCCTTAATTACTTGTTGTCTGGAGTTCTCCTGCTTCTGAGTGGAGAAGAACACAAAAGGCACTGCAGATTAATTCAACCAGAGAAGTCAGCTATAGCCAATAGACCAGTGTTTTTCAAACGCTATGACACGGCACAGTAGTGTGCCGCCATGGACCTCCTGCTGTGCTACGAGAAAAGCTCTCTGCCCCCCTTCCTTCCCCCCTCCTCCTGCCGAACCCCTGCTACTTGGGGGAGGAGAAGGAAGGGCCAGGCGGCAGCGAAGAAAAAGAAGAAGGGGCCAGGGCACTGCCTCCTTCGGCCATTTCCCCAGTCAGCCTCCAATCCACCATGACTCCCGCCATGACTTTCACCCCTCGCTCGCTGAAGCCGCGCAGAGGAGGAGCCCTGCCCGCTGAAGCCCGTCCACTGCTCATGCTCCTCCTCCACGTGGCTTCAGCAAGGTGAAGCCGGAGAGGGGGCGGGGCATGGTGCGGCCTGGCTCCTCCCCTCCCCCCAGCTTTGGCTCTCCCAGAGCTTCTCCGGCCTTGAGGTGACAGTGCCAAGCCAGCATTGTGCTGGCTCTGCCACCGCTGGCTTGGCACTGCCCCCTCAAGGCTGGAGAACTCTGGGAGAGCTGAGGCTGGGGGAGGGGGCGGGGCATGGTGTGGCCTGGCTCCTCCCCTCCCCCCAGCTTTGGCTCTCCCAGAGCTTTTCCAGCATTGGGGAGACAGTGCCAAGCCAGCATTGTGCTGGCTCTGCCACCGCTGGCTTGGCACTGCCCCCTCAAGGCTGGAGAACTCTGGGAGAGCTGAGGCTGGGGGAGGGGGCGGGGCATGGTGTGGCCTGGCTCCTCCCCTCCCCCCAGCTTTGGCTCTCCCAGAGCTTCTCCGGCCTTGAGGTGACAGTGCCAAGCCAGCATTGTGCTCGCTCTGCCACCGCTGGCTTGGCACTGCCCCCTCAAGGCTGGAGAACTCGGGGAGAGCGGTGGCTGGGGAGGGGCGGGCATGGTGTGGCCTGGCTTCTCCCTCCCCCAGCTTTGGCTCTCCCAGTGCTTCTCCGGCCTTGAGGTGACAGTGCCAAGCCAGCATTGTGCTGGCTCTGCCACTGCTGGCTTGGCACTGCCCTCAAGGCTGGAGAACTCTGGGAGAGCTGAGGCTGGGGAGGGGGGGGGGCATGGTGCGGCCTGGCTCCTCTCCTCCCCCCAGCTTTGGCTCTCCCAGAGCTTCTCCAGCCTTGGGGAGACAGTGCCAAGCCAGCATTGTGCTGGCTCTGCCACCGCTGGCTTGGCACTGCCCCCTCAAGGCTGGAGAAGCTCTGGGAGAGCTGAAGCCAGGGGAGGGGCGGGGCATGGCATGGCCTGGCTCCTCCCCCAGCTTTGGCACTCCCAGCACCTGCTCCCAGCAGGCCACCACCCCCCAGCCGTTCTTTACTGTATTAGAGTGTCATTTTGTGTCATTTTGGTTGGTGGTATGCCCCCGGATTTTTTTAATGTTAAAAGTGTGCCGTGGCTCAAAAAAGGTTGGGAAACACTGCCATAGACCATTAGGAACGATGGGAGCTGAAATCCAAAACACCCGGAGGTTCCAAGCACATGTCTGGATTAGTCCATTGCTTATTGTGAGGATGGCTCTGTAGTTCCTCAAAGTACCAAGTGAAGGGGATTGTGGGCAGGAAAGTGTTGTTGCCTGGTGTCCTGCTCATGGGCTTTTCAACTGGAATTGCACCCATGGTTTCCATGCCTCTGAAGAACCACTGAGCTGTTCCTCTTGTTGCAGAATGGCTCTCAAGCCCTGGGACTCCAACGTACTGACCATCCCATGTTTGCCTCTCTCCCTCCTTCCCTCTCCCGTTTCCCCCTTTGCCCCCATTTGAAGTTCCACCCAACCTGACTGTCCCGCAAGAGAAGTCCCCCTTGGTCACCCGGGAAGGAGACACAGTCGAGCTGCAGTGCCAGGTGACGGGGAAACCCAAGCCCATCATCCTCTGGTCAAGGGCTGACAAGGAGGTCCCCATGCCAGACGGGTCCATGCAGATGGAGAGCTACGATGGCATCCTCAGGATCATCAACGTCTCGCGGGAGATGACCGGGACATACAGGTGCCAGACCAGCCAGTATAATGGATTTAACGTCAAGCCGAGAGAGGCCCTGGTCCAGCTCATCGTGCAATGTAAGTTCAAGTTTTCTCTTTCACTTCTTGTAGCATTGCATCAAGCCCACTTTCTGGGCCATATTTCCCACCTGGGATTTTTTGTGGTCTGCAGAAAGCTTTGAGATGTTTCTGGTGGGATGTGGGTACCATGATCTATAAAGACAGATCCAGAAATACGCTTGCAGGTTCCATATTGGAGCAATGAGTTGATACCTTTTTCTGGACAATGTTTACATCTGGGACCTTCTGTATTCTGCAGAAAGCTTTGAGATGTTTCTGATGGGATGTGGGTACCATACTGTCATTGGATCCAGAAAAATGCTTGTAGATGCCATCTGGTGCCAATAAACTGAGATTATCTTCTGGATGGTATTTCATATCTGAGACTTTCTGTGCTCTGCACAAAACTTTGAGATGTTTCTGATGGGATGTGGGGACGGGTTGAGAAAGATGCTTGCAGATGCTGTTGTTTGTGAATTTTGTGATTCTCTTGTTTCCAAGAGCTTGGATTGGATTGACCAAAGGTTGGATTGACCAAAGGTTGGGTTGACCAAATGTTGAGTTGACCAAAGGTTGGGTTGACCAAAGGTTGGATTGACCAAAGGTTGGGTTGACCAAAGATTGGATAGACCAAAGGTTGCGTTGACCAAAGGTTGGGTTGACCAAAGGTTGGGTTGACCAAAGATTGGATAGACCAAAGGTTGCATTGACCAAAGGTTGAGTTGACCAAAGGTTGGGTTGACCAAAGGTTGGGTTGACCAAAGGTTGGGTTGACCAAAGATTGGATAGACCAAAGGTTGCGTTGACCAAAGGTTGGGTTGACCAAAGGTTGGGTTGACCAAAGATTGGATTGACCAAAGGTTGGGTTGACCAAAGGTTGGATTGACCAAAGGTTGGGTTGACCAAAGGTTGGGTTGACCAAAGGTTGGGTTGACCAAAGGTTGGGTTGACCAAAGGTTGGGTTGACCAAAGGTTGGGTTGACCAAAGGTTGGGTTGACCAAACGTTGCATTGACCAAAGGTTGGGTTGGCCAAAGGTTGCGTTGACCAAAGGTTGGGTTGACCATCTGGGAGTTGATATTAACCTTAGACACTTTGAAAAGTGTTGTTAATTGTTCTACATTTGGATAAAGCTTTCTATAAGTTAAGCTGTGAAATCAAAGAGGCCGGAGTTGTGTCACAAGATGGAGTAATTCATCAAAGCAAAACGATTGTCATTATGCCCAGAGATCAAAGAGTGAGCAAGGATGCGTCTTTGTTGTTCTGACTTCTTTGTTGAAAGGGGCATCAATGGCAATTCAGGATGTGTCTGTCCCAGACTTTCTGAAGAACTTTCCATCTGAAACACTTGGGGTGGATGGCGTGAGAACAGAACGTTCTAGGGCTGTTGTCATAGGAAACGGGATCAATACTTGGCTTGCTTTCCTTTGCATATTTTTGCTCATTTCATCTACCAGGAAAAAATGGATTTTCCTCCTCTCCAAACAAAAGCAGAGATTATGATGATTGTTATAAACTAGCTTAGGGACCCGGCGGTGCCCGGGTTATTTGAGAAAGGCATTGAGCGTCAAGGTTGGTCCTTATCAGATGTTTATGTGGCTTGCAGTGGTCTCAGGAACTTAGTGAAGGTACTGCAAGTCCCATCGGCCATAGTCCATCCCCCTCCAAACAGCAATAGGATATAGAGTGGATCATGGGGGCCCTGTGTGTCACGTTTGGTCTTGATCATTCATTGGATGAGGGTTGCAGCGGTCTCGGAAGGTGAGTGAAGGTACTTCAAGTCCCTTCATCTGTGGTCCATCTTCCTTGAAACTGCACCAGGGTGTAGAGTGGGTCATGAGTATTCTGTGTGGCAAGTTTGGGAGTGGTCTTCGATTTGTAGGGGCTACAATGTTCTGTGGGAAGTGAGTTGGTTGAAGGTACTGGAAATCCCATCATATGTGGGCCATCCTGCCAGAAACCGCACCAGGTTGTAAAGTGGGTCATTGGGCCTCTGTGTACCAAGTTTGGTCCTGATTTGTCATTGTTGTGGGCCACAGTGCTCTAAGGAAGTGAGTAAAAGTACATCTTCCCTCAAACTGCACCAGGATGTAGAGTGCATCTTGGGGGGTTTGTGTGCCAAGTGTGGTCTTGTTCTGTCATTGTTGGGGGCCTAGTCAGGAAAATCAAGTTGAGGAAACTTTACTGTCAATTCAGGCCCTAAACAGTATCCCATGAGCTGAGGCCTAGTCAGGAAAATCAAGTTAAGGAAGCCTTGTTGTCAATTTTGGGCCTGGTCTGTGAGTTATAGGGGCTACAGTGTTGTTTGAGAAGTGAATCAGGTGAAGGTACTGCAAATCCCATCGTTCATGGCCCATCCTGCCCTAAACCACACCAGGTTGTGAAGTGGGCCATCGGGCCCCTGTATGCCAAGTTTGGTCCTGATCCGTCATTGCTGTGGGCCACAGTGACTGCCTGCCTGAGGCCTTTCCTTTTCCCTTTGCGTCACTTTAGAATGTTGAAATATAGATGGCCAATCAAAGTCCTTTATGCAAATAATCCCACAGTGGCAACCAATCAAAACGCTGCCACATATTCCTCCGCACCTCTGCACCGCCGCAAACATTCTCTTTTATTATATAGATAGATAGATATTCATTGAGTCAAGTGAAGGAAGGTGTTCACTGTCAGTCTGCAAATTTGTTCATCACCACAATCATCATAACCATCATCACGTATTTACAGTACTGTATATAATAGGCCTGTTTTATCACGGAAAAACTGCTTCAAAACTCGCTTTGGATGTAGGAGGCGCTGGCGCCTCGTATCTGATAGACCAAGGGTTCCCAAACTTTTTTGGCCTACCCCTACCGCCCCCTTTCCAGAAAAAAAATAATTACCCACTACCCCCTAGAATTTTTTTTAAAAAATGTAATAGCAATTAAACAGAAAGATCTATGTATTAATGCCGTGGTTCCCAACCTTTCTAATGCCGTGACCCCTAAATAAGGTTCCTCATGTTGTGACCCCCAACCATACTTCCATTGCTACTTCATAAACAATTTTGCTACTCCTATGAATTCTAATGCAAATATCTAATATGCAGGATGCATTTTCATTGTTACAAATTGAACATAATTAAAGCCTAGTGATTAATCACAAAAACAATATGTTTGGGGGAGTATGGACAACGGAGGATGGGATTTGCAGTACCTTCAATCGATTCAGCTCTGACTTTCACTCTGAACCCAAACAACCTTGTATCTGGACCAAATTTGGCACAAATACTCAATATGCCCAAAGTTGAACTCTGGTGGAGTTGTGGGGGATTGATTTTGTCATTTGGGAGTTGCAGCTGCTGGGATTTATAGTTCACCTATAATCAAAGAGCATTTTGAACTCACAACAGCAATGGAAGTGAACTAAACTTGAGCAATAGAGAATACTGGACCTTGGAAATTGGGAGTTGCTTGCATTTTCCTTCGTGCCTCGACCATCCCCCAGGAGGCGCCTGCAAATGCCGCAGCGACTCAGGGGGCGCTTGCAGGTGCAGAGGCTTTCCTTTTCCGCTGGACCAACTGGCAGGCACACACTCGCAAGCGCGCGACTGTCTCAGCCTGCCAGTTGGAATCCCTGGGCAGGCGTTGCCTGGAAACCGCAGCGCATGCCGCCTTCCTCTCCCTAACTCTGCCCATGGCGCAGTCCCGTATCGCCCCTTCCTTCCAAGGGGTGATACAAGACTGTGCCGTGGGTGGAGTTGAGGAGAGGAAGAGGGTGCACGCTGCGGTTTCCAGGCAGTGCCTGCACGGGGTTTCCACTGGCAGGTGTACACTCGCGCGCTTGTGAGTTGGAATCCCGCCACCACCCCCTTACAGGGCTTCAGTGCCCCCCAAATTCTCCTGTGCCTCCCACCGCCCCCTTGGATCGCCTCACTGCCCACTAGGGGGCGGTACCGCCCACTTTGGGAACCACGGTGATAGACTTCCGAAGTTTTCAGCAGTTTTTCCAAAATTGATTTGGATGTACTTCCGAAATTCGGAATGGCTTTGTTAATGGCGTCTGTGGTTGCGCAATGCGCGGAAGTCTGCAGAAGGGATTCCCTTTCCCTGGCGCTGCCTGGGTGCTTTAAATGCCGGCTTTCGTTTGCAGACGGTTCCCAAAGCTGTTCCACAGCCTTTTCTTCCCACCAGCTTGCCATCAGCCAATGAGGAGAGGCAGAAACCCACCTTAGACCCTGCGATGTTGACCAACTACAGCCCGGTCTCTAACCTCTTAGTAAGATGATTGAACGTGCGGCAGCGAACCAACTTCAGAAATTCTTAGATGACACAGATGGCCTGGATCCATTTCAATTTGGCTTCCATCCTGCACACGGGACCGAGACTGTTCTGGTGGCCATCTCTGATGACATCTATCGCCAGCTAGACAAAGAAGGATCGGTACTGCTGGTGTTGCGCAACCTCACCGGAGCTTTCAATACAGTAGACCATGATCTACTGATCCAACAATTAGCTGCTATTGGAATTCAAGGACCAGCAATAACGTGGTTCAACTCATTCTTGCGAGGGCGTAGCCAACGAGTGGAGTGGCTGGGCCAAGTACCTGAGAAACCCCCTCTCGACTGTGGAGTACCCCAAGGCGCTATTCTATTGCCAATGCTGTTTAACATCCATGTTTGACCTCTCGCCAAGCTAGACCCGAGATTTGGATGAGAATGTTTCCAATATGCTGATGACACCCAGCTTCTCCTAAAACTAGAACCTGGAACAACCTCAGTACCGGATAATTTCACCCGGTGTCTTGGAGCGGTGACAAGATTGCTACGTGCCCATACATTGAAAGTAAATCCCGCAAAAACTGAAATCTTGTGGCTTGGCCGCCCATCAGAATTGGTCAGTCTATTACCATCTTTTGAAGGGGAGCCATTAGCCCCATCCCTCACTGGGAAGAGTCTGGGTGTTATCCTCGATTCCCAAATGACGATGGAAGCCCAGGTTGCCTCCACGAGTCAAAGGGCCTTCTTTCTTTCACCTACACCAAGCGAGGCAGTTGGCACCTTATTTACCAACAGAGGCGCTGGCTACGGTAATCCATGCCACGGTTACGTCGAGGCTGGATTACTGCAATGCTTTGTACGTGGGCTTACCTCGAGCAGCAATTCGCAAGATCTAAATTGTGCAAAATGCAGCCGCTAGACTCCTCACAAGAGCATCAATGAGGTGCCATATAACGCCGTCCCTGCAGCGCTTGCTTTGGCTGCCGATTGAACACAGAGTGCTCTATAACAGTGCTGTCCAACTTCTAGCGGGTCCAGGGCCGGATAAGAGGTCACTGATGACCTGCGGGCCACTCGGCCCCGCCCCCAGGCCCTGCCCCCAGGCCCCGCCCCCCACCCCAGGCCCCTCCCTCCTAAAGCCGCCGAAAGGAGGAGTAGGCGGCGCCAAGAGCAGCGCGTCACGCCAGGCCTGTGACGCGCTGCTGCTCTTGGCGCCGCCTTCTGCCCTTTTTCGCGGCCCCCTGCCCTAGGAAGGGGGGGGGCGCCGAAAAGGGCAGAAGGCGGCGCCAACGGCAGCGCATCACAGGCCTGGCGTGACGCGCTGCCCCTTGGCACGCCTACTCCTCCTTTTCGGGCCCCCTCCCCTCCTAGGGAGGAGCCGGCGAAGGAGGAGGAGGCGGCGGCGACAAGAGCAGCGCGTCACGCCAGGCCTGTGACGCTGCTCTTGGCGCCGCTCTTCTGCCCTTTTCGGCGGCCCCCGCCCTAGGTAGGGGGGCGCCGGAGGAGCTAGCTCTCTTCCTACTCCCTGCCCCGCCTCCCCCTCCCCCCCGGCCGCCATTTTTTTTAAAAAAAATCGATTTTTTTTTTAAAAAAAAATTAAAAATGGCGGCTGAGGGCATAGGTGGGGCCGTGTCCAACAGTCTACGGGGCCGGATCCGGCCCCGGGGCCGCCAGTTGGACAGCCCTGCTCTATAAGACCCTGGTCCTAGCATTCAAGGCCTTTCGAGGTCAGGGTCCTTCATACCTAAGAGACCGTTGAATGCCACTCCACCACCAGAGACTGCCACGGTCAGCTCATGCGAATCTCCTCTATGTCCCTGGCCCTAGAGAGGTCCGTTTGGAGCCCACAAGGCAGAGATCCTTCTCAATCACAGCCCCAATCTTGTGGAACTCCCTCCCTCCCGCCAGACCAAAGAGCCACTCCCGATCTACATAAATTTTTAGGGGCACTCAAGACATGGCTCTTCAGAAGAGCCTGTGATTGCGTAACAAGCGGTGACTATGTAACCTGTTTATTTCAATTGTGTAAGTCTCCCAGAGCACCGTTGGTGGAGGGCGACTCATAAGAAATAAAGTTAGTTAGTTAGTTAGCTAGCTAGAGAAGGGCAGAAACGACATACGAGCCCTATCCAAATATGGCGACGGAAACTTCAAAATGACAAATCCACTTCCTGTTTCCTTAACTCTCTTCGGAAACGCTTCAAAAGTCAAAAACATCCAAATTACATCCGAATTTCGAATCTATCCGACGAACCTAAACAGGCCTAGTATATAGTACCATCAGTACATATGGTATATTACAAATAAGACAGTCATTACTATCAAATATGCACTATGTAAAATGCATGCGTACACACAAACACAAGGGAGCAAGAAGTAACATAAATAGAATACAACTGTGTGTGTTCTTATTTTATTTTTGCTTCGGACGGAGGCGTGTTTTCAGATCTCTTCTCTATATATAATAAAGCGGAATATTTGTTTGTATGTATGTTTGTTTGTGGGTTTGTATGTATGTGGCAGCATTCTGATTGGCTGCCACTTTCACAGGCCACAGCAACCAGCGCGGGTGATGGACCTACACCAAACTTGGGATACATAACCCCCCTTACCCCCTTTACGTCCTGGTGTGGTTTGGGGGACATGGACCATGGATTATGGGACTTGTAGTACATTCAAACACTTTGGTTCCCACAGACCACTGCGGCCACCTAAAAGGGCCAAAAGAGACCACACTTGGCACACACATCCCCCATTACCCACTCTATGTCCTGGTGGAGTTCAGAGGAGGGTGGATCATGGATTATGGGACTTGAAGTACGTCTACTCACTTCCCAAGTCTGCTGTGATCCTCATCCGATTACTGATCGAGACCACACTTGCCACACATAACCCCCAAGACTGCATTCACGTCCAGGTGAGGTTTGGGGGAGGACTGACAATGGATGATGGGATTTGTAGTACTTTCACAAGCCTCTGTTCCCACAGACCACTGCAGCCCCTGACACACACTGATAAAAACCACACTTGGCACACAGAACCCCAGTGACCCACTCTACATCCTACTGCAGTTTGGAGGGGGTCGGACCATGGATGATGGGACTTGCAGTACCTTCATTAATTTCATGATACCACTACAACTCCCAATAATGATGGATCAAGACCAAACTTGGCAGACAGAGCCTCTATGACCCACTGTACGTCCTGGTGCCGTTTGGAGCTGGGTTGACCATGGATGATGGGACTTGCAGTACCGTCACTAATTTCATGATACCACTGCAACTCCCATTAACGAGGGATCAAGGCCAAACTTGGCAGACAGATCTTCCATGACCCACTCTACGTTCTGGTGCAGTTTGGAGGTGGGTTGACCATGGATGATGGGACTTGCAGTACCTTCACTAATTTCATGATACCACTGCAACTCCCAATAATGAGGGATCAAGGCCACACTTGGCAGACAGAGCCTCCATTACCCACTCTACGTCCTGGTGCTGTTTGGAGGAGGTTACACCATGGACGATGGGACTCACAGTGCCTTCACTAACTTCCTGACACCACTGTGAGCCACATAAATAACTACTACACACCAATTAATACGTTTCTCAAAAAGCCCGGGCAACGCCGGGTCCCCAAGCTAGTCTGAAATAAAGTTCAGGGTTGTTGGGGTTTTTTTTTTTTAAGCTGCTGGGGCTTCTTGGGAGGTGTTATACGTAAGCTGAATGGCCATCTGTTGGGTGGGTTTGGAGTGTATCTCCCTTCATTGCTGAATGGGGTTAGACTGGATGGCCCTTGGGGTCTCTCCCAACACTAGGATTCTGCAATTCCACGAAGGTTGAATGGAACACTATATTAAGACACTCCGTGTCATTTTTTAAATTATTTTTGGAGGAAGCAATTATGCAAGACTTCCAATTGAGATGACTCTGTGATAAGCTATAAATAGAACCCGATGGCTTTGCATCCTGTAATTGGCTTTGGTAATTGGCTTTGGGTGCAGCGTGGGGGCGTCTTGCAAGTGGGTTCCTTGCAGACAGAGTGTTTGTGCGAATGGGAGATGCAGAGGGTGGGAGCCACTCAAGCTTCAGCCCTGATCCGTTTCCACAACAATCCACATTTCCCAACATCCAATTCTCTCAGGAACAGAAAGGGAGGTGGCCTCTTCTGAACAACAGGCCCGGATTACCCATAAGGCCACCCTAGGCCATGGCCTAGGGTGGCAGCCATTGGGCATCAGCAAGTCCGGACCCCCCAAATTTTTTTAAAATTCCAAAAAAATCCCCCAAAAAGTGCGCATGTGCGCGGCAGCGGAAGCACCATCCACGGCCGCCCCCCTGCCCCCCCTTGCTCGGCTCCAAAGGCTCTGCCCCCTGCTCCGCCTCGCCCCCAGCTTCGCCCCTGCCTACTCGCCAGTGCGGCCGAAAAGGCCCTTTTCGGGTCAGCATGGTGGCTTTAGGAGGGAGGGAGGAGCCACAGGGAGACTCCCACGGCTCCTCCCTCCCTCCTAAAGCCATCATGGCAGCCTGAAAAGGGCCTTTTAGGCTGTGCCAGCGAGGAGGCGGGGCGGAGCCAGGCGGGGCGGAGCCAGGGCAGAGCCAGGGGTGGGATCAGAGCCTTTGGCCTAGGGCACCAAAAGGCCATGATCCAGGCCTGCTGAACAGGGCCACGGGCAGCAAAGGAAACACCACAGGGCTGTTGACACTTCCCTATGCAATCTGAACAGGCCCGGATTAACACCTTTTTGCGCCCTAGGCCACACTTTGGAATTGCGCCCCCTTTAAGCCAACCTCTACCCCACCCCCCACCCCCACCCCCCCGGGAAAGGGCCGGGGCCCCTCCTTACCCGCCGGGCAGCAGAGCAGGAAGGCCAAGGCCACCAGGAGGCTCCGGCAGGCGCTTCCCATGGGCAGGCGGAAGGAGGAGTGTCCCGGGCAGCCGAGAGCCAGGGGCCGCGCCGGGCCACCTCGAGGAAAGCATTTAAAAGGCCCGCCTCTGAAGCGCGGAGGGAGAAGAAAGAACCAAAGGGAGGGGAGCGGGGAGGATGGTGAGGGAGGGGGCAAGAAGAGGAGGAGGAAAAGGGGACAGGGGCAATAGTGGGAAGAGGAAAAAAAGACACGCTGTCAAAGCGGCCGGTGGTGCCACCTTCCCCGCCCACGGCCCCTCCTCTGTTTCTCTCTCTCCGTCAGCACCGCTGGGGAAGCTGAGGCAACCGAAAAGGGACCCTCCCGAATGGCTAGGAAGCTAGCCCTCTCACCCACCCACCTGCCCGTTTTGAGGCAGAAAAAAGGCTATTTCTGGCTACACAATGAAAGGGGGAGAGCGGTGGAGGCGTGGGGAAGCACGGGCAAGGGAGCGGGGGGCACACACGGTTCTTGCGCTTGCTCACTCTCTCACTCTCTCACTCTCTTGCTTGCTCGTTCACTCAACTCTCTCGGAAGGCAGGCTCCCTGTCTGCTCCTGCGGATGGGAAGGACCACGGGGAGGGCGCGCATAACGGCCGGGGGCGCCCCTGGGGGGCGCATGCCACTAAGTTGGGAGAGACCCCAAGGGCCGGCCACAGCGTTTTTATTTTTTTCAACATTTTTTTTTGGTCCGTGATTCTGCTCCCCCCTCGGCTTGGGCCCCTAGGCCATGGCCTAGGTTGGCCTTATGGGTAATTCGGGCCTGAATCCGAAGATAAACAATACATATTTTTGGGTTGTAGGGTTTTCAGGCTGTATGCCCGTGTCCTAGAAGCATTCTCTCCTGATGTCAGACTTGGCCACAGCGGTCCACGCTCTCGTTACATCCAGGATAGACTACTGCAACGCACTCTACTTGGGGTTGCCTTTGCTTCAAATAGTCCAATGAGAGGCAGCCAGGTTAATAACTGGGGCGGCATACAAGGAGCCCACAACTGCCATGTTACGTCAGCTCCACTGGCTGCCAGTTTGTTAATGGGCACAATTCAAAGTGCCGGTTTTGACGTATAAAACTCAGCTCATTCTGAGGATGGAGGGCAGGCCGGGTTCTGTCCCCGATAATTTCCAACACTGCCTCGAAGCCGTTACTGGATGGCTGCGAGCCAGTAGGTTGAGGGTGAATCCGGCGAAGACGGAGATCTTGTGGCTGGGTCGCCCGGGTGATGTTAATGTCCAGCGTCCGAGCCTGGACGGTGCGGTGTTATGCCCATCGCCTTCCGTAAAGAGCCTGGGGGTCCATTTGGACTCCCAGCTGACCATGGAGGCCCAGGTCTCTGCGGTCAGCAAGATCGCTTTTTTCACCTGCGACAGGCAAGGAGGCTGGCCCCCTATCTCTCCCCGAACGATCTGGCCACGGTGATCCAAGCCACAGTCATCTCAAGGCTGGATTACTGCAACGCGCTCTACGTTGGCCTTCCTCTGTCGGTGACCCGGAAGCTCAGGCTAGTGCAGAACACTGCCGCCCGGCTCCTGTCTGGCACGCCAGCTGGCGCCCACATAACACCTGTTTTGCAGGATCTGCACTGGCTGCCAATTGAGCACCGGATCACCTTCAAAGTGTTGGTCCTCACCTTTGCTAAGCCTTACACGGCCTGGGGCCAGCGTACTTGAGGGACCGTCTCACCCCATATTGCCCTCCGAGATCACTTCGGTCTGAGGACTCCAATCTCCTGGAGATACCTTCAGCTAAACTCGCAAGGCTGACTGCTACCCGCCGGAGGGCGTTCTCTGTCATAGCACCTACGCTGTGGAACGCCCTCCCGGCCGGAACTCGGGCTATGAAGGACTTGCTCCCGCTTAGACGGGCCTGTAAAACATACCTGTTTAAGCAGGCCTTTGGTGAGTAAGTCCTGCCCATGCCCCGCCATCTATTCGCTCTTCTGAGGATGATGTGCTGTTCATTGTGTTAACTGTGTTATTAATTACTGTACTGCTGTTGTTTTTGATTGTTTTTAACTGCCTATTGCCTGTATTTTACTGTGCCCTTCGGCTCCTGTAAGCCGCCGCGAGCCTCGGGGAGTCGGCGGCATAGAAGCCCGAATAATAAATAAATAAATAAATAAATGTCCCTGGCCCAGTTTACCTGTCCAAACGCATCTATCTCCCTTCACGAAGCTCCACAAAGACTAAGACATTCTGGGGAGGCCCTGCTCTCGGTCTCCCACCACCGTCACAGGGCGGGGACGAGAGACAGGGCCTTCTCGGTGATTGCACCCCAGCTATGGAATTCCCCCCCTGGCAAGATTAGATCAGCCCCCTCCCTCCTGACCTTCGGAAATATGGTGAAGACCTGGCTGAGGGACCAAGCCTTTGAGCCAGTGCAATGAGGCAATAATAGGAAACCTTCTCCGCTGACCGGAGCCAGCGTGGTGTCTTCAGATGGTTTAGAACAGCTGTTTTTAAAGTAGATATGACTGATTTTAATGTTTGTGTATATTTATAGTTATTGTATCTCCCGGCATGGAATGCTTGCTGTTTGTATGCTGTGCGCTGCCCTGAGTCCCATTCGGGGTGAAAAGGGTGGAATATAAATGTTTCAAATAATTTATTTATTTATAGCAGGGCTGTCCAACTGGCAGCCCGGGGGCCGTATACGGCCCCCCAGTCCCTTCCCTATGCCCCCTAAGCTTTTTAATAAATGAAAATAAATAAATTAAATAATAATATTTTTTTAAAAATACCCAGTCCGGGTTCCGGAGCAAGTATCGGGAGACTACGGAAGCCACACGGGATTTCGCTCTCAACGCGGGATCACACCTGCGTTGAGAGCGAAATCCCGTGTGGCTTCCGTAGTCTCGCGATACTCCTGTCGCCAAAATCTCGGCTACTTAATCCCTGCGGCCCACGCAGACGCGATTTGGACCTTCTCGGCTGCTGCCTCGGTCGGTCGTCGCCTCTGCTCGTGGTCCGGCTACTCCTGGATCCTGGGCGTTTGGGAAGGTAGGCTAACCTTTATGTTATTATTATGTAATTGTGTATGGATGCCCCTAATGTATTCCCTCCCTGCATTTCCCCTTAGTAAAAGATTATATTTGATTGTATGGATGCCTCTTATGAGGGGGAGGGGGCGGAGCCGGGGGAGGGGGTGGGGCAGGGGTGGAGCCAGGGTGGGGGCGGAGCCGGGGCAGGGGCGGAGCCAGGGGCAGACCCTTCGGCCCCCCAGGTCATCAGTGACCGGAATTCAGGCCCCTGGGCCGGTAGAAGTTGGACAGCCCTGATTTATAGTATTTATATTTATTTATTTATTATTTAGACTTGTAGGCCGCCACTCCCCGAGGGCTCGGAGCCGCTCACAATAATATAAAAGCACAGCAAAGATTAAAAACAGCATATTGAACGAGACTAAAAGAGGGGTTTTCCAGCTTAGCAGTCAAAGGCTAGCTGGAAAAGGTGGGTCTTGCAGGCCTTGTGGAAAGAAAAGAGGTCCTATGTGGCCCGCACATCACTTGGAAGGGTATTCCATATTGATGGTGCTACTACAGAAAAGGCTCTGCGCCGAGTCGATGTAAGACGGACTGCTTTGAAGGTCGGCACTTCAAGAAGGTTCAGTTGTTCAGAACGGAGTGACCTCTGGGGTTGGTAGGGGAGGAGACGGTCCCTCAGACACAGCGGCCCCAGACCATGCAAGGCCTTGAAGGTTAACACCATCACCTTGAAGGTGATCCGGTGCTCGACCGGAAGCCAATGAAGCTGCTGGAGGATGGGTATTATGTGGCATCTCACTGGAGCCCCTGTGAGAAGTTGAGCAGCAGCATTCTGGATGAGGTTTAGTTTCTGGATCACTGACAAGGGCAGCCCAATGTAAAGGGCGTTACAGTAGTCTAGTCTCGAGATGACCATGGCTTGGAGCACCGTGGTCAGGTCGTCTCTGGATAGGTAGGGGGCCAGACGCCTAGCTTGCCGCAGGTGGGAAAAGGCGGTTTTGCTGACGCTGGAGACCTGGGCCTCCATTGACAGCAACGACCCCAAGGCTCTTTACGGAGGATGTCGGGCATAATGCCTCGCCATCCAAGCTAGGCAGTCGGGCCTCCCCACCCACCGGGCGGCCCAGCCTCAGTCTCTCCGTCTTTGCTGGATTCACCCTCAATCTGCTGGCATGCAGCCAACCAGTCACGGCTCCAAGGCACTGTTGGAAACAAGCGGGTACGGAGTCCGGCTGGCCTTCCATTTTCAGAACGAGCTGGGTGTCGTCAGCGTACTGATAACATTCCAGCCCAAAGCTTCGGACCAGACCAGCAAGTGGTCGCATATAGATGTTAAATAATAAAGGGGAGAGAATGGCGCCTTGAGGGACCCCACAAGTGAGTGGAGCCCTCTCGGAAACCATACCTCCCCTTTCCACTCGCTGTCCCCAGTTGTGGAGAAAGGACAACAGCCATTCAAGGCTGTTCCCCTAACTCCAACGACGGCAAGGCGGTGGGCCAAAAGATTCTAATCGACCGTATCAAAAGCTGCTGTGAGATCCAAAAACACAAGCAGCGCTGAACCGTCCTTGTCCAGTTGGCAACGGTTGATCTGAAATGGCGACCAACACAGTCTCCGTCCCGTGCCCCAAGCGGAAGCCGGACTGGAAGGGATCTAAGCCGGCTGTGTCCTCAAGGAACTGCTGCACCTGCCCTGCCCCCGTCCTCTCAATCACCTTCCCGGGAAGGGAAGGTTCACCCTTCTCACCCCATGGGGGACTCATAGCAGATTACAATGGACATATACATGGCAAACATTCAATGCCTTTCAGACATACCATATGCCGTATATACTCAAGTATAAGCCGACCCGAATATAAACCGAGGCACCCAATTTTACCACAAAAAAACTGGGAAAACTGATTGACTTGAGTATAAGCCGAGGGTGGGAAATGCAGCCGCTTTGGGTAATTTTCAAAATAAAAATAGTTACCAATAAAATTACATTAATTGAGACATCAGGAGGTTAAATGTTTTCGAATATTTACATAAAACCGAAGTTTAAGATAAGACTCCCCAACTCTGATTAAACCATGATTCTAACCTTCTTCAATGTAAATGTGCTTAAGCATCCTTCCAATAATAAGAAAGAGAGGAAGATCATAAATGTTATAATAATAATAATAGTAATGATAGAGTAAAATAAGGGAAACATAATAATAACAGTAGTAATAGAGTAAAATAATAAATGTAATAATAACAATAATAAAATAAAATAATACATGTAATAATAATAAATAGAGTAAAGTAATAAATGTAATAATAACAATAATAAAGTAAAATAATAAATGTAGTAATAATAATAAATAGAGTAAAATAATAAATGTAATAATAACATTCATAAAGTAAAATAATAAATGTAATAATAACAATAATAGAGTAAAATAAAAGATGTACTAATAATAATGAATAGAGTAAAATAATAAATGTTATAATAATAATAGAGTAAAATAATAAATGTAGTAACAATAATAATAAAGTTAAATAATATATGTAATAATAACAATAATAGAGTAAAATAATAAATGTAATAACAATAATAAAGTAAAATAATACATATAATAATAATAAATAGAGTAAAATAATAAATGTAATAATAGCAATAATAAAGTAAAATAATAAATGTAATAAAAATAATGAATAGAGTAAAATAATAAATGTAATAATAACAATAATAGAGTAAAATAATAAATGTTATAATAATAGAGTAAAATAATACATGTAATAATAACAATAATAAAGTAAAATAATACATGTAATAATAATAATAAATAGAGTAAAATAATAAATGTAATAATAACAATAATAAAGTAAAATAATACATATAATAATAATAAATAGAGTAAAATAATAAATGTAATAATAACAATAATAAAGTAAAATAATAAATGTAATAATAATAAATAGAGTAAAATAATACATGTAATAATAATAATAGAGTAAAATAATAAATGTAATAATAATAAATAGAGTAAAATAATACATGTAATAATAACAATAATAAAGTAAAATAATAAATGTAATAATAAAAAATAGAATAAAATAATACATGTAATAATAGCAATAATAAATAGAGTAAAATAATAAATGTAAAATAATAATAAATTGAGTAAAATAATACATGTAATAATAACAATAATAAAGTAAAATAATAAATGTAATAATAATAGTAATGATAGAATAAAATAAGGGAAACATAATAATAATAATAGTAATAGAGTAAAATAGTAAATATAATAATAACAATAATAAAGTAAAATAATGTGTGTAATAATAATAGAGTAAAATAATAAATGTAATAATAGCAATAATAAAGTAAAATAATACATGTAGTAATAAATAGAGTAAAATAATAAATGTAAAATAATAATAGAGTAAAATAATACATGTAATAATAACAATAATAAAGTGAAATAATAAATGTAATAATAATAAATATAGTAAAATAATACATGTAAAATAATAAAAACAACAACAACTGAGTAAAACAATAAATAACCTTGTCTTGAGTATAAGCCGAGGCGGACAATAAGGGATGAAAAACTAGGCGTATACTCGAGTATATACAGTATATAGACAGACATAGAAGCCATTTAACATTCCAGCATTTCCCACTTCATGAGGGTATGCCTGGTTCGGCCACAGGGGGAGCTGTCGCTTCACCGTCCACTTGTGACACCGAGTCCTTTGATGGAGTTCTTCCTCATTCTTCTGCATACTGCTGGAAGGTTTTTGTGGCATTGTGAATTAGTTCAATTAGCCTCCCCACATAAAGCAGCACCTAAATAAATAAAAAATGTCAGTGCAGAAGGGGCCCCAGACCCATTCATTGCTATCTGGGGCATCCTCTGCAGAACCAGGTCTCAAAGGAAGGCATCCTTCAGCTGTCAGCCGTCTCCGCTGTCCAGCTTTTACAACCAGACAAAGAAAGAGATACTACGGCATTGTTGTTATCTGCTTGTTTTCTCCTGCTCCATTCATGCGCTATCTTGCTGTGCTTTCGCTCCCGCTATTGTGAAACGGCCCTTTGACACAGGTTTGGTGGGGAACGGAGGCCTTTCTATTTTCGCTCTGCCATCCCACTTCTCTCCATCTCTCGCTTTCTCTCCTTTCAAAGTGGTGGGTTCCTAAGAAAATATATTTAATCTTTGTCCTGCGTGTTCTGATATATGTATTTTGTAGAAATACGTAGTAATATGTGTACTTTATGTAATAGTTATGTGTTTGTATCTATGTTGTACACAGAGTGTGGTAAATAATCACATAAACTAGTTATAAAGCATTTTTCAAAGTGTTAATACACCAATTGACATCAATACAAAATACATATGAAATACAAACGAAATAATATGCCCGCTCTGGGCTCCTACCCCACACGCTTGGTAGCGTTATATAGTGTTCAAGATTGTAGGGTTCGAGGAAAGAGTTCAAGGGTTCATAGTAAGATGGGTTTTCAGGTAGGTATATGAGGAGGAAGGACACCAAGCCCCTAGGCCGTGTCGTAGCCAAAGAGCGGGTTGGCAAGCAAGCCGTGATGGAAGTCCAGGAAGCGAGCAATACGGAGTTGTTTGCTGACCGGAGCCCAGATAAAGTAAGCATATGAGAGGCGGGAAATAGAGAGTAACAGCTGGGTCTCCGAGGAGTAGTTGGGCCGACGGGGATACGCTGTACGATGGTCCAACTCCCCGTTTCGACCCCCTGGGCAGGGTCTTTCTCAAGGCCAGAATAGGGCAACACAACTCGGTTCCATACCAAATAGGTAGGGTCTAATTCATAGAGGCAATTACACACATCTACGAATGACCAACGGCCGAATTAGACCCTACCTATTTGGTATGGAACCGAGTTGTGTTGCCCTATTCTGGCCTTGAGAAAGACCCCGCCCAGGGGTCGAAACGGAGTTGGACCATCGTACAGCGATCCCCGTCGGCCCAACTACTCCTCGGAGACCCAGCTGTTACTCTCTATTTCCTGCCTCTCATATGCTTACTTTATCTGGGCTCCGTCAGCAAACAACCTCAGTATTGCCATCGCTTCCTGACTTCCATCACGGCTTGCTTGCCAACCCGCTTGGCTACGACACGCCCTAGGGGCTTGGTGTCCTTCCTCCCTCATATACCTACCTGAAAACCCATCTTACTATGAACCCTTGAACTCTTTCCTCGAACCCTACAATCTTGAACACTATATAACGTGTGGGGTAGGAGCCCAGAGCGGGCATATTATTTTGTTTGTATTTCATATGTATTTTGTATTGATGTCAATTGGTGTATTAACACTTTGAAAAATGCTTTATAACTAGTTTATGTGATTATTTACCACGCTCTGTGTATTGCATGCTTTGCAGCGATTCTCCCCTTATTTTGTGTTTGTATCTATGTTGCCACCCGCCCTGAGCCAGGAAGAGAGGCAGGTAAATGATGATGATGATGATAATAATAATACCAAGTCTATGATTGACATGTGATTGACAGTTATTATTATTGTCGATCATGTGTCAACTACAGACTTGAGCTCTTCAAGAGGGCCCTATCAGACTCATGGAAGCCTAGAGCTGGAAGAGACCCCAAGGACCATTTATTTATTTATTTATTTAATTATTTATTTATTTATTTATTTATTTATTTAGGCTTATTAGTCGCCACTCCCGTCAGGCTCGGGGCGACTTACATATGCTAAAACAGGCCTGTCCAACCGGCGGCCTGTGGGTTTTAATTGGCCCGCCAGCCCCTTGCCTGCGCCCCCCCCCCCTCCTCTGGGGAAAAATATTTAAAAAATAAAAAAATAAATCCCGAAAAAAATTCAAAAAATTCAAAAAAAGTGTGCATGCGCGCGGTTTTGCCCGCTTCTAACGCTGGCGTGATGCTTTGGGAGGGAGGGTGGAGCCATGGGGAGTCCCCCGTGGCTCCGCCCTCCCTCCCAAGGCGTCACGCCAGCATCAGAAGCGGAGAAAAGCAGGAAGAGAGGCGCCCGATCCCGGGCTCTGCGCCGCCCTTCGTGCTTCTCCCGTGACCATGGAGATAAGCAGGAAGAGACGCCCCGCCCTCCAGGGAGAAGAGCCCGGGGATCGGGGCCTCGCCGCTCCCGCCCTGCCACGCATGCCCGCAACTGGCCCCGCCCCCCGCTGCGGCCCCCCAGGTCATCAGTGACCTGAATTCCGGCCCTATGGGCCAGTAGAAGTTGGACAGCCCTGTGCTAAAAACACCATAAAAACACGACAAAACATTAAAATTAACATCCATAATTAAAACTATACAGTAACACACACACACCAGAATTACTCCTGTGGCCGATAACTAGGTGGTAGAATACCTAGAGTTAATTACTGACCAAATGCCTGTACAAACTGGAAGGCTAGTAAGTTAGACAACGTGCGGGTTGTGGGAGGAAGATCATTCCATAGTACTGGAGCGATGACACTAAAGGCTCTCCTCCGCGTTGAGGTCAAGTGAAGCGTTTTACAGCTTGGCACCGTTAGAAGATTAAGGGACTCAGATCTCAGTGGTCTCGGGGGACTATATGGGGAGAGGCGGTCCCTTAGGTACACTGGCCCCAGACCATTCAAGGCCTTGAAGGTCAAAGCCAGCACTTTGAAGGTGATCCGGTGCTCTATTGGAAGCCAGTGCAGCTCGCGCAGAACCGGCGTGATGTGGCAGCAAGATGGTCACCCTGCCAACAGCCGGGCTGCAGTGTTCTGCACCAGCTTAAGCTTCCGGATCACCGACAGAGGAAGGCCGATGTAGAGAGCATTGCAGTAGTCCAATCTTGAGATGACTGTGGCTTGGACCACTGTGGCTAGGTCATGACGGGACAGGTAGGGAGCCAGCCTCCTCGCCTGTCGGAGGTGGTGGAAGGTCACTCCACTGACAATGGAGATATACTTCTCCGTCGACAGTTGTGACTCCCAGGCTTTTGACAGACGGCGACGGGTAAAGCGTCGCACCGTCCAGGGTTGGGAGCCGGATCTCTCCCGTACCCGGACGACCCAGCCATAGGATCTCCGTCTTAGCCGGATTCACCTTCAACCTACTGGCTCACAGCCATCCAGTGATGGCTTCAAGGCAATGATGGAAATTATCAGGTACGGAGTTGGGCCGGCCTTCCATCCCCAGAAAGAGCTGGGTGTCATCCGCGTATTGGTGACACTCCAGACCGAAGCTGCGTACCAACGGAGCAAGTGGTCGGACGTAGATGTTAAATAATAAAGGGGAGAGAATCGCCCCCTGAGGCACCCCACAAAGGAGGGGGGCGCCCCCCCGAGGCAACCGCGCCCCTTCTCACTCGCTGTAACTGGTTCCGGAGGAAGGAGGACAACCAGTTCAGGACCGTCCCCCTCACCCCGGCCCCGGCAAGGCGGTGAGTCAAAAGTTCATAATCAACAGTATCAAACGCTGCCGTGAGGTCCAATTACGCGAGCAGCGCCGATCTGCTCTGATCAAGTTGGCAGCGCAGCTTGTCTGTGATGGCGACCAGCACCGTCTCTGTCCCATGCCCTGAACGGAAGCCGGACTGGAAGGGGTCGAGCCAAGTTTAGTCCAACCCACTTCTGCCAGGCTGCAAGGCACCATTCGATCCCTCCTGACAGATAGCCACCTAGCCATTTGTTTATTTCCTTTGTCTCTCACCTTTCTTTCTCCCAGTATGGGATCCAGGAAAGTTTCCACCTTGGCTAACATTGTGGGCCAGGAGTATGTTGCAATGACAATCTTTCACAAGGTTGTTATCGCAGTCTTCCGAACAGTCTTCAAAGGCAACTCCACAAAGAGCATGTTGTAGTACTCTATCCTGAGCGAGGCAGGCCCGGATTACCCATAAGGCCACCCTAGGCCATGGCCTAGGGGCGTAAGCCGGGGGGGGGCGCAATTCACGGATCCCCCCAAAAATATTGATACAAAACCGCAACGCGCGGCATGATGTCTCTCTCTCTCTCTCTCTCTCTCTCTCTCTCTCTCTCGGGGGAGGGTGGGGGGAGAGTGCTGTGAGGGGGTGGGGGAGGAGGGAATGGTGCCCCCGCTCACCATTGCCCCTGCCCCCTTATCAAGGAAGGAGGGTGCGAGGAGGAGGCGGGGAGGAAAGCCCCGGGGGCCACTGCCGGGCATACGCGGCACCCAGAAACATTGGGGAAGGAGGCATAGGCGCTCGCGCCCTCCTGCCGCGCGCACATGCCCGGCAGCGGCCCTGGGGGCAGGGCTTCCCTTCGCTGCCTCCTTCTCCTTGCCGCGCCCTTCCTTGAGTCCTCTGCACGGAGCACATCAAGGAGGCTGGCGACATCGCCTGCTTCCGGGAGCGCGTGGGCTGGCGCTGCTGCTGAGGGTCCTGGCCGGCACCCCCAGGCCCCGCCGCACCCTCAACCTCACCCTCAACTTCCTGGGCAACTGCTACACCGAAGGCGGGAGCCGGGCCCTCGTACGCCAGCTCGGTGAGTGAGAAGAGGCAGGCGGAAAGAAGGAATGGGGGGCGGGGGGTTGCGGCATAGGTTGGTTTGGGGGCGTAATTCCAAAGTGTGGCCTAGGGCGCCAAAAGGGGTTAATCCGGGCCTGGAGCGTGGCCCACCATGGCCAGGT
This sequence comes from Anolis apletophallus, assembly GCA_030556195.1. Taxonomy (NCBI): domain Eukaryota; kingdom Metazoa; phylum Chordata; class Lepidosauria; order Squamata; family Anolidae; genus Anolis; species Anolis apletophallus. The sequence continues at coordinate 4,517,857 of JARBWK010000021.1, forward strand.
ATGACTTCCCAAGGTACGGGTGTAGCTGGCGCACAAGTTTTAGTCTTACCTGTTGCAGAATGGATTTCACAGTGTCATAAAACCGCAACCGGGTCCCGTCCTTTGTCCCTCTCCGGCCCCTTGAAAGCATCAATATTAATGAGCCCGCACGAATGAAATTGGTGGCCGCCTGTGTCCAAAAGCAATTTCCGTTCGGCCCTTTCCCCGTCTCCGGGGAGGGCGCTTCGGGCATAAAAATGCCACCCGGCACAATGTAATCAGATGTTTACATCATGTCCCTTATCAAGACATGATATCCGAGAGGACAGGAGGTAAGTTATGGCCAGAGCGCCCGCCTGGCGTTTATGCGCCTGCATTTCATTTTGACGCGCCATAAAAAGACATGGTTTATGGCATCCACCGCTCAGCGGAGGACAGCATGGTCTCCAAGCGTACCGTCTGGTGTCTTGCCACATCAAAGGAGGCTTCAGAGGACCACCCGACCAGGACAATGGGACCTATAGTCTGGGATTTGTAGCATGTGGGTTTCGGTCAAATCCTGGCTCTGTTGACATCTTTCGTAGGGTGCATCTACACTTTGGAATGAATGCAGTTTGGCTCAATGCTATGGAACCTTGGGAGTTGTAGTTTGGTGAGTTAGAGAAGGCCAAAGGCCTTGTAAAACTGCAACTCCCAAGCTATCATAGCATTGAGCCATAGTAGGGAAAAGAGTGTCCAGGTGCATTCATTCCACAAAGTAGATGCGCTCTTAGGTTGGCATCTACACTGAAAATTCAATGTAGTTTGACAACTCTAAGGGTCATGACATGATGTTATGGCTTCATGGGAGTTGTAGTTTTTCAAGGTCTTAATTCCTCCTTTTCTGCCTTATCAGACCACATTTTGTGGCTTTGATGTTCATTGTTTATGGGTCCTCCAATACATTTCTATACCGCTGGAATAGAACGGGGGGGGGGGGGGTGGGCAAGGGGATGTCAGAGGGGTCATCAAAAACCATCGGAAAACGCAGTATTTACTGTTGGTCATAGGGGTTCTGTGTGGGACGTTTGGCCCAATTCCATAGTTGGTGGAGTTGAGAATACTTTTGATTGTAGGTGAACTATAAATCCCAGCAACTACAACTCCTAAATGTCAAGATCTATTTTTTCCCAAAAACTCCACATTTGGCCATATTGAGTATTTGTGCCAAGTTTGGTCCAGATCCATCATTGTTTAAGTCCACATTGCTCTCTGGCTGTAGGAGAACTACAAGTCCAGATGTCTCTGGAATTCTGGCGAGGGCTCCGGAGGCGCGGCCCCGACGCCGAGCTTGCCAGCTGCCGGTCGCTCCCTCATTGGCGACCTGGCTACAACCCCCCCCCCCCCACTTCCTCTGACGGCCGGGGGCTGACAGGTTAATTGAGCCGGGGTAGTACAGCTCTGGAACTGGCAAGCCCCGGGGGGTGTCCAGCACGGAGGCCAGGTGACCGCCGAAGAAGGCGGCGTCGGAGGCCGAAGAGCGGCAGACCCCCTGGCCCTGGGACGCTTGCCACTGTCTGCCCGAGAGATGGGAAGCTTGCCTCGCCCGAACCCAAGTCCTGGAATCCGCTGCGAGCCAGAACCTTCTGGGGTCCGGGCTTTAGGCAACGGAAGCCCCCTCTTGCAGGCGCACAGCGGAAGAAGGTCATCAATCCTGTAGATCGGGCACCCCCTGCCAGACCTCTGGACAATGGGGGACTGGCCACCTCGGTCCAGTTTTGTGGGATCACCTTGAGACCACTTTTGCTCCCCCCCCCTTCTATGGGAGAGTAGGGCCCGCTTGACCTGCTGGGCACTCTCCCGCCGGACCTGCTCCGACCTTGTTCCCTCCCCTCTTCTCCTTTCTTATTGTTGTATTGTTCCTTGTCTGTTGTATTGACGATGTATTTCTCTGTGTTGCCGTTTGGCTTTTGTAAGCCGCTGCGAGCCTTAGGGAGTTGGCGGCATAAAAGTCCAAACAATAATAATAATAATAATAATTCCGAAATGTAAGGTCAATGCCCACCAAAACCCTTCCAATATTTTCTGCTGTTCATGGGAGTCCTGTGTGACAAGTTTGGTTCAATTCAATCATTGGTGGAGTTCAGAATGCTCTTTGATTGTGGGTAAACTATACATCCCAGCGAAATCATTTTCCACCTCCAACCCCACCAGTATTCAAGTCTGTTCCAAATTTGGTCCAGTGAATGAAAATACATCCTGCCTATCAGACATGACAATTTCCATGACAATTCATAACAGTAGCAAAATTACAGTTATAGTTTTATGGTTGGCGGTCACCACAACACGAGGAACTGTATTTAGAGATCACGGTATTAGGAAGGTGGAGAACCACTCGTGAAAACAGTATAGGGCAGTGTTTCTCAACCGCTGTGATGCGGCACAGCAGTGTGCTGTGACGGACCTCCTGCTGTGCCGCGAGAAAAGCTCTCTGCCCCCCTTCCTTCCCCCCTTCCTGCTGAACTCCTGCTGCTTGGGGGAGGGGGAGGAAGGGCCGGGCGGTGGCGAAGAAAAAGAAGAAGGGGCCAGGTCACCGTGTCCTTCGGCCGTTTCCCCAGCCAGCCTCCAATCCGCCATGACTCCCGCCATGACTCTCGCCCCTCGCTCACTGAAGCTGCGCGGAGGAGGAAGCCGAGGGGGAGGGGGCAGGGCATGGTTCAGCCTGGCTCGGCCCCTTCCCCGGCTTCCGCTCTCCCACAGCTTCTCCAGCCTTGAGGGGACAGTGCCAAGCCAGCATTGTGCTGTCTCTGCCACCGCTGGCTTGGCACTGCCCCCTCAAGGCTGGAGAAGCTGTGGGAGAGCTGAAGCCGGGGGAGGGGGTGGGGCATGGTGTGGCCTGGCTCCACCCTTCCTCCCAGCTTCACCTCTCCCACAGCTTCTCCAGCCTTGAGGGGACAATGTCAAGCCAGCATTGTGATGGCCCTGCCACCGCTGGCTTGGCACTGCCCCCTCAAGGCTGGAGAAGCTGTGGGAGAGCTGAAGCCGGGGGGAGGGGGCGGGGCATGGCACGGCCTGGCTCCACCCCCTCCCCCCGGCTTCAGCTCTCCCACAGCTTCTCCAGCCTTGAGGGGACAGTGCCAAGCCAGCATTGTGCTGGATCTGCCACCGCTGGCTTGGCACTGCCCTCTCAAGGCTGGAGAAGCTATGGGAGAGCTGAAGCCGGGGGAGGGGAGGGGCATGGCCTAGCCTGGCTCCGCCCTCTCCCCCGGCTTCCGCTTTTCCACAGCTGCTCCAGCCTTGAGGGGACAATGTCAAGGCAGCAATGTGCTGGATCTGCCACCGCTGGCTTGGCACTGCCCTCAAGGCTGGAGAAGCTGTGGGAGAGCTGAAGCCAGGGGGGGAGGGGCATGGCCCAGCCTGGCTCTGCCCTCTCCCCTGGCTTCGCTCTCCCACAGCTGCTCCAGCCTTGAGGGGACAGTGCCAAGCCAGCATTGTGCTGGCTCTGCCACCGCTGGCTTGGCATTGCCCCCTCAAGGCTGGAGAAGCTGTGGGAGAGCTGAAGCTGGGGGAGGGGGTGGGGCATGGTGCGGCCTGGCTCCGCCCCCTCCCCAGCTTTGGCACTCCCAGCTGCTGCTCCCAGCAGGCCACCATCCCCTGGACGCTCTTTACTGTGTTAAGAGTGTCCTTTCGTGTCATTTTGGTTGGTGGTGTGCCCCAGGATTTTTTTAATGTTAAAAGTGTGCCGCGGCTCAAAAAAGGTTGGGAAACACTGGTCTAAGGTATATAGCAAATATAGTAAGTACTACTTGCTGGCTGCCCACTCCTCTTCCAAGGGGCATTTCAAAGGCATTTTTGCGACCGGGTGTGCTTTCCTCCCCTTTTGTTTTATGCCATTTTCCTTCCCATCATTCGTCTTCTTCCAGAAAGAGAGAAATGAAAGTAATAGAAAAGCACCAAGTCGTGCAGCAAATGAAGTGACAAGCTGTTTTTCAAACGCCGTGGGGAGAAATGGGAACCAAAAAAAAAATGCTACAGAAAAATGTTTTCCAGAGATCTTTATTTATTTATTTATTTCGGGTATTTGTACCCTGCCCTTCTCACCCCCTGGGAGGGGGGGGGGGTGCACTCCAGCTGGCACATATTCAATACCCACACATAAAATACAATAAAATACACATTAAAATCAATAATTAAATAGTTAAAACATTAAATTAGTACAGGTGAAAGCCAGCCTGGAGGGATTGCGAGACCCTCTGTTGAATATAATTAATACTTCCCTAGCCCAGGGAGTATTTCCAGAGGGTTTAAAAGAGGCGGTGGTCTCTCCATTGTTGAAGAAGCCGGGTTAGATCCAACGGTCCCTCCAACTACCGCCCGGTTTCGAATTTATCGTTCCTGGGCAAGGTAATTGAGAAGGCGGCAATGGAGCAGTTGCAGTCCTTCCTAGATGACGCAGCTTGGCTAGACCCCTTCCAGTCCGGCTTCCGTCCGGGGGCATGGGACGGAGACAGTCCTGGTCTCCATCTCAGATGAGTTGCGCTGCCAGCTGGATCAGGGCGGATCGGCGCTGCTCGTGTTATTGGACCTCACAGCGGCATTTGATACAGTCGATTATGATCTATTGACTCACCGCCTTGCCAGGGCCGGAGTGAGGGGGACAGCCCTTAATTGGGTGACCTCCTTCCTCCGGAACCGGCTACAACGAGTGAGGAGGGGCAAGGATGTCTCCGGGGGTTCCCGCTTCTTTGCGGGGTTCCTCAGGGGGCTATTCCCCCTCTTATTTAACATCTATATGCGACCACTTGCCCAGCTGGTGCGTAGTTTTGGGCTGGTGTGCCATCAGTACGCTGATGACACCCAGCTTATCTTGAAGATGGAGGGCAGCCTCGAATCCGTACCCGATAATTTCCATCGTTGCCTTGAGGCCGTCACTGGATGGCTGCGAGCCAGTAGGTTGAAGGTGAATCCGGCAAAGACGGAGATCCTGTGGCTGGGTCCTCCGGGCTGTAGGGATGTTCAGCTTCCACCCTGGACGGCGTGACATTATGTCCGTCGCCCTCTGTTAAGAGCTTAGGTGTAACCTTGGACCCCTGTTGTCGATGGAGGCCCACGTCTCCAGCGTCAGCAGGGTAGCATTTTTCCATCTTTGCCAGGCGAGGACGCTGGCCCCCCTATTTGTCCCGGCGCGACTTAGTCACAGTGATCCAAGCCACGGTCATCTCGAGGCTGGACTACTGTAACGCTCTTTACATTGGCCTTCCTCTGTCGGTAATCCGAGACTCAAGCTGGTGCAGAACGCCGCAGCGACTCCTGGCGGGGGTCCCGATTTGCCACCACATCACGCCAATCCTGCGCGAACTGCACTGGCTCCCAATTGAATGCCGGATTGCCTTCAATGTGTTAGTCCTGACTTTTAAGGCCTTACATGGTCTGGGGCCAGTGTACCTGCGGGACCGCCTTGTCCCATATCATCCCACCAGATCACTGCGCTCCGAAGAGCTAAACCTCCTGGTCATCCCAAATGTGAAGACCTACCATCTGTCCGCAACATGCCGCCGGGCTTTCTCTGTTGCAGCCCCTACCCTGTGGAACGCACTGCCCGCCGGCATCCGTGCCACCCAGGGCCTCTTCCCATTCAGGAGAGCAGTTAAGACATTGCTGTTCCAACAAGCCTGGGGTTAACTAGACTGTAGCTCGCGCCGCCTGGCTGTCAGCCCACTGCGACTCCATTTGTTGCTTCAACTGTTCTAATTGTAATTCCATCTTAATGGTATTACTGTGAGTTATTATGAGTTATCTGACAATTGTATTTTATGAACTGTTGTAAGTCGCCCCGAGCCGTTGGGGGGGGGCGACAGACAAATGCGAAATAATAAATAATAATAAATAATAAAAAGGGGGCCAGTCTGGTGGCCGTTGTCCCGTCGAGTTCTGTAATTGCCATCTCCATTAAGCTTGTCCATAAACCATTTCCAAAGCAATTGTCATCATTGTCATCGTCCAGTCTGCAAGATCACCCAAAGGCCTGCTCCCACACCCATGTTTTTAATTTCTTTCTAACGGAGAGGACGGATGAAGATGACCTAATTTCCCCCGGAAGTGAATTCCACAGGCGGGGGGACACCACCGAGAAGGCCGGGACTGTGGCACAGCTGGCTGGGAATCAGCTGCATTAAGATCACTACTGACTGGAAGGTCATGAGCAGGCATGTAGCCAGGGGGGCTAAGGGGTTCAGCCCCCCCCAAATTCTCAGGGTGGTCCGCGAAAAGGCCTTACTGGTACATTATTTAAACTGTTATGTTTATTCATATCATGATCTGATCACCATGCTCATTATATCCCACATTAATGGGGTTATTGGGATAACAATACAAAAGGTTTGCTAGGGTAGACCCTCTTCCACCCAGGCTCAGCCCCCCGAACCAAACTCAGCCCCCTCCGAAACAAAATCCTGGCTACGGCCCTGGTCATGAGTTTGAAGCCTGCCCAGGTGAGGGTGAGCTCTCAACCAAATTGTGTAGCTTGTTGTCGACCTTTGCAACCCAAAAGACAGTTGCATCTCTCAAGTAGGAAATTTAAGTACCACTTTGTGGGGAGGGTAATTTAACTGATTTACAAGGCCATAAAAATCTCTGGGAAGTATGGAAAGAATGAAGGAATGTGACAACTCCCCCTGGTGGCCGGAAGCTGGAACGTTAAATAGCCTCTGAGTGACTGTCTATGTACGTTGTGTGTCTATGGTATTGAATGTTTGCCTGTATATGTACATTGTAATCTGCCCTGAGTCCCCTGCGGGTTGAGAAGGGCGGAATTTAAATGATATAAATAAACAAATAAATAAAAGCCCTGTCCCTCGTCCCCGCCAACCATGTTTGTGACAGTGGCGGGGCCGAGAGGAGGGCCTCTCCAGAAGATGTTCAACTCCTAGGTGGGACGTAGAAGGAGATACGTTCAGACAGGTACACTGTTCAGCAGTGGAACTCTCTCCCTCAAAGTGTGGTGGAGGCTCCTTCTTTGGAAGCTTTGAAGCAGAGGCTGGATGGCCATCTGTCGGGGGTGCTTTGAATGCAATTTCCCTACTTCTTGGCAGAATGGGGTTGGACTGGATGGCCCACCAGGTCTCTTCCAACTCTAGGATTCTGTGATACTAAGAACAAGAATAATATAATACTAGCTGTACCCGGCACGCGTTGCTGTGCCCTATTTCGGAGATGCGAGAAAGTCTGAGTATGTAAGGGTTGGAATTGATGTTACTCCTCTGAACTGCAGTCGGATGGAGTGTGGGTCATGGGGGGCATTGTGTGCCAAGTTTGGTCTTTATCGGTCTTGGTTCTGGGCCACAGTGGTCTGTGGGGAATGATGGGTTTTGAAGTACTACAAATCCCATTATCCATGGAGGTACTTCAAGTCCCATAATCCATGGTCCACCCTCCTCCAAACTGTAGTAGAATGTAGCGTGGGTCATAGGGGCTCTGTGTGCCAAGGTAGGTTACTGTAAATTCAGGCCATACTCAATGTCCCATGAGCTGAGGCCTAGTCAGGAACAGCAAGTTAATGAAGCCTTACTGTCAATTCAGGCCATACACAATGTCCAATGAGCTGAGGGCCAGTCGGGAGAATCAAGTTAATGAAGCCTTACTGTCAATTCAGAGCGTAAACAGCATTCCATTAAGTGAGGCCTAGTCAGGGAAATTAAGTTAATGAAACCTTACTGTCAATTTTGGGCGTGGTCTGGGATTTGAAGGGGTGTAAATTTTCTGTGGGAAGTGAATTGGGTGTTTGTGTTTGTGCCTCAGCCCTTTGCCTTATCCTCCTCTGACAGTTTATTATGGGTCGGAATGTTCATGTTGGCTGGCCAGTACAGGAGTTATGCAAATCCGCCCTTAGTGGCAGCCAATCATGTTGTCAGAATGTAGAGGCTGGGAGAGTCGTTGGCAGCCCCAGAGGATGTTGGGAAATGTAGTTTTTTTACTCGTTGGGTTGGGGGCCTTTTAGGTTTTGGGGGAAGTTTCTTTGCTACAAACATACCTTGCTTGAGGCCTATTTCTGTTGGCAAGTTTGGTGTTTCTGCGTTGTAAGGTTTTTCTGTTTGGGACGGTCGGTCCATGACGGGAACCCCTTTATAATATAATATCAGCTACTCCCTTCACCCCAAGACTTGCTCAGCCCCAGCATTGGCCAACTGCACTTCCCATTAGCTCAGATCTGGCTGGCTACAACTCTCATGAGCCCCAGTACTGGCCAGACTATGACTTTCCTTGATCTGGATGCCATACTGCTCTTGATGTACCTAAAATCTCATTGTTGTTCTCTGGGATATTACCGTGTTTCCCCGAAAGTATGACACCCCCGATTGTAAGACGTATCGGGGGTGTCAGGGGGGTCGGCTAATGTAAGCCGTACCCCGAATGTAAGCCGTACCTCGTCGCCACGCCGCACGCCGCCGCCCACCCCGTTGCCGCCGGCCCATCGGCCGCGGCACACCTCCGCGGCGCACCTTTCTGCCAGGCCTCTGATGCGTCCAAGTAAGGGAGGGGGAAGAGCGCAAGGGGCGGAGGGAAGCGCCGACGCGTCAGAGTGACGCCTGACGCGTCGGCGTTTTCCCTCCGCCCCTGCGCTCTTCCCCTCCCTTCTTTTCTCCAGAAAGGGAGGGAAGAGCGCAGGGGCGGAGGGAAGCGGCGACACGTCAGAGTGATGCTCTGACGCGTCGGCGCTCCCTCCGCCCCTTGCGCCTTCCCCTCCCTTCTTTTCTCCAAGAGGGAGGGGGAAAACGCAGGGCGGAGGGAAGCGGCGACGCGTCAGAGTGACGCTCTGACGCGTCGGGCGCTTTTCTCCGCCCCTTGCCTCCCCCTCCTTCCTTCGTCACGTCAGAGGCCTGGCAGAAAGGTGCGCCATGAGGTGTGCCGCGTCCGATGGGCCGTGCTGCGGCGGCGGCAGCGTGGGCATGGCGACGGGTACGTCTTAGTTTATATAAGACATACCCGAAAGTAAGGCGTAGGGGGACTTTTGGGGGGGAAAAGAAAGTAAGACGCTGTCTTACTTTCGAGGAAACACGGTAGCTCTCCCTTCCAATTTGGTCCCACCGGCAGATGTGATCAGCAAAAGTCACTTCTCTCTAGGATGAAGAAGAAGGTGCCATTGGTCAGAAGCATACACCCTTTGGGGTTGGTCACTCAGGCAACTCCTCAGAGGCGCATTGTTCAGCCCACATTTCTCTAGCTCAGTGGTTCTCAATCTTCTTAACGCCACGACCCCTTAATAAATTTCCTCATGTTTTGGTGACCCCCCAACATTATTTTCGTCGCTACTTCATAACTGTAATTTTGCTACTTTTATGAACCATAATGTAAATATTTGATATGCAAGATGTATTTTCATTCACTGGACCAAATTTGCCACAAATACCTAAATTTGAATACTGGTGGGGTTGCGGGCCGGGTTGATTTTGACATTTGGGACTTATATTTGCAGGGATTTATAGTTCACCTGCCATCAAACAGCATTTTGAGCTCCACCAACGATGGACTTGCACCAAACTTGGCACACAGAACTCCCATGACCAACAGGAAATACTGGAAGGGTCTGGTGGACATTGAGTTTGGGAGTTGTAGTTCACCTACATACAGAGAGCAGTATGGACTCAGACAATGATAGATCTGGACCAAACTTGGCACTGATAATCAATATGCCCAGATGTGAACATTGGTGGAGTTTAGGGAAAATAGACATTGACATGTGTGAGTTGTAGTTGCTGGGATTTATAGTTCACCTACAATCAAAGAGAGTTCTGAACCCCACCAATGAGGGAATTGGGCCAAACTTCCCACACAAAACCCCCATGACCAACAGAAAATACTGTGTTTTCTGATGGACTTTAGAGACCCCTCTAACACTCCCTCACGACCCCTCCAGGGGTCCCGACCCCCAGGTTGAGAAACACTGCTCTAGCTTCTCTGCAGAAAACCTCATGGTCCTCAAAAGAGGAGATCTCCTGCAGGAAAACACAGTATTTACTGTTGGTCATGGGGGTTCTGCGTGGGGAGTTTGGCCCAATTCCATCATTGTTGGGGTTCAGAATGCTCTTTGATTGTAGGTGAACAACAAATCCCAGCAACTACAATTCCCAAATGTCAAGGACTATTTCCCCAAACTCCACCAGTGTGCACATTTGGGTATATTGAGTCTTGGTGCCAAGTTTGGTCTACATCCATCTTTGTTTGAATCCACAGTGCTCTCTGGATGTAGGTGAACTACAACACCTAAACTCAAGGTCAATGGCCACCAAACCCTTCCAGTATTTTCTGTTGGTCATGGAAGTTCTGTGTGCCAAGCTTACTTCAATTCCATTTCTGGTGGGGTTCAGAATGCTCTTCGATTGTAAGTGAACTATACATCCCGGCAACTACAATCTCCAAATGTCAAGGTCTATTCCCCAAACTCCACCAGTGTGCACATTTGGGTATATTGAGTCTTGGTGCCAAGTTTGGTCTACATCCATCTTTGTTTGAATCCACAGTGCTTTCTGGATGTAAGTGAACTACAACTCCTAAACTCAAGGTCAATGTCCACCAAACCCTTCCAGTATTTTCTGTTGGTCATGGGAGTTCTGGGTGCCAAGCTTACTTCAATTCCATATCTGGCGGGGTTCAGAATGCTCTTTGATTGTAGGTGAACAATAAATCCCAGCAACTACAATTCCCAAATGTCAAGGACTATTTCCCCAAACTCCACCAGTGTGCACATTTGGGTATATTGAGTCTTGGTGCCAAGTTTGGTCTACATCCATCTTTGTTTGAATCCACAGTGCTTTCTGGATGTAAGTGAACTACAACTCCTAAACTCAAGGTCAATGTCCACCAAACCCTTCCAGTATTTTCTGTTGGTCATGGGAGTTCCGGGTGCCAAGCTTACTTCAATTCCATATCTGGTGGGGTTCAGAATGCTCTTTGATTGTAGGTGAAGAATAAATCCCAGCAACTACAACTCCCAAATGACAAAATCAATTGACCAGTATTCAAATTTGGGCATATTGGGTATTTGTGCCAAATGTAGTCCAGCGAATGAAAATACATCCTATATATATCAGATATTTACATAAGGATTCATAGCAAAATTACAGTTGTGGAGTAGCAACAAAAATAATGTTATGGTTGTGGGTCACCACAACACAAGGAACTCTCTGAAGAGGCCATAGCACTAGGAAGGTTGAGGACCACTGGTTTAGGCCCCTAATGCCTTTGCATGTCAATAGAATGCCGTTCTGTGATGCCACGGCTATTTTGCTATCATTCTCCAAGGCCGTCCTCGAAGGCATAGCTCCGCAGACAAAGTTGCTTGCTACGCCTCAGTCTGGGGAAGCAAATGGGGTTTGTTTTTGCTAATGGTGGTCAGGACCGAGGGCCAAAGTGCCCTGCAGAAGTCACCAAGGAAGAGGGCCTCATTGAGAGTTCATATTTGGAGCAGAGTCACTCTTGATCAACACCCGCCCCTCGGAGAGCCCTGCCTGTCTGCACCGCCACCGGGAAGCTGGGCCTCCGAGGTGTTTGCGAAGCCATGTATAACCATTTAATTAATTGTGCCAAGGCAGGTGTGGCCGCTCAGACGCATCTGTGGGACTCAGAGCTTCACAGCTGAAAGGTCTGTGGGCTTCGTGTCCCTCGCTGGAGGGAAGTCATTCCTGCCTCGGGTTTTGAACTCAAGAATGATGACAGGTGATGGCCGGAGGAACATTTCCCACGGAGAACGTATCAGGGCCAGAGTTTCCTTCTCTCCTGCGAAATGTCCACCGTCTTCTTGCAGATGCAAAGAAGCCTTCCAAAGCTATTACCCCCATTTCAGGATGCATTCTGTGCAGAATTCACATTTGTGCAGAAAACAACAGGAAAGGTGTCCGCATTAGACCTGGTTGATCCATTAAAAAAATGGTTCAAAAATCATTGCAGGTGTACGGGGGCGCTGGCGGTTCGAATCTAAATAACTTCCGAATTTTTTTGAAAAAATTGCGGAAATTTTATGAATTTTTTTGAAATTTCAGAATAACTTCGTTAATGGCGGACACACATGCGCAGTAGGAAAGAAACAGCACTGGTTAAACGCCCAATTTGGACATGGATGTGCTTCCCTCTGTGTCAGAACTGGGGCAAGAGCCATGTGCGGCTCTCACCCCAGGTCTAAAGCGGAGGAAAGCACATCCGCATCCGATGTGCTTCCCTCCATATCTCGCCCAGATCTAACGCAGAGGGAAGCACATCCCCGTCCGATGTGCTTCCCCTCCGCATCTTGCCCAGGTCTAATGCCAAGGGAAGCACAACCGCATCCGATGTGCTTCCCTCCGCATCTCGGCCAGGTCTAACACGGAGGGAAGCACATCGGACTGGAGGGACTGTAAAGAGCTCCAGAAAGATCTCTCGAAATTGAGTGAATGGGCAACAAAGTGGCAAATACATTTTAACCTAAACAAGTGTAAAGTCATGCACATCGGGGCAAAGAACCCCAACTACACCTACCGATTGATGGGGTCAAAGCTTTCCGAGACAAACCAGGAAAGGGATCTTGGGGTTTTGGTGGACAGCTCAATGAAGATGTCAACCCAGTGCGCAGCAGCAGTGAAAAAAGCAAATTCTATGCTTGGCATGATCAGGAAGGGAATCGAAAATAGGTCGTCAAATGTTGTATTGCCTCTCTACAAATCTATGGTGAGGCCACATCTGGAGTACTGTGTACAATTCTGGTCTCCACACCTCAAGAAGGATATAACGGAACTGGAAAAGGTACAGAAAAGGGCAACAAGAATGATCCAAGGGATGGAGCGGCTCCCTTATGAAACCAGGTTGCAACGCCTTGGTCTTTTCAGCCTTGAAAGACGGCGTCTAAGAGGTGACTTGATCGAAGTGTATAAAATCATGCATGGGATAGAAAAGGTGAATAAAGAAAAAATATTTTCTCTGTCACCCAACACTAGGACTAGAGGCACTCCTGAAGCTCCAAGGTAGGAAAGTTAGGACTAACAAAGGGAAATATTTCTTCACCCAGAGGGTCATTGGGTTATGGAACTCACTTCCAGAGGAGGTTGTGACAGCGGTCAGCCTGGACAGCTTCAAGGCAGGATTAGACAGATTCATGGAGACCAAGGGAATCGGTAGTTACTGAAATGGACATCCAAGTGCCACCTCTGTGTTGATGGAGGCAGGCAGGATTTTCCCCGGGTACTGGTTGTGGGGGGTCGGGAGCAGGTGAGGGTTTTGCCCTCCTTTCTGCTAGAGATCCCCGTGTACAACTGGTGGGCCACTGTGTGACACAGAATGCTGGACTAGATGGGCTGAGGCCCAATTCAGCATGGCTCTTCTTATGTTCTTATGTTCTTACGTTCACATCCGCATCCAAACTGGGTTAAACACCCAGTTTGGACGCGGATGTGCTTCCCTCTGCATCAGAACTGGGGTGGGAGCCATGTGCAGCTCTCGCCCCAGGTCTAACGCGTAGGAAAGCACATTTGCATCCGATGTGCTTCTCTCCGCATCTTGCCTAGGTCTAACATGGAGGGAAGCACATCCGCATCCATGTTTAACCCAGTTTGGACGCGAATGTGCTTCCCTCCACATCAGAATTGGGGTGAGGGCCATGTGCAGCTCTCTCCCCAAGTCTAATGCAGAGGGAAGCACATCCACATCCAAACGATTCCTTTCCGAAAATGGCGGCTGTGGCTTCGAAATGGCAAATTTACTTCCGGGTTGCTTACATCACCACGCAACCGCTTTGGGGCCAGTGTACCTGAAGGAGCGGCTTACCCCTTATGTGCCCAGAAGATCACTGCGCTCAGAGGGGCTCAATCTACTGGATGTGCCGGGCATTAAGGTCTATAGACTTGCCAGCACGCGGCAGAGGGCGTTTGCCGTAGCCGCGCCAACTCTGTGGAACACCCTCCCTGAAGAGTGACGAGCCATCCGGGAATTAATGACGTTCCGCAGAGTCGTAAAAACCTGGCTATTTAGACAGGCATTTGGCCCATAACGAATGAGTATTATCAGCATCCTGTTGTGCCGCTGCCAGCATATTTCTACTGCCATCGCAGTTTGCTGGAATTGATTTTAACTGGGGGTTTTTTAATTGGTCTTATTGTATTTTATTGCATTTTATGTGTTACTAGCTTGGCTACCCGGCCCTGCCCGGGTTATTTGTGAAGCGCAGCAGGATGTAGAGTGGGTCATGGGGGCTCTGTGTGCCAAGGTTGGTCTTGATCCATCATTATTGGGAGTTGCAGTGGTATCATGAAATTACTGAAGGTAGTGCAAGTCCCATCATCTCTGTCCCCCCCCAAAGTGTAGTAGGATGTAGATTGGGTCATGGGAGCTCTGTGTGCTAAGTTTGGTCTGTATTGGTGAATGGATGAGGGATGCATTCTTTTTCGGAAGTGAGTGAAGGTACTTTAAGTCCCATCATCCGGGGTCCGTCTCACAGTAAACTGCACCAGGCTGTAGAGTGGGTCATGAGGGCTCTGTGTGGCAAGTTTGGTGTTGATCAATCATAGGATTAGGTTTGTAGCAGTCTTGGAAAGTGAGGGGAAGGTACTGCAAGACCCATCATCCATGTTCTGTCCCCCTCCAAACTTCAGTAGGATGTGGACTGGGTCACTGGGGCTCTGTGTGCCAAGTGTGGTCTTTATCAGTGTTTGTTGGGGGCCACAGTGGTCTGTGGGAACAGAGGGGTGTAAAAATACTACAAATCCCATCATCCATTGTCAGTCCTCCCCCAAACCTCACCAGGACGTGAAGGCAGTCATGGGGGTTATGTGTGCCAAGTTTGGTCTCGATCAGTGATTGGATGAGGGTTGCAGCGGACTTGGGAAGTGAGTAGAGGCACTTCAAGTCCCATCATCCATGGTCCACCCTCCTCTGAACTGCACCAGGACGTAGAGTGGGTGATGGGGGCTGTGTGTGCTGAGTGTGGTCTGTATTGGTCCTTTTTGGTGGCCTCAGTGGTCTGTGGGAACCAAAGTGTTGGAAAGTACTACAAATCCCATAATCCGTGGGTCATGTCCCCCGACCCGCGCCAGGACGTAAAGGGGTTAGGGGGTTATGTACCAAGTTTGGTGCAGGTCCATCACCCGCGCTGGTCGCTGTGGCCTGTGAAAGTGGCTGCCACATATCCGCCCTGGCCTGTGAAAGTGGCTGCTTCCGCCGTTCTGCCCTCCCGCCCTACATACACACATACAAACATTCCGTTTTATAAAGGTATACAGATATCTATTAACTCTGTAAACCGCTCTGGGCTCCAGAGAGAGCGGTATATTAAGTCGAACCAATAAATAAATAAATAAATAAAAATAAATAAATATAAATAAACTAGCTGAACCCAGCACGCGTTGCTGTGCCCTATGTTGGTGATGTGAGAATGTCAGGGTATGTTTGTTGTGGAAGTGATGTGAGCATGTTTGTTGTGTGTATATGTATGTGTGTGTATGTGTGTTTATAGAATTTAATCCGAATTCATTCCGATTTTACGAGCATTCCGACGAATGTACCCAGGCCTACTCTCCTCCTCTTCTTCTCAGCACGAGATCCAGTATAACTGGGTTCCCTTTGCTCTTGCTTTTCCGGCCCTTTCCCCCTTCCCAGGCTTGCTCTGTTGCCCCCTGCCTCTCTCCACCTTCCCCCCTCTTGATCTCTCGTCCTCCTGCTTCTTGTGATTAGGCCGGTCGTTTTTCATCCCGTCTGAGCTGGGCTTTGGACCCGGTGCTGATCTTGCAGCTTGTTCCACAAGGCTGCTCTTTTGATAAATAAAGCAGGAGCTCCTCCGAAGAGAGAAAGAACAAGGGAGAGCCTTCCTTCCGCGGACTTCCTTGCCTGCCTTCCTCCCTTTTGATTAATTGCCCTGTCCTTCACATTGTGCAACCGGGGCTTTGAAGAGGTAAGGAAGAGCATCTCTCAGCGCCCGACGGAAAGTGCCGGACAGGGACAGCCAAGCGAAACTCATCGCTTTCCAGATACGGTTGGGCGACCACTGTCCCCAGGCTTCACTCCAAAACTGAATTCGTATAGTGACATATACGACTGGCTTCTATTAGGAATGCAAATCATACTGGTTATCAGTATTTTATTTATTTATTTATTTATTTATTTATTTATGCTTCACATTTATAGACCGCCACTCCCCGGAGGCTCGGAGCAGTTTACAGTAGTATGCATAAATGCAATCCAACATAGAATACACATATAATAACCAACACATTACCTAACATTAAATTATAATAAATACAAGGAGGTGGAGTGAACTAAGGGTTGCGTATCAAGTGGGATCGATAGTCAGTTTAGGGGTCGTAGGCAAGGTTAGGGACCGAGTAGCCCTATAGTCTGGTCTTAAAGGCCCATTCCGTGACCTCAATGCGGCAATACCTCCAATCGGATGTCCAGGAGGGGTCCCAACCATGGCGATTTGGGAGGCCCTCGCTCCCGGCCCTCAGACTGGGCTTCTTTAGTTCATGAGAGACTCTTAAATGTTCCAGCCAACTCCAGCTCCCGGCCCTCAGACTCCAGAAAACTCTGGGGCCAAACCACTGGTGCTGAAGTTCATGTTGGTTGACTCTTTGTTTCAAATGCTCCTCTGGTTCAGCTTCCGGCACCTGTGTTTCAGTCCGCTTGCTCTTCTGGGCAGCCAGAGCTGCCGCTCTGCACTCCTTCCGCTGTAGAACTCTCTGGTCATTGCCGGATGTGGCACTCTGTGACTGGCACCCCCTCCGCTTCCTCCCAGCTTCAAGGCAGAGATGGAAATTATCGGGTACAGTTTCAGGCCTGCCCCCCATCCTCAGAATGAGCTGGGTGTCATCAGCATACTGGTAGCACTCCAGCCCAAAACTACGCACCAACTGAGCAAGTGGATGCATATAGATGTTAAATAATAGAGGGGACGCCCTTGAAGACGCCCAGCCAGACCAGGTTCACCAGGCTGGGGAAGAAGGGAGCCCCGGATGCAGTCCACAGTGGAAGTTCCCTCCCTTGGAGGACCCCAAAACCGGAAGCGACCCACAGTGGAAGCTCCCACCCTTGGAGGACCCAGAAACCGGAAGTGGCCCACAGCGGAAGCTGCAAAATCCCCGGAGGAAGCGGAAACGTCGGCGGAAGCCCAGGCATGGGCCCAGCCTCTCCGACATACAGAACAACACTGGACAAGTCTGGCCCCCCACCGAGGACATCGACCCGGTAATGTGGCCAGGCAGTGGATGCCCCGCCCCAAGGGAAGGAGGTCCAGACCGGTTGAGGCCAGGACTTATAGGGCCCCCTGGACCAGAACTTTCTGGAACTCATACTATGGGCAACCAGAGCCCCGACGGACGCGCTCTGGCCCTAGTAAGGACAGCAAAGACACTGCTGCGGCAAACCAGGGCAACCCCCCTGGACTGCCACAGGCAGAAGGCCGGCCGCAGAATCTGCTGGTGGTAAGCCACCGGTGATTCTGATCAGGCCGCCTAGTCTTCCGCCTTTGACGGTTAGACAATGCCCTGTCAGGACTGTGTTGTCTGTCACTGTCTGTCATTGTTGTATTGTTTATATTGTTTATATGTTACCCTGTAAGTCACCCGGAGAACTTTCCGTGGAGGGCGACTCACAAATAAATTTATGGTTATGGTGGTTATGGTTATGGGAGAGTATGGCCCCCTGGGGAACCCCGCAAGCTAAGGGGGAGCCCCCGGAGACCACCTCGCCCTTCCTCACTCGCTGTAGCTGGTTTCGGAAAAAGGAGGACAGCCAATGCAAGGTTGTCCCCCTCACCCTGGCCCCAGCAAGACGGTGAGTCAAAAGATCGTAATTAACAGTATCAAACGCTGCTGTGAGGTCCAATAACACAAGCAGTGCCGATCCGCCTTGGTTCTAGTTGGCAACGTAGCTGGTCTGTGATGGAGACCAGGACCGTCTCCATCCCATGCCCCGAAGGGAAGCCGGACTGGAAGGGGTCTAGCCAGGCTGTGTCGTCTAGGAAGGTCTGCAACTGCTCCATTGCTGCCCTCTCAACCACCTTGCCCAGGAACGACAAATTCGAAACTGGGCGGTATGACATAGCAAAAGGGAAAATGTTCTCTTTTCCAGGAGATAGTGAGGATTTTGGATCATTCTGCACTTTGGTGCATGCATTGAGTCAATGTTGCCTTCTCCAATAATGTAGACCAGTGTTTCTCAACCTTTTTTGAGCCGCGGCACACTTTTGACATTTAAAAAATCCCAGGGCACACCACCAACCAAAATGAAACAAAATGACACTCTAACACAGTAATACATATAGTTAATATGTTTTTAAAAGTATACACTCAGTGTGAAACCTGGGCCTGTTTCAATGAACACAACATAGATATCCTGGCAGATATCAAAGAGCTTTTGCTAAAGGCTTTCATGGCCTGAATCACCAGGTTGCTGTAAGGTTTTCAGGCTGTATGGCCATGTTCCAGAAGCATTCTCTCCTGACGTTTCAGTCACATCTATGACAGGCATCCTCAGAGGTGGTGAGCTGTTAGAAACTAGGCAAGTGACATGTATATATCTGTGTAATAATGTCCAGGGTGGAAGAAAGAACTCTTGCCTGCTTTAGGCAAGTGCGAATGTTGCAAATGGCCATGTTGATTAGCATTTAATGGCCTTGCAACTTCAAAGTCGCTGCCTGGGGGAAGCGCTCCTCCTGGCCCCCTCGCCTGTCGCCAATTTGGGAAGGGTGCGGGGGACAGGCGGAGACGCCTCCCTGAGGCAGCGAGGACCTTGCTGCCTTGGGGAAGTGCACCTCCTGGCCCCCTCACCCGTCCCCAATTTGGGAAGGGCGCGGGGGACAGGTGGAGAAGCCTCCCGCAGGCCTCGATGGCTCGCGGGGGAAGCTTTTCGCCCGGCTCTCGCGTCTTTCCGACTTCGGAAGGGCACGGGGGCCAGGCGGAAAAGCCTCCCCCAGCCCGGCGCCCTCCCGCTCCTCCAACCCTTTCCTCTCGCTCACACACACACACACAAGACCTCAGAGCCCGCCTCACCCGGTAGGCCCGGATCCGTCTCCGCCCGCTTGGCCTCCTCCTCCTCCTCCAAGCAGCAGCAGCAGGAGGGGGAAGAAAGGTGGGGGGAGGGGACGTTTTCGCGGCACACCACGTGCTCTCGCACGGCACACTGATGTGCCGCGTCACACCGGTTGACAATGACTGGTGTAGACAACTAATATTGTTTTTTTGTGGCCGATTTCAGGTCCAAAATGAAGCGTGAAGGAGGTGGGAGCTAGGATTCCCGCTCTCTCTCAAATGCACAACTTTATTGTAAAGGCAAACCTGGCTCTCCAAATATTTGATCTGCCCACTTTGGGAAAAAAAGAAAAAGATCCGGTGGACCAGATGAGCCCGGCTGGCTGAGGAAACAAACAAACAAACAGCAGTGTGCAAATAATGGCAGGATGGCTCCCTCGTCATCTCCTGCAAAGAGGCAGCGCTGCCAAGATGCACATGTTGTCGGCAGGGAATCCTTGCCTCCCTTCTGCAGTTGCTTGGCATCGTCCACAGCACCACAGGGTCCCACAGAAGGAGGTGTCAACAGCCTCCCAGGTTGACAAGCTGGAAAGGATCCAGAGGAGGGAAAGAAGCCATGTGCCAAAGCATCAAAAAGCATCTTTGTGGAGGGGACAGGAAGGAGCAGTACACAGGCGCAGCCCGTCATGAGATCCCCTTGGAGGGTTCCTAGCCAGTTGCCTTCAGTGCGCAGCATCCACTGTGGGAGAATAGAATAGAAGGTCACCGTCATAGGCTATCACTTGTGTCCGAGTCTGACTGCCTTCCACGTGTAGGGTCTTGGTGGTGGGTCCCTAGATGGCTGTAGAGACCTAGTATTGACCTGCATGTTTTTCCACAGAGACGACATTGGTTTCCAGGTGGAAGGCAATCCTGGTCAGAATTGGCTTGAGGTGCCTTCTTGTTCTTGACATATTTCTCCCTCCTGCCCTCCATTCCTTTTTGAATTCCACAGCACTGTTGGTCACAGCAGACCTCCAGTTCCAATGCTCAAGGGCCAGGGCTCCCCAGTTTTCTGTGTCTCTGCCACAGTTTTTAAAATTGACTTTAAGCCCACCTTCAGATCTCTTTCCCTGTCCACCAACGTTCTGTTTTCCATTCGTGAGTTGAGAGTAGAATAACTGCTGCGGGAGACGGTGACATTTGGGCATTTGGACAACGTAGCATTCAGTCTAGGAGAGTTGATGGCGGAGGATCTTGGCTTCAATGATCTTGGTCTTTGCTTCTTCCAGCACGCTGGCGTTTGTCTACCTGTCTTCTTCCCAAGATATTTGCAGGACGTTTTGGAGGCAATGCTGATGGAATCATTCCAGAACTTGAGAGTGACATGTAGACAGTCCATGTTTCTTAGGCGCATAACAGGGTTGGGGGGACAATGGCTTTATAAACAAGTGCCTTGGTTTCCCTATGGATGTCCCAGTCCTCAAACACTCCCTGCTTCATTCAGGAAAATGCTGCACTCACACAGCTCAGGTGGTGTTGCATTTCAATGTCAATGTTGACTTTTGTGGAGAGGTGGCTGCCAAGGGAACAGAATGGTCAAGATATTCTAACATTACACCATAGGATAGGATAGGATAGTTGGAAAGGACAGTAAGGGTCATCCAGTCCACCCTCCTACCATCAGGCCTGGATTACCCATAAGGCCACCCTAGGCCATGGCCTAGGGGCACAAGCCAAGGGGGGCGCAATTCACACAGACCCAAAAAAAACCGCAACACAACTCTCTCTCTCTCTCTCTCTCTCGGGGGAGGGTGGGGGGAGAGCGCTGCGAGGGAGTGCGGGGGAGGGAATGGCACACCCCACTTGTTGAGGAAGGAGAGCGCGAGGTGCACCACGAAGAGGAGGCGGAGGGAAGGCCCCCCTGCGGCCGATGCCAGCACCGGGGCTTCCCTTCCTTCTCCTCACGCGCACCCTCCTTCCTTGACTCAAGAAAGGAGGGCGGCCCATGAAGAGGAGGAGGCGGAGGGAAGCCCCGCCCCCAGGGCAGATGCCGGCACCAGGGGCAGGGCTTCCTTTCTTTCCTCCTCCTCGCGCGTGCCCTCCTTCTCAAGAAAGGAGGGTGCGCAGGGAAGAGGAGGTGGCAGAGGGAATCCCAGCCCCCGGGGCTGATGCCAGCCCTGGGGGCAGGGCTTCCCTTCCTTCCTTCTCTTCGCGTGTGCCCTCCTTCTCAAGAAAGGAGGGCGCGCCGCAAAGAGGAGACAGCAGAGGAAAGTCCCGCCCCCGGGGCTGGCATCAAGGAAGGATGGCGTGCGGTGCCGCGAGGAGGAGGAGGAGGTGGTGGGGGTGCAGTAGAGGTTGGTTTGGGGGTGTAATCGCAAAGTGTGGCCTAGGGCGCCAAAAAGAGTTAATTTGGGCCTGCCTACCATGCAAGAACACCCAATCCAAGCCCTCCCAAGTGATGTCCATCCATTGAAGGACCTACAGAGGAGACTCCAGCACGCAGCAGAGTATTTGAATCTGTTGTCCTGTTGTGGCTTAGATCAAAGCAGTGTTTCTCAACTTCAGGGATCGGGACCCCTGGGGGGTCATGACGGGGTGTCAGAGGGGTCGCCAAAGACCATCAGAAAACAATATTTTCTGTTGGTCGTGGGGGGTTCTGTGTGGGAAGTTCGGCCCAATTCTATCATTGGTGGGATTCGGAATGCTCTTTGTTTGTAGGTGAACTATAAACCAATAACTACAACTCCCAAATGTCAAGGTCTGTTTCCCCTAAACTCCAGCAGTGTTCACATTTGGGCATATTGAGTATTCATACCAAGTTGGTCCAGATCCATCATTGTTTGAGTCCACAGTGCTCTCTGGATGGAGGTGAACTACAACTCCAAGACTCAAGGTCAATGCCCACCAAACCCTTCCAGTATTTTCTGTTGGCCAAGGGAGTCTATGGCTTTTCAGATTCTGCCTCTTCCTGCGTTCCCCTCCAAGGCAGATGCCGATTTCCCAACTGGGCCTGCTAATCCCACCTCCGTGGCCTTTCGCAGAAGCTTTGTTTTGGGAAATGGCTAATTAGCAGCTTATCCCTCCTTAGCCATATTATGCAGGTTGATTGCAAGAGCGCATCTCGTAAGTTTCCGTCTCCGGGGATGGGACGGAGTGGAGAGGAGCCCTTCCTGCCGCTTCCCCTGCCAACGCCTTCAGACGGTTCGGTTGCCTTCAAGGAGGCCATGTGCGACTCCAAAGGGCCGCCCAGATTCCCTCCTTCAATCAGGCTCCCCTTCACTTGGCGCATCATCAGGCCCAATCGGAGTCTGATGGGGACGCTTTCAGATTCAGGGTCAAACTCTGCATCTCGTTAGTAAAAGTCTCATTCAGGCCTTGGTTGGAGATGGATTCCGCGGCATCATAATCAGGGCAGTTCTGCACAAGCCATGCTTTTTGAAGTGGGTTGGGAAAGAGCAGAGCTTGCCAAAAATGGGTTGCTGTGAATTTTTGGGCTGTGTGGCTAAAAAATCATATTTTCTGTGCATGTATCTTGTGAAGTCTGACTTGACCATGGTGGTCCATGCCCTAGTTACTTCCAGGTTGGACTACTGTAATGCACTCAGGCCAGGATTACCCATAAGGTCAACCTAGGCCATGGCCTAGGGGTGCAAGCCGAGTTGGGGGGGGGGGGCGCAGATCACGAACCAAAAAACCCAAAAATGTTGAAAGAAATAAAAACGCAACGCGCATGGAGATGAGGAAGGAAGGATACCGGAGGTCCTCCTTTTCGGCGGCGCCCCTGCCCCTTCCTGAATACCAGCTCCTGCCTCTTCTATTGTTGCGTAAATGGCGTATGTGCAGGGGCTCTCGACATTGCCGTCGACGTCGACAGGAGGAACAATGAACTCCCTCGATGCCAACAGCATCCACTTGCTGGCTCCTTCAGTGCAAGTACAGGAAACTCCATTGTGCAGTCTGCGCATGCCCTAACACCATTAAAGCTGGTATTCCTCCTCCAACACAAGGAGGAGACTCCTCCTTACTGGAGAGAGAAGCGCAACTGCCGGCTACGGCACATGTGCAAACCCCAGTATAGGAGAGAAGCCCAACACGACATGCCCCGGTATCGGGGGAAAGCGCGGCATCGGTACAGCTGCTGACTACAACGCATGCGCAATCCCCGATACCGGGTAGGAGCCAAGTGACAACGCTGGCTCTTTGGCTTGGAAATGGAGATGAGAACCAGAGTCCCAGAGGCAGACTCAACTAGACTTCACATCAAAGGGAAACCTTTAACTTTAGACTCATATAACCCTGTTCAAAGCTGATAATCTGGATTCAGAAACTGGATTATATGGTAATGTAGATCCAACCTCAGCAGTTACAAATATATTTTGAGACTTGGCCTAATCCTGAGCAGCAGGTTCCTATTGACAATGGAATGACCGGCCTCTCGCAGCAAAGTTTGGCTCCAAAATCTCAGTGTCTGAGACAGTCCTGAACTGGCAACGCTTCGCAGTCATTCCTCCCTATCAAGTCAGATTTGACGGATGGTGATCCACGCTTTCCGTATTGGCCGTGCCAAGGTCCATTTTTCAAGGTGAGCATATGCATGCAGGTGCGATGCCAGGTAAGCACACCTGTCAATGCGCCAGGACTGCTGAGCTCAGGGAATCGGGCAGAATAAAAGGCCATGACAAACACTTCCCTGAACTCAAGGCCGTTGGAGGGGAGAAAGGAACGGGAGGGGATCGGCTTGGCCTTGGTGCATTTGGCCCATTTAGGGACGTTCTAACTGAAGGGAATTCGGGTTTTGGGCCCCTGACTTTACGGAATCAGGAGGGATGGTATTTCTTCAGACACCTTGAAATTCAATTGCGAGATCAAGAAAGGAGCCAAGGCTGAAAAACAGATGCCGAAAGGGAAGGAGGCAGCAGGGCACTGTCTTTAGGAGCAGTTACAATTATCTATTTATTCATTTATTTATTGGACTTTTACACCGCCACTCCCAAAGGCTCGGGGCGGTTTACAACATAGTTCAATGAAAACAACAATGGGTAAAACAAAAGTGCAATAGTAAGTAAAACAGTAAATAAAAAGCACAACTAAAATCACAAGCATTCGAAGGCCTGTCTGAACAAGTGCGTCTCGCAAGCTCTGCGAAAGGTGGCCAGATTTCGTAGAGCCTGCGTTTCCGGTGGTAGCGTGTTCCATAGAACCGGGGCAATGATTGAAAATGCCCTGCGCCTTGTCGAAGTCAGGTGGAAAGACTTGACACTAGGGATGTCTAGAACATTCTGGCCTTCTGAACAAAGTGATCTCAGAGGGTTATATGGACTCAGGCGATCCCATAGGTACACTGGCCCCAGACCATACAAGGCCTTGAAAGTAAGAACCAGCACCTTGAAAGTGATCCGGTATTCAATTGGCAGCCAGTGCAGGTTCTGCAGTATAGGTATGATACGGCGGCTCGTGGGTTCCCCCGCAAGCAGCCGGGCTGCAGCATTCTGCACTAGCTTAAGTTTCCAGATCACATTCAATGGTAGGCCAATGTAAAGAGCGTTACAGTAGTCTTGAGATGACTGTGGCTTGCATTACCGTGGCCAGATCGTTCCGTGAGAGATAGGAAGCCAGACGCTTCGCCTGTCGCAGATGGAAGAATGCGATTCTGCTGACATTGGAGATTTCGATCTCCATTGACAGCAGAGGGTCCAAATGGACACCCAGGCTTTTTACTGATGATGAACAAATGCAGTTTAGCACCATTTGAACTGCTAGGGCTCCGTGCAATTGAATCCTAGGAGTTGCAGTTTTCCAAGTGTTGTGATTTCAGCTAGGACTGCAGTTAAAGGGTCCCTGCCTGGCGAGTGTATGCTAAACCAGATCAGCCAAGACAGAGAAGCAAACTTACCAGGTTAAAGACTAGCTATTATTTATGTATTTATTTATTTACGTTATTTTTACCCTGCTCTTCTCACCCCCGCAGGGGGACTCAGAGTGGCTAACAATGGTAATGATTCAATGCCACAGAAAACACATGATAAAATGATAAAAACATACAAATATCATAGATCAGGGCTGTCCAACAGGCGGCCCGGGGGGCCGTACACAGCCCCCGAGCCCCTTCCCTACGGCCCCCAACCCCCTGCAAGACATCAGTTTTTTTTTTAAAAAAACCATTTTTTGGAAAAAAAACAATTTCCAAAAAATTTCGTCCTCAGGGGTGGGTGGCGAGGAGGGGCGGGGCCGGCACGAGTGAGGAGGAGGCGGAGGGAAGCCACGTCAGATGCCCTAGGGGCGGGACTTCCCCCCGCCTGTTCCTCGCTCGCGCAGGGCCACTCGCGGGCTTGTGCGCCAGGGCGGGATCGGCGAGCCCTCCCTCCTCGTGTCCCCTAGCTCTTGCAGCCGCGCCTGAAGGAAGGTAAGCTCCCGGGCTTACCTTCCGTCAGGCGCGGCCGCTGCAAGAGCTAGGGTCACGGCAGAGGGCGGCTCGCTGATCCCCCGGCCCGCCTCCCGCCCTGGCGCGCATGCCCGGCATCTTGTGCGACCTGCCCCTTTTCGGCGCCTGACATCACCCCGCCGAAAAGGGGCGGGCCGCGCAGGACGCTGGCCATGTGCGCCAGGGCGGGAGGCGGGCCGGGGAATCGGCGAGCCGCCCGCTGCCGTGACCCTAGCTCTTGTAGCGGCCGCGGCCGAAGGGAGGGGAGCCCGGGAGCTTACCTTCCTTCAGGCGCGGCCGCTGCAAGAGCTAGGTACACGGCGGAGGGCGGCTTGCCGATCCCGCCCTGGCGCGCATGCCCGGCATCTTGTGCGACCCGCCCCTTTTCAGCGGGGCTGGGTGACGTCAGTTGTGGCGCCTGACGTCACCCCGCCAAAAAGGGGCGGGCTGCGCAGGATGCTGGGCATGCGCGCCAGGGCAGGAGCGGCCCCGCCCCCTGCTGTGGCCATGCCCCGCGGGCTGCCACGCCCTCCGCTCCGGCCCCAAAGGTGATCAGTCACCTGAATTCCGGCCCTTGGCCCGAAGAAGTTGGACAGCCCTGCCATAGATTAAAACAGCATTAGTTACACCAGTGTTTCCCAACCAGTGTGCTGTGAGTGATCATCCGGTGTGCCGTGGGAAATTGGAGCCTCCAATCCCCTTTCTTCCCCCTCCTGCCGAACACTTTTTCTTCTCCACTCGGGCTCCCTTCTTCCCAGCCTCGCTCTGCTCGCTTTGCCTCGCTTTGCTCTGGGGCCAGTCTGCGCAGTAGCGCCCGCACGGGTCACGTCTTCCTCCCCTCCCCCTCCCCTCCTGAACATGCTCACGCTGCCCCCTCGGATCAAAATGGCGGCAGAAGCAGCAGTGTAGAAGATAAAGTAAGTGTTGGGCAGGAGGGGGAAGAAAGGGCGCGAAGGGGGAGGGGAAGAGAGGTCCCTGTCGAAAGCTGGCATGGGCAAACTTGGACCTTCCAGGTGTTTTGGACTCCAACTCCCACCATTTCTAGCAGCCTCAGGCCCTTTTCCTTTCCCCCCTCAGCCACTTAAGCAGGAAAGGGCCTCAGGCTGTTAGGAATGGTGGGAGTTGGAGTCCAAAGCACCCAGAGGGCCAAAGTTTTCCCATGCCTGTTTGAGGGACCTTAAAGTGGTGAGCCTCCTTCCAACATTGTGATTCTGGACAGAAAACAAACAACAACATAACATAACATTGTTTGAGTCCACAGTGCTCTCTGAGTGTAGGTGAACTACAACTTCCAAACTCAAGGTCAATTCCCAAGCAAACCCTTTCAGTACTTTCTGTTGGTAATGAGAGTTAAAGATAACCCCCGTTTGGGTCTCAGCTGGTGAGAGGAGGATGCCAGGCTGCACCCTCCATCCTCCTGTCGCCATTTGACACCCAAATGGGGGTTATCTTTAACCCCCGTTTGGGTGTCTGAAGGGCGCCTTAGGTCCAATGCGGAGGGAAGGCAATCCGCTCCAAAGTGGGTGTTTTAACCCAATTTGGAGCGGATTGGCTTCCCTCCGCTAGACCTAACGCAGGGGATGCCAATCCGCTCCAAAGTGAGTGTTTTGACTCACTTTGGAGCGGATTGCCTTCCCCTGAGTTGGATCTAACGCAGCGGAGGCCAATCCGCTCCAAAGTGGGTCAAAACACTTACTTTGGAGCGGATTGGCACCCCCTGCGTTAGGTCTAGCGGATTGGCTTCCCTCCACATTGGACCTAAGGCGCCCTTCAGACACCCAAACGGGGGAACTGGTTGACCCTTTACGGAACTGGTTGACCCTGTTTCGATTTAGAAAGGCCACTTCCGGGTTGGAGGCCATGTGTCGATATAGGGTCAATATTACTTTTAATACGAAATATTAACGGGTTTCTAAGTATTACGACCGGAGATATCCACCCCTAATACCCAGCTCCTTTAGCTTCCTTAAAAGGATTCATGGCTTCCAGAGCTTTGGCCATGTAGGCAACCCTTCTCTGGACACCTTCCCTTTTGACCCTTTTGGTGGCCCTTCTTTGGCTGCATCCCATCTTGTCCGTCTCCTCCTTCCATTGATTTGCCCTGAATTGGACACAGGGCTATTATTCCAGGTGAGAAGGTCTGACCACAGCGGAATTGCTCCTCCTAGTTTTGACCACCACCCTCTGGACGTCTCCTTATTTATTTATTTATTTATTATTCACTCTTATATACCGCTCCTTCCGGAAGGCTCGGGGCGGTTTACATGGTACACATACAATATTACAGTAACAGTTTAATACATCATACAAAAGCATAAAACATAAAAGCGAGAAAGCATAAAATACAACTATCCCGAAGCAAAACCTCTACAATAAACGCGAATTAACGCTGAACGCACTGTAAGGACGGCCGGAAGAGAGGCCGGAGGGAGGGAGGGAAGGAGGAAGAGTTCCCACCCTCCGGCCTCTCTTCCGCCGTCCCAGCAGCGCGCGGTCGGCGAGGCCTTCCTCCCTTCCTCCTCGCCAGTTGCGCAGCGGGAGTGACGCCACGAAGATGCGCCTCTGGCTTCGGGCTCTTCCGGAGTCGCAGCGGTAGCAGCAGCAGCGCCCCGGAGGGCCGAAGACAGAGGCGCATCTTCGTGACATCACTCCGCGCGCTCTGCCGAGGAGGAAGAGGACGAAGGCCTCGCCGGAGGGAGGGAGCCCTGCGGAGGCACTGCGGCCTCGTCCTCCTTCCCTCCCTCCCTCCCGCCCCATGAGTCCCCTCTTCCGCCCCCGTTCCTCAGCGCCGCCGACTGGCTGCGGCGGCATGGCAGCGGGAGCCTGCTCCCGGCAGCGGGCGCAGCGGGAGCCCCTCCCCTTCGCGCCCCTTCTTCCCCCTCCTGCCCAACACTTACTTTTTCTGGCCATGCGCGGGCGCAGCTGGAGCCGCCGGAGCCGCCGGGGGCGCGAATATAGCGTGAGTATATCGCCCCCTCTGCTCCAGCGCCTCCCCCTCCATATTAGTGTCCCATATAGTAGACAGCCCCCATTTTTTCCCCAATTTTCCATCCCTAAAATCTAGGTGCGTCTTATCAGCAGGTGCGCCTTATGGTGCGAAAAATACGGTATGTCAGATTCCATGGGCCGGTGAGGTTAAAAGCTTGTTTGAACAAGAGAGTCTTACAAGCTCTCCGAAACGGGGCTAAGTCGGTGATAGCGCGAACCTCATCCGGCATAGAGTTCCAGAGGGAAGGTGCAGCCGCGTAGAAGGCTCTCGATCTCGTTGATGATAACCTACAGGAGTGGATCGACGGGACAGCTAGAAGATTTTGTTCTTCTGAGCGTAGAGATCTTGGGGGAACATATGGGGTGAGACGGTCTCTCAGGTACACTGGCCCTAAGCCATACAAGGCCTTAAAGGTCAACACCAGCACCTTGAAAACAATCCGGTGCTCTATTGGTAGCCAATGCAGTTGCTGCAAGATGGGTGTTATATGCTCTCAGACTGACGCTCCCGCCAGAAGTCGAGCAGCAATATTCTGCACTAGCTTAAGTTTCCGGATTGTTGCCAAAGGAAGGCCTATGTAGAGGGCGTTACAGTAGTCTAGCCTCCAGATGACCGTCGCCTGGATCACAGTAGCTAGGTCGCCCCTGGACAAGTAGGGAGCCAGCCGCCTAGCCTGCCGCAGATGGTAAAATGTGGTCTTGCATACCGTGGAGATTTGTGTCTCCATCGATAGCAATGGGTCCAAATGGACCCCCAAGCTCTTTACGGAGGATGATGGGCTTAGAGGCTCGCCATCTAGGGTAGGCAGCTGGCAACCACTCAATCCAGGGGAACCCAGCCACAAGATCTCCGTCTTCGACGGGTTAACCTTCAATTGGCTAGCCCGCAGCCATCCAGTCACGGCTTCAAGGCATTGATGGAAACAATCGGGTACGGTCTCCGGCCTGCCTTCCATTCTCAGCACCAGCTGGGTGTCATCCGCGTACTGATAACACTCCAGACCGAAGTCGCGAACCAGCTGGGCCAGAGGGCGCATATAGATGTTGAACAGTAGCGGGGAAAGGATGGCCCCTGGGGACCCCACAAGTTAGTGGAGCCTCCCAGAGACCATCCCCCCGCCTCCACTCGTTGTCCCCGGTCCCGGAGAAAGGAGGGCACCCATTTAAGGGGAGCCCCCCTGACTCCTGACATGGCTAAACGGTGGGTCAATAGCGCATAAGAACATAAGAACATAAGAACATAAGAAGAGCCATGCTGAATCGGGCCTCAGCCCATCTAGTCCAGCATTCTGTGTCACACAGTGGCCCACCAGTTGTACACGGGGATCTCTAGCAGAAAGGAGGGCAAAACCTCACCTGCTCCCGACCCCCACAACCAGTACCCGGGGAAATCCTGCCTGCCTCCATCAACACAGAGGTGGCACTTGGATGTCCATTTCAGTAGCTACTGATTCCCTTGGTATCCAGGAATCTGTCTAATCCTGCCTTGAAGCTGTCCAGGCTGACCGCTGTCACAACCTCCTCTGGAAGTGAGTTCCATAACCCAATGACCCTCTGGGTGAAGAAATATTTCCTTTATTAGTCCTAACTTTCCTACCTTGGAGCTTTAGGAGTGCCCCCTAGTCCTAGTGTTGGGTGACAGAGAAAATATTTTTCTTTATTCCCCTTTTCTATCCCATGCATGATTTTATACACTTCGATCAAGTCACCTCTTAAACGCCGTCTTTCAAGGCTGAAAAGACCAAGGCGTTGCAACCTGGTTTCATAAGGGAGCCGCTCCATCCCTTGGATCATTCTTGTTGCCCTTCTTTGTACCTTTTCCAGTTCCGTTATATCCTTCTTAAGTTGCGGAGACCAGAATTGTACACAGTACTCCAAATGTGGCCTTACCATAGATTTGTAGAGAGGCAATACAACATTTGCCGACCTATTTTCGATTCCCTTTCTGATCATGCCTAGCATAGAATTTGCTTTTTCGCTGCTGCTGCGCACTGGGTTGACATCTTCATTGAGCTGTCCACCAAGACCCCAAGATCCCTTTCCTGGTTTGTCTCGGAAAGCTTTGACCCCATCAATTGGTAGGTGTAGTTGGGGTTCTTTGCCCCGATGTGCATGACTTTACACTTGTTTAGGTTAAAATGCATTTGCCACTTTGTTGCCCATTCACTCAATTTCGAGAGATCTTTCTGGAGCTCTTTACAATCAGTTTCATTTTTAACTACCCTGAACAGTTTAGTGTCGTCTGCAAACTTTGCTACCTCAGAATTCACTCCTACGTCCAGATCGTTAATGAATAAATTAAAAAGTAACGGACCCAAAACTGAACCTTGGGGTACGCCACTTCTCACCTCTTTCCACCCAGAGAAGTGTCCGTTTATTACCACCCTTTGTTTCCTACAGTTTAGCCAGGTTCCAATCCAGGACAATCCAGGCATGATCTACCATGTCAAAGGCTGCTGTCAGATCTAACAAAACAAGCAGCGCTGACCCATCCTGGTCCAGCTGGCAGCGAAGTCGGTCTGTAATGGAGACAAGCACGGTTTCCGTCCCATGCCCAATACGGAAGCTGGACTGGAAGGGATCAAGTCCAGCTGTGTCATCTAAGAACAGTTGCAGCTGATCCGCTACTGCCCTCTCAGTTACCTTGCCCAGAAACGGTAAGTTTGAAACCAGGCGGTAACTGGAGGGGGCCGAAAGATCTAAATTCGGCTTTTTCAGTAGCGGTCTTACCATAGCCTCTTTCAAACCCCCTGGGAACACTCTTTCAAACCCCCTGGGAACACTCCAAGGGAGCTGTTGATTATTCTACCCAGGGGGTCTCGCAACCCCTCCCGGCACGATCTAACTTCTTGACCAAGTTGACGTGACAAGCCATTAAGAAGATCCGTCGGACCCCCCCATCTGACCCCTTTTTGCTTCCTATTCCTGTGGGCATTCCTGGATCCTTTTCTTCTTATTTATTTTTATTTATTGTTTCGATTTGTATACCGTCCTTCCGAATTTGGCTCAGGGCGGTTTACAGTGTATCAACCAATAACAATTAAAACAATCCAGGTATACAGTAAAATCATAAACGATTAACATAGAATTAACAGTGTGTACTCAACCAAAGTGGTTAAAGGTTAAATGCCTGGCGGAAAAGGGCTGTTTTACATGCTGCTCGGACTTCAGGTGGCAAAGAGTTCCATAGACTCGGTGCAACCACCGAGAAAGCTCTTTGTGTTGTTGAAGACAAATGGATGTTTCGGAGGGATGGAAACTGTAAGAGGTTGTGATCCTCTGAACGAAGCTATCTCTGTGGAACATATGGGAGTAGACTTTCCCTCAAGTACACCGGCCCCAGACCATACAAGGCCTTAAAGGTCAAGACCAACACTTTGAAAATGATCCGGTGCTCAATGGGCAGCCAGTGCAGTCGCTGCAGGGTTGGAGTGATATGAGCCCTGGCCGGTACTCCAGCCAAGAGTCTCGCTGCTGCGTTCTGCACCAGCTTATGCCTCTGGATGACTGACAAAGGAAGACCAATGTAAAGGGCATTATAGTAGTCTAGCCTCGAGATGACCATAGCCTGGATTACCATGGCTAGGTCACGTTCAGTGAGATAGGGAGCCAGCCGCCTAGCCTGCTGTAGGTGGAAAAAGGCAGATCTACTGACAGTAGGGACCTGAGCCTCCATTGACAGTAGTGGGTCCAATTGGACCCCCAAGCTCTTTACTAAGGACGACAGACGTAATGTCTCGCCGTCCAGCATAGGTAGCCGACACCCACCCCCACCTGGACGACCCAGCCAAAGGATCTCTGTCTTCGATGGATTCGCCCTCAACCGACTGGCTCATAGCCAACCAGTCACAGCTTCAAGGCATAGTTGGAAACAATCGGGTACAGAGTCCGGCCGGGCGTCCCTCCTCAGCCCAAGCTCGGTGTCATCATCGTACTGATGACACTCCAGACCAAAACTCCGCACCAGTTTGGCAAGTGGTTGCATGTAGATGTTAAATAATAAAGGGGAGAAAATGGCTCCCTGAGGCACCCCACATTTTAAGGGGAGCCTCTCGGAAGCCATACCTCCCCTCTCCACTCGCTGTCCCCGA
This sequence comes from Anolis apletophallus, assembly GCA_030556195.1. Lineage (NCBI taxonomy): Eukaryota > Metazoa > Chordata > Lepidosauria > Squamata > Anolidae > Anolis > Anolis apletophallus. The sequence goes on from JARBWK010000021.1 coordinate 4,550,277, forward strand.
TTTAGGAGAAAAGAGGACACCCATTTAAGAGCAGTCCCCCTAACCCCAGTCACGGCTAGGTGGTGGGTTAACAATGCGTGGTCTACCGTATCAAAAGCTGCCATGAGGTCCAATAACACGAGCAGCGCTGATCCTCCTTGATCCAATTGGCAGCAAAGTTGGTCTGTGATGGTGACCAGCACAGTCTCTGTCCCATGCCCAATACGGAAGCCGGACTGGAAGGGATCTAATCCGGCTGTGTCATTTAGGAACCGCTGCAGCTCTCCATCCCCTTACCCAGGAACGATGCATTCGACACTGGGCGGTAACTGGAGGGAACCGAGCGATCTAAATCTGGTTTTTCAGTAGCGGACTCACCATTGCATCTTTCAATACCTCTGGAAAACCCCTTGCTCAAGGGAGCGATGTACTATCTTCAACAGAGGACCACGTAACCCTTCCCAGCAAGATTTAACTAGCCAGGAAGGGCATGGGTCGAGGGAGCAGTCGTGATCCTATCAACAGCCTCTACGTCCAGAAGGTGGAACCAGTCGAGGGTGGGCCCACCGAGCGGCCACGGAGTCTCGAGTTCGCTAACTGTATCAACCTCTTACAGGGTAGAGCCGATTACCGGAAGGGCAAACAAGAGCAAAGGGAATCGGATTGTCACTCAGCGCTGATGATGTACTCACAAATGGCCCTCATCTCTTCGGAAACCCCGCATGTCTGTGTGCCAGATTAGAAACCATCAGTTGCAGGTAAAATGTACAAAAGCCCGGACATTTCTAATTTGCGAAGAATGAGACGTAAGTGGCTGTCTCTCCATCGTCGTACAGTCTCTAAATTACTTGCAAATTGCCCTGTTAGCTTTCATTACAAAGGACACGCGCCCACAAGTGCCTCCCTGTGCCCGGCCTGCAGATCGTTCTCTCTTTGCGCACTTGCGCAGAAGGACAGCGCTCAGGCCACAGGCTTGGCTTCCTCAACATTTGCAACAAGAGCCTTTTCCAGCTTTGTTGTTGCTGGGTTGTTGTAGGTTTTTTGGGCTGTATGGCCATGGGGTGGGCAATTATTTTTTCCAAGGGGCCACGCGAGAGCCAAAAAATATTATGGAGGTCCGCACCTAAAGGCTGAACTACATTCTAATCTACATTATTTATTTATTTATTTACTATATTTACTATATATTACACATCATTAATATTAACATATTAATATATCAAGAAATATTCATATATTATTAGTATTAATATCGTAATTATTATATTATAGTATATATATTGACATTATAATATATTGAAATTATAATATAATATAACGTTATATTATATTATTTATTATATTATAATATTATTATTATATCATTATTATAAAATAATAATAAAAACCACTAAAATAAAATTACATTCAAGAAGACAAGGTGCGAACCAAGATGAAGGCTGACATCCTCAAGAGAAGAAGGATCCCAAGATGGAATGGCCCAATGAACCCAGCCCAGAGGATGGCAAAGCGGACCCAGCTGCCGCCATAGCAGAGCAGAGCAGAAGACGATCGGAGGCTGCAGGCCTCTGTCCGCTCTCGCCCCCAGCCATTCCCCAGCTGATCGCCCAGCGGGGCCAAGAGGAAGGGATGCCGCTGCCGCCATCCCATCGTGGGCTTTGTGGGGCCTGTGTCGGCAGACAGGCCTGAAGAGCGGCAGCTTTGGAGTGCCTGCCATCCCTGGAGGCGATCCTGGCCTGCAACGGGAGCACTTGGCGACCTGCGGGGGCTGATCGCTGTGGCGACCCGGAAGACTTGATCAGCAGATATTCTGAAATCTAGGAGGGTGGGGGTGGGAACCCAAACACTTCTGGTACCAGGCATTAGCTGTTCCTGCTTTGAAATAGTTATTCCTGCTTAATTGTGCAGTACTTATTGTACTTTAAAGTAGTTGTGATACTTCAGAAACTTTGTTTTGTGCATATCACAAACTTGGCTGAATGGATTGAGAGTCTATGTGATTTTGGCCTACATCAATAGGAGCCTAGTGTCCAGATCCAGGGAAGTCATGCTACCTGTCTATTCCGCCATGGTCAGACCAAGTTACCTGGAATCACAATGTGTCAAATAGGCCTGTTTGATCAAAAAACAGTTCAAAATTCGTTCCGGGTGTAAGGGGCGCTGGTGCTTTGATTCTGAATGACTTCCGAAATTTTCCGGGAAAAAAATCAGATTTTCCCAAATTAATTCCGAAATTTTGGAATTTCCCAAATTAATTCGAGAAATTTTGAATTTCCCAAATTAATTCGAAATTTTAGAATTTCCCGAATTAATTCCGAAATTTTGGAATTTCCCGAATTAATTCCGAAATTTTGGAATTTCCCAAATTAATTCCGAAATTTTGGAATTTCCCGAATTAATTCCGAAATTTTGGAATTTCCCAAATTAATTCCGAAATTTTGGAATTTCCCAAATTAATTCCGAAATTTCAGAATTTCCCAAATTAATTCCGAAATTTTAGAATTTCCCAAATTAATTCCGAAACTTTGGAATTTCCCGAATTAATTCCGAAATTTTAGAATGGCTTCGTTAATGGCGGACACGCATGTTTAACCCAGTTTGGATGGGGATGTCTTCCCTCCGCGTCAGAACTGGGGCGACAGCCCTGTTTAACCCAGTTTGAATGTGGCTGTCGCCCCAGTTCTGACGCCCTGTTTAACCCAGTTCTGATGCGGAGGGAAGGACATCCGCCTCCAAACTGAGTTAAACAGCCAATGAGGAGAAAACACCTCGGGAGGGGCCGGGAATCTAATGCCGATTCCTTTCCGAAAATGGCGGCGGCGGCTTCGAAATGGCAAATTCACTTCCAGGTCGCTTACATCACTTCGAAACCACTTCAAAAGTGAATTTAATCCGAATTTATTCCGATTTTATGACCCTACCCAGGCCTATCATATAGATCTACGCTGTTCATATAATGCTGTTTCAAACTGCAGTGTATATCCAGCCTTGGTCAAGTCTCTCCACCCTTCCCCCCCCCCCTCCTTAGCAAGCAGTCTTGTCCTTTGTGGTGAATCAGATCTAGTTCTTATGCTGTTTCCAAAGAATATTTTAATAAACAACCCAAATTGCCCGACTGCTTCTCCAGGGAGGCATCTCTTCGAACAGGGCCCTTCCAGGAAGGCAGCCTGTGTATTTGGCACGCAAGCTTACAAAAACAACCCACAGTTTCCTGGAGAAGAAATATATTTTCTGTGTTCAAAAAATCATGGGGGTTTGTGCAGAGAAAACACACCTATTTCCATGGCGTGCAATTCCCAGGGAAGGAGAGTTCACCTGCAAAGAGGAAGCGCCTCCTCGGTCCTCTCCCTGCTGCAGGAAAGAGAGAGAGAGAAAGCGAGACGATGTCTTTCTGCCCAGAAGGGAGAAGACGTCGGCAGCCCTTTGTCTTTGAACGCGAGCAGGAAATAAATAAAAGATGCGCTTCTCGTCTTTCGCGAAGGGGTTGCTTGATGATATCCTTCCCACAAGCAAAGGGAGCAAGGTGGGAACGCAGGCGGAAACAACACCGAGAAGTATTTGCAAACCGGCTGCATAATGGATTTGTTGAAAGGGAAAAGTCCCAAGGAGAAGAATCCTAAATGTGTGGCAAGCCTTGCAGCGCACACTCAAAATGCTCCGCCCCGCCCCCTCCCTGATTCCAGCCGGCCCGCACTTCCGCCCGGGCAGCTTACTTAAGGCTGCCCGGGGACTGCCTGGCCATGTGCAGAGGCAGTCTTGTTTGTCCTCCCCAGTGGCGGTCCTACCGGTAGGCAAAGGACGCCGCTGAGTGGGGTGCCATCTGGGTAAAGGGTCTGGCCGATGTTCCGCTTTTGGGCCTTGTGCGCTCCAACGCCACGCCGTAGCAAACCTCCCTGCGTGCCGAATAGGGAGTGCTGTGTTTACAGGATTCTGCGCCTACGCGCAGGAGCTTCTGGTCATGCGCGGAGGGGGGACAAACCTCCTGTGCACAGGAGCTGGTCATGCGCGGAGGGGACACACGTGTCGAATAGGGAGTGCTGTGGCTTTACAGGAGCTTCTGGTCATGCGCCACACACGTGTCGAATAGGGAGTGCTGTGTTTACAGGCTTCTGCGCCTGTGCACAGGAGCTTCTGGTCATGCGCGGAGGGGGACACACGTGTCGAATAGGGAGTGCTGTGTTTACAGGCTTCTGCGCCTGCGCGCAGGAGCTTCTGGTCATGCGTGGAGGGGGACACACGTGTCGAATAGGGAGTGCTGTGTTTACAGGCTTCTGCGCCTGTGCACAGGAGCTTCTGGTCATGCGCGGAGGGGGACACACGTGTCGAATAGGGAGTGCTGTGTTTACAGGCTTCTGCGCCTGCGCACAGGAGCTTCTGGTCATGCGCGGAGGGGGACACACGTGTCGAATAGGGAGTGCTGTGTTTACAGGCTTCTGCGCCTGCGCACAGGAGCTTCTGGTCATGCGCGGAGGGGGACACACGTGTCGAATAGGGAGTGCTGTGTTTACAGGCTTCTGCGCCTGTGCACAGGAGCTTCTGGTCATGCGCGGAGGGGGACACACGTGTCGAATAGGGAGTGCTGTGTTTACAGGCTTCTGCGCCTGTGCACAGGAGCTTCTGGTCATGCGCGGAGGGGGGCACACGTGTCGAATAGGGAGTGCTGTGTTTACAGGCTTCTGCGCCTGCGCACAGGAGCTTCTGGGCATGCGCAGAGGGGGGGCGCCAAGATAATGTTCGCTTACCATTTAAAATTACCTTAGACCGCCCCTGGTCCTCCCACCCTCCCTACTTATTGCATTGCTTGTTGGTGCCTTTTGCTTCTCTGCACTTTATTGTTGCTCTGTTCATGGTTTTTTAACGTTTTGTTATGTTCTTTGTCACAACTCCGTGTTTGGCGTGTGGCGTGTGGCATGGCCCCTGGATCAGGCCGGCTTATCGCCCCTTGGTTGTAATGGGGATAATGCCCGGGCCCCCTGGGGTTCTGAGTTTCCATGGACAGGCATTGGGCCGCTCGCACCCCAGGCTTGAAAACGCCTTGGACATTCGTGGGGGCTGTTCGTCCCTGATCCAGGACCCATGTGTGGCCGCCAACCCTTTGTTCCTGTTTTCAATAAATGAGTTGTGGCCATTTTTAGCCAACCAATTGGGTCTGCATTTCGTTCTTGGCGTGAAGTGTGTCACCCTTGCACACGCAATCTCTTAATAAGGAAATATGCAATAATTCCCTTTTCCTCCAGTTATCCAGGTTAAGGCTTCTTGTATCTTTGGACATATGGTTCCAATTTCCTAATGCTCCACATCCTCTGCTGTTTAATTTGGACTTGGAAGACGAAGGGATAGATGAATGCCACACAGGGATACATTTCAATGTGTTCTCTCCCATTTCAGCTGATACCGATTCATAAGTGTTGGGAATCAGAGCTGTTAGGCTCAAAATAATTCATTTATAATTTTGGATCTCCCTCCAGGTGTTTTGGACTTGAACTCCCATAATTCCTAACAGTTGGTAGGCTCCAAAACACCTGGAGCGTTGAAGTTGGCCCATGTCTGGTCTTGACCATCGAATCCTATGGAGGCAATGCAGAATTGGCTTTTTTAGCCACTGCATCGCAACCACACTTTGCAGGGTCTTGCCTCTTTAAGGTCTTCACTAGACTTCCAAAAGGCTGCATCACTTCCCTTCCAAGCCCACTCCCCCAAATACACCAAATACAACAGAAATTAGGAATTGTGTCAGGACCATGGTGTAGAATAGAATAGACGAGAGGAGAAGAGAACGGAATAGCACAGATTTATTGTTGTTGTACTATTGCGCGACAGAATTAAATGCACACATCACAAAAACAACACCCCCCCCCACACACACACACTCCCATCACCACCACACAGCCCCCAATGCCACATCAATGCAAAGCCGTGGAGTTCAACGTCGCCACAGCTCTGAAATCAAAGCTGTCTCCTTGCCTTTGTCACCCTGTAGCGCAGACCTGGACATCTTGCGGCCCACCGACCGATTGTGACCGGCCCGGGGAGAAGGGCGTCAGGGGCGGGGCCATTTCTGCAAGAGGAAGGGCTATCGCTACCGCCATCCCATCACAGGCTATGGGACACCTCACCGCTCCAGAGAACGATCGGAGGAGCGGCGGCTTTGGACTGCCTGCCATCCCGGGAGGCGATCCGGTCCTGCAGCGGGAGCAGTTGGTGACCTGTGGTGGCTGGTGGCCCTGGCAACCCGGAAGACTTGATCGATCAAGGGTGATCAGCCACCGCAGGTCGCCGACTGCTCCCACTGCAGGCCCAGATCGCCTCCCGGGATGGCAGGCACTCCATGGCAGGGCGATCAGTCGATCAGGAACACCTCTGACGGAACGGCTGGGGCGAGAGCGGGCGGTGGCCTGCAGCCCCTGATCATCTGCTGCTCTGCTCTGCTCTGCTGCGGCGGTGGCTGGGTCCGCTTTGTCATCCTCTGGGCTGGGTCCAATGGGCCATTCCATCTCGGGATCCTTCCTCTCTTGAGGATGTCAGCCTCTATCTTAGTTCGCACCTTGTCTTCTTGAATTTTGTTTTATTTTATTTTAGTGTTTTTATTATTATTTTATAATAATAATAATAATATAATATAATAATGTTATATTATACTAGCTGTACCCGGCACGCTTTGCTGTGCCCTATTTAGGAGATGCGAGAAAGTCTGAGTATGTAAGGGTTGGAATTGATGTTAGTTATGGTCTTGGTGGGGGTCATGGCTGTGTCATTGTGGGTTGTTCTGGTGGGTGGGATGTTGGAGTCCTGTGGAGGAGTTGGTGTGTGGTGTTGCTGGCGTTCTGCATAGCTTGTGGATATACAATGTTTTTTGTCTTTCCGTCTGCTGTGTTGATGTAGGTTGATGCTTGTGTGGGCGGGGTACTTTGGAAGTGAGTGGAGGTACTTGAAATCCCATCATCCATGGTGTGCCCTCATCTAAACTGGAGTTGGATGGGGTGTGGGTCATGGGGGCACTGTGTGCCAAGTTGGGTCTTTATCGGTCTTGGTTCTGGGCCACAGTGGTCTGTGGGGAATGAAGGGTTTGAAAGTACTACAAATCCCATAATCCATGGAGGTACATCAAATCCCATCATCCATGGTCCACCCTCCTCCAAACTGCAGTAGATTGTAGCGTGGGTCATAGGGGCTCTGTGTGCCAAGGTAGGTTACTGTAAATTCAGGCCATATATAATGTCCCATGAGTTGAGGCCTAGTCAGGAAAATCAAGTTAATGAAGCCTTACTGTCAATTCAGGCCATACACAATGTCCCATGAGCTGAGGCCTAGTCGGGAAAATCAAGTTAATGAAGCCTTAATGTTAATTTTGGGCGTGGGCTGTGATTTGTAGGGGTTTAAATTTTCTGTGGGAAGTGAATTGGGTGTTTGTGTTGGCGAATGCCTCAGGCCTTTGCCTTATCCTCCTCTGACAGTTTATTATGGGTCGGAATGTTCATGTTGGCTGGCCAATAGAGGCGTTATGCAAATACTCCCTCATTGACAGCCAATCATGTTATCAGAATGTAGAGGCCGGGAGATTCGTTGGCGGCCGCGGAGGACGCTGGGAAATGTAGTTTTTGTATCGTTGTTTTGGGGGCCTTCTAGGTTTTTTGGGGGGGAAGTTTATTTGCTAAAAACCTACCTTGCCTAAGGCCTATTTTTGTTGCCAAGTTTGGTGTCTCTGCCTTGTAAGGTTTCTCTGCCTAGGACGGTCGTTCCATAACAAGACCTCCTTTATATAATAGATTATAATTTCAATATATTATAATGTCTATATATATACACTATAATATAATAATTATGATATTAATACTAATAATATATGAATATTTCTTGATATATTAATATGTCATTATTAATTATGTGTAATATATAGTAAATATAGTAAAAAAATAAATAATGTAGGTTAGAGCAGTGTTTCCCAACCTTTTTTTGAGCCGCGACACACTTTTAACATTAAAAATCCGGGGCACACCACCAACCAAAATGACACAAAATGACACTCTAACACAGTAAAGAACGGTTGGGGTTGGTGGCCTGCTGGGAGCAGCTGCTGGGAGTGCTGAAGCTGGGGAGAGGGTGGAGCCAGGCTGCACCATGCCCCGCCCCCTACCCCCGGCTTCACCTCTCCCAGCAGCTGCTCCAGCCTTGAGGGGGCAGTGCCAAGCCAGCGGTGCCAGAGCCAACACAATGCTGGCTTGGCACTGTCCCCTCAAGGCTGGAGCAGCTGCTGGGAGTGCCGAAGCCGGGGGAGGGGGCAGAGCCAGGCCACGCCATGCCCTGCCCCTCCCCTCCCCTCCCCCCAGCTTCAGCTCACCTACAGGTCACGCCATGCCCCGCCTGCTCCCCCCAGCTTCAGCTCTCCTACAGAGGAGGAGCCGAGCGGTGAACAGGCTTCAGTGGGCGAGGGGCGAGAGTCATGGTGGGAGTCATGGCGGATTGGAGGCTGGCTGGGGAAACAGCCGAAGGAGGCAGCGCCCCGGTCCCTTCTTCTTTTTCTTCGCCACTGCCCGGTCCTTCCTCCTCCTCCCCCAAGCAACAGGAGCTCGGCAGGAGGAGGGAGGAAGGGGGGCAGAGAGCTTTTCTCGCGGCACAGCAGGAGGTCCGTCACGGCACACTAGTGTGCCACGGCACACTGGTTGAGAAAGACTGGGTTAGAGTGTAGTTCAGCCTTTAGGTGCGGCCCTCCATAATATTTTTTGGCTCTCATGTGGTCCCTTGGAAAAAATAATTGCCCACCCCTGCTGTAGCGTCTGCCATGTGGCAATAATTCAAACAAAGCATATCCAGGGTGAAATGGACCCCCAGGAATGCACGGAGCTTTCTTAAGGCTGCAGGACCTATAAAGTTCTTCCAAAGAGGGGAGAAAGAAGGCAACCCATGTTTCTCTGTGCAGTCAAGCTGTGCCCTGGCCTTAGAAAGAATGGGCTGGATGACCCTTGGAAAGCCTTGCATCACAACCATCCTTTGACCCTTACAGTTCTATGAAAGCCTCTGGAAATGAGCCTTCCTTCCTTCCTTCCTTCTTTCCTTCCTTCCTTCCTTCCTTCCTTCCTTCCTTCCTTCCTTCCTTCCTTCCTTCCTTCCTTCCAAGGGGAACCAAGAGAGATTGGTGGAGAAATCCTCCATCCTGGGGCAGAGGATCCTTTCCGACTCACGGCTGCTCCTCTGAGTCTTTCGGAACAGGCCGTCCGTCATTACCGTGTTTGCAAAGAGCGAGATCAATCAGGCCTGCTTGGAGTGAATTTGAAACTTTGATTTGCTGGAAGAGCCACAAATCACCGGGAAGGGTCCTTCCCTCGCCGGAGCTCCCGAGGGAGCCCGCTTTGCCACCGTGACAAACTTCTTTAAAGTTCCGCGAAGCCTGCATAATTGATGGCTCTTCAAAACAACCGACTCCAGGGCCAATGTTTTATGCATTATTGCTCCATACGTCATATTTGGGACGAGGTGGTTTGCACAGCCCGAGATGTACGGCTCAAAAATAGCAATGCATCACTGGCTGCGGGCTGGGGGAACATCAGCTCGCTTTGCATTTTCTTCCACGGCCGGCGGTGGGAGAAGCAAAAGGGCGCGGGAACGTTTCCGTGTGATCCAAACAAACCCCCAAGGAATCCATCATGCTATTGATCCAAAAGGATGTGGATTTATGCCCCCATGGATCCAAATCTAAGGAAGTGAAGCGAAGCAAAGACGAACAGACTGGGAAGCGGAAGCTGAGAGTGGGAATGTGGCGCAGCTGGCTTGGTGTCAGCTGCATAAGATCTCTACTGACCAGAAGGTCATGTGTTCGAGGCCTGCCCAGGTCGGGGTGAGCTCTCGACCAATTTGTGTAGCTTGTTGTCGACCTTTGCAACTGGAAAGACAGTTGCATCTGTCAAGTAGGTACCACTTTGTGGGGAGGCTACATTTAACTGATTTACGAGGCCATAAAATATCCAGGAAGCACACACAAAAAAAGAGTGAAGGAATGCGACAGCTCCCCCTGGTGGCCAGAAGCTAGAATGTTAAATTGCCTCTATGTTTGTCTATATATTAGGGGTAGATATCTCCGGTTTAAAATACTTTGAAATCCGTTAATTTTCGCATTTAAAATTAATTTCAAAGTTTTTGACTCTCGGGGCCCAACCCGGAAGTGTAATTTCTATACCGAACCTGGGCGCCGCCATTTTTCTAAAGGTCACTTTATTGGGTCTTTTTTCCCCTCTCAGTTCTCAACTCGCGAGAGGAGACTGGAGGGCAGCAGCACCCACCTTTCTCCTCTCGCCAGCTGAGAGCTGAGGGGGTGCCTTGAGTCATGTTAGTTCTCGGCAGGGAAGGAGGTGGACGCACCTCTTTCCCTGCCAAGACCTAACGCGAATCAAGCCTTGAGCCCGCTCCTCCTCTCCTGCCAGGATCTAAAGTGCACCAAGGCTTGGCGCGCTTTAGATCCTGGCAGGGAGGAGGGGCAGAGAGAGCAAGGTAACCCACGCTGCTTCTGATCTGTCAGGGGAGTGAGTATGCATCGATCTGGGGGGGAGGGAGCAAGCTCTCCCTTCTTCCCTCCCTGCCCCTCCCAGCTGAGAGGCATCGCGCATCTGTATACCTTTATAAAGCAGAATGTTTGTATGTATGTGTGCGGAGGGCGGGAGGGCGGAAGGACGGATATGTGGCAGCCACTTTCACAGGCCACAGCGACCAGCGCGGGTGATGAACCTGCACCAAACTTGGTACACATAACCCCCCTAACCCCCTTTACATCCTGGTGCGGTTCGGGGACATGACCCATGGATTATGGGATTTGTAGTACTTTCCAACACTGTGGTTCCCACAGACCACTGAGGCCACCAAAAAGGACCAATACAGACCACACTTGGCACACACAGCCCCCATGACCCACTCTACATCCTGCTGCAGTTTGGAGGAGGGCAGACCATGGATGATGGGACTTGAAGTACCTCTACTCACTTCCCAAGTCCGCTGCGACCCTTTTCCAATTACTGATCGAGACCAAACTTGGCACACATATCCCCCATTACTACCTTCACGTCCTGGTGAGGTTCGGGGGAGGACTGACAATGGATGATGGGATTTGTAGTACTTTCACACCTCTCTGTTCCCACAGACCACTGCGGCCCCCAACAAACACCGATAAAGACCACACTTGGCACACAGAGCCCCAGTGACCCACTCTACATACTGCTGAAGTTTGGAGGAGGGCAGACCATGGATGATGGGACTTGCAGTACCTTCCCTCACTTTCCAAGACTGCTGCAAACCTTATCCAATGACTGATCAACACCAAACCTGGCCCACAGAGCCCTCATTACCCACTCTACATCCTGGTGGAGTTTTGTGTGAAACGGACCACGGATGATGGGACTTGAAGTACCTTCACTCCCTAAAAACAATACAACCCTCATCCATTCACCAATACAGACCAAACTTAGCACACAGAGCCCCCATGACCCAATCTACATCCTACTGCAATTTGGGGGAGGCTGGACCACAGATGATGGGACTTCCAGTACCTTCAGTACTTTCATGATACCACTGCAACTCCCAAGAATGATGGATCAAGACCAAACTTGGCACACAGAGCCCCCATGACCCACTCTACATCCTGCTGCACTTCTCAAATGACCCGGGCACCGCCGGGTCCCCAAGCTAGTTAAATATAATGCGGGATGCTTCTGAGCTGGGGGGGGGGGGAAGAGTGGAGAGCAAGCCCTCCATTCTAGCCTCCCAGCTGGCGTAACGAATAAAAACAAAAATTCGTTAATAATTACGTTTCAATTACGAAATGTATTTAAAATTTTTCGGAATAATTTCTATAACGACCCAGCAAGGGAAATTCCCCCCCCCCATGAGTTTAGAATCATTTTTTTAATGGATCAACCACCCCTACTATATATGTTGTATGTCAATGGCATTGAATGTTTGCCTGTATATGTGCATTGTGATCCGCCCTGAGTCCCCTGCTGCGGGGTAAGGAGATGGGCGGAATATAAATGGCGTAAATAAATAAATAAATAATGGAGATGCCCATCGTATCCAAGAATCGCAAATGGATTCTGAAGGCACATCTGCATTGAGGAAGGAATGCACCTTGGTGCCACTGTAACTGCCATGGCTCAAGGCTATGGAGTCCTGGGAGTTGTAGTTTGGAGAGGCAACAACATCCTTTGGCAGAGACAGGGCCGGGTTAACACCTTTTGGCACCCTAGGCCACACCTTGGAATTATGCCCCCTTTAAGCCAACCTCTACCGCAGGCCCCCCATTGGGAAGATATTGAAAACACAATGGAAACATTATGTAGGGATAGGAAAAATATTAAGCCCAGAACATGCATCTCAGCCCCATTCAGATGTGCAAAACCCTTGCACGGGTGTGTACACTCACTGAAAATGTCCTGCGTGTACCTCCGGGGTGCAGGGGGTCCGATTCGCTTTGAAGAACCCCAGGAACGCTGTTTGCATGACCCAGGTCGGCAGCCATGGAAGTGTAAACACGTGTCGCCCAATTCCTGGACCCAACTGAGCACGGGCTGCTCCCGGGAGGGAAGGAAACGTGTGCAAAGGGAGGTCCCAAAGCGGGGGAGGCGCGAAGGAGGCGGCGCGAGACCTCCTGACCCGGGAATGGAGCCACGTAACGTGTGAATGCAGCACGAACTGCTTAATGGGAGCCACCAGGAGGTGGGCGAGCCGAGCGTCAGAAAGGGATCTCCGGCGCCTGGAAGGAGGGCCAGGTCGAAGGAGGGGCCGCTTGGGAGCAGAGCCAGCCCTGCCTGGATCAAAGGGGTGCCTGTGCCTTTAAGGATGGGCTTCCATACCGCCGGGGAAGCTGAGGCAACCGGAAAGGGACCCTCCCGAATGGCTAGGAAGCTAGTCCACTCACCCACCCACCCGCCCGTTTTGGCAGGGCTGGCTCTGCTCCAAAATGGTCAGAAAAAAGGCTATTTCTGGCTCCGCAGTGAAAGGGGGAGATAGGCAGAGGCGTGGGGAAGCGCGCGCGAGGGAGCGAGGGGCATGCACGGGTCTCACGCGAGGGAGCGAGGGGCACGCACGGGTCTCACGCTCGCTCACTCTCTTGCTCGGAAGGCAGGCTCCCCGTCTGCTCCTGCGGATGGGAAGGACCACGGGGAGGAAGGGAGGGAAACAGGCCAGGGGCATCCCTGGGGGGCGTGTGCCGCTGAGTTGGGAGAGACCCCAGGGGCCTGCCACGGCATTTTTATTTGTTTCAACGTATTTTTTTGGTCCGTGATTTTGCGCCCCCATTAGTTTACACCCCTAGGCCATGGCCTAGGTTGGCCTGATGGGTAATCCGGGCCTGGGCAGAGAGGGCCAATGACGGTGTAAAACTCCAAAACTGAGGACTCCTTAGCCTCCAGCGACATCACTTAATGTCATCTGATGAGGCACGACTACCATTCTGTTAGACAAGGCTCAAAGCCTTATCACGCTCCAGCTTCCAGGATTGCAAGGTATTGAGACGTGGCAGTCAGGGTGAAGCCAAACTGCACCTTGGAAACAATCCTGCCTCCAAAGCAAAACCATCGTACTCCTAATCCGTTCCTTATCCATTTTGAACAGAACTTAAGGGGCTGCCTTTCCGAAGAGGTGGAAAGAGGAAGGCTCTCCTCTCCTCCTCCTCCTCGGTGCTCAGATCCCATTTGCAAGAGGTGACATTTCCTTGGGTCCTGCAGCAGAGGCACGGAAACATGGCACGGGAAATGCTCTCCGGAGCGCCTGCGCATCTCTGCCTGCGCAGTCGGGTGACCTAGATAAAGCAGGTTAAATATATTGTTGCTGAAGCTGGCTGGTGGTGAAAAGGTCAGGCGGCTGGTGCTACCAAGGAAGCCACTTCAGCCACAAGAAACGTGGGAAGACGCCGCTGTCTCCCAGGCACGGCTGTCATTTTTGCTAACGATTCTCTTGGCTCGAGCGCGTTGCTTGCAGTGCGGAGCTGAACAGGCGCAATCCTCTGGGTGCCTTTGGATGCCGTGATGTGCCTTCAAGCCAAAGGAGATGCAGAGCAACCTTTCCATAGGGATTTCTTGGCAGGAGCTCTGCAGGTGAGCTTGGCCATGGCCTTCCTCTGAGGCTGAGAGAGTGAGTGCAACATGTTGCCAGACTCCCAGAGCCCAAGCCCAACCATTAAAACAGGGTTTCTCAACCTTCCTCATGCCACGACCCCTTAATACACTTCCTCATGTTGTGGTGACCCCCAACCATAACATTATTTTAATTGCTACTTCATAATTGTCATTTTGCTACTGTTACGAATCGTAATGTAAATATCTGATGTGCAAGGTGTATTTCAGTAGTTCTCAACCTTCCTAATGCTGGGACCCCTTCATACAGTTCCGCATGTTGTGGTGACCCACAACCATAACATTATTTTCATTGCTACTTCACAACTGTCGGGTTGCTATTGTTATGAATCATCATGTAAATATCTGATGTGCAGGATCCAGGGGTGATCCAGGAAATTATAGGCCAGTTAGTCTAACCTCAGTTCCAGGCAAAGTGATGGAAACCATTATTAAAGAAAATATTACTAGGCACATAGAAGAACAGGCATTGCTGAAAGAAAATCAACATGGTTTCTGCAAAGGCAAATCATGTCTTACTAACTTGATAGAATTCTTTGAGGGTGTAAATAAACACATAGATAAAGGGGACCCAATTGATATTGTTTACCTTGACTTTCAAAAGGCTTTTGACAAAGTCCCTCACCAAAGGCTCCTAAATAAGCTCTTCAGCCATGGAATCAGAGGACAGGTCTTGTCCTGGATTGGAACCTGGCTAAACTGTAGGAAACAAAGGGTGGTAATAAACGGACACTTCTCTGGGTGGAAAGAGGTGAGAAGTGGCGTACCCCAAAGGTTCAGTTTTGGGTCCGTTACTTTTTAATTTATTCATTAATGATTTGGATGTAGGAGTGAATTCTGAGGTAGCAAAGTTTGCAGACGACACTAAATTGTTCAGGGTAGTTAAAAATGAAACTGACTGTAAAGAGCTCCAGAAAGATCTCTCGAAATTGAGTGAATGGGCAACAAAGTGGCAAATGCATTTTAACCTAAACAAGTGTAAAGTCATGCACATCGGGCAAAGAACCCCAAATACACCTACCAATTGATGGGGTCAAAGCTTTCGAGACAAACCAGGAAAGGGATCTCGGGGTCTTGGTGGACAGCTCAATGAAGATGTCAACCCAGTGCGCAGCAGCAGCGAAAAAAGCAAATTCTATGCTAGGCATGATCAGAAAGGGAATCGAAAATAGGTCGGCAAATGTTGTATTGCCTCTCTACAAATCTATGGTGAGGCCACATCTGGAGTACTGTGTACAATTCTGGTCTCCGCACCTCAAGAAGGATATAAGGGAACTGGAAAAGGTACAAAGAAGGGCGACAAGAATGATCCAAGGGACGGAGCGGCTCCCTTATGAAACCAGGTTGCAACGCCTTGGTCTTTTCAGCCTTGAAAGACGGCGTTTAAGAGGTGACTTGATCGAAGTGTATAAAATCATGCATGGGATAGACAAGGTGAATAAAGAAAAAATATTTTCTTTGTCACAAAACACTAGGACTAGAGGGCACTCCCTGAAGCTCCAAGGTAGGAAAATTAGGACTAATAAAGGGAAATATTTCTTCACCCAGAGGGCCATTGGGTCATGGAACTCACTTCCAGAAGAGGTTGTGACAGCTGTCAGCCTGAACAACTTCAAGGCAAGATTAGACAGATTCATGGATACCAAGTGTATCGGTAGTTACTGAAAAGGACATTCAAGTGCCACCTCGGAGTTGGTTGAGGTAGGCAGGATTTCCCTGGGTACTGGTTGTGGGGGTCGGGAGCAGGTCAGGGTTTTGCCCTCCCTTCTGCTCGAGATCCCCGTGTACAACTGGTGGGCCACTGTGTGACACAGAATGCTGGACTAGATGGGCTGAGGTCCGATTCAGCATGGCTCTTCTTATGTTCTTATGTTCTTATTTTCATTCACTGGACCAAATCTGGCACAAATACCCGACATGCCCAAATTTGAACACTGGTGGGATTTGGGGTTGGGGTGGGGTATTGATTTTATCATTTGGGAGTTCTAGTTGATGAGAGTTGTAGTTCACCTACAATCAAAGAGCATTCTGAAATCCACCAATGATGAAATTGGGCCAAACTTGGCACACAGAACTCCCATGATGAACAGAAAATACTGGAAGGGCTTGATGTGCATTGACCTTGAGTTTTGAAGTTGTAGTTCACCTACATCCAGAGGGCACGGTGGACCCGTACAATGATAGAATCGACCAAACTTGGCACAAATACTCAAGATGCCTAAATGTGAACACTGGTGGAGTTTGTGGGAAACAAACCTTGACATTTGGGAGTTGTAATTGCTGGTTCACCTACAATCAAAGAGCACTCTGAACTCCGCCAACAATGGAATTGAACCAAACTTGGCAAACAGAAGTCCTATGAAAAACAGAAAGTTCTGTGTTTTCTGATGGCCTTTGGTGACCCCTTTGACACCCCCTCGCGACCCCCTCAGGGGTCTCGACGCCTAGGTTGAGAAACACTGCATTAAAACATTACGCCACACTTTGGTGTCTGGGCCTGGTTTTGCATTTTCTTTGTGTCTTTCTTTCCTCCCTTATTTCCCTTATTTCTAATATCAAAAAGCGGCAACCCAACGAGGAAGAGAGCGTCATCTTCCAAGCTGTTGTCGTTTCCCTCCATCCAAACCCTGGCACAGAGATGGCAGGGATTTCATCTTGACGGCTGACGATTCCTCCAGCAACTGAAGATGCTTCAAGCCGCTTCAACCAGAGAGTTCAAAAAAGCAGCTGTTTTACTTTCCTGAGGGGCACAAAAGGCAGGCTCACTGTGTTTCCACCTTATTATTCCTTGTAGTAGAAGGGAACACATTCAACACCTTTGGGTTTTCCGCTGACCATGCGTCTTTGCTTCACTTTGGTCCCGCAGATGTGGAAAGTCAGTGACAGCAAAGGTTGCTGGCTGTAATGTGAGGACCATGGTGTCCAGACTGAAAGGAACTGGCCAAGGTACTGATCCTATTTTAAAGCTTGGATTCAGCACCTGAGAGAGTTCTTGCTGATTTCCGCTTTCTCGGGCTTTCCAATTTATTTTATTTATTTATTTACTATTTTTATATGCCACCCTTCTCAACCCCGAAGGGGACTCAGAGTGGCTTACAGCAAACAACAATACTGCCAGAGTGGCTTACAGTGTACATAAGAACATAAGAAGAGCCATGCTGAATCGGGCCTCAGCCCATCTAGTCCAGCATTCTGCGTCACACAGTGGCCCACTAGTTGTACACAGGGATCTCTAACAGAAAGGAGGGCAGAACCCTCACCTGCTCCCGACCCCCCACAACCAGTACCCGGGGAAAATCCTGCCTGCCTCCATCAACACAGAGGTGGCACTTGGATGTCCATTTCAGTAGCTACTGATTCCCTTGGTCTCCATGAACCTGTCTAATCCTGCCTTGAAGCTGTCCAGGCTGACCGCTGTCACAACCTCCTCTGGAAGTGAGTTCCATAACCCAATGACCCTCTGGGTGAAGAAATATTTCCCTTTATTAGTCCTAACTTTCCTACCTTGGAGCTTCAGGGAGTGCCCTCTAGTCCTAGTGTTGTGTGACAGAGAAAATAATTTTTTCTATTCACCCTTTCTATCCCATGCATGATTTTATACACTTCGATCAAGTCACCTCTTAAACGCCGTCTTTCAAGGCTGAAAAGACCAAGGCCTTGCAACCTGATTTCATAAGGGAGCTGCTCCATCCCTTGGATCATTCTTGTTGCCCTTTTCTGTACCTTTTCCAGTTCCGTTATATCCTTCTTGAGGTGCGGAGACCAGAATTGTACACAGTACTCCAGATGTGGCCTTACCATAGATTTGTAGAGAGGCAATACAACATTTGCCGACCTATTTTCGATTCCCTTCCTGATCATGCCAAGCATAGAATTTGCTTTTTCACTGCTGCTGCCACTGGGTTGACATCTTCATTGAGCTGTCCACCAAGACCCCGAGATCCCTTTCCTGGTTTGTCTCGGAAAGCTTTGACCCCATCAATTGGTAGGTGTAGTTGGGGTTCTTTGCCCCGATGTGCATGACTTTACACTTGTTTAGGTTAAAATGCATTTGCCGGAGCGGCTTACAACAAACTGAAAAAACAACAATTAACATTACAACATATCGTAATATTGTTAGCAATATTGCATGTAATACAAATATATAAATTATAATATCACGATATAATTATTGTATCACATTATCATTGGCAGTATTATACTGTGTTACAATACAACACCACCAATACCAAATGCATATACCACATACCATACCGTAATCATATTATTATTATTATTACATTACAATTATTATACTATAACATAATACAATATATTGACATTATATTATATTATATTATATCAAATTGCAATGCAATGTAACACTATATTATATTATATATTATTATATTATATTATATTTAAAATAATAAATAACATTATTTATATAAACAAAATAAAATTACTTATTTAAATAAATAATTTTAGAGAATCATTTTAAACAATTATTTAAAATTATAATGCAATGTAACACTACATTATATCATATATTATTACATTACACCATACTTTCTATAAAATAATACATAACATTATTTATTTAAACAAATAAAATTACTTATCTAAATAAATAATTGTATAGAATTATTGTAAACACAGCAAGAGGGGCCCTGAGCTGATGGAATGTCAGGGGGCAAGATGGAGCTGCCTTTCTTCCTCTTCAGCCTTGACTTGTGAATGACCTGGCAATGTCTCCTCCTACTGCGCCAGGGACCAACCAGTGCAATACATCCTGAAATAGGACACTGCCTATGTCTCAAGATAGTCAGGAGAAACCTTGCTTTCTAGGCATGGTTTAGAATCCAAAAATGGCGATTCTTAAATCAAATTGGGGGGATTTTTGTTATTAGTAAATCAAAGACTTACAAAAAATTTCCCAAACATTTCTGAAATGTAACTTAAGTTCTAACGAAATTCGTTAGTACTTCGTATGCCCGAGCCTGCCCAGTCCAGATGGTTTTGGGCCTACAACTCCCAGAAATCCTAACAGCTGGTAAATTGGCTGGGATTTCTGGGAGTTGTAGGCCAAAACTTGAATAAACCACACTGAATTCTAGATGGGACTCTCAAAATAGGAAGGAGGAAGGGAAGGAGGAAGGGAGGGAGGGGGGGTATTCTATTCTTGGAAGCAGCAAAAGAAAAGGAGGAGGAGCCCCCCCCCTCCCTCGCTGCCTCTCTCTCACCCCGATCCTGAGGGAGCGAGGGCCCAAGTTTGCCCAGGCTGAGAGGAAAAGGAAGAGGCCTGAGGCTGTGTGGAATGGTGGGAGTTGAAGTCCAAAAACACGTACTTGGAGGGCTGAAGCTGGCCCCTGCGATGGGGCATGGCAGAGCAACGGGAAGAGAAGCATCTGAGAGCGGAGAGAGAGGAGGAGAAGCGCGCGTGTGTGTGTGTGAAGCTGGCCCCTGCGATGGGGCATGGCAGCAGAGCAACGGGGAAGAGAAGGAGGGGGGGGGAAGCCTGGAGGACTACACTTTCCAGAATGCATTGCCTACCTAGCAGCAGCGTCACTTCCAGTTCCTCATAGAAATGCGGAAAAAGAAGAAGCTGAATGAAGGCGGGAAGGAAAAATGAGGGGAGAAGACAGGGAGAAGTGAGTACGTAGTACAATAATTAATTAATTAAGAATTAAGAATTTCTTACGATCATAACGCAAATTGTTGGCCTCAAGGACCGTAAAGGAAGTCTACTCCGGGATCGCGGCAGCGATACGTAAACCTCAAAAGTCCCATTACATACGAATCTCTTACGACTCCTTTTAATTTCCGTTTCATTTTTCTCATGCCTATTGCTTTCTATCCCATCCTTACGAGAATCACAATGAACCTTTTTCGTTGAGTAATTGTGCACAGGGAGCGGGGAACATCCAAGGCTCCTTTCTCCCTCATTATTAGAGCTATCGGGATGAAACTTGCTACAATTGTAGAACACATTTACCACTGTTACCCCCCCCAACTCCCAAGTTTCGAAAAGATTTGTACATCATGGGGTACCATGCAGTCATGCTGACCACATGACCTTGGAGGTGTCTATGGACAACGCCAGCTCTTCGGCTTAGAAATGGAGATGGGCACCAGAGTCCCAGAGTAGGACGTGACTGGACTTAACGTCAGGAGCAAAACCTTTACCTTTAGCTTACTTGTTTTTATTTATTTATTTATTTATTTACAACATTTATATAGCAATATTTCTGGTAATATTGTTCCAAAACGTTGTAAATGAATTACAGGTGTTTTTTCCAGCTAAGACGTCCTGACTGCATTACTTCCTGGGCGGATGCTAGCTTTTCCTGCTTAACTTATAATATTTTTCCCTCTAAAGGAACATTGTAAACACTTCCTTAAATCGAAAGAGTCGTTGTCTCTGGTAATGTAAACATGTTGTTTTCCACCAAGAGTTAATAATCATTTGTCTCTGGTTATGTCCACAATTCAGCAACTTTAGTAGTTTTACCTACATCAGCCTTGTGTAGTTTTCCAGGCCTCAAGTTTAGGATGGCATTTTGATCCGATATAGGTCCCAACCATATATCTTTCATGCAATTTCATACAAGCCACCATACATCATTTATTCATGACATGTTGGCACTCATTCTAGGCTTTGGTGCCACAGAAGGCAAGCTGGCTCCGTCTTCTGCGTGACGTTCCTTCTGGTGGCACTTTTCGGTTGGCTTAAGTTGATTCTGCTCAACTGTAAATATCGGATCTGCAGGATGTATTTTAAGTTAAGAGCCATCACTTGCCCTGGTTTCACTTTGACGTACAAGCAGCATTTGAATTAAGAGCCGTCGCTTGGCCAGGTTTTGTTTTGACATACAAGCAGTGTTTTGAGTTAAAGAGCAGGCACTCCACCTTGTTTTGCTTTGACATATGAGCAAAACAGTTCGTCTACAATCAAAGAGCATCCTGAACTCCACCAATGAGGGAATTGAACCAAACTTGGCACACAGAACTCCCACGACCAACAGAAAATACTGGAAGGGTTTGGTGGGCATTGACCTTGGGACCTTGGGTTTTGGAGTTGTAGTTCACCTGCATCCAGAGAGCACTATGGCCTCAACCAATGATGGATCTGGACCAAATTTGGTACAAATACTCAATACACCCAAATTTGAATACTGGTGGGGTTGGGGAGGAATTGATTTCGTCATTTGGAAGTTGTAGTTGCTGAGATTTACAGTTCACCTACAATCAAATAGCATTCTGAACTCCACCAATGATAGAATTGAACCAAATTTGGCACACCGAACTCCCATGACCAAGAGAAAATACTGGAAGGATTTGATGGGCATTGACCTTGAGTTTTTGAGTTGTAGTTCACCTACATCCAGAGAGCACTGCGGACTCAAACAATGATAGATCTGGACCAAACTTGGCATGAATACTCAATATGCCCAAATGTGAGCACTGGTGAGATTTGGGAAAAATGGACCTTGACATTAGGGAGTTACAGTTTCTGGGATTTATAGTTAACACACAATCAAAGAGCATTCTGAACCCCACCAATGATAGAATTGAACCAAACTTGGCACACAGAACTGCCATAACAAAGAGAAAACACTGGAAGGGTTTGGTGGGCATTGACCTTGAGTTTGGGAGTTGTAGTTCACTTACATCCAGAGAGCACTGTGGATTCAAACAATGATAGATCTGGACCAAACTTGGCACGAATACTCAATATGCCCAAATGTGAGCACTGGTGGAGTTTGGGAAAAATAGACCTTGACACCTGGGAGTTGTAATTGCTGGGATTTATAGTTCGCCTACAATCAAAGAGCATTCTGAACCTCACCAATGACAGAATTGGGCCAAATTTCCCACACAGAACCCCGTGACCAACAGAAAATACTGTGTTTTCAGATGGGCTTTTGCGACCCCTCTGACACCCCCGCATGAACCCCCTCCCCAGGGGTCCTGTGAATGTTGCGATTGTCAGAGGCAAGACGACCTCTACGCTGATTCTCTCACTAATAATTAACTTTGCAGATGCATAGCTACTCAATGCTATTCAAGCTTGCTAATTGTAATATATTAGCATTTTAAGATTTCCCCATGTTTGAATTTTCTTTTCTTCTAGGAAACTTTTTGAAGGGTTCTCACAGTCTTCCTTGAATATTGAAAGAGTTTTTTTTTAAATCTGAAGGTATATATTGTGAAAATGTCAATTTCTGCTATTTCAGCTACTTTTACTATCTAGACCAGGGGTGCCCACACTTTTTCAGCATGCGAGCTACTTATAATAAAACCTAGTCAGAAAGATCTACCTACCTCCTCAAGGCTGAAGAGGGGAGGGGCGTGGCTTGGCGTGGCCTGGCTCCGCCCCCTCTGACTTCCGCTCTACCAGCAGCTTCTCCAGGCTTGAGGAGGGCAGGGCCAAGCCAGCCTTGTGCTAGCTATGTCACCACTGGCTTGGCATTGCCATCCACAAGCCTGGAAAAGCTGCTGGTAGAGCGGAAGCCAGAGGAGGGCGGAGCCAGGCTGTGCCAAGCCCCACCCCCTCCCCTCTGGCTTTAGAGCTCCCAGCAGCTTCTCCAGGCTTGTGGATGGCAGTGCCAAGCCAAGATTTTGCTAGCTATGCCACCACTGGCTTGGCATTGCCATCCACAAGCCTGGAGAAGCTGCTGATAGAGCGGAAGCCAGAGGGGGGGGGGGCAGAGCCAGGCTGTGCCAAGCCCTGCCCCCTCCCCTCTGGCTTTGGAGCTCCCAGGAGCTTCTCCATGCTTCAGGATGGCAATGCCAAGCCAGCCTTGTGCTAGCTATGCCACCACTGGCTTGGCATTGCCATTCTCAAGCCTGGAGAAGCTGCTGGGAGTGCCGGAGCCGGGGCGGGGCTTGGCACAGGCCAGCTCCACCCCCCTCTGGCTTCTGCTCTACCAGCAGCTTCTCCAGGCTTGAGGATGGCAATGCCAAGCCAGCCTTGTGCTAGCTATGCCACCACTGGCTTGGCACTGCCATTCTCAAGCCTGGAGAAGCTGCTGGGAGTGCCGAAGCCGGGGGCGGGGCTTGGCACGGGCTGGCTCCGCCCTCCTCTGAGAAGCGCCCCATCCGGCTGGGATCAACCTGCTTCGGTCCTGGGATCGACTGGTCGATCGCGATCGACTTCCTGGGCAGTCCTGATCTAGCCATTCATCCTTTTTTGGTGTTTCCTTTAGTTTCCATGTCCGCACAGACTGAATTCTTGCTGTGGTTGTGATCAGGATGAAAAGTCCATCGTATGTTTTCAAAAGTGATCTGTTATGCCTAGTAAGAATGCCTGTGGATCAGGCATGGGCCAAATTGCACCTTCCCTCCAGGGGTATTGGACTTCAACTGCCGATAGGCTGTTAGGAATGGCGGGAGTTGACGTCCAAAACACCTGGAGGGAGGGCCCAAGTTGGCCCATGCCCGCAGTAAGGAAGCTGTGCAGAATGGACTTACTGTGGACCCGTCCTCATCTCCGTGCTTCCTTGTTTGTCTCTTGCAGATCCACCAGCCGTGGAGCCGGCCTTCCTGGAGATCCGCCAAGGCCAGGGCCGGACTGTCACCATGAGCTGCCGGGTGCTGAGAGCGTATCCCACCCGGGTCTTGACTTTTGAATGGCGGCTGGGCAACAAACTTCTTCGGACTGGGCAGTTCGACGCCCAGGACTCAACAGAGTACATCATCCGGAGCCTCTCCAGGGACAATTATGGGATTTACAACTGCAACATCATCAACGAGGCCGGGGCAGGGCGGTGCAGCTTCCTGGTGACAGGTAGGATGCCTCCATGCTTCTTCCACGGGACATTTGGGATTGCCGTATGTACTCGAGTAGAAGCCCACCCGAATATAAGCCCAGGCACGTAAATTTACCACAAAAAGGTGGGGAAATGCATTGACTCGAGTATAAGCCGAGGGTGGGAAATACAGCAGCTAGTGGTACATTTCAAAATAAAAATAGAGACCAATTAAATTACATTAGTTGAGGCATCAGTTGGTTAAATGATTTTAAATACTGTGTTCCCTCACTGCTTCGCGGTTCACTTACTGCGGACTCGCTGTTTTGCGGTTTTCCTCTCAGCCTGTCCTTCGGTGAAGAAGGCTTCCTTCCTTCCTCCCTTCCTTCCTTCCCTGACAGCCCTTTCCTTCTCCTGTATTAGCAAGTAGGTTTTAGCAAGGAGGAAGAGAAGGACGAAGAAGGCGCATGTGAGTGGAGAATGTCACTCCTTCCCACCTGTCACTAAGGAGGCTGTCCAGTCTTTGAACTGGTGCTTGGCCTCTGTGTCGGACTGGATGAGGGCTAGCAAATTGAAACTGAATCCAGACAAGACAGAGGTCCTCCTGGTCAGTCGAAAGGCCGAACAGGGCATAGGGTTACAGCCTGTGTTGGATGGGGTTACACTCCCCCTGAAGACACAGGTTCGTAGCTTGGGAGTGATCCTGGACTCATCGCTGAGCCTGGAACCCCAGGTTTTGGCGGTGGCCAGGGGAGCATTTGCACAGTTAAGGCTCGTGCGCCAGCTGCGCCCGTACCTTGGGAAGTGTGATCTGGCTACGGTGGTCGACGCTCTGGTCACATCCTGAATAGATTACTGCAACGCACTCTACGTGGGGCTGCCTTTGAAGACAGTTCGGAAATTGCAACTAGCCCAACGGGCGGCAGCCAGCTTACTAACGGGAGCTACGTACAGGGAGCATACCACCCCCCTGTTGTGTCAGCTCCACTGGCTGCCGGTCCACTTCCGGGCTCAATTCAAAGTGCTGGTTTTGACCTTTGAAGTTCTATACGGTTCTGGCCCAGCTTACTTGTCCGAACGCATCAGCCGGTACATCCCACCTTGTAATTTAAGATCTTCCGGGGAGGCCCTGCTCTCGCTCCCGCCAACTTCTCAAACGCGGTTCGTGGGGACGAGAGAGAGGGCCTTCTCGGTGGTGGCTCCCCATCTGTGGAACACGCTCCGAATCAACATACAATCGACCACATCCCTCCTGGCATTCAGAAAAGGAGTGAAGTCCTGGCTGTGGGACCAGGTGTTTGCGCATTAGCACAATGCAGCACTTTGGACTGGATTTGTAAGGGCAAGTTGATGGAGATGGCTCAATGCCCCTGTTATGGACGGAACACTGTTTTTTAACTTAAGTGAATGTGTGTGATGTGTTAATGTTAATTGTATTTTAATGCTGAATGTTTTTGGTTTTAAATTGTATTTTACTGTGTGGGCATCGAATTGTGCCTTTTGTTAGGCCGCTCTGAGTCCCCCCTCGGGGGTAGAGAAGAGCGGGGTAGAAATGCTGGAAATAAATAAATAAATAAGGGGAAGACGAGGAGGAGGAGAGGAAAGGGAGCCAGGCGCATAGTGGGGTGGGGCTTCCGGTGCTTGGCAGGAAGCATCCTTCCCGCGCAGGCCCAGCAGGATGCGCCTCTCGGTGGTGGCACTGATCTCCAAGTGGCGCTTCGGCCTGGGCCCGTGCTTGTGGTTCAACCAAGAACCTGGTCACAGGGCTGGTGCGGCACAAATGGATTGAGTCCCCCCATGCACGTGCAGACAAGATTCGCTTTAACACCGAGCGCCTTATTGACTTCACCAAATGACACGGACCCCTGGGCCATGAGCATGGCTGAGTTCTGGCTCACAGAGAAGGACCTGATCCACGTATATAGCATCCCTATTTCGTGGATTTTCACTTATCACGTGTAGTCCTGTAACGGAACAACTGCGATAAGTGAGGGAACATATAACTGTAATTTACGATAAAAGTGTCCAACTGTGATTAAATCATTATTCTAACCCTCTTCAATGTAAATACGCTGACGTATCCTTACAATAATCACCATAAGCACTGGGAATGTGGCGCAGCTGGCTGGGTGCCAGCTGCATAAGATCTCTACTGACCAGAAGGTCATGAGTTTGAGGCCTGCCCGGGTTAAAGTGGGCTCTCGACCTATTGTGTAGCCTGTTGTTTACCTTTGCAACCCAAAAGACAGTTGCATCTGTCAAGTAGGAAATTAAGGGACCACTTAGTGGGGAGGCTAAATTTAACTGATTTACGAGGTCATAGAAAAGATTTCCAGAAAACACGCTAAGGAATGAAGGAGTGCGACAGCTCCCCCTGGTGGCCAGATGTTAAATTGCCTGTCTGTCTTGTGTCTTTGTGTGTCTAAATGCAATCCCCTGTACCTGTCTGTCTTGTGTCTTTGTGTGTCTAAATGCAATGTAAATCCGCCCTGAGTGAGAAGGGAATGAAGGAGTGCGACAGCTCCCCTGGTGGCCAGATGTTAAATTGCCTCTGTCTGTCTTGTGTCTTTGTGTGTCTAGCAATGGTACATTGTAATCCGGAATAGCAGAATAAAAATAAGTAAATAAATAAATAAATAAATTATTTTAACTATACTTTTTTTTTTGTAAAACACTGTGTGTATATGAATAAGGAAAAGTAGGAAAGACTGGCGCCGAGAGAGGAGGAGAGGAAGGCAAGCGGAGTGGCTGTGCGGAGAGGTGAGGAGAAGAAGAAACCCTTCTTTCAGCCCCACGCCTTCCTGCCGGCACCCTCACCCGAGCATAAGCCGAGCGGGGCTTTCTCAGCCTTAAAACAGCTGGGAAATTAGGCTTATACTTGAGTACATACAGTACCTGGTATAATGTATAGGAGGTTGAATCACAGAATTGGGAGAAGCAATAAGGGCTGCCTGTTCCAGTCCTTTTCCATGCAGGGATTGAGAAGGAGTTTGCACACCTGCATGCATTAGGACGGCTTTGGCTTTAATTTGGGGGGATTTCAGCTGGAAAACACACATATCTTTTTACATTGGAGGTTCAGCTAGTTGCGGCGACATGTGGCCCCTAAAGTGGAGTCTGAAGGACTACATTTTCAGTGTAAAGAAATACAGGTCCTTCTCAAAAAAATTAGCATATAGTGCTAAAGTTCATTATTTTCCATAATGTAATGATAACTATTAAACTTTCATATATTTTCAATTCATTGCACACCAACTGAAATATTTCAGGTCTTTTTTTGTTTTAACACTGATGATTTTGGCGTACATATCTCAAAAAAATAGCATATTCCACCTGACCAAATATGCTAATTTTTTGAGACAGTATTTTTGGGTTTTCAGGAGCTGTATGCCAGAATCATCAGTACAAAACAAAAAAAAGACCTGAAATATTTCAGTTGGTGTGCAATATATGAAAGTTTAATTTTTATCATTACATTATCCCGAGAGGGGGGTTGGCCTTTTCCAGGGCTCCTCTCTCTCCTCTTCGCCCCCCGTCCTCCTCCTTGAAGGCAGGAGGGCAGGGGAGGGGGAGAGAGTTGCCCGCAACTTTCCTCTGCACTATATGGGGGAGGAGAGGGAGCGATTGTCCATCCCTCGCTGCACTTTCCTGCGCCTCCTCCTCCTCGCCAGGAGCGGCAGGGAAGTGGGGAAGGAGGGCGAGAAGCCAGCGGAGTAGGCGGGACTGGCGCCGCCAGCTGACCCGCTCCGTGTGAGGCGGAGGAGGCGGGTTGGGCACCGCCGGTGTGGCGGTGAAGTGCCGGTGTGTGGGGAGAGAGGGGACGGGATGGGGTGGGGGAGATGGGTTGGGGTTGGGGGAGTCGGAGTGCGCAGTGTGCATGTGTGATTGCTCTTCCTCTGTCCTGCGTTGTGGGGGGTGGGAGTGCGCCTGCGCGATGGCTCTCCCTCTGTTCTGCGCTCGTGGGCAGCGCAGAACGGGAGCCAATGGGCGGTTTTTGGGGGCTCATTTTGGGGGGGGGTGGAAGGTAGGGAGGTGGTTTTTTTGTGCCACGATTGTACCCTGTGGCCTGGGGGAATGTGTTGGGTGGGTTTTGTGGTTGGGGGGCCTTCAGTTTTCCCGTCCATAAGCGTCAAAAATGGACTCTCTCTTTTTATATATATAGATTATGGAAAACAATGAACTTTAGCACTATATGCTAATTTTTTGAGAAGGACCTGTATACCACAAGGTATAACACAGTTTGCTTGGACAGAAGGACAGGGAATAGCAAGACGGCAAATGACAGGTCCAATTATCGCCCAGAATACATTCTCGCTGCCTCCCCTTCTGTTCTTTCACTGACCCCGGTGCCATTGGGAAATGCCAGGGCAGGCGCCGTCCTCGCCCCATTCATTTCCTCCTGCCTTCAGACCTTTAACTGAATCAGAGCTCTGTCCTTCAGAGAGACTCCTGCTTATATCCGCTTAGACACGCAGGTCATGGGCCTTCACGTCTGTGGACAGCAAGTCAGGCGTGTGGCCCTGGCGCGGGAAAGAGCCCGGGTGGAAATTCAGCATGGCACGCCCTCCTTGAAATAGGCCACAAGAGACCGATTGTAAGGCTACCAACGGAAAAAGAGAAGGGAAGGGAAGGGGAGAAAAAGGGGAAGGGAGAAACAAAGGGAGGGAAGGATAGAAGAAGAAGAAAAGAAGGAAGGAAGGAGGGAAGGAGGAAGGGAGGAAGGGAAGGAAGGAGGGAAGGGAAAGAAGAAGAGGAAGGGGAAGGAAGGAAAGAAGAAAGGAAAGCGAGGGGAAGGGAAGAAAAGGGGGAAGGGGAAGAGAGGAGCAAAGGGAGGGAAGGGAGAAGGGGAGGGGGAAGGATGAAAGAGGAAGGAAAGGAGGGAGTGGAAAGGAAGGAAGGAGGGAAGGGAAAGAAGGATAGAAGGGGAAGGGGAAGGAAGAAAGGGAGGGGAAGAGAAGAGAAGAAAAAGGGGAAGGGAAGGGGGAAGGAAGGAAGGATAGAAGGAGAAGGTGAAGGAGGCGAAGAAGGTGAAGGAAGGAAGGAGGGGAAGAAAGGATGGAAGGGGAAGGAAAGGAGGGAGGGGAAGGGAAGGGATAGAAGGATAGAAGGGGAAGGGAGGGAGGGGAAGAGAAGGGAAGAGAAGAAAAAGGGGAAGGGGAAGGGAGGAGCAAAGGAAGGGAAGGGGGCAGGGAGGGGGAAGGAAGGAAAGAAGGGAAGGAAGGAAGGATAGAAGGAGAAGGGGAAGTTAGGGAGGGAGGGGAAGGAGGGAAGGGAAGGATAGAAGGAGAAGGAAGGACAGCGAAGGAAGAGAAGAAGGAAGGGAAGGGAAGGAAGGTATATGAGGCAAAGAAACAGAAGAAGAAGGGAAGGAAGGAAGGAAGGAAAAAAGAGAAAGAGACAAAGTGTATGAGGGAACTGGGATGAAGAAAGAAAGAAGCAAGGAAAAAAGGAAGGAAGAAAAAGGAAGAAAGGAAGGAGGAAAGGAAGCAAGGATAGAAGGAAGGGAAATTACACACACACAGACACACACACCTTAGAATTGCAGAAATACAATTTTTCAGCCCATTCCCAGGTGCATCATATACATTGAGCCTAATTTTGTTTCCAAATGGATGATGGTGATGATGATGATTATTTATTCCAAGGGTAGAGCCTCATACTCAGCTACAAATAATAGCCTATGGTTGTAGTAGTAGCAGTAGTAGTAGTAGTAGTAGTAGTATGACTTCCCCCTCCCCATGGCTTTGGTGCCTTTGGGCTGGCTTAGTGAAGTCATCTCTGCCATGTGTCTGTGTTGATGTTTGGAGCCTGATACTCCCTGCTGCAAGCAAGGCCCAGGCAGCTTATCCCTGGATGGACAGATGGAGGGATGCAGGCACACCTTTTGGGGGAAGGCATTCTGATCCCTGTTCTTCTCCCAATCAGCCAGCAGGGGTCAGCTTTGCTCAGCTTTGCTCCTGCTCGCCTGGCCCATGCACTTGATTGATTATTGATCAGGGAAGGGACTGGGTAATGCAAGGCGAGGGAGGAGACACCTAGAAAGATGGCGTGTCTCTTACAGTCGTCCCCGGCATGCACTTCACAGTGGGTAATGGGGTAATCAATTCCAGCATACGCCCACCCTCCGAAAAATGGCATCGATACGCCAGGCAAGGATGGATTGCCAAGGGAACCCATCTCTCTTCAAACCTGCTTATTGGGAGATGACCGATCCTTCTTCCTCGAACGGGGCTCCCGCCTTTCTCCTTCGGCAAAGGAGCCTACGTTTATGATAAGCTCTTCATAAAATATATATTGCATACTAAAAGGGCAAGGGGATAATACATGGCGTCTTTCAGGCCGGCTGTTTCGGGCCGTAACTCACGGGCTAAAGATACTGTTGTGTTTAGGATTTATAAACCACAAGCCCCATAAAGAGGAGAAGTGGAATTAGCAGGGGAGGGAGGGAGGGAGGGCCGCGAATTCCTCCGTATCCGTTGCATTGCGTTTGCAGGAAAGGAAAAAAGGACAGAATCCAAAGCCTGTCTCTCCTAGCATAACCTCCCCTAAAACCAGGCAGGATGGGTGGAAGAACAATTGCCACCATACAGGTGGTTTCAGAGAATATCTAAAGCAGGCATGGGTAAACTTTGCCCCTCCAGATGTGAGGCCAGGGTGGACCATTGTTGGTGATCAATCTGGCCGAGTCTGAGGTGTTGTTTCAGGGAGTCCTTATATCTCTTTTTTGGGGGCATCTCTCTTGCGCTGACCCACGGCAAGTTCGCCATAGAGTAGTATCTTTGGGAGGCGGTGGTCCTCCATCCTAGAGACGTGCCCTGCCCAGTGCAGTTGTGTTCTCAATAGCAGGGCCTCAACGCTGGCGATCCCTGCTTGCTCAAGGACAGCAACATTCGTCACATAGTCGGTCCAGTGTATATTTAGGACTGTGCGAAGACAGCGCTGATGAAAGCATTCGAGGAGTCGTAGGTGTTGGCGATAGGTGACCCATGTTTCAGACCCATAGAGGAGAATAGACAGTATGATAGCTCTGTGCACACTGATTTTGGTGCTTTGCCTCAGGTGCTTGTTGCACCTGACTCTTTTGTGAAGCCTTCCGAATGCACTCTATGCCTTTGCTAATCTGTGATCGTTCTCTTTATCAATCTTGGTGTCTGAAGAAATTATGCTTCCCAGGTAGGTGAACTGCTGAACGGACTTAAGCACAGATGTGCCTATGCTGACGTGGGGATGATGATGTTCTTCCTGTGGTGCGGGCTGGTAGAGAACTTCCGTTTTCTTCAGGCTGACTTCCAGCCCAAACAGCTCTGCAGCTGTTGCAAAGCAGGATGTGAGGCGCTGCAGGGCGGCTTCTTTATTTATTTTATTTATTTATTTATTATTGAGGCTTCTATGCCGCCGACTCCCGGTGGGTCACGGCGGCTCACAAGAGCCATAGGCATAAAACAAAGATTAAAAACATAAAACAAGTGAACAATTAAAACAGTAGCAGAACAATAGCAAAGCAGGCAGTAAAACAGCAAGCAGCAAACAGTTGCCACTACACAATACCCAGAGTACGCGGGTATTTATGGGCAACAAGGTCAGTGTCATCAGCACAAAGCATCTCACGGACTAGATAGTTTAGAGTCTTAGTGTGAGCCTCAGATTCCTAACAGTCTACCGGTTTTATGAGAGTTGCATTATTCCTCCGTTTCCAATTACTCTTTCATTCCCATCCAAATGGTCTCCTATAAACCTTGCATATACAAGAGTAGAGAATACATACAACAAAGGTCTGTGTGCCATGTTGACCTTATGGCAGAGTGCTTTAGCTGCATAGTCCTGCATGGGAAGAGGTTGGAGTAGATGGCCCTTGGAGTCCCTCCCAGTTCTATGATTCTGTGAGAAGAGAACAAGGCAATGAAGGTGGTGGAGTCCTACTTCTTTGGAAGCCTTCAAACAGAGGTTGGATAGAGATTTTGCAATAATATGGGATGTGGTTGGAGTAGATGACCTTCACAGTCCCTCCCAGATCTGTGATTTGGAGATAAGAGAACAAGGCCATGAGGGTGGTGAAGTCTTCAAACAGAGGTTAGAAGGACATCTTTCAAGAGTGCTGAATGGGAAGAGGTTGGATTGGATGGCCCTTGGAGTCCCTCCCAGCACCATGATTCTGTGAGAACTATGCCTTGAGGGCGGTGGAGTGTACTTCTTTGGAAGCCTTCAAACAGAGGTTGGAAAGAGTTCTTCAAGAGTATGGGACGTGGTTGGAGTTGATGGCCTTCAGAGTCCCTCCCAGTTCCATGATTCTGTGATTCGAGAACAATGCTTTGAGAGGGGTGGAGTCCTACTTCTTTGGAAGCCTTCAAACAGAGGTTGGAGAGAGATCTTTCAAGAGTATGGGAAGAGGTTGGACTAGATGGCCCTTGGAGTCCCTCCCAGCTCCATAATTCTGTGAGAAGAGAACAATGCCTTGTGGGCAATGGACTCCTACTTCTTTGGACATCTTCTAACAGAGGTTGGAAGGACATTTTTCAAGAAAGCTGAATGGGAAGAGGTTGGACCAGATGGCCCTTGGAGTCCCTCCCAGCTCCCTGATTTAGAGATAAGAGAACAAGGCCATGAGGGTGGTGGAGTCCTACTTCTTTGGAAGTCTTCAAACAGAGATTGGAGAGAGATTTTTCAAGAGTTTGGGAAGAGATTGGACTAGATGACCCTAGGAGTCCCTCCCAGCTCTGTGATTCTGTGAGAAGAGAACAAGGCCATGAGGGTGGTGGAGTCTACTTCTTTGGAAGTCTTCAAACAGAGGTTGGAAGGACATATTTCAAGAGTATGGAACGTGGTTGGAGTTGATGGCCTTCAGAGTCCCTCCCGTGATTCTGTGATACGAGAACAGTGCTTTGAGAGGTGGTGGAGTCCTACTTCTTTGGAAGTCCTCAAACAGAGGTTAGAAGGACATAGAGTGCTGAATGGGAAGAGGTTGGACTAGATGGCCCTTGGAGTCCCTCCCAGCTCCATGATTTGGAGATAAGAGAACAAGGCCACGAGGGTGATGAAGTCCTACTTCTTTGGAAGTCTTCAAACAGAGGTTGGAGAGAGATCTTTCAAGAGTGCTGAATGGGAAGAAGTTGGACTAGATGGCTCTTGGAGTCCCTCCCAGCTCTGTGATTCTGTGATAAGGGAACAAGGCCATGAGGGTGGTGGAGTCAACTTCTTTGGAAGTCTTCAAACAAAGGTTGGAAGGACATCTTTCAAGAGTATGGGACGTGGTTGGAGTAAATGGCCTTCAGAGTCCCTCCCAGTTTTGTGATTCTGTGATACGAGAACAATGCTTTAAGAGTGGTGGAGTCCAACTTCTTTGGAAGCCTTCAAAAAGAGGTTGGAAGGACATCTTTCAAGAGTGCCGAATGGGAAGAGGTTGGACTAGATGGCCCTTCGAGTCCCTCCC
This sequence comes from Anolis apletophallus, assembly GCA_030556195.1. Taxonomy (NCBI): domain Eukaryota; kingdom Metazoa; phylum Chordata; class Lepidosauria; order Squamata; family Anolidae; genus Anolis; species Anolis apletophallus. The sequence goes on from JARBWK010000021.1 coordinate 4,583,528, forward strand.
AGCTCCATGATTCCGTGAGTAAGAGAACAATGCCTTGAGGGCACTGGAGTCTATTTCTTTGGAAGTCTTCAAACAGAGGTTGGAAGGACATATTTCAAGAGTATGGGGCATGGTTGGAGTTGATGGCCTTCAGAGTCCTTCCCAGTTCCGTGATTCTGTGATACAAGAACAATGCTTTGAGAGTGGTGGAGTCCTACTTCTTTGGAAGCCTTCAAACAGAGGTTGGAGAGAGATCTTTCAAGAGTATGGGAAGAGGTTGGACTTGATGGCCCTTGGAGTCCCTCCCAGCTCCATGATTCTGTGAGAAGAGGACAATGCCTTGAGGGCGATGGAGCCTACTTCTTTGGAAGTCTTTAAACAATGCTTTGAGAGGGGTGGAGTCCTACTTCTTTGGAAGCCTTGAAACAGAGGTTGGAGAAAGATATTTCAAGAGTGCTGAATGGGAAGAGGTTGGAAGAGATTGGCCTTGGAGTCCCTCCCAGCTCCATGATTTGGAGATAAGAGAACAAGCCCATGAAGGTGGTGGAGTCCTACTTCTTTGGAAGTCTTCAAACAGAGGTTGGAGAGAGATCTTTCAAGAGTGCTGAATGGGAAGAGGTTGGACTAGATGGCCCTTGGAGTCCCTCCCAGCTCCATAATTCTGTGAGAAGAGAACAAGGCCATGAGGGTGGTGGAGTCTTACTTCTTTGTAAGTCTTCAAACAAAGATTGGAGAGAGATTTTTCAAGAGTATGGGAAGAGGTTGGACTAGATGGCCCTAGGAGTCCCTCCCAGCTCTGTGATTCTGTGAGAAGAGAACAAGGCCATGAGGGTGGTGGAGTCTACTTCTTTGGAAGTCTTCAAACAGAGGTTGGAAGGACATCTTTCAAGAGTATGGGACGTGGTTGGAGTTGATGGCCTTCAGAGTCCCTCCCAGTTTTGTGATTCTGTGATACGAGAACAATGCTTTGAGAGTGGTGGAGTCCAACTTCTTTGGAAGCCTTCAAACAGAGGTGGGAGAGAGATCTTTCAAGAGTATGGGAAGTGGTTGGAGTAGATGGCCCTTGGAGTCCTTCCCAGTTCCGTGATTCTGTGATATGAGAACAATGCTTTGAGAGTGGTTGAGTCCTACTTCTTTGGAAGCCTTCAAAAAGAGGTTGGAAGGACATCTTTCAAGAGTGCCGAATGGGAAGAGGTTGGACTAGATGGCCCTTCGAGTACCTTCCAGCTCCATGATTCCGTGAGGAAGAGAACAATGCCTTGAGGGCACTGGAATCTACTTCTTTGGAAGTCTTGAAACAGATGTTGGAAGGACATATTTCAAGAGTATGGGACGTGGTTAGAGTAGATGGCCTTCAGAGTCCCTCCCAGTTCCGTGATTCTGTGATACAAGAACAAGGCCATGAGGGTGGTGGAGTCCTACTTCTTTGGAAGCCTTCAAACAGAGGTTGGAGAGAGATCTTTCAAGAGTGCTGAATGGGAAGAGGTTGGACTAGATGACCCTTGGAGTCCCTCCCAGCTCCATGATTTGGAGATAAGAGAACAAGCCCATGAAGGTGGTGGAGTCCTACTTCTTTGGAAGCCTTCAAACAGAGGTTGGAGAGAGATTTTTCAAGAGTATGGGAAGAGGTTGGACTAGATGGCCCTTGGAGTCCCTCCCAGCTCCATGATTCTGTGATAAGGGAACAAAGCCATGAGGGTGGTGGAGTCTACTTCTTTGGAAGTCTTCAAACAGAGGTTGGAAGGACATCTTTCAAGAGTATGGGGCATGGTTGGAGTTGATGGCCTTCAGAGTCCCAGTTCCGTGATTCTGTGATACGAGAACAGTGCTTTGAGAGTGGTAGAGTCCTACTTCTTTGGAAGCCTTCAAACAGAGGTTGGAGAGAAATCTTTCAAGAGTATGGGAAGTGGTTGGAGTAGATGGCCCTTGGACCGCAAAATGTAAATAGTGGTGCTTGACCCTTCTTCTGCCTTGCATTTCTCCTCGAAATGGGTAATTATGGGAAAGAATGAGGCCTAGAGGCTTGGAGCTCTTTCTCCATCAGGGAAAGCGAGGCGCTCCCCACCATCTGGTACAGACTGTTGTCCTCAGCTCATTTCTTCCTTTGCTCCTAGTCAGGGCAATGGCTCTTTCTCTTTCTCTCTCTCTCTCTTTCATTTCCCCCTTTTCTACTAATGGCAGACTAATAGAAAATAGATTGCTGCATCATACTGTTGACTTGTGTTCCATTAACGCTCCTCGATCCCTTTCTCACGGACCGTTTCCAAGCCAGGAACCAACCATCCTATATCTGTGCACTGCATTTTCGTATTGCCAAAGTGTAGCACTGAACGTTTCTCCCTGTTGAGCATTAGTTTTGGCCTAGTTTTGAAATCTGTTCACCTAGATATAGGCTTTTCTTGAGACAGCAACATGCCGTGCCCCCTTGCCTCCCTGCATTGGCATAAGCTGAGCCAGCTGGCAGCCTATGGCAATGTGCCATGCATGTAAGGATGTATGCATGTGTCATGGTAAATGAAGGGAGCCCATTCAAGGACATTCTTGTAGTTGGGGAAAAACACTCGCTTGACCTACAAAACCATCTCCTACAGCCCATTTATATACATTGTCAGAATTTATATATATAATACTAGCTGAGGACCCAGCGGTGCCCGGGTAATTTGAGGAAGGCATTGTGTGCCAAGGTTGGTTCCTATTAGATGTGTATGTGGCTTGCAGTGGTCTCAGGAAGTTAGTGAAGGTACTGCAAGTCCCATTGGCCATGGTCCATCCCCCTCCCAACAGCACAGGATGTAGAGTGGGTCATGAGGGCTTTGTGTGCCAAGTTTGATCTTCATTAGTCATTGAATGAGGGTTGCAGCAGTCTTGGGAAGTGAGTGGAGGTACTTCAAGTCCCATCATTCGTGGTCCATCCTCCTCAATACTGCACCAGAATGTAGAATGAGTCATGGGGGCTCTGTGTGCCAAGTTTGGTCTTGATCAGTGTTTGGATGAGGTTGGCAATGGTCTGGTGAAATGAGTGGAGGTACTTCAAGTCCCATCATCCGTGGTCCGCCCTCCGAACTGCATCAGGACGTCCATTGGGTCATGGGGGCTTTTTGTGCCAAGTGTGGTCATGATTATGCACTGGATGAGGGTCGCAGCGGGCTTGGGAAGTGAATGGAGGTACTTGAAATCCCATCCTTCATGGTCCATCCTCCTCTAAACTGCAGTAGGATGGAGTGTGGGACATGGGGGTACTGTGTGCCAAGTTTGGTCTTGTGGTTCAGGGCCGCCTTGGTCTGTGGGGAATGAAGAGTTTGAAAGTACTACAAATCTCATAACCTGTGATGGTACTTCAAGTCCCATCATCCATGGTCCTCCCTCCAAACTGCAGTAGAATGAATCATGGGTCATAGGGGCTCAGTGTGCCAAGGTTGGTTACTGTTAATTCAGGCCATACACAATGTCCCATTAACTGAGGCCTAGTCAGGGAAATCAAGTTAATGAAGCCTTACTGTAAATTTTGGGCCTGGTCTGTGATTTGTAGGGGCTACAGTGTTTTCTGGGAAGTGAATTGGGATGCAAATCCCATCATTCGTGGGCCATCCTGCCCTAAACTCTCTTTTGGGGCCTGTAATGTTCTGGCCTGTTCTGCTGGTGATTGGTAACTTTAAAAGGCGGAATGGCAGGCAGCCATTTTCTAAAAGCTGAGGGGAGGAGAAACAGGATTCCATTTTGTTTTCACAGAGCCAAGTGGGGAGGGAATGTTGATGGTGCATTTTTTCCCCTCAGTGGGAAGAAATCCTGTTGTTTGAATGTAGAGGCCTGGATTCTGGGATGCTGGCTAATCTGTGGCTATCAATGCCCTCTGTCTGGTGCCTTAGAATTTTGGAGTGCCAAGGCTGGCCAATCAAAGGACTTTATGCAAATAGCTGGCACTTAGAATTTTGGAGTGGCGAGGCTGGCCAATCAAAGAACTTTATGCAAATAGCTGGCACTTAGAATTTTGGAGTGCCAAGGCTGGCCAATCAAAGGACTTTATGCAAATAGCTGCCACATATCGCTGTGGCCTGTGAAAGTGGCTGCCACATATCCGCCCTCCGCACACATACATACAAACATTCCGCTTTATAAAGGTATACAGATAAAGGAGGTCCCGTCATGCAACGACCATCCTAGGCAGAGAAACCTTACAAGGCAGAGACACCAAACTTGGCCACAAAAATAGGCCTCAGGCAAGGTAGGTTTTTAGCAAGAAAACCTTTCCCCACCAAAACCTAGAAGGCCCCCAAAACAACGATACAAAAAACCTTACATTTCCCACCATCCTCCGCGGCTGCCAACGAAACTCCTGGCCTCTACATTCTGACAACATGATTGGTTGCCAATGAGGGAGTATTTGCATAACGCCTCTATTGGCCAGCCAACATGAACATTCCGGCCCATAATAAACTGGCAGAGGAGGATAAGGCAAAGGCCTGAGGCAGTCGCCAACACAAACACCCAATTCACTTCCCACAGAAAATGTAAACCCCTACAAGTCACAAACCATGCCCAAAATTGACAGTAAGGCTTCATTAACTTGATTTCCTTGACTAGGCCTCACTAATGGGATGCTGTTTAAGCTCTGAATTGACAGTAAGGCTTCATTAACTTGATTTTCCCGACTAGGCCTCAGCTCATGGGACATTGTGTATGGCCTGAATTGACAGTAAGGCTTCATTAACTTGATTTTCCTGACTAGGCCTCAACTCATGGGACATTATATATGGCCTGAATTTACAGTAACCTACCTTGACACACAGAGCCCCTATGACCCACGCTACATTCTACTGCAGTTTGGAGGAGGGTGGACCATGGATGATGGGATTTGATGTACCTCCATGGATTATGGGATTTGTAGTACTTTCAAACCCTTCATTCCCCACAGACCACTGTGGCCCAGAACCAAGACCGATAAAGACCCAACTTGGCACACAGTGCCCCCATGACCCACACTCCATCCAACTGCAGTTTAGAGGAGGGCACACCATGGATGATGGGATTTCACTCACTTCCAAAGTACCCCACCCACACAAGCATCAACCTCTACACATCAACACAGCAGACGGAAAGACAAAAAACATTGTATATCCACAAGCTCTGCAGAACGGCAGCAACCCATAAGGCCAACATAGGCCATGGCCTAGGGGCGCAAGCCAGAGGGGGGCGCAGATCATGGACCAAAAAAATCTGGTCTGCGCCCCTCTTTCCCCCTTTCTCATGCCCCTCCTTGCCGGCTCCCCCAGCGGCAGACTGTATATTCCTGCAGCCAGAGCCGAGTGGCAGAGTCCGGGAGAGGGCGGTGGGAGGGAGGGGAGAAGGAGGAGTAGGAGGCAACTAGGAGGAAAGAAAGAAAGAAAATAAAGAAGGAAGAGAGGGAGGGAGGAAGAGTGGAGAGAAGGGGCGTTGTTTGGGTGGACCTCTCCCAGGTCCCCAGCATGAGACCACACTAACCCAGGCTCGCTCCTGCGCTCTCGGACCAAACCGGGGCGGCCTGCTTGGTCAAAGGGAGCCGCAGGAGGGAGGGAAACCCCAACCTGAATGCTCCCTCGGTTCTAATACATGTCAATGCTGTGAGTCATCTCCCGTGCTGGAATCAGCATTGACATGTATTAGAACGCGGAAACGCGAAATCTCCTGTATCGACTTTGAGTCCCTATTGTGTTACTACAACACTGGGGAGGAGCAGTCAGAAGTTTTGAGCGCCCTGAGGAGGCGGAGTTTACGCGAAACGGCCATCTTGGCGTCGCCAGCTTACCTCCAGCCTTTGCCGCCTGCCCATCCAGCAGCTTGCCAGCTCTTCAACCCACCAAGGCTCCCTTTCTGACTCAGTCGTTAGCCTATGAGTTATTATACTCTTGACTATTGATAGGAAACACAGACTCTATTGGAATATTGTACTTGGCCCTATAACATTGTAGGGGCACTACTATTGTTATTATGTGAATCTGGAACACTGTGAATGACTTGCATTGCATTGTGCTTTGTGTGAGATTGTTATGCTATTTAGCACTTGAATTTGTTCATATGATTATACCTGTGATTTTTACCTCAAACACGTGTCTACACCTTTATTCCCATAGATCTGCCCCTTTATGCCCTGTGGTTTAGCTTTGTGTATAGTGAGTTGTTACCAGTGATTGCTCTGTTTGTGTATTGAAGTTTCTGCCATTCCTGCCAAAATATCTATGTTGTGTTCATCGAAACAGGCCCAGGTGGTTTACATCTTGGCAAGGGAGGAGGAGCAGAGGGCATCCAGACTCGGAGATCCAGGCTCTCCCTCCGCTTGTGAGGGAGAGCCAGGGGAAACGGAGGAAAGCTCGGCGGGGCTGCTTTCAAAGCACCCGCCTCAGCTCTCAGCTGGCGAGAGGAGAAAGGAGGGTGCTACTGCCCTCCAGTCTCCTCTCGCGAGTTGAGAACTGAAAGGGGAAAATACGATCTAATTAGAAAAATTTAGAAAAATGGCAGCCCCCAGGTTCGGTATAGAAATTTCTCTCCCAGGTTGGGCCCTGAGGGTCAAAAAAATATTGAAATTGATTTCAAGTACGAATAATAACGGATTTCAAGATATTTGAAACCGGAGATATCCACCCCTAATAGATAGATAGATAGATAGATAGATAGATAGATAGATAGATAGTAGGCCTCTTTGATCCACACCAAAAAAAAGGTTCAAAACATGTCCCGGATGTAGGGGGTGCTGGCACTTCGAATCTGAGTGACTTCCGAAATTTTCCGGAAAAAATTCGGAATTTCTTGAATTAATTCCGAAATTTCGGAATGACTTCATTAATGGCGGACACACATTTTAAACCCAGTTTGGATGCAGATGTCTTTCCCTCTGCATCGGAACAGGGGCGACGGCCGCATCCAAACTGGGTTAAACACGGCTGTCGTCCCAGTTCTGACACAGAGGGAAGGACATCTGCCCAAGCCCGGATTACCCATAAGGCCACCGTAAGCCATGGCCTAGGGGGGCAGCCATGGGGAGCAGCAGGTCCGGACCCCCCAAATTTTTAATTTTTTTTAAGTACACATGCGCGTGGTGGCGGAAACGCAATCCACGGCTGCCCCCACGCCCCCCCTGCTCTGCTCCCCTCTGGAGGCGCCTCTTTCTCCTCTGCGCCCCGCCATTCTTCCTTGATTGAAGGAAGGAGGGAGAAAAAGGCGCTGCAGGAGAAAGAGGCGCCTCCCCTCCTCGCCCGCCCTCCTTCCTTGATTGAAGGAAGGAGGGGGGCAGGGGTCCCGCCGCCTCTTTCTCCTCCTCGCCCCACCCTCCTTCCTTGATTGAAGGAAGGAGGGCGGGGCGCGGAGGAGGAAGGTGGCCTAGGGCGCCAAACGTCCTTAATCCGGGCCTGCATCTGCCTCCAAACTGGGTCAAACAGCCAATGAGAGAAAAGCACCTTAGGAGGGGCGGGAATCTAATGCCAATTCCTTTCCGAAAATGGTGGCGGTGGCTTCGAAATGGCAAATTCACTTCCGGGTTATTTACATTGCTTCAAAACCGCTTCAAAGGTGAATTTAATCTGAATTCATTCCGATTTTACGAGCATTCCGACGAAACTACCCAGGCCTAATAGATAGATAGATAGATAGATAGATAGATAGATAGATAGATAGATAGATAGATAGAGAGATAGATAGATAGATGGGAGATATAGTATCATAGATTTCAACGGGACCCCCAAAGGCCATCCAGTCCAGCTCTGTTCTTAACTAGGAGTCGTTTGTAAGTTGAATGTTTGTAACTCAAGGGTGGATGGTACTATTAACCCCTCGCGTGGTCATTGAATTGACATTGAATTGGCAAAGAAAGGTTTTGCATCCCGAGATCCTTCCCATTTGGACCACGAAGCAACAAACAGGGTGGGAAGAAAGGAAAGGGAACGGTCGCAGCTGGAAAGGAACGTCGATGGCTTCTTCTTTTCCCCTCCCGACTCCCTCTCTGCTCACTCTTCTCCCTTCCTTCTCTTTCCTCCCGCAGGCAAAGCCTATGCCCCGGAGTTCTACTACGACACCTACAGCCCTTTGTGGCAGAACCGGGCCCGGGTCTATGCTTACAGCCTGGAGTGGACGCAGATGAACCCGGATGCCGTGGACCGCATCCTGACCTACCACCTGGGCATCCGGCAGGTGAGCCCTTCTTCGTCCGGTGCCGTCCCTTCCCTGCTCTATACGCCTTTCCGTTTGGCTCATTTCTGGAATCGATTGTGTGTTGGTGATGTCGTGTGGTTTTTGGGTTGTGCGGCCTGGGAATACAGGTGAAACATCAGGAGAAAATGCTACTAGAACATGGCCACACAGCTCAGAAACCACACAACACCCCAGTGTTTCCAGCTGTGAAGGTCTTGAACGATAGATTGTGCGAGTGTGTCTGCGATGCGCTTTCTCCCCGCCACGGATTTGTTCTGCAAGATGAATTTGCACCTTCCTAGGAGGAGAGGAGTGTTTGTGACCGGCTCCCCTTGGGCACCGCTGTGTGCGTTTTATGTGTGAATTAGACCTTTGTGTGGTCTCTCCTGACACCAAGCGTTTGAATTTGCACCTTCGTCCAAGGAGAGCCGTGTTTGTGTTACTGCTGAAAATTGTTTTTTTTTTTAAAAAAAAAATACAGTACACTGTTTGGTTTGCTCCTGTCATGAAATATAAATATAAATAACAATTATATTAGCTTGGGGACCCAGGCCCGGATTACCCATAAGGCCACCCTAGGCCATGGCCTAGGGCAGCAGCCATGGGAAAACGGCAGGTCCGGACCTCCCAAAATTAAAAATAATAATAATAATAATAATAATAAAGTCCGATCTTCGGGCGCTCCTGCGCCCGTGTGCGGAGCGCCATAGGCCCTGGGGCCTCTGACGCGGCTTCCCGCCGCCCCCTCCTCGCTCGCATCGGCGTCGGCCCTCCTTCCTTCACTGAAGAAAGGAGGGGTGGGGCCAACGCTGACGCGAGCGAGGAGGAGGCGGAGGGAAGTCCCGCCGCCCCCTCCTCGCTCACGTCGGCCCCGCCCCTCCTTCCTTCAGTGAGGAAGAAGGAGGGCCTCCCTGCAAGCGGCCCACCCCCCGCAAGTGCCCCTGTTCCCCCCCCCCTGGGGCGAGAGCGGTGCTTCCAGAGTGTGGCCTAGCGCGCCACAAACAGTTAATCTGGGCCTGTAGGGACCCAGCAGTGCCCGGGTTATTTGAAAAAGGCATTGTGTGCCAAGGTTGGTCTTTGGTACTTCAAGTCCCATCATCCATGGCCCACCCTCCTCCAAACTGCAGTAGAATGTAGAGTGGGTCATGGGGCTCTGTGTGCCAAGTTAGGTCTTTATTGTTCTTTGTTGGGGGCCACAGTGGTCTGTTGGAACAAAAGCATTTGAAAGTACTACAAATCCCATAATCCGTGGACCACCTCCCCTTAACCTTTCCAGGATGTAAAGGGGGTAATGGGGGTTATGTGTGCCAAGTTTAGTCTTGAGCAGTCATTGGATGAGGGTTGCAGCACACTCGAGAAGTGAGTGGAGGTACTTCAAGTCCCATCATCCATGGTCCACCCTCCTCCGTACTGCAATAGAATATAGACTCTACATGGGGATCATGGGGGCTCTGTGTACCAAGTATGGTCTTTGTTGGGGGCTGCTGCGTTGTAGGGAATGAGTAGAGGAGGCAACGGAGGGGTCACAGGGCCCGAGCAGTGGCAAGAGACGGCGGAGGGTCACAGGGCCCAAGCAGTGGCAAGCGGACCACGCAGCGACAAGGTGCCTCTTCCACCGCTTCTGGATCAGCAACAGCTGTGGTGCCCAGGCTGGGCCTGTTGGCGGGGAGGGAGGTGCCAAGCAGGAGGAGGAAGGTAAAGAGGGTGAGGAGGGAAGAAGGGGCATCCCTATTTCACGGAATTTCACTTATCGCAGGGGCGGTCCGAGCTCTCCCGGGGGGGTAAGCGAACATTATTTTGGCGCCCCCCCCCCGGCTCCCAAGCGCGCCACCCGTATCTCCATGCTGCTGCCGCGCTGCGCCTACAGGCGCTTCTGGGCATGCGCGGAGGTTTTGCGCACATGCCCAGTGCCTACGGAGTTCCACTTGAGCTCCGTAGGCACTGCGCATGCGTGCGAAAATCTCCACGCGCATGCGCTGTGCCTACGGAGTTCACTTGAGCTCTGTAGACACAGCGCATGTGCGCGGAGATTTTCGTGCACATGTGCTGTGTCTACAGAGCTCAAGTGAGCTCCGTATGCATTGCGCATGCACGCAGAAATCTCCGTGCGCTGTGTCTATGGAGTTCGCTCTGACTCCGGAGTTCACTTGAGCTCTGTAGTCACAGCGCATGTGCACGAAAATCTCCGGGAGGGGCCGGCCCTGGTCCTGGAACGTAACACCCGTGACAAGTGAGGGAACACTGTATTTTAATACTGGTCCCCAGATTTTGTTCATTTCCCTGGGACTGATAGAGCCTCAAGGTCTTCGTATCCTCTGGTGGCCTTCTTCTCCTTGAAAACCAATGAAGCTCTTGGCCCTTTCCTTTTTCTTGTTCTGTGGATGTGCATTCCTTGGGTTGGTGCCTTGCCTGAAGTGTCTCATGGCTCAACGTGGAACTAAAACCCCCAGGTGAGCCCCTCCAGGCAGAAATAACTCCGTTTTGCATCTGCTTGATATTTGGCATTTCAATTGCCCAAATAGCGGAGCTCTTAATGGATTTTTTTTTAGTGCTGTTGACTCTCCACCTTTCAGAAATGTCAAGTATCAACGACACAAGCCTTTCCAGATGGCGTTCTTGAAAGAGAGTGAGAAGAGTTGTCCCTTTCCATCCAACGTAACTTCCAAACGTCCGTGCATCTTATTCCAATTCGCTCTTTACCCTCAAGGACATGCCTCTTGTAAGCTGTATCCGCACTGCAGTTTGTAACCATATTAACTGCCATAGCGCAATGCGCCCCCCCCCCCCCCCCCATGATTCCATATCATATGATTGAGCCATGGCAGTTAAAGCAGGGTCAAGCTGTATTCATTCTACAGTGTAGATCCCCTTACAGCAGGGCTGGGCAATTATTTTTTCTAAGGGGCCACACTAGAGTCAAAAAATATTATGGAGGGCCACACCTAAATGCTGAACTACATTCCAATCTACATAATTTATTTATTTATCTATATATATAAAGGAAGAGTTGTCATGGAAAGACCGTCGCGAACAGAGAAACCTTACAACGCAGAAACACCAAACTTACCAACAGAAATAGGCCTCAGACAAGGTACGTTTGTAGCAAAGAAACTTTCCCCACCCCCAACACCTAAAAGGCCCCCAAAACAACGAGTAAAAACTACATTTCCCAGCATCCTCCGGGACAGCCAACGACTCTCCCAGCCTCTACATTCTGACAACATGATTGGCTGCCACTAAGGGCGGATTTGCATAACGCCTCTACTGGCCAGCCAACATGAACATTCCGACCCATAATAAACTGTCAGAGGAGGATAAGGCAAAGGGCTGAGGCAGAAACACAAACACCCAATTCACTTCCCACAGAAAATTTACACCACTACAAATCACAGACCACACCCAAAATGGAATGACTGTAAGGCTTGATTAACTTAAGGCTTCATTAACCTGATTCTAGGCCCTCACTTAATGGAATGGCTGTTTACGTAAGGAATTGACAGTAAGGCTTCATTAACTTGATTCTCCCGACTAGCCCTCAGCTCATTGGACATTGTGTATGGCCTGAATTGACAGTAAGGCTTCATTAACTTGCTGTTCCTGACTAGGCCTCAGCTCATGGGACATTGTGTATGGCCGATAAAGACCAAACTTGGCAAACAATGCACCCCATGCCCTACACTCCATCCGACTGCAGATTAGAGGAGGACACACCATGGATAATGGGATTTCAAGTACCTCCACTCACTTCCAAAGTACCCCACCCACACACGCATCAACCTCTACATCAACACAGCAGACGGAAAGACAAAAACATTGTATATCCACAAGCTATGCAGAACGCCAGCAACACCACACAACAACAACTCCACAGGAATCCAACATCCCACCCACCAAAACAACCCACAACAACACAGCCATGACCCCAACAAGACCATAAGTCACATCAATTCCAACCCTTACATACTCAGACTTTCTCGCATCTCCTAAATAGGGCACAGCAACGCGTGCCGGGTACAGCTAGTTTACTATATTTACTATATATTACACATCATTAATATTAACATATTAATATATCAAGAAATATTCATATATTATTAGTATTAATAACATAATTATTATATTATAGTATATCTATATAGACATTATAATATATTGAAATTATAATATAACATTATATTATATTATTTATTATATTATTAATAAATTATTATAAAATAATAATAAAAACCACTAAAATAAAATGAAATTCAAGAAGACAAGGTGCGAACCAAGATAGAGGCTGACATCCTCAAGAGAGGAAGGATCCCAAGATGGAATGGCCCAATGGACCCAGCCGCCGCAGCAGAGCAGAGCAGAGCAGAACAGCAGACGATCAGACGCTGCAAGGCCTCCACCCGCTCTCGCCCCCAGCCGTTCTCCAGCTGATCGCCCTGCCATGGAGTGCCTGCCATTCCTGGAGGCGATCCGGGCCTGCAGGGGGAGTAGTCAGCTATCTGAGGCGGCTGATCACCCTGGCGGCCCGGAAGACAATCAAGTCTTCCGGGTGGCCAGGGCGATCAGCCGCTGCAGGTCAGCGACTGCTCCCGCTGCAGGCCCGGATCACTCCAGGGATGGGAGGCACTCCAAAGCCGCCACTCCTCCGGCCTGTCTGTCAACACAGGCCCCACAGAGCCCGCAATGGGATGGCGGCAGCGGCAGCCCTTCCTCTTGGCCCCGCCCTCGGCGCCCTTCTCCCCAGGCCAGACAGAATTGGCTGCTGGGCCGCTTCCGGCCCGCGGGCCGGAGGTTGGCCACCCCTGAACTAGTCTCTGCTGTCTAGAAATGCCTGGGCATTTAATCCATGTGTGAAATACAGTTCTGATGGACATGTGGCAAACACGTGGGGAATTACTAAGAGCGGACAGGATGGCAGAATGGGTGAGTCATACATTCATTTGTCCCTTAGTAGTGGTGACACCTCACCAGGTGGCTAAAAAAGGAGAGTGGAATACTCACTTTTTCTCTTCTCTCTGCATGAGATCGCTCTTGCTGTGAATATCTTGTATACCTGGACAATCATGGTTCTAAATGGTTCTAAAGTACTTACAAAACTAAAGTTCTGGTGGTGAACACTAGGTGGCGCTGGTGCTTTGCTTCTACAGTGTTGTTAAAGTTCTGGTGGTGAACATTTCAGAACTCTAACAAAACTTTCAAAACTTCATTATTATTACATTATTGGTTATTTTAAAGACAGAACCAATTAGGAACTGCCATTTTTAAAGAAATTTTGAAGGTTTTGTTAGAGTTCTGAAATGTTCACCACCAGAACTTTAGCAACACTGTAGAAGCAAAGCACCAGCGCCACCTAGTGTTCACCACCAGAACTTTAGCAACACTGTAGAAGCAAAGCGCCAGCGCCACCTAGTGTTCACCAACAGAACTTTAGTTTTGTAAGTACTTTAGAACCATTTAGAACTATGATTGCCCAGGCCCTCTTGCTGTGTGTACCTCTTTGTGAGCAGGCCCGTATTACCCATAAGGCCAACATAGGACATGGCCTAGGAGTGCAAGCCGAGGCGGGCGCAGATCACAGACCAAAAAAAATGTTGAAACAAATAAAAACACAAGCGCATGGAGATGACTCTCTCTCTCTCTCTCTCTCTCTCTCTCTCTCTCTCTCTCTCGGGGGAGGGGTGGGGGAGAGGGGAGGGTGCTGCAAGGGTGCAGGGGAGGAGGGAATGGTGCACCCCCTCGCCCTCGCCCCCGCTCCCTTTTCAAGGAAGGAGGGTGCGAGGAGGAGTAGGAGGTGAAGGGAAGCCCCTTCATACGCAGCACCCCTTGTCAAGGAAGGAGGGTGCGAGCCCGGGGCTTCCCTCTGCCTCCTCCTCACGCCCTCCTTCCTTGACTCGAAGAGGAAGCAGAAGGAAGTCCCAGGGGCCGCTGCCGAGCATGCACGGCACCTCTTGTCAAGGAAGGAGGGTGCGAGGAGGAGGAGGAGGAGGAGGAGGCGAGGGAAGCCCCCAGGCTCGCGCCCTCCTTCCTTGACTAGGGGTGCCGCGCATGCCCGGCAGTGGCCCCGGGGGCTTCCTTCCGCCTCCTCCTCGTGCCCTCCTTTCCTTTCTCTTGTCTTCCTCTTGCGTGCCTTCTTTTCCCACTCCAGGTCCAGCGAGGACCCCTTGGCTCAAGGATCCTGGGAGTCTGAGTGATGGGGGGGGGCTTAAAGGAGGCATAATTGCGCCCGTACCTTGGGAAGTCTGACTTGGCCACGGCAGTCCATGCTCTGGTTACATCCCATATAGATTACTGCAATGCACTCTACGTGGGACTGCCTTTGAAGACTGTTTGGAAGCTTCAACTGGTCCAACGGACAGCAGCCAGATTGATAACAGGAGCGGCAGTCAGGGAGCGCACAACACCTCTGTTGCGCCAGCTCCACTGGCTACCAGTTTGCTACCGGGCACAATTCAAAGTGCTGGCTTTAGCCTTTAAAGCCCTTAACGGTTCTGGTCCAACTTACCTGTCCGAACGCATCTCTTCCTATGAACCTTCAAGATGCTTAAGATCATCCGGAGAGGCCGTGCTCTCGGTCCCGTCTGCTTCGCAGGCGCAATTGGTGGGGACGAGAGACAGAGCCTTTTCAGTGGTGGCTCCTCGGCTTTGGAACGCCCTTCCAAATGACATCAGATTACCCCCCTCCCTCCTGACATTTCGCAGGAAGGTCAAGACCTGGCTATTTGACCGGGCATTTGCAAATGAAGTATGACTATCAAATAGAGACCTAAGGAACGACGACGATGCAATTGGACATCGACTTAATATTGAGACGCTGATATTGTGTTTTTAACGTTAAATGTTAAATTGTATATGTTGAAATTGTATTGATAATTGTTGATTTGTTTGCCTTGAGCAGTTCCTGCTATCTGTACACCGCATCGAGTCGCCTTCGGGCTGAGAGAGGCGGTCTAGAAGCAAAGTAAATAAATAAATAAATAGTTCCAAAGTGTGGCCTAGGGTGCAAAAATGTGTTAATCCGGGCCTGTTTGTGAGTGAATCTTGTCTTGTAAGTCCAAGCCTGTTTGTGAACTGGTGTATCCAGAATTGTACAGCTGATATAAATAGAGGAACTGAAGACTAAAGCTTCCTGTTGTTTTGGATGACAACTGAATCCTGTGCGTTTATTAAACAGTGTGCAGGAAGAAGGTCAAAGTAATATTTACACTCTGAGGAGGAAGCAGATTATAGACTTTGTAAAGGACGCCCCGAGGATAGCTCCAGGGGGAATATTAAGTGAATGGTTTCCTGATTATAGCCAAAACAGTATTTTCCCACAAACACAAAGATATACAATGTCAATGCTAAATATAATGTTATATCTATTATATAAAGGAGGTCCTGTCGTCGAACGACTGACAGAGACAGAAAAACCTTCCAAGGCAGAGACACTAAACTTGCCAACTAAAATAGGCCTCAGGCAAGGAAGGTTTTTAGCAAAGAAACTCCCCCCCAAACCTAGAATGCCCCCAAAACAACGATACAAAAAACCTACATTTCCCAGCATCCTCTGCAGCAGCCAGCGAAACCCATTGGCCAACATCAGTTACCATAGTAACGGTGGGCAAAGCCACTTAGAATGCTGAGTGATTTCAGTTGAGGGTTAAACTGCCATGGTCAAGATCTAGGAGGGAGACAAATAGGGCACCAGGGACACAAGCACCACTAACAAACACATACTCCCAGAATAACACAAAAGTAAAACCTACACACAACACAATACGCACATAACACAACCTTGCGTCTACTGCTCAACCCATTTGTATGCTATTCCTTCCTTCCGCACAGGCATAGGCTGACCCAAAAGACAAGTCATGCCTCCTAAAAAGAACAGCATCGGACGACACACTCGCAACGCTACATACATCACACAAAAAGGGCAAAACAAACGCCAGAACAGAAAGACACTGCACTACACTAGCTTTTGCCATCACCATAAACAAGGCTCAAGGACAAACACTACAAATCTGTGGCATAGACCTTGACACAGAATGCTTCTCCCACGGACAACTCTACGTAGCGTGCTCCAGAGTTGGGAAACCACAGAACCTCTACATCAACACAGCAGACGGAAAGACAAAAAACATTGTATATCCACAAGCTCTGCAGAATGCCAGGAACACCACACAACTCTACAGGACTTCAACATCCCACCCACCAGAACAACCCACAACGACACAGCCATGACCCCACCAAGACCATAAGTAACATCAATTCCAACCCTTACATACTCAGACTTTCTCGCATCTCCTAAATAGGGCACAGCAACGTGTGCCAGGTACAGCTAGTACAGTATGGTTCAGTATTGAATGAAATACAATTAGTACAGAATTTACAATTACAATAGTATTGCGCTGTACATCCAAATAGTATCTTTACCGCCTGCTGGATCTGGTGACACAACCCAAACACATGGATTACCATATTAAACTCTTAATTCAATATAATTTTCACAGAGCAAGACCTAGAGTCGAAACCGGTTGTGGTACCCATGCTCGTTGGTTCAACATATTAATCTTACAAGCTGCTAGTTTATGCACAGCGCACACATTGTTTAAATGAGAAACTATTCGGATGTACAGAGCAATACCATTTGTAATTGTAAATTCTGTACTAATTGTATTTCATTCAATACTAATCTATACTATTCAATACTAATCAATACTAATTCTGTCCTTTAGGAAACAACTAAAAACCTGGCTGTGGACCCAGGCATTTGACTAAAGGTATTGATCGGAAAGGGTCCCCCTTAATTGTGGGGTCCCCCAAGGGGCTATCCTCTCCCCTCTATTACTTAACATCTATATGTGTTCACTGGCTCAACTGGTGCGTGGTTTTGGTCTGGAGTGCCATCAGTATGCTGATGACACCCAGCTGTTGCTGAGGATGGAAGGCCGGCCGGGCTCTGTACCTGATTATTTCCATCAGTGCCTGGAAGCCGTGACTGGGTGGCTACGGGCCAGCAGGTTGAAGGTGAACCCATTGAAGACGGAGGTCCTGTGGCTGGGTCGTCCCGAGGGGGGGGGGGCGAGCTCCGGATGCCAATAATGGATGGTGAGGTGGTTAGTCCATCGCCGCTGGTTAAAAGCCTGGGGGTCCAACTGGACCCTCTGCTGACGATGGAGGCTCAGGTCTCCACCATGAGCAGAGCAGCGTTTTTCCATCTGCGCCAGGCGAGTCGGCTGGCGCCCTACCTTTCCAGTGACGACCTAGCCACTGTAATCCAGGCCACTGTCATCTCGAGACTGGACTGTCAGATTATTGCATTTTGAATAGCAATTCATGAGTCAGCACAAGATATATTTTCGCAGTTTGAGATGACCTGCAGTGTGACATGTTTGACACCAGATGGCGCTGTCTCAAGACTGCTAAATGGAACCTTGAGGAATGTCAGTTACAAAGTCACAGTTGGGATTTAATATCTGTGAGGAAAGGATGTTTAGAAAGGTAGCTGTGATGGCTGTTGTTTTTCGATGTTTTGCCAGTTATTGTTAAATACAATTCAATACAAAGTTATATATTTACCTTGTGAATTGAATGAGAGTTTCATTATTCACTCGAACAGAGACTGGAGTTTTTTTGGGCCGATGGGGAATTAAACTTCTATATTTCTGTTGCCTATCCGCTGTGACATAAATACTCAACGTCGAAAATGGACTACTGTAACGCCCTTTACATTGGCCTTCCTTTGTCGGTAATCCGGAAACTGAAGATGGTGCAAAAATCTGTGGCTTGACTGCTGGCTGGAGTGACACTAACATGCCACATCACACCAGACCTCCAGCGTCTGCACTGGCTTCCCATCGAGTACCGGATTGCCTTCAAAGTGCTGGCGCTAACCTTTAAGGCCTTGCATGGCCTGAGGCCAGTGTACCTGAAGGACCGCCTCTCCCTGCACGTTCCCCAGAGACCACTACGGTCCATGGACCAAAACCTACTGGAGGTTCCATCACTTAAGGTTTGCCGATTGTCATCGACTCGGCAGCGCACCTTTTCCGTAGTAGCGCCTACCCTGTGGAACGCCCTCCCGGCAGAGGCACGAGCAATAACAGAGGGACAGGCCTTCAGGGGGGCCCGTAAGACCACCCTGTTCCGCCAGGCGTTCAATCTCTACGGTTGTGCTTTCCATTCTGGTCCTCATCTGTTTTTATTCTGTTTTTAACTACGTTGTGTTGTGTATTCATTGTTGTGAACCACCCTGAGCCTTTTTGGGAAGGGGGGGGGGGGATTATACATCGAAATAATAAATAAATAAATAAATAATTAGTGGACAATGGCAGCTGGGCTTGAATTTAACGATGTGACGATTATGGATCTATTCGGCTGGACGCTGGTTTAGCGGCATGATAATTTTGAAAGTGAAGGAATTTTATTGATTATTTTATACTGTTTTAACTGTGTGCAGATGCATGATGTGGACACTCATGGATCTTTGGTTGTGCATCCACATGCACAATATCAGATCCGATTGTGGACGGTTGTGGATGAAGGACGAGGATTTTCAACCTGAACGTCTGCAGCTCCTTCCTGAAATGGTTAAGTCTAAGAAAAAGCGTCGTCGGAAAGGGAAGCTGGAGGTTTCCGAGCATTTCCCGTGTGAAATTGTTCATAGATTAAATGCCAGCCTGGCTAAATTGGACGGTGCGATGCAGCAGGTGCAGCCGCATTGCCGGGTGCCGTTTTGCATAGGTTCCCCAATTACGGGGTTCGTGGTATTCGCACGGACCGCTGCCCTCGCTGCCTGGGGGATGCTAACCGGCCTTGCTATTTTTCTTTCCCTGCCAAACACACAACCGTGAGCAGCCATTGAAATGGACCAAAGAGGCAAAGGTTTTGATGTTGCAAAAGCATTTGGGGCTATTCATCTTGAAACGCCTGCAATAAAGGTGTGATCAAGGAACAACAGTGTTTGTCAACATGGGGGGGGGGTTGTGAAGGGGTGTCAGAGGGGTCATTAAAGACCATCAAAAACACAGTATTTTCTGTTGGTCATGGGGGTTCTGTGTGGGAAGTTTGGTCCAATTCTGTCGTTGATGGCATTCAGAATGCTTTTTCATTGTAGGTGAAATATAAATCCCAGCAACCACAACTCCCAAATGCGATGGACTGTTTTCCCCAAACTCCACCAGTGTTTACATTTAGGTATATTGAGTATTCGTGCCAAGTTTGGTCCAGATCCATCATTGGTTGAGTCCACAGTGCTCTCTGGATGCAGGTGAACTGCAACTTCCAAAACTCAAGATCAATGCCCACCAAACTCTTCCAGTGTTTTCTGTTGGTCATGGGAGTTCTGTGTCCCAAGTTTGGTTCAATTCCATTGTTGGTGGAGTTCAGAATGCTCTTTGATTGTAGGTGAACTATAAATCCCAGCAACTACAATTCCCAAATGTCAAGGTCTATTTTCCCCAAACTCCACCAGTGCTCACATTTGGAAATATTGAGTATTCGTGCCAAGTTTGGTCCAGATCCATCATTGGTTGAGTCCATAGTGCTCTCTGGATGCAGGTGAACTACAACTCCAAAACCCAAGATCAATGCCCACCAAACCCTTCCAGTATTTTCTGTTGGTCATGGGAGTTCTGTGTGCCAAGTTTGGTTTAATTCCCTCATTGGTGGAGTTCAGGATGCTCTTTGATTGTAGACAAACTGTTTTGCTCATATGTCAAAGCAACGCAAGAGAATGTCTGCTCTTTAACTCAAAACACTGCTTGTATATCAAAACAAAACCTGGCCAAGCGACGGCTCTTAATTCAAATGCTGCTTGTACATCAAAGTGAAACCAGGGCGAGTGATGGCTCTTAACTTAAAATATTGTTTGTATGTCAATGTGAAATGAGGGCCAAGTGATGGCTCTTAACTTAAAACTCTGCTCATACATCAAAATGAAATCCAACTAAGTGACGGCTCTTAACTTAAAATGCTGCTTGTATGTCAAAGTGAAACCAGGGCGAGTGATGGCTCTTAACTTAAAATATTGTTCGTATGTCAATGTGAAATGAGGGCCAAGCGATGGCTCTTAACTTAAAACTCTGCTCATACATCAAATTGAAATTCAACTAAGCGACAGTTCTTAACTAAAAATGCTGCTTCTATGTCAAAGTGAAACTAGGGCGAAGCAATGGCTCCTTAACTCAAATTGATGCTCGTATTTCAAAGCAAAACCTGGGCCAAGCAATGGTTCTTAGCCCAAAAAACAGCTCATTCATCGAAGCATAACCTGACCAAGTGACTGCTCTCGACTCGAAATGCTGCTTGTATCTCAAAGCAAAACCAGGACCAAGTGACTGCTCTTAAGTCAAAATGATGCTTGCATATCAAAGCAAAACTTAGAGCAATGGCTCCTAACTCTAAGTGCTGTTAATTGGGATGCTCTTAAGTCAAGGTTCCATTGTAGTTATAAGGACAGCACCAGCAAGTGGACAGCGGGAAGGTTTAATCCCCTTTTGCTTTGTTGCATTTGTACTTGTTCCCTAACTTCATACTGCTGTGACCAGGGATTGTGCCAATGTCACCAAATTTCTGTATGACCAGTGTTGACCAGGCATGGTCCAATTTGGGCCCTCCAAGTGTTTTGGACTTCAACTCCCATAATTCCTAACAGCCTGTAGGAGTTGTGGAAGTTGAAGTCCAAAACACCCGAAGGGCCCAAGTTGACTCATGCCTGGCTTAGTCTCATATAACGCAGTTCAAGCATTCTAGAACAGGGCTGTCCAACTGGCGGCCCTGGGCCGAGATCCGGCCCGTAGCCTGGACACGGCCCCACCTATGCCCTCAGCCGCCATTTTTAAATTTTTTAAAAAATCGATTTTTAAAAAAAATGGCGGCCGGGGAGGGGAGGCGGGGCAGGGAGGAGGAAGAGCTCGCTCCTCCTTTTCAGCGCCCCCTCCCTACCTAGGCGAGGAGCCGCAAAAGGGCAGTAGGCGGCGCCAAGAGAAGCGCGTCAGGCCTGGCGTGACGTGCTGCCCCCTGGCACCGCCTACTCCTCCTCGGCGGCTCCCCGGCCTAGGAAGGAGGCCCGCCAAAAGGAAGAGTAGGCGGTGCCAAGGGGCAGCGCGTCACGCCAGGCCTGTGACGCTGCCGCGTTGGCGCCGCCTCTGCCTCCACGGCCCCCGGCCTAGGAAGGGGGGCCGAAAAGGAGTAGGCGGTGCCAAGAGCAGCGCTTCACGCCAGGCCTGTGACGCGCTGCTCTTGGTGCCGCCTACTCCTCCTTTTTCGGCGGCTTTAGGAGGGGCGGGGCCTGGGCTGGGGCGGGGCCTGGGGCGGGGCCTGGGGGGCGGGCCGAGTGGCCCCGCAGGTCATCAGTGATCTCTTATCCGGCCCTGGACCCGCCAGAAGTTGGACAGCACTGGTCTAGTGCTCAAGCTGTTGCTGTATTCAGTTCAGAGTGCTCAAGGACCATTTTTGTACCTTGCACGTGGATGCACTTGTGCATTTGTGCATTCACTCGTGTGCCCATTTGGTGTCTTGGTTCAGGAGTGTAGCTTCAGTTGCCATTCAACACAAGGGTTTGCACAGCAGAACCGGCGCTTAACTCCAGAGGTAGAGATTTATGCTCCACGGCCCCGGTGTATCCTGTGGCTCTGGTGCATGAAAGCATTTTCTCTCAGCGGGATAGGAATTGGCCTGACAGCCTCTCTCCATTAGCATGACCCCCTTTTTACACTTATTAGACTCCGGCTTCCAAAGAATGGAAATGCAGGTATTATTACCCTTGTGGGTTTTAAATGCTCTGCTCATTTGTCAAAAGGTGCTTTGTAGATGTTCCCTCACAACCTGACGCCATATCAAGGCGATTAAATGTACTGGAGTCAAATTGAATTAAGGGGAGATTAAGTACATTGTGACCTGCATTGGACGTAATCCTCAGGAAGTTCAGTGAAGCAACGGGGGGCAAAGCAGCCCTTCCGCTTGGCTTGATGATCCATCTTCTTGGAGAACAGGAGAAGTCCCGGCAGATTGGAGGAGGGCAGGCCTTTTGGCGCCCTAGGCCACACTTTGGAATTACGCCCCCAAACCAACCTCTACCGCACCCCCCACCTCCTCCTTCTCGCGGCACCGTGCGCCCTCCTTCCTTGAATCATTGAGTATTCATGCCAAGTTTGGTTCAATTACATTGTTGCAAGAGTTCAGGATGCTCTTTGTTTGTGTGTTAACTATAAATCCCAGAAACTGTAGCTCCCAAATGTCAAGGTCTATTTTTCCCAAACTCCATCTGTGTTCACATTTGGGCATATTGAGTATTCATGCCAAGTTTGGTCCTGATCCAACATTGTTTAAGTCCACAGTGCTCCCTGGATATAGGTGAACTACAACTCCAAAACTCAAGGTCAATGCCCACAAAACACTTTCTAGCATTTTCTCTTGGTTATGGGAGTTCTGTGTGGGAAGTTTGTGTCTTTCTGCCATTCCTGCCAGGATATCTATGTTGTGTTCATCGATACAGGAAGGAAGGAAACCCCCGGGCCCTCACGGCGCACCCTCCTTACTGGGGCCGCTGTCGGGCATGCGCAGCAGGAGGGCGTGAGCGCCTCTGCCTCCTTCGCCATGTTCCTGGGTACTGCGCATGCCCGGTAGCGGCCCCGGGGGGCTTCCCTCCGCCTCCTCCTTCTCGCGCCCTCCTTCCTTGACAAGGGGGCGGGGGCGATGGGGGGGCGCCATTCCCTCCTCCCTTGCCCCCTCGCAGCGCTCTCCCCCACCCTCCCCCGAGAGAGAGAGAGAGAGAGAGAGAGTCATCTCCATGCCGTGCATTGCGGTTTTGTTTCAACTTTTTTTTTGGTCCGTGTGAACTGCGCCCCCCTTGGCTTGTGCCCCTAGGCCATGGCCTAGGGTGGTCTAATGGGTAATCCGGGACTGGAGGAGGGTCAACGTGGTCCCAATCTTCAAGAAGGGAAAAAAGGATGACTGTCCGGTCAGCCTCACGTGGATACCAGGCAAGATTCTGGAAAAGATTGTTAAGGAAGTGTTCTGCGAACACTTAGAAACAAATGCGGTCATCGCTAATAGTCAACATGGATTTATCCAAAACAAGTCGTGCCAGACTAATCTGATCTCTTTCTTTTGATAGAGTTACAGGCTGGGTGGATGCGGGGAATGCCGTGGGTGGAGCGTACCTGGATTTCAGGAAGGCCTTTGACAAGGTCCCCCATGACCTTCTGGCAAGGAAACTAGTCCAATGTGGGCTAAGCAAAACTACGGTGAGGTGGATCTGTAGTTGACTAAGTGGACGAGCCCAGAGCGTGCTTCTCCCCAATGCTTCCTCTGTCAGATTATTGCATTTTGAATAGCAATTCATGAGTCAGCACAAGATATATTTTCACAGTTTGAGATGACCTGCAGTGTGACATGTTTGACACCAGATGGCGCTGTCTCAAGACTGCTAAATGGAACCTTGAGGAATGTCAGTTACAAAGTGACAGTTGGGATCTGACAGTTGGGATTTAATATCTGTGAGGAAAGGATGTTTAGAAAGGTAGCTGTGATGGCTGTTGTTTTTCGATGTTTTGCCAGTTATTGTTAAATACAATTCAATACAAAGTTATATATTTACCTTGTGAATTGAATGAGAGTTTCATTATTCACTCGAACAGAGACTGGAGTTTTTGGGCCGATGGGGAATTAAACTTCTATATTTCTGTTGCCTATCCGCTGTGACATAAATACTCAACGCCGAAGATCCTCTTCATCCTGGAGAGAAGTGACGGGCGGAGTGCCATCAGCAGGTTTCTGTCCTGGGCCCAATCCTGTTCAGGATCTTGAATAATAACTTAGAGCAGTGTTTCCCAACCTTTTTTGAGTCGCGGCACACTTTTTACATTTACAACATTCTGGGGCACACCACCAACCAAAATGACACAAAATGACACTCTAACACAGTCATACATATAGTTAATATGTTTTTAAATGTATTTATACACTCAGTGTGAAACCTGGGCCTGCTTCGATGAACACAACATAGATATTCTGGCAGGAATGGCAGAAAGACACAAACTTTCCACACAGAACTCCCATAACCAAGAGAAAATGCTATAAGAGTTTGGTGGGCATTGACCTTGGGTTTTGGAGTTGTAGTTCACCTATATCCAGAGAGCACTGTGGACTCAAACAATGTTGGATCAGGACCAAAGTTGGCATGAATACTCAATATGCCCAAATGTGAACACAGATGGAGTTTGAGGAAAACAGACATTTGGGAGTCACAGCTTTTAGGATTTATAGTTAACACACCATCAAAGAGCATCCTGAACTCTTGCAACAATGGACTTGAACCAAACTTGGCATATTGAACTCTCATTACCAACAGAAAGTACTGAAAGGGTTTGCTTGGGAATTGACCTTGAGTTTGGAAGTTGTAGTTCACCTACACCCAGAGAGCACTGTGGACTCAAACAATGTTATGTTGTGTTATGTTGTTTGTTTTCTATCCAGAATCACAATGTTGGAAGGAGGCTCACCACTTTAAGGTCCCTCAAACAGGCATGGGAAAACTTCGGCCCTCTGGGTGCTTTGGACTTCAACTCCCACCATTCCTAACAGCCTGAGGCCCTTTCCTGCTTAAGCAGCTGGGGGGGGGGAGGAAAAGGGCCTGAGGCTGCAAGGAATGGTGGGAGTTGGAGTCCAAAACACGTGGAAGGTCCAAGTTTGCCCATGCCAGCTTTCGACAGAGACCTCTTCCTCCCCCTCCGCGCCCTTTCTTCCCCCTCCTGCCAAACACTTACTTTTTCTTCTACACTGCTGCTTCTGCCGCCATTTTGATCCGAGGGGGCAGCGTGAGCATGTTCAGGAGGGGAGGGGGGGAGGGAGACGTGACCCGTGTGGGCACTACTGCACAGACCCGCCCCAGAGCAAAGTGAGGCAAAGCGGGCAGAGCGAGGCTGGGAAGAAGGGAGCCCGAGTGGAGAAGAAAAAGTGTCCGACAGGAGGGCGAAGAAAGGGTATTGGAGGTTCAAATTTCCCACGGCACACCTGATGATCGCTCATGGCACACTAGTGTGCCACGGCACACTGGTTGGGAAACACTGTTCTAGAACACAGCTATACAGCCCGAAAAAAACTACAACAACCCAAAGCAGAGAGTATTTGAGAATCGGGGCATTCAAAGGGAGACCAAGGTGCTTGCTTACAAAGGCACTGTCCTTCCAACCCTATGATATGCCTGTGAAACATGGACACTCAACTCCTGGAAAGATTCCATCAGTGTTGCCTCCAAAAAAAAGCCCTGCAAATCTCTTGGGAAGAAAACGGGTGGGCAAATGTCAGCATTTGGATGAAGAAGCAAAGATCACTGGCACTTAAGTCATGATCCTACACCAGGGCTGTCCAACTTCTACCGGCCCAGGGGCCTGAATTCCGGTCACTGATGACCTGGGGGGCTGTAGGGTCTGCCCCGGCCCCCGGCTCCGCCCCCGCTCTGCCCCCGGCTCTGCCCTCTCCCCTGGCTCCGCCCCGCCCCTGCATGCATACAGTCAAATATAATCTTTTACTGAGATAAAATGCAGGGTGGGCATTCAAAAGGGGCATCCATACAGTCAAATATAATCTTTTACTAACATTAAATGCAGGGTGGGAATTCAAAAGGGGCATCCATACAGTCAAATATAATCTTTCACTGAGATAAAATGCAGGGATAAGATATTAAATTATTTTAATTTAATATTAAATATATTTAATTCCACCCTCCCCTCCCCCTTATTTTAATTTAATATTAAATTTATTTAATTCCATCCTCCCCTCTCCCCTTATTTTAATTTAATATTAAATATATTTAATTCCATCCTCCCCTCCCCCCTTTTTTTAATGTATCCCATCTCCCCTTATTTCATCTTTAAATATATTTAATTTTATATTTAATACATGAGGGGAGATGGGGGTACACTATCAACTTTCTGGACTAAATGGCACATTATCCGAATGCTCCAAGATTGCTGTTTCCCAAAGCAGTTACTATACGCTCAACTCAAGAATGGAAAATGGATTGTTGGTGGACAGGAAAACAGATTGAAAAATGGGCTTAAAACTAATCTCAAAAAACTGTGGCAGAGACACTGAGAGAGAACTGGGAAGAGTTGAGTGCTTTAGCTGGAGGTCAACTGTGATCAACAGTGATGTGTAATTCAAAGACACACAAATGGAGGGAAAGGGAGGAATGGGTCAAGAGGAAGAAGGTGTGTCAAGCCAACCCTGACTGAGAGCGCGTTCCACCTGGAAACCGATGGCCTCGCTACAGAAGAACATGCGATAGATTATTTATTTATTTATTATTTCAAATTTATATACCACCATTCCCAATGGCTCATGGTGGTTCACAATACATACACACACAATCATAAAATAGCAATTTAAAACACAGTAAAAACCATTTATAGCTAATACAGAAAAGAGATGAGTAGGCCGGACCAATTACAAACTGACTACAAGCTGAACGCCTGGCTGAAGAGGTTGGTCTTACAAGCCCTTCGGAAGGAGGGCAGATCTGTTATAGCTCGGACCTCCTCCGGTAAGGAGTTCCATAGGGTGGGCGCTGCCACTGAGAAGGCGTGTTGCCTCGTGGATGATAGCCAGCAAGTTCGAACACATGGAATTTCCAGGAGATTTCGGTCCTCAGATCGTAGTGATCTCTGAGGGATATACGAGGAAAGGCGGTCCTTCAAGTACGCTGGCACCAGACCATGTAAGGCGTTAAAGGTTTACACCAGCACTTTAAAGGCAATCCGGTACCCGATAGGAAGCCAGTGCAGACGCTGAAGGACTGGTGTGATGTGACATGTCGATGACACACCAGCTAGCAGTTGAGCAGCAGCATTCTGCACTAGCTTGCGTTTCCGGGTCACCGACAAAGGAAGGCCAATGTAGAGGGCGTTACAGTAGTCTAGCCTCGAGATGACCGTGGCCTGGATTACCGTGGCTAAGTTGTTCCCAGAGAGGTATGGCGGCAACCGCCTGGCCTGGCACAGATGGAAAAATGCCGCTCTGCTCACCGTGGAGACCCGAGCCTCCATTGTGAGCAGAGGGTCCAATTGGACCCCCCAGGCTTTTTAAAACCGCTCTGGGCTCCAGAGAGAGCGGTATATTAAGTCGAACCAATAAATAAATAAATAAATAAAAGGGATGACGGGAAAATTGCCTCACTGTCCATCACAGGCAGTCGTGGCTTTTTGGTGGGTTGGCCATTACATGGTCTGTTTTGGATGAACGGCCATTGTAAGGTTGGGTTCCCAGTTAGGCTGAGTTGGAGACAGCCTAGGGAAGGGAGTATAGAACCTTAGGGAGCCATTAGGCAGTTAGGCCAGGCACCAGGGGTAAATGTCAGTTAGAATTTCGAAAACTGACAGTTGGTGAGCAGTTAGGCAGTTAGGGAGGCCACGGAACTCTGGAGGGAGTTGATGGTTGGTCTCTGACAGAGAAGGTCAGAGTGAGTTAGGGTCTTGAGAGAGTTAGCAGCTTTGTGCTGGGTTTTGGTAGGACTCTGTGAGGAATCAGAGTCAGGTAGTTGTAGGCAGCAGATAATACCTTAGCACAGTATTATCTGGGGTGCTACGTTTATTGTAACTTGTTTCAAGCTTTGTGCAAGTTTTTTTTAGTAACCACACGCTCCAACGTTTCATTGTAACCAATACGCGAAAGTGCCTGTGAATCTCTCACAAGTTGTTGAAATAAACTCTGTTTTTTTGTTCATCTTCATCCTTGCCTCCCGGTGTCTCAAATCATCCCTGAGTGAATGGTGGCAGCGTGTTTTTAAAAACAAAAGTTCCCTGACACTTTGCCCAGCCTAGAGACGAAGGCAAGCCCTCACCACAATACTTGGTGGTAGCCAAGGTGTTAAAACAGCCTGTCTCCACCACAGCTTCAAGGCACCGATGGAAACAATCGGGTACAGAGTCCGGCTGGCCGTCCATCCTCAGCACCAGCTGGGTGTCATCAGCATATTGATTAGGTCTCTACAGTCAACAATGGACCCACCGCCAAGACCCTACACTTATTTGGACACGAGGGGTAGCCTACAATGACGACTGGCTGTTAAGAATTGTGGGAGTCTGAGTCCAATCAGTCTGTTTGAGAAACAACCAAGCAAAAAAGACCTAAACCATTAAAGGAAGAATGGTTTTTATAAAGGTATCTACAGACGGAAGGAGAAAAGAAGAAGAGAAGGAAGGAGAAAAAAACGGGAGCCATTTATTAGAGGCCTGGAGATGATCTTAGGGACATATAAAACTAGGAGGAAAAAATCTTGCTTTTATGATCGGTTGTGAATATTTAATGCGGCCATGGATCATCCTGCAATGAGAATGGGGATGAAGCTTTGCTTGTTGGCGGCGATTGGGAGCTGATTGCATCTTTGCACTGCGTTGCTTTTGACAATACATTGCCTTTGGCGGTGCATTGTCTGAACAACAACAACGGCGTCGGCAGTAATGGTAATGGCTGGAGAGACATTTTTATTAGGGAAATGTAGTGTGCGGCCTGCCAATATACAGCATGTTTTCACGCCGATGCAAACCACTTTCATTAGCCGCTGTTGCGAGGCCGTAATTACGCCATTGTTTATTTGCTTTGCCACCCTATTATTCCGCCGCGCCTCTCCTCTTCCCTGATTATTATTCCTTTAGTTACACTGTACGGTTCGGAATATTATTTCTCTGCAGCAGCTGCGCCAAACGTGGCGTACCAATAAAAACATTTAATTTGCTTCCAGCAAGTCAGTTTATTTATTTTATTTATTTTATTTAAAACTTTTATATCCCGATCTTCTCACCTCCGGGGAAGGACTCAGACCGGCCATCGGTTCTTGCTTATCATTTGGCCAATCATCTCTCTAATCAGTTAAGATCGTTTTGAATTCTGATCCTGGAGTCTTGGCTCTCCCTCCCAATGGGAACATGTAGACATGCTGGCAAAAAGATTGGAGATGTCTACGGACGGCAGGCTCCTCGGCATGGAAAATGGAACAAGAGCATCTCACCATAGCTATTTTTCCCCTGAACTCCATCTGTGTTCACATTTGGGCATATTGAGTATTCATGCCAAGTTTGGTTCAATTACATTGTTGTAAGAGTTCAGGATGCTCTTTGTTTGTGTGTTAACTATAAATCCCAGAAACTGTAACTCCCAAATGTCAAGGTCTATTTTTCCCAAACTCCATCTGTGTTCACATTTGGGCATATTGAGTATTCATGCCAAGTTTGGTCCTGATCCAACATTGTTCCAGTCCACAGTGCTTTCTGGATATAGGTGAACTACAACTCCAAAACTCAAGGTCAATGCCCACAAAACACTTTATAGCATTTTCTCTTGGTTATGGGAGTTCTGTGTGGGAAGTTTGTGTCTTTCTGCCATTCCTGCCAGGACATCTATGTTGTGTTCATCGATACCGGAAGGAAGGAAACCCCCGGGCCCTCGCGGCGCACCCTCCTAACTGGGGCCGCTGTCGGGCATGTGCAGCAGGAGGGCGTGAGCGCCTCTGCCTCCTTCGCCATGTTCCTGGGTACCTGCCAGGATAGCTATGTTGTGTTCATGGAAACAGGCCCAGGTTTCACACTGAGTGCATAAATACATTTAAAAACATATTAACTATATGTATGACTGTGTTAGAGTGTCATTTTGTGTCATTTTGGTTGGTGGTGTGCCCCAGGATGTTGTAAATGTAAAAAGTGTGCCGCGACTCAAAAAAGGTTGGGAAACACTGCTCTAAGTTATGCAAATACCATTTCAGTGGCAACCAATCCCCTCTGTCTGGGTCCATAGAATGTTGGAGTTCTGAGGCTGGCCAATCGGAGCCCTTTATGCAAATAATCCCATAGTGGCAGCCAATCGAAATGCTGGCACGTATTCCTCCTTCCGCACCACCGCCCACAAACACTGACTTTTATTATATACATAGATACATAGATAGATAGATAGATAGATAGATAGATAGCTCTCACTGAAATAAATTTCAAATATTTTTTCTTTCATGGCTTTCTGAGTCGAAAAGGTTTCTGACCCCTGCGTTACAGCATTAAGCTGTATTGGTGGCATTGCAGAGCTATTGGCTGGTACATTTTGCTGGAAGAGCACTCTGATTTTCTCAATGTTCAATGAGAGGCCCGGCTTCTCGTCTGCTTCTGCAAAGGCGTTTAGCGTGGCTTGTATGTCTTCCTCTGAATGAGCACAGGCTACGTTATCATCGGCGTCTCGGAGTTCTATAACAGAGGTTGTTGTGACCTTGCTTTTGCCTTTCAGTCCGCTGAGGTGGAATAGCTTGCCATCTGTCCTATAGATGATTTCCACGCCGGTGGGAAGCTTCCCATCAACCAGGTGCAGTATCATAGTGATGAAGACGAAAAATAGGATAGACCCACTGAATCAATAGGATTCAACTATGGGAAGAATGAAAAAATCCGTGCAATGGAGATGTGCTGATCGCCTGCCCTTGTTTGTTTTCCCAGGCATAACCATCCACCCTATTCCCCTGTTTCCCCCTCCCCTCTCATTCAGCAGCAGTAAACAAGTGAATTGGGATATTAATTTCGGAGCGATCATCGTTTTGGGTGGCTGAAATACCCGCCTTCCTTGGTCATTTCAATTGCTTCCACTTAAACAGACCCTTCTCGCCTTCAGTGACAAGGTCATTGCTGCCGTCTTCATCTCTGAAGCGGTCTTTAACTGAATTTAATCTAAATACTCAACGGGTGTGTGCCGGTTAACAAATGCCATTGCCACAGTGATGTTGTTTACTTGCAAAGGGACATGTATTGCAACATGCATAGGTTGTTACTTAGTTATTCCATAGGCTTCCAGTGCACTGCATGTACTATCTATTCTTAGAATCCATACCAATAGCTATCCTTTGCTCCATACTTTTGACTATTGTGCAATTAATAATCTTAGTGGCTTTTCTTCGTGAACGAAGGTTCAGATTCAGGAAGGACTCATCCCACTCTTTCTACAAGCGCGTTGATGACTAAAAAGGTCAATCCGAGATAGGCAAGTCCGGTTGCAGAAAGCACAGCACAAAGTCTCCTTGGGTGATGTTGTTTCCAAGCTGCGGTTCTTCCTGCGTTGTTGTTTCTCTTCAAGACTCGTTCGGCGTGTCTTCTAGAAAGAGGCTGCAGCACTGTGGATAAGGCGTCTCCATGCCTCCCGATGTGAGGCCAGGGTGGACCATTGTTGGTGATCAATCTGGCCGAGCCTGAGATGTTGTTTCAGGGAGTCCTTATTTTTCGGCGTTGAGTATTTATGTCACAGTGGATAGGCAACAGAAATATAGAAGTTTAATTCCCCATCGGCCCAAAAACTCCAGTCTCTGTTCGAGTGAATAATGAAACTCTCATTCAATTCACAAGGTAAATATATAACTTTGTATTGAATTGAATTTAACAATAACTGGCAAAACATCGAAAAACAACAGCCATCACAGCTACCTTTCTAAACATCCTTTCCTCACAGATATTAAATCCCAACTGTCACTTTGTAACTGACATTCCTTAAGGTTCCATTTAGCAGTCTTGAGACAGCGCCATCTGGTGTCAAACATGTCACACTGCAGGTCATCTCAAACTGCGAAAATATATCTTGTGCTGACTCATGAATTGCTATTCAAAATGCAATAATCTGACACTTATATCTCTTTTTTGAGGCGCCTCTCTTGCGCTGACCCGTGGCGAGTTTACCGTAGAGTACTATCTTTGAGAGGCGGTGGTCCTCCATCCCAGAGACGTGCCCTGCCCAGCGCAGATGTGTTCTCAATAGCATGGTCTCAATGCTGGTGATCCCTGCTTGCTCAAGGACAGCAACATTCGTCACATAGTCGGTCCAGTGTATATTTAGGATTGAGCGAAGACAGCGCTGATGAAAGCGTTCGAGGGGTCGTAGGTGTTGGTGATAGGTGACCCATGTTTCAGACCCATAGAGGAGAATAGACAGTACACTAGCTCTGTACACACTGATATTGGTGCTTTGCCTCAGGTGCTTGTTGCTCCAGACTCTTTTGTGAAGCCTTCCGAATGCACTCTATGCCTTTGCTAATCTGTGATCTATCTCTTTGTCAATCTTGGCGTCTGAAGAGATGATGCTTCCCAGGTAGGTGAACTGCTGAATGGACTTAAGCACAGATGAGCCTATGCTGACGTGGGGATTATGGTGTTTTTCCTGTGGTGCGGGCTGGTAGAGGACTTCTGTTTTCTTCAGGCTGACTTCCAGCCCAAACAGCTCTGCAGCTGCTGCAAAGCAGGACGTTAGGCAAATAGCATGACTATTAATCTTCTTTTTTTAAAAAACTAAAAGTAATATTTCTACTCGATTCCTTCTAATGTCTATATTTTATAACCAATTCCCAAAAATATTTTACACATTTGCAATCCAAATGTTTATCCAAATTTCTGGTTTGATCTTATAGCCAACATTTCTTGTCCATTCCTTCATAAACCCTTTAGGTTTACTTTCATCCGATTCTAATTTTATTAATAATTTATTTAATTTTCCTACCATTTTTTTTTACCATTACCGAATAATATTCTTTCCATCTCCGTTCACATTTGCAATCCCACCACATATGCAAGTAGGTTCCAATTTCTTGGCACCCTCTCTCCAACCTTTTTCATTATTGTTCTTATTCATAATGTTTAACCTTCTCGGTGTTAAATACCATTTCCAAATTAATTTATAATAATTTTCTTTTATTCTAATTGACATGTTTTTAGTTGGCTTGCTTTCCATATCTCTTCCCATTCTTTCCCAGTTGTCTTTGTTCCTACTTCCTCCTCCCATAATTCCCTTAATGTTAGTCTTTTCTTTTTTCCCCCTGTGTCTTTAATTAGTATGTTATATATTTTACTTGTTGTTCCTTTTAATTGTTTGCTATTTTCTCTTTTTAATCCTTTTATTCTTAATTCCTCAAATTGCGTTATTTATTTTCCAGTTTTATTTCGGACCCATCAATTTTTATTCAAATTTTCTCATTGAATCCAATGGAGCCAAGAAATATTTATTCCTCTCAATTTTTCTCTCATTTTTTACCATCTAAAATGAGATTGAGGGTGTGTGTACTAGGCATGGTTTCGAATCCAAAAATGGTGATTCTAAAATCAAATGGGGGGGGATTTTTTTTTTGATTAGTAAAAGAAAGACTTACAAAAAATTTTCCAAAAATTTCTAAAATGTAACTTAAGTACTAACAAAATTCGTTAGTAATTCGTATGCCAGAGCATGCGCATTCCAGATGGTTTTGGCCTACAACTCCCAGAAATCCTAACAGCAGGTAAATTGGCTGGGATTTCTGGGAGTTGTAAACAAAACTTGAATAAACCACACTGAATTCTAGATGGGACTCTCAAATAGGAAGGAGGGAGGGAAGGAGGGAGGAGGGAGGGAGGGGGTATTCTATTCTTGGAAGCAGCAAAAAAAAAGGAGGAGGAGGCCCCCCCCCTTGCTCCTCGCTGCCTCTCTCTCACCCCGATCCTGAGGGAGCGAGGGCCCAAGTTTGCCCAGGCTGAGAGGAAAAGGAAGAGGCCTGAGGCTGTGAGGAATGGTGGGAGTTGAAGTCCAAAACACGTACCTGGAGGGCTGAAGTTGGCCCCTGCGATGGGGCAAGGCAGAACAACGGGGAAGAGAAGCATCTGAGAGAGCGCAGGGAGAGAGAGGAGGAGAAGCGTGTGTGTGTGTGTGTGTGAAGCTGGCCCCTGCGATGGGGCATGGCAGCAGAGCAACGGGGAAGAAGAAGGAGGGAAGCGTGGAGGACTACACTTTCCAGAATGCATTGCCTACCTAGCAGCAGCGTCACTTCCAGTTCCCCATAGAAATGCGGGGAAAAGAAGAAGCTGAATGAAGGCGGGGAAGGAAATGAGGGGAAGACAGGGAGAAGTGAGTAGGGAGTACAATAATTAAGAATTTATTACGATCCTAACGCAAATTGTTGGCCTCAAGGACCGTAAAAGGAAGTCTACTTCCGGGTTCGCGGCAGCGATCCGTAAAAGCTCAAAAGTCCCATTACATACGAATCTCTTACGAATCCTTTTAATTTCCGTTTCATTTTTCTCATGCCTAGTGTGTACACTTAAATTTAATGTAGCTTGGCACCATTTTAAATCCCGTGGTTCAGTGCCATGGAGCCCTTTATTTATTTATTTACAGTATTTATATTCCGCCCTTCTTACCCCACAGGGGACTCAGGGCGGATTACAATGTACACATACTGTACATGGCAAACATTTAATGCCATAGGCACACAACACAGATAGACAGACACTCAGAGGCTATTTAACATTCCAACTTCTGGCCACTACGGAAAGGTGTTGCTTCACCGTCCATCTGCGACACTGATGAAGTACTTTCCGCATTCCCCGCATGCTTTTGCTGGAAATTTTTTATGGCCTCGTAAATTTTGTTAAGTTAGCCTCCCCACACATGGGTGTTACCTAAATTTACTACTTGACAGTTGCAACTGTCTTTCGGGTTGCAAAGGTTGACAACAAGCTACACAATTGGTCGGAAGCTCACTCCGACCCGGGCTGGCTTTGAACTCATGACCTTTCGGTTAGTAGTGATCTTTAATGCAGCTGACACCCAGCCAGCTGCGCCACAGTCCCGGTGTAGTTTGGTGAGGCTAAAGAGTTTGGATCCGTGGCTCCATTGTGTCTTAGGGTGAATCTGCACTGTAGAACGGATGCAGTATGACAGGGGTGCCCACACTTTTTCAGCACGCGAGCTACTTATAATAAAACCAAGTCAGAAAGATCTACCTACCTCCTCTAGGCTGGAGAGGGGGGGGGGGGGGCGGGGCTTGGTGTGACCTGGCTATGCCCCCTCTGGCTTCAGCTCTCCCAGCAGCTTCTCCTGGCTTGAGGATGGCAATGCCAAGCCTGTGGTGGCATAGCTAACACAAGGCTGGCTTGGCACTCCCATCCTCAAGCCTGGAGAAGCTGCTGGTAGAGTGGAAGCCAGGGGTGGGGCTTGTCACGGCCTGGCTCTGCCCCTCTGGCTTCAGCTCTACAAGCAGCTTCTCCAGGCTTGAGGATGGCAGTGCCAAGCCAGCCTTGTGCTAGCTATGCCACCACTGGCTTGGCATTGCCATCCTCAAGCCTGGAGAAGCTGCTGAAACTCAAAGCCAGAGGGGCAGGGGCGGGGCTTGAGTGCGGCCTGGCTCTGCCCCTCTGGCTCTTCTCTACCAGCAGCTTCTCCAGGCTTGAGGATGCACAAGGCTGGCTTGGCACTGCCATCCAAGCCTGGAGAAGCTGCTGGTAGAGCAGAAAGCCAGAGGGGCGGAGCCAGGCCATGCCAAGCCCCGCCCCTCTGGCTTTGGAGCTCTAGCAGCTTCTCCAGGCTTGAGGATGGCAATGCCAAGCCTGTGGTGGCATAGCTAAC
Source organism: Anolis apletophallus (assembly GCA_030556195.1). Lineage (NCBI taxonomy): Eukaryota > Metazoa > Chordata > Lepidosauria > Squamata > Anolidae > Anolis > Anolis apletophallus. Next base: position 4,619,027 of record JARBWK010000021.1, read on the forward strand.
ACAAGGCTGGCTTGGCACTGCCATCCTCAAGCCTGGAAGCTGCTGGTAGAGTGGAAGCCAGGGGTGGGGCTTGTCACGGCCTGGCTCCGCCCCCTCTGGCTTCAGCTCTACAAGCAGCTTCTCCAGGCTTGAGGATGGCAGTGCCAAGCCAGCCTTGTGCTAGCTATGTCACCACTGGCTTGGAACTGCCAGCCTCAAGCCTGGAGAAAGCTGCTGGGCTCCAAAGCCAGAGGGCAGGGCGGGGCTTGGTGCGGCCTGGCTCCGCCCCTCTGGCTCTTCTCTACCAGCAGCTTCTCCAGGCTTGAGGATGCACAAGGCTGGCTTGGCACTGCCATCCTCAAGCCTGGAGAAGCTGCTGGTAGGCAGAAGCCAGAGGGGCGGAGCCAGGCCATGCCAAGCCCGCCCCTCTGGCTTTGGAGCTCCTAGCAGCTTCTCAGGCTTGAGGATGGCAATGCCAAGCCAATGGTGACATAGCTAGTACAAGGCTGACTTGGCACTGCCATCCTCAAGCCTGGAGAAGCTGCTGGTAGAGCGGAAGACAGAGGGGTGGGGACAGGCTGCGCCAAGCCCCACCCTCCTCTGGCTTTGGGCTCCCAGCAGCTTCTCAGGCTTGAGGATGGCAATGCCAAGCCAGTGGTGACATAGCTAGCACAAGGCTGGCTTGGCACTGCCATCCTCAAGCCTGGAGAAGCTGCTGGGAGTGCCGAAGCTTGGGAGGGGGCAGGGCTTGGCGCGACCTGTCTCCGCCCCCTGTGAGAAGGGCCCCATCTGGCTGGGTTCGACCTCCTTCGGTTCCGGGATCGACTGGTTGGTCGCGATCGACTTCCTGGGCAGCCTTGCAGTATGACACCACTTTGAAAGCCACGAGTATGGAATTGTGGGAGTTGTAGTTTTGCAAAGCCCTTATCATTTGTCTCTCTCTTTTCCTATGGCCTTTCACTTTTCCAAGTTCTGTCACCTTTGCCCCCAATGCATTGTTTCTGTGCTGTTTCTATGACTTCCAAATGCGTATGGAACATGCACAAGGCCCAATTTTTCACTAATTACAGGGTTCCAACCGTAGCGTTTTCCCCCATTGCTTTTGGGAGTTTGTGTTTGATTTTGTTCAACAATTTCAGTGGGTTATGAATTGATTTAGGCACCCTTGTTAGAAGCATTAAATTGCTTATTGTCCTTTTACCCTGCTTAAAATCTCCTTGTTGTTTTACATTGCTTTGAACTGTTTACACTGATTTCATTATGCGCTGTTCCGAGTTCCTCGGGTATGAATATTTCAATAGGCAGTAAATAGGTTTCTCCCTCCTCGGTTTGTCATTAAAATGGCTTTTGCAAAACTAGAAGCAGATTTCCGATTCTTTCCAAGTTGGGTGAAGTTTCTGGCGTTCTTTGGGAACCTGGTCCCATGGAGGGTGCTGGAGTAAACAACAACAACAACAACAATGGCTGTTTTGTTGTGATACCTTCTGTCTGCAGCAAAATACTGAAATCCAATGACTTCTGCAGAACCATGGGCAGTACAATCCGGTCCAGATTTTAGTCCAAAATTTAACTGCACTCTCCAAACGGATGAACCTTACACCTCTAAATTATTATTATTTTATTTATTTATTTATTTATGTTTCAAACTTTTATACCGCCACTTCCCGAGGGGCTCGGAGCGGTTTACATAGTTTGACACATAACACAAGCAAAAGAGTAACAAGAATCAATACATAAACAATAGGGAGGGAGGGTATAGGGACAACAGACATTAGAGGACAGTGGCCGGGTGGACCCAGAGTCCACATAGACTGACACCTCGCTGAGGGTCGACTCAAGGTGGCATCTGTCGACAATCAAAAGAAGGTAGCCGTGGGGTTCCTAGAAAGCCAAGGAGGATCTCAGATCTAGAGGGAGGGAGACCATCCCCACCCCCAGTCCCTGTGATCGAGAGGTCAGCCCAGGCCCGGATTACCCATAAGGCCACCTGAGGCCATGGCCTCGGGTGGCATGTTTGGGGGGGGGCAGCGGATCCGGACCCCCAAATTAAAAAAAATCCCCCCAAAAATTTACCAAAAAAAAAGGACGCATGCGCGGCCGCCCCCTCCCTTTGCCCTGCTCCCCAGGTCTGCTTTAGGAGGGCGGGCGGGAGGATCGGATCCGCTCCTCCGCCCCCTCCGCCCCTCCCTCCGCCTCCTCGCCTCGTATTGAAGGAAGGAGGGCGGGGCAAGGAGGAGAAAGAGGCGCCCTCCCGCGGCGCATCCTGCGCGTTGCCCACCCCTTTTCAGCGGGGCTGGCACGACACACAAGGGAGGAGGCACGGCGGCGGGACTCCTCTCTGCCTCCTCCCTGGCGTGGCATGGCGTTGCCAGGCAGGGAGGAGGAGGCGAAGCCGCGCCGCCGCCCCTCCTCCCTTGCGTGGCGTGGCGACACAAGGGAGGAGCGGCGGCAGTGCGGCTTCTCTCCGCCTCCCTGGCTTGGCGTCGCCAGGCAGGGAGAAGGAGGCGGAGGGAAGTCGCGCTGCCGGCCCTCCTCCCTTGTGTCGCCACACCACGCAAGGGAGGAGGGGCGGCGGTGCGGCTTCGCCTCCTCCTCCCTGCCTGGCGACGCCACACCAGGGAGGAGGCATAGAGGAGTCACGCCAGCCCCGCCGAAAAGGGGTGGGCGGCACGCAGGATGCGCAGCGGGAGGGCGCCTCTTTCTCCTCCTCGCCCCGCCCTCCTTCCTTCAATCCGGCGAGGAGGGGCGGAGCCGGGGGCGGGGAGGGGCGGAAGCAGACCCTTTGGGCTAGGGTGGCAAAAGGGCCTGATCCGGGCCTGGCTCGGCCTCCCACCAGTTTGGACGTCCTGTCTCCGGGGCTGGGATCCCACCGAGGAGTGCTCCCAGCACCCAAAGTTTGTGCTCCACAAAGTCCTAGAGTGGAACCTCTTCCGTGTCCTCAAGTTATCCACTCCTGGATTCTTCTGCTCTGGAGGACTAACGAAGATCTCTGTGGTTCTAGGGGCTTTGTGGCCACGAAGGGTCACCAGTCTGTTCCCATGCTGAGCAGTCTGGCCAGTCTCCAGGTGCTCTCCGGTGGGACTGGAAGTTCGGCGCCTCTTCTTCTGCCGCCGTTTCCTCTTCCCCAGACAATGATGTGGCTTCCGCTGCGAGTTGATTGAGGGTTTCCGGTCTTCAGTAGATGAAGACATCCGGTCTACTCCGGCATCTTCAAGGGCGGCCGTCGTATTCGGCCGGCCCCCATCTATCCACCCTGCTCCCCCCGCGAAGCCTCGGCGGCGGGGGGGGGGAGGGTCTCGGGTGGACGACAAAATCTCTGTGATATTCAATGGTGACACTGAACCGCAGAAGTCGGGCCAGTCAGGGTCACCCTTCAATGGCACGCATCCAGGCGGTGGATCAGGGCCTGGCCCCAGATCTCGTCCGACCACCGCAGGTGGGTGTTTGGGTAGCAACTCACAGATCCTTCCCGTGCTTTGGGTAGATCTCTGTTTGGAGTCATCTCCCTCCACCATCTTCTCTGTGCTGGCATAGGCAGCGGCTGATCTGGACTCCATTCGGTCCTCCGGGCTCTCCACATTAACTCCAAGGTCCCCAGTTGGGCAGTCCCATGACTGATCCCAATCCAGCTTTTTATTAAAAGATGTTTAGCCTATGTCCAAACATCTCAGGACAGGTTGCATTCAAATCAATTAAAAGTTGCAAACAGTTGGTGGAATCAGATCTGCATAGCTTTCCACACTGTGGGAATGAGGACTTTGGAGGATTTATTTATATAGATTTACAGTATTTCTATGCCACCCTTCTCACCCCGCAAGGGACTCAGGGTAGATTACAATGCACAAATACTTGGCAAACATTCGATGCCATTAGACACACAACATATATAGACAGAGGCAATTTAACATTCCAGCTTTTTGACTTCATGAGGGTATGCTCGATTCCGGCCACCAGGGGGAGCTATCACTTCAGCGTCCACTTGTGATACCGAGTCCTTTGAGGGAGTGTTTCCTTATTCTTCTGCACGCGGCTGGAGGTTTTTATGGAGTCATAAATTAGTTACATTAGCCTCCCTGCATAAAGCAGTACCTAAATTTCCTACTCGACAGATGGAACTGTCTTTTGAGTTGCATAGGTCGACAGCAAGCTAGACTATTAATAGTCGGAAGCTCACTCCAACCCGGGCTGGCTTCAAATTCATGACCTCTCGGTCAGGAGTGAGTTAATGCAGCTGGCTACTAACTAGCTGCACCACACACACATACACACACATATATTAATGTAGGGGCACATTTATTTATTTTAGTTACCCTATTTATACCCCCCCTTTCTCTACTACGCCAAGGGTACTCGAGGCGACTGACATAGGGCAATCATTGAATGCCTTAACACAGGGCTGTCCAACTTCTTCCGGCCCAAGGGCCAGTGTCACTGATCAACTGGGGGACCGTGGGTGATCAGTGAGCAGGGGCCGGGGCCGCTCGCAGGGGGGCGGGGTGGGGCGGGACAGGGGGGGGGCCGTTTGCTCACATAGCCCCTCCTCCTTCTCCCCGGGCGTGCCGCTGCTCGGATCCCAGGCGGTGGCACAAGCGGGGAGAAGGAGGAGGGGCTACCTCTCCCTCCTTCTCCCGGGTGCTGCTCGGAGGAAGAAGGCAGCCCGGCCACCTCCTTTCTCAAGCCTCTCCTCCTTCTCCCGTGTGCGCCACTGCTCGGATCCCGGGCGGTGGCGCTGGGGGTGAAGGAGGAGGGGCTACGGTGGAAGAAGGCAGCCGGCCGCCTCCTTTCTCCGAAGCCTCTCCTCCTTCTCCCGGTGCGCCACTGCTCGGATCCTGGGCGGTGGCACGGGAGAAGGAGGAGGGGCTACGGAGGAAAAGAAGGCAGCTGGCCGCCTCCTTCTCCGAGCCTCTCCTCCTTCTCCCAGGTGCGCCACTGCTCGGATCCCGCCTCCTTTCTCGGCGGTGGCCACTGCTCGGATCCCGGGCGGTGGCGAAGGAGGAGGGGGGCTACGGAGGAAGAAGGCAGCCAGCCGCCTCCTTTCTCCGAAGCCTCTCCTCCTTCTCCCGGGTGCGCCACTGCTCGGATCCCGGCGGTGGCGGTGGCGCGAGGAAGAAGGCGGGGGAGTGCCCACTGGAGGGCGGTGGCTACGGAGGAAGAAGGCAGCTGGCCGCCTCCCTTTCTCCTCGGGCCTCTCCTCCTTCTCCCCGGTGCGCCACTGCTCGGATCCCGGGCGTGGCGCGGCGAGAAGGAGGAGGGCTACGGAGGAAAGAAGGCAGCCGGCCGCCTCCCTTTCTCCGAAGCCTCTCCTCCTTCTCCCGGGTGCGCCACTGCTCGGATCCCGGGCGGTGGCGCGAGCGGGGAGAAGGAGGAGGGGCTACGGAGGAAAAAGGCAGCCGGCCGCCTCCTTTCTCCGAAGCCTCTCCTCCTTCTCCCCGGGTGCGCCACTGCTCGGATCCCGGGCGGCGGCGCCCCCCGGGGAGAAGGAGGAGGGGCTACGGAGGAAAAAGGCAGCCGGCCGCCTCCTTTCTCCGAAGCCTCTCTCCTTCTCCCGGGTGCGCCACTGCTCGGATCCTGGGCGGTGGCGCGAGGAGAATGAGGAGGGGCTACGGAGGAAGAAGGCAGCCGGCCGCCTCCTTTCTCCGGCCTCTCCTCCTTCACCCGGGTGCGCCACTGCTCGGATCCCGGGCGGCATGAGCGGGGAGAAGGAGGAGGGGCTACGGAGGAAGAAGGCAGCCGGCTCCCCCGCCCTTCCTAGCGGTAGGCGGCGCCAAGGGCGGTGCGTCACGCTAGGCCTCTGATGCCGCCCTTGGCGCCGCCTACTGCTCCTTTTCGGCGGCTAGGAAGGGCAGGGGAGCCTTTGGGGAATGTTCATGGCTCCGAAAGGATGTTGGCTGCCCTTCCCAGTTTTCAGGCTGGAAATTTTGAAGATGGCTCTTGGCTTGCCCTTGGCGCCGCCTACTGCTCCTTTTCGGCGGTTTCCCCTCCTAGGAAGGGCGGCGCAGAGAGGGGACGGAAGGGGCTGTGCAGGGAGGAGGAGCTGGCTCCCTTCCGTCTCCCTGCCCCCCCCCCGGCTGCCTTTTTTTTTAAAAAAAAATTTTAATCTTTCAGGAGGGTAGCGGGGGCCGTGTCCAACAGGCTGGGGGGCCGTGTGCGGCCCGCGGGCCGCCTGTTGGACAGCCCTGCCTTAACATATACAAACAATAAACTTATTATCAATTGAATTAACATTAATGCATTTTAAGCAATTAAAATTACATTCAGTATTAAAATCATGCCATCCAAAAATCATAGTCTAAGACCGTTCCGTAGTCATTGCACATATGCCAATTATATTATTGTACTGCACCATCTCCAAAAACCTGAAATGAGTGAAAATACGTCAAATAAGAAAACAAAGGGTGAAATACAGTAAGGCGCCTGCGGTGGTGCAATGGGTTAAACCCTTGTGCCGGTGGAACCACTGACCGACAGGTCAGCGGTCCGAATCCGGGGAGAATGGGTGGAGCTCCCTCTGTCAGCTCCAGCTCCCCATGCGGGGACATGAGAGAAGCCTCCCATGAGGATGGTAAAACATCAAAACTTCTGGGCGACGTCCCCTGGGCAACGTCCTTGCAAACGGCCAATTGTCTCACACCAGAAGCGACTTGCATTTTCTCAAGTCACTCCTGACACACACAAAAAAGTAAGGAAAAATGTTGTTGATATAGAGACTATGACCCATTTTGATGAAAGGGGGGAGATGAAGGGACATGAGTGATAAAAGAAGAAATTCCTATGGGAGTTGTAGTTTTGCAAGGTCTTCCGCCTTCTCTGCCAAACTGCAAATCCCAGGGCCCCATAGCATTGAGCCATGTCAGTTCAAACAGTGCCAAACTGCATCCATTCTACAATGTATGTACATGGACCCTTGGGCCATGTAAAACTGCAAATCCCAGGCCTCCATATCATTGAGCCATTGCAGTTCAAGTGGGTTCAAACTGCATCTATTCTACAGTGTATGCAGATGGACTGCTCAGACCTTGTAAAACTGCAAATCCCAAGGCTCCATAGCATTGAGCTATTCCAGATCAAGTTGGTTCAAACTGCATCCATTCTGTAGTGCAGGGGGCAATTATTTTTTCCAAGGGGCCACACGAGAGCCAACAAATATTATGGAGGACCACACCTAAAGGCAGAACTACATTCGAATCTATTTATTTATTTATTCATTTACTATATTTACTATATATTACACATCATTAATATTAACATATTAATATATCAAGAAATATTCATATATTGTTAGTATTAATATCATAATTATTATATTATAGTACATATATATACATTAATATATATTGAAATTATAATATAAGATTATATTATACTATTTATTATTATATTATAATATTATTATTATAAAATTATTATAAAATAATAATAAAAACCACTAAAATTAAATTAAATTAAATTCAAGAAGACAAGGTGCGAACCAAGACGGAATGGCCCAATGGACCCAGCCCAGAGGATGGCAAAGCGGACCCAGCCGCCGCCGCAGCTGAGGAGAGCAGAGCAGCAGGCGATCGGAGGCTGCAGGCCTCCGCCCGCTCTCGCCCCTCACTCTATTTCTCCTCCCATTGGATAAAATCGGCTGTCACTCACTTCGCCCCGCCCACGCTTTTCATCCTTGTGCTGCCTCCCGCGGTCCCACCCCTTTGCGGGGCGTATCCGTCCCTCCGATTGGCTGCTTCCGTGGCCGTCAGTCAGGGCTCCTCCAACGGTTGCCCCAACAGCCGTTCCTCCCCTTTGGCCACGCCGCAAACCAGAACTCTCGCGAGTTGGTTTTGTGAGGGAAGGAGGAAGGAAGGTTTGCGCCTCCTTCTGCTTCTTCTGATGTCAAAGAGGAGGAGGAGGGCAAGGGCTGGAGCAGCGAGATGTCGGCGGGTGGTTGAGGCAGAGACGGAGGCTTCCCTTTCGCCTGGGAGAGGCTCATGACAGCAAGGAGCGAGGCAGGAGAGGAAAGGAGAGGGAGGGAAGGGCTTCTTCGCCTCAGGGAAGCCACCTTTCTCCAAAGAGTTGGTTTGGAAACCTTCCTCTTGGCCCCGCCCCCAACGCCCTTCTCCCCGGGCCAGACAGAATCGGCTGCCGGGGCTGCATCTGGCCCGCGGGCCATAGGCTGCCCACCCCTGCTGTAGTGTATGCAGATGGGCTGCTCAGAGCTTGTAAAACTGCAAATCCCAGGCCCCCATAGCATTGAGCCATGCCAGCCCAAGTGGTATCAAGCTGCATGCATTCAAGATGCACCCTATGGGCGGAATATAGTAAATAAACCCTGGCTGGCTTCCCAAATCGCAACCCAGTGCTACAAACACAACACCGTTTCCAATCTAAGCTTGCGTTTCAATTTGGAACAGGGCGTTCTTGTTTCCCTGGAACTAAGGCATGTTTTCCAGCCGAAATTTGAAAACCAAAGGCAGCCCCAGGACAGATCAAGCTATGGCTGCCGCTCACCCCGGCTGCCGTGCTGCGTATTGATTCTGGGCTGGGGAGGGCCTCTTCCCGTAAATTGAATTGGGGGAAACGGCCGCGCTTGGCTACAGTTTTCAAATTGCAGTTATTATTGATAACGGCAAAGCCCCGTCCCGGTTTGCCGGCTAAATCCGATCCGTTAAGCTCCGTTGGTCCAGCCAGCCCTGGGCCCTGGGCCCTGGGGAGGGAGATTAGCAAGTTTTAAGAGCCACAAACCTGGCTGGAAGTTGCGGGAGGGATCCATGCGATCAGCAAGCGCATTCTGCAGCATTTCCCTTGTACACTCAGGGGAAGCTTATTCCTTGGCCCCTGATCGCAAGAGATGCAACACGGGTTTTGTTCCTGGGTTATTATAAGTGTCATTTCCTAATTGGTTCCATCATAAAAACATAGGAAAAGTTTATTAAACCTCAAAAACGTTGTATTCCCGAAGGCTTTCATGGCCGGAATCACTGGGTTGTTGTAGGTTTTTCGGGTTGTATGGTATAACACAGGGCTGTCCAACTGGCGGCCCAGGGGCGTACATGGCCCCCGAGCCCCTTCCCTACGGCCCCTAACCCCCTGCAATGCATCAGTTTTTTTAAAAAAAAAAAATTTGGAAAAAAAATTCAAAAATTTTTGATCTCCCGGAGGGGGGGGCGTGAGGAGGGGCGGGGCCGACGCGAGTGAAAAGGAGGCGGAGGGAAGCCACGTCAGATGCACTAGGGGTGGGACTTCCCCCCGCCTATTCCTCGCTCGCGCAGGGCCGCTTGCGGGCATGCGCACCAGGGCAGGATCGGCGAGCCGCCCTCCGCCGTGTCCCTAGCTCTTGCAGCGGCCGCGCCTGAAGGAAGGTAAGCTCCCGGGCCGCACCTGAAGAAAGGTAAGATCCCCCGGCCCGCCTCCTGCCTGACGTCACCCCGCCAAAAAGGGGCGGGCCGCGCAGGACGCTGGGCATGCGCGCCAGGGTGGGAGTGGCCCCGCCCCCGCTGCGGCCACGCTCTCCGCTGCGGCCCCCAAGGTGATCAGTCACCTGAATTCCGGCCCTTGGGCCTGAAGAAGTTGGACAGCCCTGGTATAACAAATGCTCTGTTGCTTTATTAATTAGGGCAAATATAATATTAAGGGGATTTATGTGTATGTGGCACTTCACTTTCCACCCAGCAGAGTGGCTTGATCAACTAAACCTATTGCACCAACCTCTTTGGCTTCCAGAGTTTGATTGGATAGAACAGTGTTTCCCAACCAGTGTGCCGTGGCACACTAGTGTGCCGTGAGCGATCATCAGGTGTGCCGTAGGAAATTGGACCCTCCAAGACCTTTTCTTCCCCCTCCTGCCGAACACTTTCTCTTCTCCACTCGGGCTCCCTTCTTCCCAGCCTTGCTCTGCTCGCTTTGCCTCGCTTTGCTCACACTGCTGCTTCTGCGGGAGGGGAAGGGAGGAAGACATGACCCATGCGGGCGCTACTGCGCAGACTCACCCCACGTCTTCCTCCCTCCCCTCCACAGTGCTCTCTGGATATAGGTGAACTACAGCTCCAAAACTCAAGGTCAAAGCCCACCAAACTCTTATGGTATTTTCTCTTGGTTATGGGAGTTCTGTGTGGCAAGTTTGATTCCATTCCATCATTGGTGGAGTTCAGAATGCTCTTTGATTGCGGGTGAACTATAACTCCCAGCTGTTGAGCAAGACCTTCGTGTGTGTCTTGCTGCCATTCCTGCCAGGATATCTATGTTGTGTTCAACAAAACAGGCCCAGGTTTCACACTGAGTGTATAAATACATTTAAAGACATATTAACTCTATGTATTACTGTGTTAGAGTGCCATTTTGGTTGGTGGTGTGCCCCAGGACTTTGTGAATGTAAAAAATGTGCCGCAGCTCAAAAAAGGTTGAAAAGCACTGGGATAGAAAACTCTGAAAGTTTTTGGGCTAATAAATAAGAGAGAATGGATGCAAGCCCAATGATCTCAAATGGAAAGTGGAGATGTTGAGATAATTTTGGTTGTTCGTTGACCACTTCCAACACGCTCCTGGGAGATGCCTCCAAAAATGGGTGGCATGATTCAGTAGGGTTTCCTTTCATGTTGTAGTACAGCCTTTTGGCTACTTGATTCCTGTGTCATTCATACTTTTTCTATCCAACAAGAAGTTCAGCAGAGAAGTGTTACCGAACAATTTAGGACAGTCTGGCCCATAGGGGGCAGAGGCCCAGAAGTACCCCTAAAACGAGGATTTCAGCAGAACCTCTGGTGAAAATTTAATAGCAAACTAAAAATCCCTTTCCCTAATGATCTCACCAAAGAAGTCCGGAAGAAGGTGCCACTGAAGTCTTTATTCTTGTCAGCTGAGGAGGATGACCACTGCAGATTCCTTGTCGCAAAGCCGTCATAAATTTACATTGAAAACATATGCCATTTTTATACATTTTACAGAACTGTCAGATTCAAACTTTCCCGCCCCTGCACGCCGTAGGCTTCATGATGATTTGATAGAATGCAGAAGCCAGCTGAAGCGGGAGCCAATAGTGAAACAGCGCCGCTTTTGCCCTGGCGAATGGGAATCGAGGGACAGGAATATGTTCAAAACAAAGAGCAGCTGGAGTTTTCTTGAGTAGATTTGTCCATATGTTAATGAAGATCCGAGCCCCTGACCTTTCGAGTCAAAGAAATTCTTTTGTTCTTGGTGAGAAACAGGAATTTATTTATTTATTTATTTTTTCGATTTATTAGTCGCCCCTTCCGAGAGGCTCGGAGCGACTTACACACACATAAAACCATAAAAGCACAGTAAAAACAACGGACCGATGTCCACATATTAAAATTAAACAAGCAGTTATACATTAAAATGACTCTTAGGCCTGCATTATAGTCCATGGCCTAGAGATGTCTATGAACCAAAAGCTTGAACAAACAGGAGGGTTTTACGAGCCCTGCGAAAGGCTAACAGGTCGGTCTGTACTCGAATTGAGGATGGAGGAGCATTCCACAAGACCAGCGCAGTGGCACTGAAAGCCCTCCTCCGCATTGTAGACGGATGGATGGATTGGCAGCTAGGTACCACCAAGAGGTTCTGAAACTCAGATCGCAGTGGTCGTAGGGGATTGTATTGGGAGAGGCGGTCCCTTAGGTACACTGGCCCCCTTAACGACTCCTCCTTGTTGACAGGGGGCCATATGCAGATTTTATCCATGAGAATTTCAGCCTTCTGGATGGTAAACAAATGAAATAATTGTAGCCATGTGTTGGTTTCCAAGGCCAGCAGTGATGGCCAGTTATGAAATATGCAAGGCTAGAGGGGGACAACGTGACACGTAAAGTGCAAGTAGTCAGTAAAGTAATACATTCATTAGGAATTTCAAAAAGTATTATTATATATATATAAACAGTTTATCAGAAATTACAAATGCATATAGTGCATGCCCGCTGTGGGTTCCTACCCCGTACGCCAATGGCGTCAATCAAAGTCCAGGTAACTTCGGGTTTGAAGGGCAAAATTCAAGGGTTCATAGAAGAAGACTGGGTTTCAAGGTAGGTAATCAAGGGGAGGAGATGCACAAGCCCAGCCGGGCTGTGTCCCAACAGAAGCGGGTGGGCTAGCAAGCCGTGTTGGAAATTCGGACGAATGCTGTGATGCAGAGTTGTTCGTAGGCAGGAACCCAGGCTATTTCCTTTCGCAAATTAGAGGACGTAGGGTTGATCACTGGGTCGCCCGAACATATCACTGGGCCGACGGGGATACGCTGTACAATGGTCCCAACTCCCGTTTCGACCCCCTAAAACTGGGTCTTTATCAAGGCCAATGTTGTAGGGCAAAGCAACTCGATTTCATCCTGAGGCAAGAGCAAAGTCTGTAGACAATAAGCTACCATGAGTAAACGGCTTGGAAAACATATAATACACTCGAAAGCAACTCGTACATACATATTACATATTGAATAGTGGTACAAATATAACAATAATATAAGGTAACATACCTAGATCATAGAGGCAAGTGCATACTTCTACATCATGACCAACTGCCGAAGCAAGTACATAGTGCTGCTTGGTCCGCTTATAAGCTAATATAGTTATGCCATAGGTTCTATAAACACGGGACGAAGCTAATCTCAGAGGGTCTGGCGTTTATGAAACAAAAGCAGTCTTTTAAAATGTGGAGAAGAATGTTGAAATTATTTTAACCCTATATCGACCCTCGTCGTCCAACCCGGAAGTGACCTTTCTAAATCGAAACCAGGCTGGCAGAGGGGAAGGGAGGCGCCTGGCATAACAAATAAAAACAAAAATTCGTTTTTAATTACGTTTCGATTACGAAATGTATTTAAAAAAATTTGGAATAATTTCTATAACGACCCAGCAAGGGAAATCCCCCCCCCCCACACACATGAGCTTAGAATCAAGTTTTTCATGGATCAACCACCCCTATTAGAAAGACAATGAATTTTCCCCAACTGCCATGATTACCCACCTCATCCACATTATACAATTACTGTGCCATTATTCCACTATAATGGCTGTGGCAACATCCTCTGCCTTGATTTCTTAGCATGGATCCATGGCAATGAAAGTGAAATCAATGTGCTATAATTGTACTTTTTTATTTAAAAAAGTAACTTCATGTATTACTCAGCAGCAGCATTACGAGCAAGTAATATTAGTCATAAAGTCAACAATTCATTATTTATACGTACGGTAGCTTTGCCCGCAAGGCATGAGTAACAGCTGATTCACATGTTTAAGTATTGTTTCCAAGCTCTCATTTGGAGATAAAAGGAAACTGAGAGCTTGAGCTCTCAATGTGATCTTTTTCCCTTGGGATCTGACTCATGCACTGAGATCAGCCTGCATTGAGTAGAGGAGACCCATTGAATCAGTAGGATGTTGCTCCAGCGGGTCTACTTAGCCTAAAATTAACCAATAAGAGTGTGATGTTTTCCCACTGTTGTGGATTATAGCCTCAATTCCATGGGTTACTCACCAAAAGAGTCAAAGCATTGGGTTGGAGAGCCCTGGCTTAGAAAACGTCCATTGGAAAGGAAACTGAGAGTCGTAGGACACCCCAAGCTGAGTGTGATGTGGCAGCTCAAAAAGCCAATGGGACTCCAGTGAGCACCAAGAGGAGCGTAGTGTCTAGATCAGAAAATCCATAGTCCCACTCTCTTCTGCTTTGGTCAGGCCTTCTCACCTGGAATAATAACCCTGTGTCCAGTTCAGGGCAAAGATGTTCAGGAAGGAGGTGGACAAGATGAAGCCCCAGGAGACCCCCCTCTGCATTTGGATTAGTTTGACCTGCAGCAAGGAGTTCCAACATTCCTGCATGCTCTATGTCAGGGGTGCCCACACTTTTTCAGCATGCGAGCTACTTATAATAAAATCAAGTCTGAAAGATCTACCAAGAGAGAAGCAGGGCAAAGCCGGGGGAGGGGCAGGGCTTCGTGCGGCCTGGCCTGGCTCCACCACCTCCCACTACTGACTTGGCTTTAGCACTTCCACAGCTTCTGCAGGCTAGAGAGGTAATAATGCCAAGCCAGTGGTGGCATAGATAGCCACTACTGGCTTGGCATGGTGGCACCCTACTGGCTCCCTCCCTCTAGCCTGCAGAATCTGAAACTGGGGGAGGGTGGCTGAAGCTTCTGGGAGGGGCCGGGCTTCATGGCGGCCTGGCCTCCGCCCCCCCCTGGCTTTAGCCCTTCCACAGCTTCTGCAGGCTAGAGGGGGAGGGTAATGCCAAGCCAGTGGTGGCATATAGCCACTACTGGCTTGGCATTACCCTCCTCTAGCCTGCAGAAGCTGCAGAAGCGCTGAAACTGGGGGAGGGGGCGGGGCTTCGTGTCGCCTGGCTCCGCCCCCTCTGGCTTTAGCACTTCCACAGCTTCTGCAGGCTAGAGAAGGGTAATGCCAAGCCAGTGGTGACATAGATAGCCACTACTGGCTTGGCATTACCCTCCTCTAGCCTGCAGAAGCTGCGGAAGCGCTGAAGCCGGGGAGGGGGCGGGGCTTCATGCGGCCTGGCTCCACCCCCTCCCCCTCTGGCTTTAGCACTTCCACAGCTTCTGCAGGCTAGAGGAGGGTAATGCCAAGCCAGTGGTGGCATAGATAGCCACTACTGACTTGGCATTACCCTCCTCTAGCCTGCAGAAGCTGCGGAAGCGCTGAAGCCAGGGAGGGGGGGTAATGGGCTTCATGCGACCTGGCTCCACCCCCCCCCCCCTCTGGCTTTAGCACTTCCACAGCTTCTGCAGGCTAGAGGAGGGTAATGCCAAGCCAGTGGTGGCATAGATAGCCACTACTGGCTTGGCATTACCCTCCTCTAGCCTGCAGAAGCTGCGGAAGCACTGAAGCCGGGGAGGGGTGGGCTTCATGTAGCCTGGCTCCACCCCCTCCCCCCTCTGGCTTCATCACTTCCACAGCTTCTGAAGGCTAGAGGAGGGTAATGCCAAACCAGTGGTAGCATCGATAGCCACCACTGGCTCCGCCCCCCTCTGAGAAGCACCCCATCCAGCTGGGATCAACCTCCTTCGGTCCCAGGATCGACTGGTCAATCGCGATCGACTTCCTGGGCAGCCCTGCTCTATGTGGTCTGGCATCATTAGACCAAAGGCTGGGACTATGGCTCAGGAGGCTTCAAGCCATTTCTCCCTCTCTCTTTCCCATGCGCTAGTTTGATCTGAAACATTGTGGCACCGCTCAAATTAAATATCACTTCACATCGCAACATTTTTTTCCCTTTCCGCAAAGTGTCCCATACAGCTCCCCACCTACCCGTAACCTATGAAATAAACCTTCCCGGGCTGCAAAGCACTGCGGGCCCACCTGGGATGCCTTCCTGGTAGAT
Organism: Anolis apletophallus; assembly: GCA_030556195.1. NCBI lineage: Eukaryota > Metazoa > Chordata > Lepidosauria > Squamata > Anolidae > Anolis > Anolis apletophallus. The sequence continues at coordinate 4,634,324 of JARBWK010000021.1, forward strand.
ATGGACAAGTTCCTCATTTCCCACCAGACAACAAAAGACTTTCTTTGACTCGAAAAGTCAAAGGCATGGGGTCGTAATTTACATAAGTACTAATCTAATCAAGGAACTTCCAGTTGCTTTGTTTTCCACAAATTCCTGCCTCTCGCTTCTCATTCGCCACGGCAGAAGCGGTACTGTTGCGCTATTGGCTCCCGCTACAGCTGGCTCCAGCATTCCAACCAATAATCGTGGAGCCAGCTGGCGTGCGGGGGCGGGAAATTTGTATTTGACAGCTCTTTAAAAAGTATAAAATGGCATGTATTTTCAATGTAACTTTATGACTGCTTTGCGACAAGGATATTGTGGTTGTCATCCTCTTCAGTTGATGAGAAAGACCTCGGTGGTTTTTCTTCAACTTGGTGAGACTTATGGGAAATCTTGGGGTGGGTTTTTATGTGTCCTGCCTTTGCTCACCAAGGGTATCGATCCCTCTCTTTGGGCGCTAGGGCTCTCGCCTCTTATGGGCAGAGCCAACCCAAATTCTGTTCGGTAACAAAGATAGAAAGTGTCCAGAGACAGAAGATTGCAATGGACAAAGGTCTGAAAAACATGAATCCCATTTTTTTTTGGTTGTGTCAGGAGCGACTTGAGAAACTGCAAGTCGCTTCTGGTGTGTGAGAATTGGCCGTCTGCAAGGACATTGCCCAGGGGATATTGATTTTGGTGTTTGACTATCCTTGTGGGAGGCTTCTCTCATGTCCAGCTGGAGTTGACAGAAGGGGCTCATTCCCAGTCTCTCCAGATTCCAACCTGTGACCTGTCAGTCTTCAGTCCTGCCGGCACAAGGGTCTAACCCACTGCGCCACCGGGGGCTCCATGAATCCCAATGAAGAGCAACTAACAAACAGGGGATGTTTATCCTGGAGAGGGGAAGGTTGGGAGGCAACGTGAGAGCCAAGTTTAAAGAATGGAAAGAATATCCCATTGAGGAGCAGGGAGACTTTGAATCATAGAATTGTATAAGTGGGAAGAGACCACATGGGCCTCTTCTTATACTACAAAGTGTTTTTGATTTGGGGAAGCTTGAAGCACATTGACCTAACAGCAGGTGCCGGGAAGGAACTCCTCCAAATCCATGCTTTTCCGTCTTCAAAGAGGCTCCGCTTTTGGTTGGTTCTTTTTAGGGAAGCACTGTAGAGCTCCTAAGAGTTCAAAGGTCCAAAGTTTTGCACGTCTGTACTTCTGGATTCTCACAGTTTTGAAGCACCGGTCTTATGGACCCTTACCATTTTTTTTTTACCCTTACCAAATTTTAAAAAACTTTGCAATTTAAAAACTTTTTCCTATTGTATTTGTTTGGCAAGTAGGAGGTGTACTTTGGACTTCTGTTCCTTTTGTCACAGGGCAAAAGCATGCACGAGTGGGATGTTCTGCAAAATGTTGTTGCCTTGCAAGAAACGAAAATGTTTAATTATCAGGGGGAAATCATACTAGAGCCGTGGTTCCCAAAGTGGGTGGTACCACCCCCTGGTGGGTGGTGGGACGATACAAGGGGGAGCTGAGCCCCTGTGAGGGGGCGCTGAGCCACTGTGAGCCATGGGGGGGTTGAGGAGAGGAAGGCGGCACGCCGCAGTTTCCAGGCAACGCCTGCCCGGGGACACGTGCCGCAGTTTCCAGGCAGCACCTGCCCGGGGACGCGCACCGCAGTTTCCAGGCAATGCCTTCCCGGGGGCGCGCGCCACAGTTTCCAGGCAAAGCTTGGCCAAGGACGTGCGCCACAGTTTCCAGGCAACGCCTGCCCCGGGGACGCATGCCACAGTTTCCAAGCAACGCCTGCCCAGGGACACGCGTCACAGTTTCCAAGCAACGCCTGCCCAGGGACACGCGTCACAGTTTCCAGGCAATGCCTGCCCAGGGACGCACGCCGCAGTTTCCAGGCAATGCCTGCCCGGGGACACGGGCTGCAGTTTCCAGGCAGCACCTGCCCGGGAACGCGCACCGCAGTTTCCAGGCAACGCCTTCCTGGGGACGCCCGCCACAGTTTCCAGGCAACGCTTGCCAGGCAAGGACCCACGCCACAGTTTCCAAGCAACGCCTGCCCAGGGACACGCGCCACAGTTTCCAGACCATGCCTGCCCGAGGACACACGCCGCAGTTTCCAGGCAACGCCTGCCCGGGGACGCGCACCCCAGTTTCTAGGTAACACCTGCCCGGGGACGTATCGGCAACCAGCCTCCTCTCCAGTCACTGGTTTCGAAGCCAAATCAGAATTGCATGCTTTTGAGATACCACTCCCTTCTAGACCTCACTCTCCAAAGGTACTTTGGCAGCCTAACATTTGTTTAATTTTCCAAAAATAAAAAAATTACATTTTTTTAGGCCAAAAAAGTTTGGGAACCACTGCAATACATTTACAAATTCATTACCAATAAATTAACGTGTCGAACTCTGGTGCGTGGCATTGGTTCAGAGGTGCTTTCCCAGCCCTGGTGTGCGAAATTTGCAAAGCTGGTTGAAGCAGAAAGATGGCGAGAAGCCATTTTCATTGAATACCCCCTTAAAACACCTTGAACATTGTGATGTTTTTAAGGTGACATCATGCAGTCGAACACATTATTATTATTATTCATATCCAGGGAGCCTTCGATGCCGCTTACAAGACTTATGCAATAATCTCCTAAATAATAGCAAATATTCCTTCTACCCCACTTTCAAAACGGGGCAAAACAATCCCTTGAGCTTGGATGCACATTGCAGATGGAGATGCATTAGAGACAGGTGTTTATTTCAAACTGCACACAGAGGTACAAAGGGTACACATATGCCAAGCCTTTGGTTGCATATTCAGCTGCATTACAGCATTGTGTGGCATCTCCACGTTGCAAGAGACTGCTCTTCCTTTGTGTGTTGTGCATTCGTCACACTGACCCTTCCTTTCTTCCTTCTCTTCCTGTGTCTCCTTCTAGGCTGGGCAACAGCGCTGGTGGGAGCAGGAGATTGCGGTGAACGGGAAGATCCAGAAGGGAGAGTTGATCACTTACAATCTGACCGAGCTGATCAAGCCAGAAGCCTACGAAGTGCGCCTGACCCCAGTCACCATATTTGGAGATGGAGATGCCACCATTCGCGTAATCAAATACAGCGGTAAGAGGAGGGGTTTTCTCAGGCTTTGGAAGATGGTCTGGAAAGGAGAATCCCTTTGAGGGATTTTGGAGAAGAGAAGGCTGTAAGAAGGGGGCATGAGAGCTGTTCAGCAGTGGAACTCTCTACCCTGAAGTGTGGTGGAGGCTCTTTCTATGAAAGCTTTTTGACACGGCTGGATGGCTATCTGTTGGGGGTGCTTTGAACGTGATTGTCCTGCTTCTTGTCAGGTGGCTGGACTGGGTGGCCCACGAGGTCTCTTCCAACTCTATGATTCAATGAAAGAAGATTCCACCTGAACATTAGGAAGAACTTCCTGACTGTGAGAGCTGTTCAGCAGTGGAACTCTCTGCCTCTTGAGGGAGTGTGGTGGAGGCTCCTACTTTGGAGGCTTTGAAACAGAGACTGGATGGCCATCTGTCAGGGGTGCTTTGAATGCAATTTCCCTGCTTTTTGGCAAAATTGGGTCAGACTGGATGGCCCACTTGGTCTCTTCCAACTCTAGGATTCTATGATTCTATATTAAATCCATGGGATAAGGGTGCCATACTGTACCGTGGGATTTTTTGTGCATTTTGCAAGCTTTCCCCTAGGCCTGGGCAATCCATATTTCTAAATGGTTCTAAAGTACTTACAAAACTGAAGTTCTGGTGGTGAACACTAGGTGGTGCTGGTGCTTTGCTTCTACAGTGTTGCTAAAGTTCTGGTGGTGAACATTTCAGAACTCTAACAAAACTTTCAAAATGTCAATATTATTTTATTATTGGCTATTTTTAAGACAGAACCAATTAAGAACTGCCATTTATAATGAAATTTTGAAAGTTTTGTTAGAGTTCTGAAATGTTCACCACCAGAACTTTCTCAACACTGTAGAAGCAAAGCACCAGCGCCACCTAGTGTTCATCACCAGAACTTCAGTTTTGTAAGTACATTTAGAACCATGATTGCCCAGGCCTACTACGCAGTGCTATCCAAGCTTGCTAATCACAACGTTTACACTTGCCACTATGACAAGAACAGGAGGGGTCAATGAGTGCCATTCTGTCTCCCCAGGCTTCCTGAGTTCAAGTAGCACTGGATGACCATGTAAACAGTAGGCCTGGGCAATCATGGTTCTAAATGGTTCCAAAGTACTTACAAAACTAAAGTTCTGGTGGTGAACGCTAGGTGGCACTGGTGCTTTGCTTCTACAGTGTTGCTAAAGTTCTGGTGGTGAACACTAGATGGCGCTGGTGCTTTGCTTCTACAGTGTTGCTAAAGTTCTGGTGGTAAACACTAGATGGCGCTGGTGCTTTGCTTCTACAGTGTTGCTAAAGTTCTGGTGGTGAACATTTCAGAACTCTAACAAAACTTTCAAAATTTCATTTTAAATGGCAGTTTCTAATTGGTTCCTTCTTAAAAATCACCAATAATGAAATAATAATGAAGTTTTGAAAGTTTTGTTAGAGTTCTGTTTCAGAACTTTAGTTCTGAAACCTAGTTTCACCACCAGAACTTTAGCAACACTGTAGAAGCAAAGCACCAGCGCCACCTAGTGTTCACCACCAGAACTTTAGTTTCGTAAGTACTTTAGAACCATTTAGAACAGTGGTTCCCAAACTTTTTAAGCCTACGGCCCCCTTTACAGATACAAATTTACTCACCGCCCCCTTAAAAATTATTATTTTTAATTTAATAGCAATTAAACAGAAAGATATATGTATTAATGCAGTGGTTCTCAACCTTTCTAATGCCATGACCCCTAAATAAGGTTCTCCATGTTGTGGTGACCCCCAACCATATTTTCATTGCTACTTCATAAATAATTTTGCTACTCTTATGAATTCTAATCCAAATATCTAATATGCAGGTCAAAACGAAGGGGGTGGGGCCAAAGAAAAGGGCAGCGTGACCCCTCCTAAATGATCAATCGTTCACTGCCCCCTTAAAGGGATTCACCGCCCCCCAAATTCCCCTGAGCCTCCCACCGCCCCCTTGGATCACCTCACCGCCCACCAAGGGGTGGTACCGCCCACTTTGAGAATCAGTGGTTTAGAACCATAGATTACTTTCCCCCAATTCAGAAACTGTAGTGAAAAATTCTGCGTGTTTGTATTTATGCAGAAATACAGGTCTTCTTTAAAGTCTGTGCTAGAACCCGGAATGAATGCAAGGGCTCCTTCCAGTTGTTGGTGGATCACAAAAAAGCAAATGACTAATCCAGAGAAATGGCATTCGGGGGAAGGAGGGGAGTGAGAAAGGGAAGTGGTGGGAGAGAGAGAGAGAGAGAGAGAGAGAGAGAGAGAGAGAGAGAGAGAGAGCTATGCCTTCCTTGCAATATGAGTCACTTTGGGTGTTTTTGGGCCAACTACTTCTTTATGGAGGAGAGAGAGACTCTGATTCACAGACAAAGAATTACTCATAGGGACAATTGAGTTGTAAACCCATACTTAGACATCCTTTCTTCTTGCTTCCAAATTGTATAATGGTTAGTTAGTAGTATGTATGTAACGTGGCTAATATTTGCACTGACTCACTGAAGAAACTGATGCAGGCTGCAGGCCAAACAATCTCTTACTTTATAGGTGTGTGTCTACACTCTAGTAGAATTAATTAAGAATTAATTAAGTTTGACACCACTTTAACTTCCTTGGCACCATCCCGCCACCTCCAAGGTCCCCATGCATTCCCACCGGCTGGAAAGCTCCGCTGTGCTCTGAAGGACTCCTCAGGAGTTGGGAGGCTTGGGGAGAGCGCAGCGGGTGCAAACTCGCTCCAAAGGCACACACAACACAGAGAGAAAGAGAGCGCGAGAGAAAGAGTGTGCGTGCGAGAGAGAGAGAAAGCACGCAAGAGAGAGAGAGCACGCGCGCACGCGCGAGAGAGACGGAACAGACTTTGCCGGGAGAAGGAGCAAGGAGGGGCATGAGAAAGGGGGAAAGAGGGGCATGGACCATGGTTTTTTTTTTGGTCCATGATCTGCCCCCCCTCCCCCCGGCTTGCACCTCTAGGCCACGGCCTCGTTGACCTTATGAGTAATCAGGGCATGTCTGTGGCTCAATGCTATGGAATCCGCGGTGTTGTCATTTTACCAGATCCTTGGCCTTCTCTGCCAAAAAGTGCTAAACTATAGAACAGGGCTGCCCAGGAAGTCGATCGCGATCGACCAGTCGATCCCGGGAACCGAAGGAGGTCGATCCCAGCTGGATGGGGCACTTCTCAGAGGGGGCGGAGCCAGGCCGCGCAAAGCCCCGCCCCCCCCCCAGCTTCGCACTCCCAGCAGCTTCTCCAGGCTTGAGGAGAGCAGGGCCAAGCCAGCCTTGTGCTAGCTATGTCACCACTGGCTTGGCATTGCCATCCTCAAGCCTGGAGAAGCTGCTGGGAGCTCCAAAGCCAGCAGGGAGGGGGCGGGACTTGGCGCGGCCTGGCTCTGCCCCTCTCTGGCTCCGCCCCCTTCTGGCTTCAGCTCTACCAGCAGATTCTCCAGGCTTGAGGATGGCAATGCCAAGCCAGTGCTGGCATAGCTAGCACAAGGCTGGCTTGACCCTGCCCTCCTCAAGGGTTGGCATTGCCCTCCTCAAGCCTGGAGAAGCTGCTGGTAGAGCTGAAGCCAGAGGGGGTGGAGCCAGGCCGCGCCACGCCCCTCCCCCACTCCTCTCCTCTCCAGCCTTGAGGAGGTAGGTAGATCTTTCTGACTTGGTTTTATTATAAGTAGCTCGCATGCTGAACAAGTGTGGGCACCCCTGCTCTAGACTCAAGATTCCATACGGTTGAATTATGGAAGTTTAAAGTAGTGTCAAACTGTGTTAACTCAACAGTGTAGATGCATCGTTGGAAAAACTGTGGAAATGTTTTGCAAACCGATCACTGTCTGTTTTATTAATTTCAGATTCTCTGCTCTCTTTTTCCCTTCCAGCCCCAATGAACCCCCACTTACGTAAGTATTTCGAGAATACTGTATTTCTACATGAATTGCTTAAAATGTTTGCTACTGTTGTGATTTATGCCAGCCCCTTTCATTCACTTGTGCAAATACTTACACGCTCCTCCTCATGATACCACAGGTTGAGCATCCCTTATCCAGACCAAAATACTCCAGAACAACCCACAAGGGTGGCCATGATTGTGACCTCTTTCTTTTCTGATGGTTCATTGTGCACAAAACTCAGTTCTGTATACAAAATTGTATGTAAAATTACCACCAGGAAGTGCAAATGAGAGGAGCCCCCGGTGGTGCAGTGCGTTAAAGCGCTGAGCTGCTGAGATTGTTGACTGAAAGGTCGCAGGTTCAAATAATAATAATAATAATAATAATAATCTTTATTTGTACCCCGCCACCATCTCCCCAATGGGGACTTGGGGCCAAGCCCAACAACACAACAACAAAGTAAATCAAACATAAAACAATATAATCCAGGGAGCGGCATGAGCTTCTGCTGTCAACCCTAGCTTCTGCCAACCTAGCAGTTCGAAAGCATGCAAATGTGAGTAGATCAATAGGTACCGCTCTGGTAGGAAGGTAACGGAGTTCCATGTAGTCATGCTGGCCACATGACCTTGGAGGTGTCTACGGACAACGCTGGCTCTTCGGCTTAGAAATGGAGATGAGCCCCAGAGTCCCAGAGTCGGACATGATTGGACTTAATGTCAGGGGAAAACCTTGACCTTTAGTGCATATGAGATGTACATGAAACATACGCAAATTTTGTGATTAGACTTGAGTCCTATCTCCAAGTTTAATACAAGTAATATGTATTGACATTATGCATATGAAACTATTCCAAAATTTGAAGCGGGGAATCCCAAATATGGAACATTTCTGTTCCCAAGCATTTTGGATCAAGGATGCTCAACTTTCACCGTTATCAAATTGCAAAAGAGACACCTCTCCCTCAACTGGCCTCCCCAAGCTCTCCTTCTGTTTGGCAGAGAGACCTGGGTTGAAATCCTCCACTGAAATCAGCATAAGGCCCAGAATACAAGGCCTGGGCAATCTATGGTTCAAAATGGTTCTAAAGTACTTACAAAACTAAAGTTCTGGTGGTGAACACTAGGTGGCGCTGGTGCTTTGCTTCTACAGTGTTGCTAAAGTTCTGGTGGTGAACACTAGGTGGCGCTGGTGCTTTGCTTCTACAGTGTTGCTAAAGTTCTGGTGGTGAACACTAGGTGGCGCTGGTGCTTTGCTTCTACAGTGTTGCTAAAGTTCTGGTGGTGAACACTAGGTGGCGCTGGTGCTTTGCTTCTACAGTGTTGCTAAAGTTCTGGTGGTGAACACTAGGTGGTGCTGGTGCTTTGCTTCTACAGTGTTGCTAAAGTTCTGGTGGTGAACACTAGGTGGCGCTGGTGCTTTGCTTCTACAGTGTTGCTAAAGTTCTGGTGGTGAACACTAGGTGGTGCTTTGCTTCTACAGTGTTGCTAAAGTTCTGGTGGTGAAAACTAGGTGGCGCTGGTGCTTTGCTTCTACAGTGTTGCTAAAGTTCTGGTGGTGAAAACTAGGTGGCGCTGGTGCTTTGCTTCTACAGTGTTGCTAAAGTTCTGGTGGTGAACACTAGGTGGTGCTGGTGCTTTGCTTCTACAGTGTTGCTAAAGTTCTGGTGGTGAACACTAGGTGGCGCTGGTGCTTTGCTTCTACAGTATTGCTAAAGTTCTGGTGGTGAACACTAGGTGGCGCTGGTGCTTTGCTTCTACAGTGTTGCTAAAGTTCTGGTGGTGAAAACTAGGTGGCACTGGTGCTTTGCTTCTACAGTGTTGCTAAAGTTCTGGTGGTGAAAACTGGGTGGCGCTGGTGCTTTGCTTCTACAGTGTTGCTAAAGTTCTGGTGGTGAACACTAGGTGGCGCTGGTGCTTTGCTTCTACAGTGTTGCTAAAGTTCTGGTGGTGAACACTAGGTGGCGCTGGTGCTTTGCTTCTACAGTATTGCTAAAGTTCTGGTGGTGAACACTAGGTGGCGCTGGTGCTTTGCTTCTACAGTGTTGCTAAAGTTCTGGTGGTGAAAACTAGGTGGCGCTGGTGCTTTGCTTCTACAGTGTTGCTAAAGTTCTGGTGGTGAAAACTAGGTGGCGCTGGTGCTTTGCTTCTACAGTGTTGCTAAAGTTCTGGTGGTGAAAACTAGGTGGCGCTGGTGCTTTGCTTCTACAGTGTTGCTAAAGTTCTGGTGGTGAAAACTAGGTGGCGCTGGTGCTTTGCTTCTACAGTGTTGCTAAAGTTCTGGTGGTGAAAACTAGGTGGCGCTGGTGCTTTGCTTCTACAGTGTTGCTAAAGTTCTGGTGGTGAAAACTAGGTGGCGCTGGTGCTTTGCTTCTACAGTGTTGCTAAAGTTCTGGTGGTGAAAACTAGGTGGCGCTGGTGTTTTGCTTCTACAGTGTTGCTAAAGTTCTGGTGGTGAACATTTCAGAACTCTAACAAAACTTTCAAAATTTCATTATAAATGGCAGTTCCTAATTGGTTCTGTCATAGAAATCTCCAATAATGAAATATTCACCACCAGAACTTCAGCAACATTGTAGAAGCAAAGCACCAGCGCCACCTAGTGTTCACCACCAGAACTTTAGTTTTGTAAGTACTTTAGAAACATTTTGAACCATGGATTGCCCAGGCCTACAAAATACTATGGTCAGAGGCTGGCATCATCTGGGCCAATTCTGTTTAGATAAACAAACATTTGCATACTTTTTATGGTGTTGCAAGAGGAGCTATTCGTACAGTAAGGTTTCTCGGGCTGTCCATCAGAATCCAAGCAACTGGCAAAATAATAATAATAATAGAAATAATACTTTGAATAAACATTAAAATAAAATAAGTTTTAGCAGACATGTTACACTCCGTTTGTCCTTGTTTGTCTTAATTTGCTTTTAATTACTGCATGTCAGTATACAAAAACTTGAAGAAAGTTCTGCAATAAGCACCCTCTGCTAGGAGGACTGGCTTCCTGGCGATGGAAGGAGGAAGAAATGAGAAAATGAAGGAAGGACCAAAGAGAGGAAGGGAAGGATGGAAGGAGAAAGAGGGGGGGAGAGAGGAAAGAGTGATAGAAGGAATGGGTGGAAGGGAATGTTGGAATGAGAAAAATGTTGGAAGGAGAAAAAGGGAAGGAAGGACAGAGGAAGGAAGGGATAAAAGAGAATGAAAGAAAGACAAAAGGGAAGGAAGGAACGAGAAAAAGAGAGAAAGGGATGAAAGAGGGCTAGAAGGAAGAATGAAAGGGTAGAAGGGAATGATGAAGGAGAAAAGGGAAGGGAGGTAAAGAAGGAGGAAGGAAAAAGAGATGGAAGGAAGGAAGAGAAGGGTGGAAAGAGGGAAAAGGATAAAGGAAAGAGAAAAGGAAAGAAAGACAAAAGGGAAGGAAGGAATGAAGGAGAAAGAGGGAGAGAGGGATAAAAGAGGGGTAGAAGGAAGGATGAAAGGGTGGAAGGGAATGATGGAAGGAGAAAAAGGGAGGGAAGGACAGAGGAAAGAAAAAGAGAAGGAAGCAAAGGGAGGAATGAAGGGATAAAGGAAAGAGAGAATGAAAGAAAGACAAAAGGGAAGGAAGGAGTAAGAGAGAAAAAGAGGGGTAGAAAGAAGGATGAAAGGGTGGAAGCGAAGGATGGAGAAAAAGGAGGGAAGGGAGAGAGCAAGGGAAGGAGGGAGGAAAGACAAAAGGGAGGGAAGGACAAAGAAAAAGAGAAGGAAGCAAAAGAAGGAAGGGATAAATGAAAGAGAGAAGGAAAGAAAGACAAAAGGGAAGGAAGGAAGGAGTAAGAGAGAGAAAGGTAGGAAAGAGGGGTAGAAAGAAGGATGAAAGGGTGGAAAGAAATGATGGAGAAAAAAGGAAAGAAGGGAGGGGGGAAAGAGGAAGGAAAGACAATAGAGAGGGAAGGAGGAAAGGATGAAAGGGTGGAAAGGAAGGAAGGAAGGAGGAAGGAAGAAATGAAAGAGATAAGGAAGGATGAAAGGGTGGAAGAAACCAGAAAGAGGGAGGGAAGGAGAAAGGAAAGACAAAAGGGAGGGAAGGAGGAAAGGGTGAAAGGGTGGAAAGGAAGGGAGGAGGAAGGAAGAAATGAAAGAGATAAGGAAGGATATAAGGGTGGAAGGAACGAGAAAGAGGGAGGGAAGGAGGAAGGAAGGGAGGAAAGGACAAAAGGGTGGAAGGGAGGGAAGGAGGAAGGAAGGAAAGAGAGAAGGAAGAACGAAAGGGTGGAAGGGAATGGAGAAAGCAGGAGGGGAGGAGGAAGGAAACAGAGAAGGAAGGAAGGATAGGATGGGGTCAGAGAGGAGGGCCTGAGAAAAGAGCCCAAGGGGTTGCATCTGGCTCCCGGGCCCGGGTTTGCCCATACCTGGCAGGCCCAGATCAGGCCCTTTTGCCGCCCTAGGCCAAAAGGGCCATCTGCCGCCGGCTCCGCCCCGCCCCCGCCCTCGCCGGCGAGGAGAAGGAAAGCCCCACCCCCGGATCTGCCCCAGCTCCGCACCCTCACTGGCGACGAGGAGGAAAGCCCCACCCCTGGCTCCGCCCCGCCCCGCCTCACCCTCACTGGCGACGAGGAGGAAGGCCCCACCCTGGCTCTGCCCCGCCCCGCCCTGCCCCCTCACCAGCGACGAGGAGGAAAGCCCCATCCCTGGCTCCGCCCCACCCCCGCCCCGCTCCCTTGCCAGCGAAGAGGAGGAAAGCCCCACCCCCGGGGCCTCCGCATGGCTCCTCCCTCCCTCCTAAAGCCACTATGCCGGCAAGGAGGCAGGGGCGGAGCCGGGGGTGGGGGGGCAGAGCCTTTAGAGTGAGCAAAGGGGGGGGGGCAGCCGCGCGCATGAGCACTTTATTATATTTTCAAATTTTTTTGAATATTTTTTTTTATATTTTTTTCAAAAAATTTTGATTTTTTTTTTACTTGGGGGGGGGGGGTCCCGATCTGCTGCCCCTTCCCATATGTGCCACCCTAGGCCTTGGCCTAGGTTGGCCTTATGGGTAATCCGGGCCTGATACCTGGTCTACTCTAACTAATGCCGTTTCTGCCTTATAGGAGAGTGTAGATAGATGGAGTTGCTTAAGAGTGGTCTGAGCCTAGGGTAATAGTAACGTGTTGACTGCCGCAACCCTGGGCTTGCCTGCAAGGAGGATTCATGGGAATGTGGTCTGGGTCTGTTGGCAGGAGAATTCCACTGCGGCTTTGACGACGGCAACATTTGCTTGTTCACCCAAGACACGAAGGACAACTTTGACTGGACGCGGCAGAACATCATCCTCCGAGACACAAAGTACACGCCAAACACGGGGCCCAGTGCCGACCGGACCGGCTCCAAGGATGGTAAGAGCTCGTTCTCATAGAATTGAGTCTGTTGGGGAATGCTCTGTATCCTCAAAGCCAGAGCAGATGTTCTGCTCCGTTGTCTGGGACGGGAGGTCCACGGGGCCCCTTCTCTGCCTTTCGCCCGCGTTCTCAGCCTCGGGATCCTTCTCCCCGTTGTCCCGCCTTCCCTCCTTTAGGCTTCTTCATGTACATCGAGGCCTCCAGCCCCAGGAAGGAGGGGGACCGGGCCCGGCTCATCAGCCCGATCTTCAGCATTCCCCCCAAAAACCCCTACGGAGCCACCAGCACCGCCTACTGCTTCAGCTTCTACTACAACATGTACGGGCAGCACATTGGTGAGTAGAACCTAGCCATGCGGATGGTGAGTGAATCTCCATGGGTTTTTATTAGTCTACACCAGCCATATAATGCAGTTTGAAACTGCATTGCAAATGGCCATTTCACCTAATGACGGTCAATCCGATGACATCACAAAGGGCCACTTCACCTAGCAGCAGCCAATCCTTCACCTAGCAACAGCCAATCTAATGGCATTGCAAAGGGCCACTTCAGATAGCAGCAGCCAATCCTTCACCTTCACCTACAGTCAATCCAATGACATCACAAAGAGCCAATTCACCTAGAGGCAGCCAGCCCTTCACCTAGCAACAGCCAACCCAGTGACGTCACAAAGGGCCACTTCACCTAGCAGCAGCCAATCCTTCAGCTAGCAACAACCAATCCAATGGCATCACAAAGGACCACTTCAAAAGGGCCACTTCACCTAGCAGCAGCCAGTTCTTCACCTAGCAACAGCCAATGCAATGGCATCACAATGGGCCACTTCACCTAGCAACTGCCAATCTAATGGCATTGCAAAGGACCACTTAATTTAGCAGCAGCCAATCCTTCACCTAGCAACAGCCAACCCAGTGACATCACAAAGGGCCACTTCACCTAGCAATAGCCAACCAGTGACATCACAAAGGGCCACTTCACCTAGCAGCAGCCAACCCTTCACCTAGCAACAGCCAGCCCAGTGACACCACAAAGGGCCTCTTCACCTAGCAACAGCCAATCCTTCACCTAGCGACAGCCAACCCAGTGACATCACAAAGGGCCACTTCACCTAGCAACAGCCAATCCAGTGACATCACAAAGGGCCACTTCACCTAGCAACAGCCAATCCTTCACCTAGCGACAGCCAACCCAGTGACATCACAAAGGGCCTCTTCACCTAGCAACAGCCAATCCTTCACCTAGCGACAGCCAACCCAGTGACATCACAAAGGGCCACTTCACCTAGCAACAACCAACCCAGTGACAGCACAAAGGGGCACTTCACCTAGCGACAGCCAATCCTTCACCTAGCAACAGCCAACCCACTGACATCACAAAGGGCCACTTCACCTAGCAGCAGCCAGTTCTTCACCTAGCAGCAGCCAATGCAATGGCATCACAAAGGGCCACTTCACCTAGCAACTGCCAATTTTTCACCTAGTGACAACTAATCAAATGACAACAAAGGGCCACTTTACCTACTGACAGCCCATCCAATGACATCACAAAGAGCCACGTCACTTAGCAGCAACCAATCCTTCACCTAGCAACAGCCAACCCAATGGCTTGACAAAGGGCCACTTCCCCTAGCAGCAGCCTTTGTGGTACAAATGGACAGGCTGACTTTGTTGGTTTGTTTGATTGATTGAATTATTATCTCACTTTTCTCATTAACCGGGCTCAGATATAAAATCCTTGGCTGGCAGCGGAGAAATCTCCCTGTTCAATCCTTTCCTCGCGGCCTTGGAGTCACTGGCAGGCTGGGGACGATGCGCATTGTCGTCCGGCACAAACGGGAGGGCGCCTGGTTGGGAGAGGCCGCTCTCCAAATCCGTGTCAGTCTGGGCTTGAGGGACGGCATTGCGAGCTGTCGGCTTTGCAACACAGCTTAGGGCTTAGCTGTCTGTGAAGACCTGGAAACTGTTTTTATACGTATATAGAATATATATACAGCAGGGGATAGAAGGAAGCTTTGCTGCGGTTTGTTAAACAGAGACTCTTCACTCGGAGGATTATCTCATTTCTCCGTTTAAGAAAGACACCCAATAACATAGAAAACGGCCCCAAAAGAGGACATTCTTAGCAACGTCCGTAAGGCAAAAGCGGCTTTGGGAAAGTCCCCTCTCCCGAGTGAATGCTGTCACGGCTGCAGTTGACAGGGGAGAAAGGCGCCGGCGAGGGAAATAGAGGTGGAAAGGATGAGAATGAGAGCCAGGTCCACGTTTGCGAGGTCCACGGTGCCACCTACATGCAGTTTGACCCCACTTTAACTGCTATGGCCAAAGCCAGATAGTAGGCAGTAGGCATGAGAAAAAAGTTATGAAAATCAAAAGAATTCGTAAGTGATTCGTATGTAATGGGACTTTTGAGCTTTTACGGATCGCAAGGCCAATCCCGGAAGTGGACTTTCTTTTTCGAACCCCCTGGGCCCAAAATTTCGTTAGAATTCTAAATATTTCGGAAGGCTCCCTATTACCCCCTCCAAAATCCAAAATCCAAAATCCCAGACATTACTCACAGTCAGATGGGGCCTTTCCATGCTCGAGGCCTACTTTAACTGAAAGGCCTTCCTCCAGGAAGAGAAAACCAGCCAGAACCATAGAGAGATCGAAACCGGAAGTCCTAGGGCGGCTGGAGGACTCAGGAAAAAGCACTTTAAACTGCAGGAAAGGAGCCTGGAAAGGGCTGCCGTGCGGGTGGCCCCTTCCCGCTAAGAAATAACCCGACCCAGGCTTGGGTCGGCTTATATCTTAGCAGGAAAGGGGCCGTGCGGGCGGCCCCTTTCCTGCTAAGATATAACCCGACACAGGCCAGTTGGACAGCCCTGTTCTAGTTTACCAAGAGCACGTTCCTCATACCCTCCAGGTCACTATCACCCTTACTACATTCTTACTATTAGAATTTATTATTTAATTCTAATAAATGCTCTGGAGAAGCAAGCCTTGACTATTTTATTTAATAATAATAATAATACTAATAATAATAATAATATATTAATGCTTTATATCTCCTGCAAGGAAACCAAGGGAAATGTTGCCCCTTGATTTGCCTGTGCTTAAAACAGTGTCAGTCCTGTTTCCCTGCTTCTCAGACTTTAGAACCAATTTAGAATTTCATTAGTAATTATGTTACATTTTAGAACTAGGGCGCCAAAAGAAGCTAATCTGGGCCTGGTAGTAGGCCTATCTGGACTGGACTTAATGTCAGGGGAAAACCTTGACCTTTACTTATGTAGATTATTTATTTACGTCCCACATCTTCACTATAAGGAAGGGACCCCAAGTGGCTCATATCTGGCATTAAGACATTATGATCATCATCACCACCACCATCATTTATACCTCTACACCAGGTGTGCTCACACTTTTCCAGCATGGGAGCTACTGATTAAAAAACCAAGTCCCAAAGATCACCTGCCCAGAAATCTAAAAACGTATAACTATTTTCTTATTTATTTATTTATTTATATTTATTATTCATTTTTACGTACCGCTCCTTCCAGCAGGCTCGGGGCAGTTTACGTAAAATGAAGTTATAAAACATCAACATTTCAATTTAATAACAACAATATAAAACAGAGCATAAAAATACATCCAACCACCCCATTTCTCCCACACTGCCATATTACCACACATATTATCAGCCAGAAAGTAAGAAGAGAGGCTTTTGAACTGCAAGGCCATTTAATACTCAGCAAGGTAAACAAAGGGGCATGCAAAAATACATCCAACCACCCCATTTCTCCCACATTTCCATATTCCCCAACATATATTTCTCAAGGAACAAAGCAAGCAGAGAGGCTTTGGAGCTAAAAGGCCATTTTTAAACATTAAAAATAAACAAAGAGACATGCCACAGAACAATCAAGCACCCACCCCAAAGTAAAAAGACCGACCTTTGAGATGCGGTAAGGAAATGACCCAAAGCGTCCTTCTTCTTCTCCTCCATCGTTGCTCCTATTTCCACGCTGCCAGCATGCGTGCTGCCTCCAAGAGCTCACGAGAAGTCCGAAAGGCAGAATGGGCACTTCTGCGCATGCGCGCGGGGCCAGCCATGCATCGCGTCATCCAGGCCCGCCCCTTTGGTCTCCTACGACTCTGAGTGGCTGGAGAAGGACGGAGGGAGGAGGAGGAATCCAAAGAGGGGCCCATTCTGCCTCTTGGACTCTGGAGCTTTTTGGAGGCGCGCGTGAGCAGGGAGCGGGGGGAGCAACGACGGAGGACTTCTTTGCAGCGTGCCGGGGCGCGTGAAGAGGACCAACAGCAAAAAACCTGGTCAGGGACCTGAAGATCACCAGGATGAGGCCCAAAGATCACCCTGGTGATCCCGATCACCGTTCTGAGCACCCCTGCTCTACAAGGTCAGATGGGATCCTGCCTTGTTCCAATGACGCGTTCACCTCACTCACTCCCTCACCATCGTTGTTATTGTATACAGCTCATGGCATTTACAATGCATGGAATAAATCACAAACTGAATTGACAAGGAATTACCCCCCGAAACTATTAAGCACAGCTTGGAAACCATTTTACGGCCACTCTGTAAAGCCAACTAAAAAGGCGTAAAATTAATTTTTATATTACGATATGTTCCTTAATGAAGCGAGGATGTCGTTTCCGAGCTGCCAACGTAAACTGGGCTGCTGAGGATGTGACAAATGGCCGTGCCTCCACTAACAACTCTGTGGCTTGTTTTTTGAATCGGGCAGTCCATATATAACTGAATGATGGGCGATGCAAATCTCCGTCCAGCATAATTACTCCGTCTCCACAGAGAATACCTTCCAAGGCGTGAAACTGAATTAAAATAATCAACCCCATTCTTTTCAATGGGAGGAATGATGGAGATGTGGAGAACTAATAAAGGGAAATATTTCTTCACCCAGAGGGTCATTGGGTTATGGAACTCACTTCCAGAAGAGGTTGTGACAGCTGTCAGCCTGGACAGCTTCAAGGCAGGATTAGACAGATTCATGGATACCAAGGGAATCAGTAGCTACTGAAATGGACATCCAAGTGCCACCTCTGTGTTGATGGAGGCAGGCAGGATTTCCCCGGGTACTGGTTGTGGGGGTTGGGAGCAGGTGAGGTTTTGCCCTCCTTTCTGCTAGAGATCCCCGTGTACAACTGGTGGGCCACTGTGCGACACAGAATGCTGGACTAGATGGGCTGAGGCCCAATTCAGCATGGCTCTTCTTATGTTCTTATGGACCGCCGTGGCCAAGTCAGACTTCCCAAGGTACGGGCGCAGCTGGAGCACAAGTTTTAATTGTGCAAAAGCTCTCCCGGCCACCGCTGAGACCTGGGGTTCCCGGCTCAGTGATGAGTCCAGGATCACCCCCAGACTGCGAACCTGCGTCTTCAGGGGGAGTGTAACCCCATCCAACACAGGCTGTAACCCTATGCCCTGTTCGGCCTTTCGACTGACCAGGAGGACCTCTGTCTTGTCTGGATTCAATTTCAATTTGCTTGAAATTTCAATTTGCTTGAATTGACAGTGATTTATGGGAGATGTAGTTCACCTATATTTGGAGAGCACTCTGAACCCAAACAACCTTGGATCTGGACTAAATTTGGCACAAATACTCAATGTACCCAAATTGGAATACTGGTAGGGTTGGGGGGATTGATTTTGTCATTTGGGAATTGTAGCTGCTGGCATTTATAGTTCACCTACAATCAAAGAGCATTTTGAACTCGACCAAAAATGGAATTGAGCGAAACTTGGCACACCAACTCCCATGACCAACAGAAAATACTGGAGGACTTTGGAAGGGGCCTGAGGCAGTTAGGAATGGTGGGAGTTGAAGTCTAAATCACCTGGGGGGCCCAAATTTTATTTATTTATTTATTTATTATTCCGCATTTGTCTGTCGCCCCCCCCCCCCCAACGGCTCGGGGCGACTTACAACAGTTCGTAAAATACAATTGTCAGATAACTCATAATAACTCACAGTAATACCATTAAGATGGAATTACAACTAGAACAGTTGAAACAACAAATGGAGTCGCAGTGGGCTGACAGCCAGGCGGTGCGAGCTACAGTTTAGCTAACTCCGAAGGCTTGTTGGAACAGCAATGTCTTGACTGCTCTCCTGAACGGGAGGAGGCCCTGGGTGGCACGGATGCCGGCGGGCAGTGCGTTCCACATGGTAGGGGCTGCAACAGAGAAAGCCCGGCGGCGGGTTGCGGACAGATGGTAGGTCCTCACATTTGGGATGACCAGGAGGTTTAGCTCTTCGGAGCGCAGTGATCTGGTGGGATGATATGGGACAAGGCGGTCCCGCAGGTACACTGGCCCCAGACCACTGAAGCAAGGAGGGGCGGAACCTCTCACGCTTCCCTCGGAGGCAGGGGGCGGGCCCTGCCGGGAGCCTGTCACCTGGCTCATGCCACCGCCCCCCTTACAGGAGCTCACCCCCCCCCAAAATTCTCATGAGCTTCCCAGTATCCCCTTGGATCGTCCCACCACCCCAGGGGCGGTCTAAGGTAATTTAAAATGGTAAGCGAACATTATTTTGGCACCCCCCTCTCCGTGCATGCCCAGAAGCTGCTGTGCGCAGGTGCAGAAGCCTGTAAACATAGAACTCCCTATTCGGCACGCGCCCCCCGCCGCGCATGCCCAGAAGCTCCTGTGCGCAGGCGCAGAAGCCTGTAAACACAGCACTCCCTAATCGGCACGCACTCTCCCTCCGCGCATGCCCAGAAGCTGCTGTGCGCAGTAGCAGAAGCCTGTAAACATAGCACTCCCTATTCGGCACGCACCCCCCCCCGCGCATGCCCAGAAGCTCCTGTGCGCAGGCGCAGAAGCCTGTAAACACAGCACTCCCTAATCGGCACGCACCCTCCCTCCGCGCATGCCCAGAAGCTCCTGTGCGCAGGCGCCTGTAAACACAGCACTCCCTATTCGGCACGCACCCCCCCTTTGCGCATGCCCAGAAGTTCCTGTGCGCAGGCGCAGAAGCCTGTAAACACAGCACTCCCTATTCGGCACGCACCCCCCCTCCGCGCATGCCCAGAAGCTCCTGTGCGCAGGCGCCTGTAAACACAGCACTCCCTATTCGGCACGCACCCCCTCCGCGCATGCCCAGAAGTTCCTGTGCGCAGGCGCAGAAGCCTGTAAACACAGCACTCCCTATTCGGCACGCCCCCCCCTCGGTGCATGCCCAGAAGCTCCTGTGCGCAGGCGCAGAAGCCTGTAAACACAGCGCTCCCTATTCGCACGCACCTCCCTCCGCGCATGCCCAGAAGCTCCTGTGCGCAGGCGCCTGTAAACACAGCACTCCCTATTCGGCATGCACCCCCCCTCCGCGCATGCCCAGAAGTTCCTGTGCGCAGGCGCAGAAGTCTGTAAACACAGCACTCCCTATTCGGCACGCACCCTCCCTCCGCGCATGCCCAGAAGCTCCTGTGCGCAGGCGCCTGTAAACACAGCACTCCCTATTCGGCACACCCCCCCCCCTCCGCGCATGCCCAGAAGTTCCTGTGCGCAGGCGCAGAAGCCTGTAAACACAGCACTCCCTATTTGGCACGCACCCCCCCCCTTCGCGCATGCCCAGAAGTTCCTGTGCGCAGGCACAGAAGCCTGTAAACACAGCACTCCCTATTCGCGCACCCCCCTCTCGCGCATGCCCAGAAGTTCCTGTGCACAGGCACAGAAGCCTGTAAACACAGCACTCCCTATTCGGCATGCATCCCCCCCTCCGCGCATGCCCAGAAGCTCCTGTGCGCAGGCACAGAAGCCTGTAAACACAGCACTCCCTATTCGGCACGCCCCCCCCTCAGCGCATGCCCAGAGCGCACAAGGCCCAAAAGCGGAACATCGGCCGGATGATGTCTGGCGGGGGGGGGGATGCACCCTTTACCCAGATAGCACCCCACGCAGCGGCGTCCTTCGCCTACCGGTAGGACCGCCCCTGCACCTCCCACCAGCGGGTGGCACCGCCCACTTTGGGAACCACTGATCTGTAGGATTACTGGGATTTGCAGTCCAGGAATAGGAAACTGGAAATGTGCAGGGATAGGGATGCTCTCATAGAAATCCAAGGAGATGAAAGCTTGCAGCTTGGAAGCAGTGCATTTGGAGCATCCGCCTCCCCTAAAGGGCCTGGTCCAGGGAATGCTGGGAGCTGTAGTCCAGAAGAGAGTGTGGATATGCTATTGTGTGTTTTGTTTGTTAGGAGGTGTCATTTTTGCACATGCGCTGTAGCATCTTTTTGCTTTTTGGGGGCCTTGTAAGTCCCTTCTCCCATGTTTTTCAGTGTTTTTTTAATGAGTGATGGTCACTCGTTGGCTTGATAGGTGAATCGTGTCCAAATTTGGACTCATTTCGCCCAGTGGGTTTTGAGTTATGTTAATCCCACAAACAAACATTACATTTTTATTTATATAGATGGCAAAATTAAGCTTGGGTTTGGGGATATGGGGGTGGGATGATTGCACCCGTTCGATCTCCCACCAAGGGTGGTCATTAAGAATAAATAATGTTATTGTTCTACACCAGGATTGCATAAGTCCATTGGTGCATTTATACTATAGGAACCTAGAGATGTAGGAGCCTTCAGGTCCTCCAGCGTGGATCTATGGCCAACTTCTGGTGGAAACTGATGGATGTCCCTGTGTTTGTCTCTTTGCCTTCAAGGAACGTTGAATGTTTACCTGCGGTTGAAAAGCCAGACCACCCTCGAAAGTCCTTTCTGGTCTTCGAGCGGCAACAAGGGGCAGGGTTGGCTCCAGGCCCGCGTCAATATACACCCCAACACTTCATTCCAGGTAAGAGCAACGGGCGCGTCTCCCCTGGAGAATCCATGCACTTTGAGAGCACTTGAACTGCCTTGGCTCAATGCTGCGGAATCCTGGGAGTCGTCGTGTGGTGAGGCACCAGCACTCTTGGGCAGAAAAGGCAGAAGCAATCTTGTAAAACTGCATATCCCATGGTTCCATATTATTGCGCCACAGCAATTGACGTGGGATCAAGTGTCATTCATTCTAGAGCAGGTGTGGGCAAACGTCTGTCCTCCAGGTGTTTTGGACTGCAACTCCCACCTGTTCTATCATATAGCTACACCCAAAGCATTATCTCTACCCCAGGACAGGCCTGGATTACCCATAAGGCCAACCTAGGCCATGGCCTAGGGGTGCAAGCCGAGGGGGGCGCAGATCACGGACCAAAAAAAAGAGATTTAAATTCATTCATTGCCTAAAGAGACCTTGTTTGCTTGAATGTCATCCAGAAATATGAGAAGGGGGTGCTGGTTAAGAATATGAGACAGACAGGTTAAAGAAAAAGAGAATATCTAGATCCGTCATTTCCAAAGATATCTAGAGAATATCTAGATCCGTCATTTCCAAAGATATCTAGAGAATATCTAGATCCGTCATTTCCAAAGATATCTAGAGAATATCTAGATCCGTCATTTCCAAAGTGGGCTCTACCTCCCCCTGGAGGGTGGTGGAGCGATGCAAGGGGGCGGTGGGGAGCCCCACGGACACGCCCCATGGCCACAGCTCCCTCCTTCGTGGAGGAAACCTCGCCTGGAACGCCTTTCTCGGTGGCGGCAGCAGCAGAGGAGGGAGCCCCAGCAGCAGGCATTTCCGCGGCCTTGCTCTCCTTCTCCCTTGTCACATGCGTGGCCACGGGCAGCAGCAGGAGGAGGCGGAAAAGCCACGCATGGGGCGAGGGGGGAGGGAAAGGCGCGCTCCTCTCCCCTTGCTCTCTCGCCCCCCGCGTGCGCCTTCCTCGGTGGCGGAGGTAGGAAAGGCGCGTGAAGGAGAAGAGAAAGGGGCTTTTCTGCCTCCCTCCCGCCACTGCTCTCCCTTGCTCTCTCGCCCCCTGCGTGCGCCTTCCTCGGTGGTAGAGGTAGGAAAGGCGCATGAGGGAGAAGAGAAAGGTGCACGTGTTTCCCTCCTCCCATGCCCTGTGCGTGCCTTTACTACCACTGCTGCCGAGAAAGGCACACGGGAGGCAAGAGAGCAAGGGGAGAGGAGCACGCCTTTCCCACCTTCCTCACCCTATGCACGGCTTTTCTGCCTCCTCCCGCCGCTGCTCTCCCCTTGCTCTCTCGCCCCCCGCGTGCACCTTCCTCGGTGGTAGAGGTAGGAAAGGCGCGAGAGGGAGAAGAGAAACTTGCACGTGTTTCCCTCCTCCCATACCCTGTGCGTGCCTTTACCACCACTGCCGCTGAGGAAGGCGTGCGGGGGGCAAGAGAGCAAGGGGAGAGGATTTCGCCTTTCCCACCTTCCTCACCCTATGCGCGGCTTTTCTGCCTCCTCCCGCCACTGCCCTCCCCTTGCTCTCTCGCCCCCCGCGTGCGCCTTCCTCGGTGGTGGAGGTAGGAAAGGCGCGAGAGGGAGAAGAGAAACTTGCACGTGTTTCCCTCCTCCCATACCCTGTGCGTGCCTTTACCACCACTGCCGCTGAGGAAGGCGTGCGGGGGGCAAGAGAGCAAGGGGAGAGAAGCACGCCTTTCCCACCTTCCTCACCCTATGCGTGGCTTTTCTGCCTCCTCCCGCCACTGCCCTCCCCTTGCTCTCTCGCCCCCCGCGTGCGCCTTCCTCGGTGGTGGAGGTAGGAAAGGCGCGAGAGGGAGAAGAGAAACTTGCACGTGTTTCCCACCTCCCATACCCTGTGTGTGCCTTTACCACCACTGCCGCTGAGGAAGGTGTGCGGGGGGCAAGAGAGCAAGGGGAGAGGATTTCGCCTTTCCCACCTTCCTCACCCTATGCGCGGCTTTTCTGCCTCCTCTCGCCACTGCCCTCCCCTTGCTCTCTTGCCCCCCGTGTGCGCCTTCCTCGGTGGCAGAGGTAGGAAAGACGCGTGAATGAGAAGAGAAATGTGCACGCCTTTCCCTCCTCCCATTACCTGTGCGTGCCTTTACCACCACTGCCGCCGAGGAAGGCACGCGTGGCGCAAGAGAGCAAGGGGAGAGGAGTGTGCCTTTCCCTCCCTCCTCGCCCCATGCACGGCTTTTCCGCCTCCTCCCGCTGCTGCCTCCACCCCCACGGCTGCGCATGGGACAAGGGAGAAGGAGAGCAAGGCCATGGAAAAGCCTGCCGCTGGGGCTCCCTCCTCCTCTGTCGCCGCCGCTGCGGAAAGCTCACGCACCGCAAGGGGGGGGGGAGAGGAAGGAAAGACAGAAGGGACAAGATGACCCTTGGAGTCTCTTACAATCTTCTTCATTAGTGTTGTTGTTATTACTACTACTATTATTGAGACTGTTATTGAGACTGGGTGGCCATCTGTCAGGGGTGCTTTAATTGTGCTTCTGCTGCAGGAAGGTAGAAGGGCGTTGGACTAGATGGTCTTTAGAGGTCCCTTCCAACACTATTACTATTATTATAATTAATTAATTTCTAGGGGGTGCTGAGTAAAAAAATTTCTGGAAAGGGGGCGGTAGGCCAAAAAAGTTTGGGAACCACTGATCTAGATAGAAAAACCGATTGAGAATATGATAGGTGGATGGATGGATTGATGCAGGCCCGGATTATCCATTAGGCCAACATAGGCCGTGGCCTATGGGCGCAAGTGGAGGGGGGCGCCAGATCATGGCCAAAAAAAAAAAATGGCAATGACTCACCGCCGGTCCTTTTCTCCTCCCTCCCTCCCTCCTTCTGAGGCCACGCTGAGTGAGTTGTTCCAGAGGCAACGGCAGCTGCGCGGCACCCCTTCGTGGCGCCCCATTCATGCAGCGCACCTCCCGCTGCCTCTGGAATGACTCACTCAGCGTGGCCTCAGAAGGAGGGAGGGAGGAGTGCAGCCCGAGCGACGTCACTCCCTCTGGGGGTGGGGCTCGAGCGACGTCACTCCCTCCGGGGGCGGGGCCCAAGTGACATCACTTGGGCCCCGCCCCCAGAGGGAGTGACGTCGCTCGGCTGCACTCCTCCTCCCGCCCTCCTTCTGAGGCCACGTCAAGTTGTCCCAGAGGCAGCGGCAGCTGCGCTGCATGAATGGGGCAAAAGAGGGGGCGGATGCCCGGCCCGCGCATGCGAACTTGGAGCGTGCGGCAGCGCGCGAAAGGGGCCGTAATTCCAAACTGTGGCCTAGGGCGCAAAAAAGGGCTAATCCGGGCCTGGATAGATGAATAGAAAGATAGACACAGATAGACATACAGACAGACAGATAGACATGGATAACTAGAAGAGATAGTTAGAGAAACAGAGAGACATGGATAGATTGAAGATAGATAGACAGACATGTATAGATAGACAGTTGATATAGATCAGGGCTGTCCAACTTCTATGGGCCCAAGGGCCGGAATTCCGGTCACTGATCACCTGGGGGGCCGAAGGGCCTGGCTCCGCCCCCAGCTCCGCCCCCTCCCCGCTCCAATTTACTTACAATTGACCTTGAGTTGTGGAGTTGTAGTTCACCTCCATCCAGAGAGCACTGTGGACTCAAATAATGATGGATCTGGACCAAACTTGGCATGAATACTCAATATGCCCAAATGGGAACACTGGTGGATTTGGGGGAATGTTTCCTAATACCTTTGAGTTATTTGAGTCCACACTCAAATTGGGACACACCCAAAAAAATCCCCAAACACCTCAATGCCGCCACAGGGCTTGATGGGGCCTCCTTTCCCAGAGGCGGGGGGAGGAGGCCCAAAGAGCTCCCTCCCTCCCTGAAGGGAAAACAAGCCGCGGGGGCAGGCGCAAAGGAAGCCACGTTGCGCCCTGCACGCGGGGGAAGGCAGCACAACAAGGGGGAGGGGGCGCGGAGGAGGGGAGGAAGCGTCGCCAAGGAAACCGCCGCTGAGGGACCCCTCCCCCCCTCACCCAACGACCCCGTTTTTAGATTGATTGATTCAAGCCAGGCCCTTCCTTACCCAAATTGCAGGAGCCCCGCCACAGGGCCGAAGCGCCAACGCCAACGCCGCCCCCGAAGAGCCCCGCTGGAGCCGAGGCCAAGCTCAGGCCGCGCGGCTCTCCCATCCGCGGGGCGGAGCGAGGGCCCTCCACAGGAAGAGGATGGAGCCAGGAGGGGCTTTCCCTGCCTCACCCCCTCCTCCCTCTCTGAGGGAATGGGGCTGGCCTGCAAGCAGCCGCCAGGGAGGAGGAGGCGCGCGCCAGGCTGGCCACAAATCCCGTGGGACCCGAGATTTCGGCAGCTATCGCGAGACTACGCAGCCACAGACAGGATTTCGACCTCCCTTGAAATCCCGTCTGTGGCTGGCGTAGTCTCGCGATGCTTGCCTAAACCCGGAAGTAGGTATTTTATTATTATTATTATTATTTTTAATTTGTATTTTATTAAAACAAGTTAGGGGGCCGGAGGGAAGGGGCTCGGGGGCCGTGGACGGCCCCAGGGCCGCCTGTTGGACAGCCCTGATATAGATAGATTGAAAGATCGATCAATTGATAGACAGACATGGATAGATACTAGGCATGGTTTCGAACCCAAAAATGGCGATTCTAAAATCAAATGGGGGATATTTTTTGATTAGTAAAAGAAAGACTTACAAAAAAATTTCCAAAAATTCTAAAATGTAACTTAATTACTAACGAAATTCGTTAGTAGCTCAAAACTTGATGCCAGAATTTAGATGGGACATGGAAGGAGGGAGGGAGGGAGGAGGGGGGGGGTATTCCAGATGGTTTTGGCCTACAACTCCCAGAAATCCCAGGCTAACAGCTGGTAAATTGGCTGGGATTTCTGGGAGTTGTAGGCCAAAACTTGAATAAATCACACTGAATTCTAGATGGGACTCTCCAAATAGGAAGGAGAGAGGGAAGGAGGGAGGGAGGGGGGTATTCTATTCTTGGAAGCATGCCTAATAGATACATAGATAGGCAGACAGACAGACAGACACGGATGGATGGATGGATGGATGGATAGATGATAGATAGACAGACAGACAGTAGGCCTGGTTTTGGATGTAGGGGGCGTTGGCGCTTCGAATCTGATTGACTTCCGAAATTTTTTGAAAAAAATTTGGAATGTTTCCGATTTAATTCCAAAACTTCGGAACGGCTTCATTAATGGGACACACATGTTTAACCCAGAGTAGAAGCGGATACCTTCCCTCCGCGTCAGAACTGTCGCGAGAGCCAGAAGGCATGGGCTCCAAGCTGGGTTCAAACTGGAACGAGTCGGATTTGACAGTTTGCATTTCAGTCTTTGAGGAACACGGATGATACCGAGGAGGAAGCGGTTGTTAACATCTCATGACTTCTGAATCGAGGGACTCCCTGGGGGAAGAAAAGCACTTTGTGAAGCACTGACTCCTTCACCTTGACAGTTCCTCCCAGGAATCTGCCTTCGCTGCTCCGGGGGGAATTTCGGGACTTAATGCCTCAAAGCGATTGTTTTCTCCTCCTTCCTTTCTCTTCAGTCCCTCTGTTTTTACGGGCTGCAGAGCTGCACTGTTTCCAGAATGGTTGCACCTTTGCGACACTTTAACTGCCAGGGTTCAATGCTGTGGAATCACGGGAGTTGTTGTCACTCTTGTCAGGGGTTCAAATCAGCATGAAACTCCCTGTTGTGTAGAGCAGTGTTTCCCAACCTGTGTGCCGTGACAGACCTCCTGCTGTGCCGCGAGAAAAGCTCTCTGCCCCCCTTCCTTCCCCCCCCCTCCTGCCAAACTCCTGCTGCCTGGGGGAGGAGGAGGAAGGGCCGGGCGGCAGTGAAGAAAAAGAAGACGGGGCCGGGGAGGCGCCTCCTTCGGCCATTTCCCCATCCAGCCTCTAATCCGCCATGACTCTCACCCCTCGCTCGCTGAAGCCGCGCGGAGGAGCCCCGCCCACTGAAACCCGTCCACCGTTCATGCTCCTCCTCCTCCTCTGTGCGGCTTCAGCGAGCGAGGGGCAGGAGTCATGGCGGAGAGCGGCACCGGGGACGGGGGCCATGACTCCTGCCCCTTGCTCGCATTGCCCCCTCAAGGCTGGAGAAGCTGTGGGAGAGCTGAAGCCAGGGAGAGGGGGTGGGGCATGGTGTGGCCTGGCTCCGCCTGGCTCCTCCCCCTCCCCGGCTTCAGCTCTCCCACAGCTTCTCCAGCCTTGAGGGGACAGTGCCAAGCCAGCATTGTGCTGGCTCACGCACCGCTGGCTTGGTATTGCCCCCTCAAGGCTGGAGAAGCTGTGGGAGAGCTGAAGCCAGGGAGAGGGGGTGGGGCATGGTGGGGCCTGGCTCCGCCTGGCTCCTCCCCCTCCCGGCTTCAGCTCTCCCACAGCTTCTCAGCCTTGAGGGGACAGTGCCAAGCCAGCATTGTGCTGGCTCACGCACCGCTGGCTTGGTATTGCCCCTCAAGGCTGGAGAAGATGTGGGAGATCTGAAGCTGGGGAGGGGGGGGGGCATGGTGTGGCCTGGCTCCTCCCCCTCCCCCAGCCTCAGCTCCCACAGCTTCTCCAGCCTTGAGGGGGACAGTGCCAAGCCAGCATTGTGCTGGCTCACGCACCGCTGGCTTGGTATTGCCCCTCACGGCTGGAGAAGCTGTGGGAGAGCTGAAGCCGGGGGAGGGGGTGGGGCATGGTGTGGCCTGGCTCCGCCTGGCTCCTCCCCTCCCCCCGGCTTCAGCTCTCCCACAGCTTCTCCAGCCTTGAGGGGACAGTGCCAAGCCAGCATTGTGCTGGCTCACGCACCGCTGGCTTGGTATTGCCCCTCAAGGCTGGAAGCTGTGGGAGAGCTGAAGCCAGGGAGAGGGGTGGGGCATGGTGTGGCCTGGCTCCACCTGGCTCCTCCCCCCCCGGCTTCAGCTCTCCCACAGCTTCTCCAGCCTTGAGGGGACAGTGCCAAGCCAGCATTGTGCTGGCTCACTCACCGCTGGCTTGGCACTGCCCCCTCAAGGCTGGAGAAGCTGTGGGAGAACTGAAGCCAGGAGAGGGGGTGGGGCATGGTGTGGCCTGGCTCCACCTGACTCCTCCCCAGCCCCCGGCTTCAGCTCTCCCACAGCTTCTCCAGCCTTGAGGGGACAGTGCCAAGCCAGCATTGTGCTGGCTCACGCACCGCTGGCTTGGTATTGCCCCCTCAAGGCTGGAGAAGCTGTGGGAGAGCTGAAGCCAGGGAGAGGGGGTGGGGCATGGTGTGGCCTGGCTCCGCCTGGCTCCTCCCCTCCCCCGGCTTCAGCTCTCCCACAGCTTCTCCAGCCTTGAGAGGACAGTGCCAAGCCAGCAGTGTGCTGGCTCACGCACCGCTGGCTTGGTATTGCCCCCTCAAGGCTGGAGAAGCTGTGGGAGAGCTGAAGCCAGGGGAGGGGGGGTGGGGCATGGCCTGGCTCCTCTTCCCCCCCCCAGCTTCGACACTCCCAGCAGCTTGTCCCAGCAGGCCACCATCCCCCAGCTGTGTTAGAGTGTCATTTTGTGTCATTTTGGTTGGTGGCGAGCCCCCGGATTTTTTAAATGTGAAAAGTGTGCAGTGGATCAAAAAAGGTTGGGAAACACTGGTTTAGAGGAAGGGACTCTTCACTCCTCTTAGGGCAGTGGTCCTCAACCTTTCTAATGCCGCTACCCCTTAATGCGGTTCCTCATGTGGTGGGGACCCCCAACCATCACATTATTTCCGTTGCTACTTCACAACTGTCATTTTGCTCCTGTTCCGAATCGTCATGTAAATATCCGACATTGCAAGATGGGTTTTCATTCACTGGACCAAATTTGGCACAAATACCCGAGACACCCAAATTTGAATACTGGATGGGTTGGGGGGAGATTGACTTTTGTCATTTGGGAGTTGTAGTTGCTGGGATTTATAGTTCATCTACAATCAAAGAGCATTCTGAACACCACCGATGATGGAATTGAACCAAACTTGGCACACAGAACTCCCACGACTAACCGAAAATACTGGAAGGATTGGGTGGGCATTGATCTTGATTTTTGTAGTTCACCTACCTCCAGAGAGCACTGTGGATTCAAACCATGATGGATCCGAACCACACTTGGCACAGATACTCAATATGCCCAAATGTGAATACTGGTGGAGTTTGGGGGAAAAAGACTTCACATTCGGGAGTTGTAGTTGCTGGGATGTGTAGCTGATTGCAGCCCGGGAGATAACTCACAAGAGCGATCTGTATTGAAACGCGGAAACGTGAAATCTCTCGTTTCGACTTTGAGTCTAAATTGGTCTACTACAATACCGGGGAGGAGCGGTCAGAAGTGATCAGCGCCCTGAGGAAGCGGTTACGCGAAACGGCCATCTTGGCGTCATCAGCTTACCTCCAGCCGTTGGCGCCTGCCCACCATAGCAGCCACCAGCTCTGCCACCTACCAAGGTTCCCCTATTGACTCAGTCGCAGGTCCATGGGTCACTACACCCAGGACTTCATTAAGGGTTACTCAGTGCCAAGTGGAATACTCCTTCGCCCAACCATGTATATGGGCTTGTGATTCATGCTCATACTGTGTATTAATCACATGATTGATTATTTGCATTACATTGTACTGTTTGTAATATTGTTCTGCTATTGAGCATATACTGCCATACAATATAGTGGTTTTTACCTATATATGCTATGTCAGTGCTGTCCAACTTCTATCCGGCCAAGGGCCGGATTTCAGGTCACTGATGACCTGGGGGGCCGCCCGGCCCCGCCCCTGGCCCCACCCCTGGTCAAGCCCCCGCCCCTGGCCACGCCCCCAGCTGCCGGGAAGCTTTGGGAGAGAGGGAGGAGCCACGGCACCCCCACTCCTACCAAGGCATCCTAGCCACAGATGCAGCTGGCGGTTTCGCCGGCTTCAGCTGCTGCCGGGATGCCTTGGAAGGGAGAGAGGCGCCGCCGGGGGACCCCCCTCCCTTGCAAAGCATCCCGGCAGCCGCAGAAACCGGCGCTGGCTTCAGCCGCTGCTGCGATGCTTTGCAAGGGAGGGGGGTGCCGCCGGGGACCCCCCTCCCTTGCAAAGCATCCCGGCAGCCGCAGAAACCGGCACTGGCTTCAGCCGCTGCTGCGATGCTTTGCAAGGGAGGGGGGCCGCCGGGGACCCCCCTCCCTTGCAAAGCATCCCGGCAGCCGCAGAAACCGGGCGCTGGCTTCAGCCGCTGCTGCGATGCTTTGCAAGGGAGGGGGTGCCGCCGGACCCCCTCCCTTGCAAAGCATCCCGGCAGCCGCAGAAACCGGCACTGGCTTCAGCCGCTGCTGCGATGCGTTGCTAGGGAGGGGGGTGCGGCCGGGGACCCCCCCTCCCTTGCATAGCATCCCGGCAGCCGCAGAAACCGGCGCTGGCTGGAGCCGCTGGTGCGATGCTTTGCAAGGGAGGGGGTGCCGCTGGGACCCCTCCCTTGCAAAGCATCCCGGCAGCCGCAGAAACCGGTGCTGGCTTCAGCCGCTGCTGCGATGCTTTGCAAGGGAGGGGGTGCCGCCGGGGGACCCCCCCTCCCTTGCAAGGCATCGGCGCCGGCGAGAGAGGGAAGAAGAGGGCGGTGCAGGGAGGAGGAGCTAGCCCTCTTCCTCCTTCTTGTACCACCCCTTGTCCTCTCTCACCGGCGCCAATGCAATCGGCGGCGCGGAGGAGGGGACAGAGGGCGGTGCAGGAGGAGGAGCTAGCTCTCTTCCTCCTCCTTGCACCGCCCCCCCCCCCCCCGGCCGCCATTTTTTAAAAAAAATTTAGATTTTTAAAAAAATAAAAATGGCGGCTGGGGGCATAGCTGGGGCCGTGCCCAACAGGCTGGGGGGCCGGATCCGGCCCCAGGGCTGCCAGTTGGATAGCCCTGTGCTATGTCTTGGTATTCCTTTGACACTGCCCCTTTAAACATTGTGGTTTAGCAGTGTGTATAGAAGTTGCAATAGTGATTACTTTGTCGTGTATTAAAGGGATGTGTAGTTCACCTACAATCAAGGAGCACTCTGAACTACAACAATGACAGGATTGGGCCCAACTTCCCACAAAACCCCCATGACCATCAGAAAATACTGTTTTCCTATGGTCAGGCCAGGTTTATGCTCTTCGGCCGCCCGAGGCCAAGACGCCCCGCGCCGCCCCCCCCCCCAGGGCGTGGACAGCCACGCCCCCCCCAGCGGAAAGCCATGCCACCGGGGCGCTGCTGCGCATGTGCGGCAGCAGCCCCGGCCGTGTGACTTCCGTGGCCTCCTCGTGCCCTCCTTCCGTTCGCGAGAGGAGGAGGAGGCGGCCGGTGCCGTGCGGCTTCTGTCTCCTCCTCCCCATTGCGACCCGAAGGAGGGCCCGAGGAGGTGGACGGAAGCCGCACAGCACTGGCCTCGCGGCTTCCGTCCACCTCACGCCTTCCTTTTGGTCGCAGCGGGAGGAAGAGGAGGAGATGGACGGAAGCCCCAAGACCACTGTCGTGCGGCTTCGTCCACCTCCTCCTCTTCCTCCCGCGACCCAAAGGAAGGCGCGGGAGGAGGAAGGGAAGTCCTGCCCTCCTCCTGGCCTCCTGGGCCGCCCCCTAGCAAAGGAAGGAGGCAGCCAGGAGGAGGAGGAGGAAGGGAAGCCCGCTGGCTAGCATGTGTGCGCTGCATGCATGCATGCCCGCCGGCGGAGCAGGGCTTCCCTTCCTCCTCGCCGCGTCCTTCCTTTGCAAGGGGCGGCCCAGGCGATGGGAGGGCACCATTCCCTCCTCCCCGCCCCCTCCTCGCTCTCCCGAGGTATGGTGACTCTCTCGGGAGAGGGCGGGGGGAAGTGCCTCCTCGCTGCCCCCAAAACCTGCCGCCCGAGGCCATGGCCTAGTCTGGCCTTATGGGTAATCCGGGCCTGCCTATGGTCTTGTGTTTTCCCAGATCCAAAGAGTGCCCTCCCTCCTCTCCCTCCACAAACTTTATTGCTACCTGTCAGTTTCCATTCACGGCTTTGTTTATTTTTGAAGTTCACCTGTTTTGCTTGAGCTAGAAACAGGCCTAATGGGAGACCACGTGATAGTTCTACTTGTGTGTGCTTTGCTGTTCAACACTGCCAAATGACAGGTCAATATTGACACAGTTCCATGCCTGGAAAGTGTTTGGAGAAAGGAGTGAGCACAACCCCACTTCGGAGGGTCTTGTCTAAGGCAGTGTTTTTCAACCTTTTTTGATCTGCGGCACATTTTTTACATTTACCAAATCCTGGGGCACACCACCAACCAAAATGACACAAATTGACACTCTAACACAGTAACACATATAGTTTATATGTTTTTAAATGTATTTATACACTCAGTGTGAAACCTGGGCCTGTTTCGATGAACACAACATAGGTATCCTGGCAGGAATGGCAGAAAGACACACACTTCCCACACTGAACTCCCATCACCAAGAGAAAATGCTATAAGAGTTTGGTGGGCATTGACCTTGAGTTTTGGAGTTGTAGTTCAGCTATATCCAGAGAGCACTGTGGATTTAAACAATGTTGGATCAGGACCAAACTTGGCATGAATACTCAATATGCCTAAATGTGAACACAGATGGAGTTTGGGGAAAATAGACCTTGACATTTGGGAGTTACAGTTTCTGGGATTTATAGTTAACAAAATCAAAGAGCATCCCGAACTCTTGCAACAATGGAATTGAACCAAACTTGGCATATTGAACTCTCATTACCAACAAAACGTACTGAAAGGGTTTGCTTGAGAATTGACCTTGAGTTTGGAAGTTGTAGTTCACCTACAGCCAGAGAGCACTGTGGACTCAAACAATGTTATGTTATGTTGTTGTCTGTTTTCTATCCAGAATCACAATGTTGGGAGGAGGCCCACCACTTTAAGGTCCCTAAAACAGGCATGGGAAAAGTTCGGCCCTCTGGGTGCTTTGGACTCCAACTCCCACCATTCCTAACAGCCTGAGGCCCTTTCCTGCTTGAGTGGCTGGGGGGGGGAAAAGGGCCTGAGGCTGCTAGGAATGCTGGGAGTTGGAGTCCAAAACACCTGAAAGGCCCAAGTTTGCCCATGCCAGCTTTCGACAGAGACCTCTTCCTCCCCCTCCCCCTTCGTGCCCTTTCTTCCGAACACTTACTTTTTCTTCTACACTGCCACTTCCCCCGCCATTTTGATCCGAGGGGGCAGCGTGAGCGTGTTCAGGAGGGGAGGGGGAGGGAGGAAGACGTGACCCGTGTGGGCACTACTGCGCAGACTCGCCCCAGAGCAAAGCGAGCAGAGCGAGGCTGGGAAGAAGGGAACTATCAGACATGCAAGATGAATTTTCATTCACTGGACCAAATTTGGCACAAATACCCGAGACACCCAAATTTGAATACTGGATGGGTAGGGGGGAGATTGATTTTGTCATTTGGGAGTTGTAGTTGCTGGGATTTATAGTTCTCCTACCATCAAATTACGCATACTTTACCCTGTAAGAGGATATATAGTCTTGAGTATTAGGGTCCGGGCGGAGCTTTATTAAGGCTTCAATTAAGTGTATACCTGTGTACTCTCGACATGGAATTCATCACAAGCCTAACCTCACTCAATTAAGTGAAGTCACCATAATTGAATGAGGTTAGGCTTGTGATGAATTCCATGTCGAGAGGACACCGGTATACTCTAAATTGAAGCCTTGATAAAGCTCCGCTCGGGAGCGAAACGGATTTAAGGTGACCTGTCGGTTAAGAGCTTGGGGGTTGTGTTGGACTCCTCGCTGACCATGGAGGCCCAGGTCTCCGTGGTCAGCAGGACGTCATTCTATCACCTCCGACAGGCTAGGCGACTGGCACCCTACCTGTCCAGGGATGACCTGGCCGCGGTAATCCAAGGGACGGTCATCTCGAGACTGGACTACTGTAATGCCCTCTACGCTGGCCTCCCCTTGTCGACAATCCGGAAACTCAAGCTAGTGCAGAATGCCGCTGCTCGCCTACTGGCAGGAGTGCCGGTGAGGGAGCACATTACACCTATCCTCCGGCAACTGCACTGGCTCCCTATTGAGTACCCGAATTGCCTTCAAGGTGTTGGTCTTGACCTTTAAGGCCTTGCACGGCCTAGGGCCTGCGTACCTGAAGGACCGCCTTACCTCGTACTTGTCCCCGAGATCACTGCGATCAGATGAACAGAATCTGTTACTAATTCCATCAGTCCGCTCCTGCCATCTATCAACGACCAGACAAAGGTCCTTTTCTGTGGCGGCACCGGTCCATCTCTGAATTGGCCCCGTTCCGGAGGGCGTGCAAGACGGCCCTCTTCGGCCTAGCCTTTAATTAGGCACTCCGGACCAAGAGTTATGTTATGCCTTTATCCCCGCATTGGTCGATATAACCTGTTTTAATGTGGTTTTATGTTACTTTGTTTTTAAATTGTAGGGCCGTATGTCGTTATGTAACCGACATGCCGCCCATGTATTTTATTGTGATCCGCCCCGAGCCTGCTGGGAGGAGCGGAATACAAGAGCGAATAATAAATAATAAATAAATAAATAAATAAATAAATAAATATCTTCACCCCGTCAGCCTCCTACGATTCTGCTCAACTTTGGAGTACAATTATTGCTCTTCATTTGCCCGATGTTCCGTTGGAATTTTATGCCTACTATAACCCAATTGTGGATGTTATCATGCTGAACCTGTACCTTTATGGACCGGTACCTTGATGGACCCAGCTTATTTGGAATTACTGTACTTTGAACTGTTTTACGCCCTTGTGGATTTAATCCGGTTTATTTCAAACTGTGGAACTTTACCCTTATGAACTCAACTTCACCCTGGGTCTTTGGACCCTAATACTCAGGACTATATATCCTCTTATAGGGTAAAGTATGCGTAATTCGGTTCTATTGTGATGTATTATCTTGTCTATAATGTATAGTGTATGTTCAGCACCTAGATCAGTGTTTCTCAACCAGTGTGCCGGGGCACGCTAGTGTGCCGTGAGTGATCATCAGGTGTGCCTTGGGAAATTGGAACCCCCAGGAAGGGAGGGGGGGAGAGGGGGAGAGTCTGGTGTGTTGAAGTATAAAAACCCTAAGAAACCTACCTCGATAAAGGCCCCCTCCCCACCCTCTCCATGCATTGGTCTCTCCCTCTCCGTGCATTGGGATGGCCCGCCTCCCTTTCCCCAAGTAGAGACCTCCTCTCGCCTCCTGGGGGTTCTGTGTGGGAAGTTTGGCCCAGTTCTATCATTGGTGGGGTTCAGAATGCTCTTTGATTGTAGGGGAACTATAAACCCCAGCAACTACAACTCCCAAATGTCAAGGTCTATTTCCCCTGAACTCCATCTGCGTTCATATTTGGGCATATTGAGTATTCATGCCAAGTTTGGTCCTGGTCCAACATTGTTTGAGTCCACAGTGCTCTCTGGGATATAGGTGAACTACAACTCCAAAACCCAAGGTCAATGCCCACCAAACTCTTATAGCATTTTCTCTTGGTTATGGGAGTTCTGTGCGGGAAGTTTGTGTCTTTCTACCATTCCTGCCAGGATATCTATGTTGTGTTCATCGAAACAGGCCCAGGTTTCACACTCAGTGTATAAATACATTTTAAAAAATATTAACTATATGTATTACTGTGTTAGAGTGTCATTTTGGTTGGTGGTGTGCCCCAGAATTTGCAAATGTAAAAAGTGTGCCGTGGCTCAA
This sequence comes from Anolis apletophallus, assembly GCA_030556195.1. Taxonomy (NCBI): domain Eukaryota; kingdom Metazoa; phylum Chordata; class Lepidosauria; order Squamata; family Anolidae; genus Anolis; species Anolis apletophallus. The sequence goes on from JARBWK010000021.1 coordinate 4,670,171, forward strand.
AAAAGGTTGGGAAACACTGACCTAGATAATTGCTAATATATTTTGCATGTTTGATATATGCTGGCTTTTTGCCTTTTTGCTTTGTTGTGACTTGAACCCTTGCTCTACATTTCATTGCTCTTGGGATAACAGCGCGATGGATCCATGGATTCAAGCTGCAGGGAAAGAGATTCCGCCTGAATGTTAACAACTTCTTGAAGTTCAGAGCTGCTTGGTCATAGAATCAATTACTGACTGGGAGCCTAGTGGGATCCCTTTCTTTAGAGGTTTCTTAGCAAAGGCTGGATGGCCACCTTGGATTGTGCATTACTACATGGATGAACAGGGTTGGACTGGATCAGGGGTGCCCACACTTTTTCATCATGCGAGCTACTATATGAACAATCAAGTTGAAAAGATCACCTGTTGTGCATGTGAGCGTGCGCGCGCACGCATGCGCACACGATCCTACTGCAGCCTTCCGTCTGCGCGGGGCTTCTTTCTTGCCTGCCCACGAACTCGCCGCCGCGCGCACCCGGGAAGGGGATCCTCCTTGCCTGCGCGCGCTCTCTCTCTTAATGTCTTCGTTGCCTTCCTCCTTCCTGCTGCATGCTTTTGTGAAACAGGAAGTCCCCATCCCGTCCTGCTTCTTGCGTGTCCAGCAGCCCCCCCCCCCACGCTCGCAGCAGGAGGGTATTTATAGGCGCACCCACCAGCGCTCCGGCCAGATATGGCTTCGGCGGCGGCTCGGAAGGCGCAGGGCTGGGAAGAGGGATCGCCTGGCTGCTGCCTGGGCCGGGAAACTCAACCAAGAGAGGGACCCACGTGAGGCTGGAGCCTCCCACGGCAGCCTCCCCCCTCCCTCGAGGCTTCCTTACCTGGGCAGGAGAAGGAAGAATGGAAGAGGTGCTTCCCCAAAGTGACAGATGCAGGGGGGCGCCCTTTCTTCCTTCCTTCCTTTCAAGGGTGTCACTCAGAAAGGACACCCAAGTGGACAGCTGGCAGGAAGGAGGACCCCTCCCACTGGTGGCAGTCCATGCCCACGCGGGGGGGAGAGGGTGGCTCTTCCTAGCCGGCTCTGAAGAGCCACCCCCCTCTCTCCCATGGGCCCTCGCCGCCTTTCTCCTTCGAGGGCGAGGGAGGGCGAGGCGGAGAAAGGCGGCGAGGGCACAAGCAGCAGCAGCAAGTGGAGCCTCCATCCCCGCAGCCCCCTCCTCCTCGGGTTCAGCCCCAGGAACACGGCGGAGCCCTCCCTCCTCGCCCCCAACCAAGGAAAGAAAGCAGCCCCACACAGCTCGCTCGCCCAGGTCTCGGCTTGGAATGGGAGTCCTGAGGGCAGCAGCAGGGTTTGCGGCGGGGCTTGCTTGGCTTTGCCCCACTTTGCCCGGCCTCCTTCGCCTCTCTCTCCCTCTCTCTCCCTCTCTCCTTCCAGCGCCCGCCTGCCTGCCTGCCAAAAGGATCCGAAAACGTTCTCCGGATTTCTTTCTTCTCTCCTTGGCTCTCTCTCTCTCACACACACACACATTCCCTCCATCCCTCCCACAGCCTCGCATCCTATCCGTGCGCATGCCTTCGCCTTGCTCCCGCCCCCCCCCCCCAGCAGCAACCACACCGTGCGTGGCAAGACGAGCGCCAGGCCCTGCCCACTAAAGCCTCATTTTGGCAAAAGAAGCCCCGCAAAGGCGGCAGCGGGAGCGCACGTGCGCGCATGGCATGGCAGGAGCGCGCCTTCCGGCTGGTGTGGGCCCAAAGATCACCTGGAAGAGGGCCGAAGATCACCTAGGTGCTCCCGATCACCATAATGAGCACCCCTGGACTGGATGGTCTTTAAGATTTCGTCTAACTCTATGTTCCAGCCATTCTGTGATTTAGATTTTCCTAGAGAAGTCTTCTCTCTGCACTGAACGGAGTGCACTGAATGTATGAGCCTGCACTACCATATAAGGCAGCTCAGTGCAGTTAAGCAGCATTATGAAGCTGCATTATGTGTCAATATAGATATAGATGGCTCTCCAGGGCAACTCTTTGATCAAACTCCAAGAGTAATTGAGCCCAGGCCTAGAAGTTCCTAGAGAGAACAAATGAATCAAATCTGGTCATAATCAAATAATGAAAGTTTAATTCACAAATGTGGAAGGCTGGTCATAAATTACGTTGAGTTGTGTCGGCACCTTATGCTTGCATTAAAGCTTTCATGACGTGGCCGGACCTTTCTGACTAATGGAGAACGTCTGCATGCCGTTCAAGGTTGAGAAAATGGCATTCAATGTGAGATGTCATTGCACATAGATCGCATATGGCACATGAGTGTGCATTCCACTGTGGACTTGGAAGGACACTGGGCGTGGATGCGCACCATTTATAAACGACCGGAGAGGCGCTGGGTTCTCCGACCAGTGACGGCAGCAACGGCTAAATATCTGAGATCCCGTAGAAAAAGAGAGTCGCCGGAGCAAACCCCCCTGAGGTGGGGGATACCGACCAGACCAGCCACACGTGAGACCCCTGGGCAGCCTTCCTTTGCTAGGTTGGGCGCCGGGAAGAATGCCGGGAAGATCGACCTACCCGCTGCCGAACATCTACAAGCTGAATTTGATCAGCTGCTTCTGTGTGTCAAGAGGTTTGAGGACTTGCTGATGGAGCTAGATATCCTACATCCCCACTACCTCTGTGCAGAGCATAAAACCCCCGCAGAACCTTTGACCAGCTGGCAAGATCTCCCGGAGATGGACTGAGATCACTCCTGGGACCTGTTGGCGGAGGGGCCTGTGGACAGGTGGTTGGCGGAGGAGGAGAGACCGACGATGGACGATTTGGGGACGACAGGGAGACAGGCCCGGATTACCCATAAGGCCACCCTAGGCCATGGCCTAGGGTGGCATTATTGGGGGGGGGCAGCGGATCGGGACCCCCCCCCCAAATTTTTAAAAACCCAAAAAAAATCGTTGAAGATTTCCAAAAAAGGGCGCATGAGCGCAGCGGTACAAGCGCCATCCACGGCCACCGCCCCCTTTGCTCTGCTCCCCATGGCTCCTCCCTCCCTCCTAAAGCGTCATGCCAGGCGGCCTCAGAAGAGGGTGAAATCGCCGCTTCTGAGGCCGGCGTGACATTTTAGGGAGGAGGGTCGGAGCCATGGGGAGGCTCCCCTTGGCTTTCCCCTCCCCCCTAAAGCAGTTTTTCGCGTATGAGCAGCTCAACTTGAGCTCCGGAGCCATTGCGCATGCGCGAAAACCTTCACACATGGCCAGAAGCTGCTGCAGGCGCTGAAGCCGAAGGCTTAACAGGCTTCAGTGCCTGCAGCAGCTTCTGTGCATACGCGAAGGTTTTCGCGCATGAGCAGCTCAACTTGAGCAGCTCACCTTGAGCAGCTCAACTTGAGCAGCTCAACTTCAGCTCCGGAGCCATTGCGCATGTGCGAAAACCTTCACGCATGGCCAGAAGCTGCTGCAGGCGCTGAAGCCGAAGGCTTAACAGGCTTCAGAGCCTGCAGCAGCTTCTGGGAATGCGCGAAGGTTTTTTCAACTTGAGTTCCGGAGCCACTGCACAGGCACTGAAGCCGACACAGCAGCGGTGTGAACGGCGTGGACGGCGCGGCCGCGGCGGCGCCCCCCATCCAAGATGGCGCCCTATGCCAGTGATTTTCAACCTTTTTTGAGCCGCGGCACACTTTTTACATTTACAAAATCCTGGGGCACACCACCAACCAAATTGACACAAAATGACACTCTAACACAGTAATACATATAGTTAATCTGTTTTTAAATGTATTTCTACACTCAGTGTGAAACCGGGGCCTGTTTCGATGAACGCAACATAGATATCCTGGCAGGAATGGCAGAAAGACACACACGAAGCTCTTGCTCAACAGCTGTCAGTCTCTCTCTGTTCGGCATTTGCATTTTCCCTTCTCAAAAACTTCTCCATCACTGTCACTCGCTTGTCTTGCTGTGATCCCAAACTGACGCGCAGCTGCAGCACTAACTCTAACTTTGTTTACTTAGCTGTGTCTGAGCGAATCCAAGATGGCGTGACCATAGCACTTCTTAGGTGACGCAAGAGTGCTATGGTTCCATTTCTTAAAGGGACAGATGCACCTTACAGTTTATATATGAATGAAGTTCGAAAATAATTTCCCACGGCACACCTAATTATCTCTCACGGCACACTAGTGTTCCACGGCACACTGGTTGAAAATCACTGCCCTACGTGGCCGTGTAGTCTGCGTATATGCAGGGGCGGTCCTACAAGATAGGCCAAGTAGGCGGCCGCCTAGGGCGCCATCTGGGAAGGGGGCGCCATCCTGGCCGCATGGGGCGCCATCCTGGCCCTGCCGATGTTCCTCAGACAGTGCTGCAGCTGCCTGCTTTTTGACCCCCCGGCCTTGTGCGCCCGACGCCGCTTCTGGGCATGCACAGAGGTTTTCACGCAGGCGCAGTTGCTCTGAGCTGAAGTTGAGCGCGAAAAACCTCCGCGCATGCCCAGTAGCCCCTTTGCGCAGAAGCCTGAAAGCAAAGCACTCCCTATCGGGCAGGCAGGAGTGCTTCCCTCTCCCTTGTCTCCTCTCCACAAGGCGCGCATTTGCAGGGAAGGAGAAAAGAATCAGTGAAGGAAGTGTAAGTGAAGGAATGAAGGAAGGGCTTTCCTCCTCCTCCTCCTCTGTGACCTCTTCTCTCCCTCCTTCCTTTCTTCGGCACTATTTCTGTCTAGACCTGAGGGGCCTGAGGCTATGAGGAGTTGTGGGAGTTGGAGGCCAAAACACTTAGAAGGAGGGAGGGAGGGCTCAAGTTTGCCCAGGCCGCGCTGCCTGTATTCGACCTCATTTGAACATTTTGGCTGTTTTTCTATTTACATTTACATTGGGATCCTAATTTTGGACTTATGGGAGACTCCCATGGATTATGAGTCGGGTGATAGGTAATATATTCTGATTTTGATGCATTTACATTGCATTTCTTGTTGATTATTATACAGTTGTGCTTAATATTGTCATACAATATAATACAAATACAATATAACAATAGAATAATGATATATTTTATATTACATGTAATATTACAAACAATATTGCAGTATAGTGGTATTGTACAAAATAGTAATATATAATATTTTATTTTACTTTATTTTGGGTTATTTGAGTTTTATAGGAGTCATGAAAATATTTAGTAGGGGATAATTTTATTTAAATAAATAATTTTATTATTTTATAATAATAATATAATAGAATGTTACATTATATTATCATGTCAATATATTATAATATAATTATATTTTAATGTAGTATAATATAATTATGATATAAAATAGTATGAGTATGGTATAATATATTGTATATACATTGATACAATATAATACTACTAATGGTATTGTGATATTATAATTGAATATTTGTTTTACATGGGGGGCGGCAAAATAATGTTTTTTGGGGGGGGGGCACCAAAATAATGTTCGCCTACCAATTAAAATTACCTTAGACCGCCCCTGCGTATATGTAAGATATGTGTGGTTGTGCAAATAGGGCTTCATTTCACGCAGCCCTCTCCTTTTGCTCTGGATACGGTCCGTGTGTCCGCGTCACCCCCTTTCCTTATTTCCAAACACGAAACACATTTAGGGACACGAAGGCGCCGAACAAATAAAGCAAAAATAAATGTCAGCACAGCTGGGACTTTAAATTACCCTCTTTTTTCCTCCGAAGCCGTTCCTCCTCCAACCAAACTTTATTTTGCATTTAAGCGCCTAAATGGGAAGGGACATAAACCTCCCGGTTAATTTTAAGGGGAATGAATCAGGCTGAATCTTTTCCCGCAGTAAACGCGACGGCTCCAACACAGGAATTAAAGCTGTTTTATAGGTTAATTCATACACTGAAGTGCACCCTAGATTTATTTTATGCCTTCCCGGCCCACATATCATCCGCCCAGGGTTTCTCATCTGGAGAGGGGATTATCGATGCTTTACCGCAATCCCCGGTTCAGAATAGCTCAAAAGGACGGGGATAAATTCTAGCAAGAGAGTCTCTTATGCAAGGACTATTTTAAGACTTCTGGGGGGCTCTCGGTAGGCGGCTCGGCACAAATACGAAGTCTCTGGACCAGCAGTCCCGCTCTCGTCCCGAACACGAGGAAGGAATGCTTCACCTGGAACCGTTCAAGGAGGAGATGCAGAAGCCGGAAGGTCTCCAAAGAAGGACGTCCGCCTTGTGGAATGAATCCAGTTGGGCGCCACTCAAACTGCCATGGGCTCAATGTTGTGGAGTCATGGGAAATGTAGTTTGGACAGGCATCAGTGATTTTTAATAATAACTAGCTTGGGGACTCGGCGGTGCCCGGGTTATTTGAGGACGGCATTGTGTGCCAAGGTTGTTCCTTATCAGATGTTAATGTGGCTCACAGTGGTCTCAGGAACTTAGTGAAGATACTGCAAGTCCCATCGGCCATGGTCCTTCCCCCTCCAAACAGCACCAGGATGTAGAGTGGGTCAGGGGGCTGTGTGTGTCACATTTGGTCTTGATCATTCTTTGGATGAGGGTTGCAGCAGAAGGTGAGTGAAGGTATTTCAAGTCCCATCATCTGTGGTCCATCCTCCTTGAAGCAGCACCAGGGTGTAAAGTGGGTCAAGAGGGCTCTGTGTGCTAATTGTGGTCTGTATTGGTCATTGGGTGAGGGTTGCATTGTGAAGTGGGCAAGTTTGGTCCTGATCCGTCACTGCTGTGGGCCGCAGTGTCTGACTGCCTGAGGCCTTTCCTTTTTTCTCTGAGTCACTTTAGAATGTTGGAATGTGGATGGCCAATCAGAGTCCTTTATGCAAATACCATTTCAGTGGCAACTCCTCTCTGTCTGGGGTGGAATGTTGGAATTCTGAGGCTGGCCAATCAGAGTCCTTTATGCAAATAATCCCATAGTGGCAACCTATCGAAACACTGTCGCATATTCCTTGGCACCTTCTCACCTCCCAGAAAATGAGCATTCCATTTCCAACCGGAAAAAAACTGTTGTTTGGCTAACTCAAGCATGCAGGTGCAATCTGTTTTGCTGGCCAATCAGAGCCCTTTATGCAAATTGTCTCTCAGTGGCAACCAATGTCCTCTGTCTGGTGCCTTAGAGTGTTGGAGTTCTGAGTTCTGAGGCTGGCCAATCAGAGTCCTTTATGCAAATAATCTGGTGCCTTAGAGTACCTTAGAATGTTGGAGTTCTGAGGCTGGCCAATCAGAATCCTTTATGCAAATAATCCCACAGTAGCAGCCAATTGAAAAGCTGGCACATATTCCTCTGCACCTCCCGCCCTCCGCACCTCCGCAAACACTGACTTTTATTAGATAGATAGATAGATAGATAGATAGATAGATAGATAGATAGATAGATAGATAGATAGATAGATAACTGCTTGGGCTGTATCCTCTCTGCAGAAGTATAGCAGTTCGACGGCACATTCGCTCCAGTGTCTCAATGCGATGGAATTCTGGGATTGGCAGTTTTGTGATACCTTTCTGATATTTTTCTCCTTCTCTGCCAGGGAGCACTGGTTCCACAGTAAATTACGAGTACAAGTCCCAGGATTCCATAGGATGAATCTGTGGCCCTTAAAGTTGCATTAAGCTGCTGCAGTTCTGCCACATGGATGGTCACATAGTCACTGTTGTGACCCTTTTGGAGGCTATGCAAACTTCCACAATAGGAAGGAGATATGCCTGCGCAATGAAAAGGCATGTGATGATGACATGTCCCTATTGGGATGTCAGCCTCTCTGAGTGGGCTTTTAGCTGTTGACACGCCTTGGAGCTGTTGGTTGGTGCAAATATAACTATATATAACACCCTATATCCAGAATTGGGTATTTCTGAACTGATACCTGCTGCCCAAGTTTCACTGACACCAGTTACATTTCTGGGACCAGTTCCAAGTGGTGTTTACTCCCTTCCCAGCCTTGAATATAAGGGCTGTCATCGCATGGATGATGGAAGACGGGCCACTTGCACAACTGCGCAAGTCTCTCCTAAGGAACTCAACTCCCCAAATACTTCCTCTGTCCTGCGGCCCACCAACGTGGCCATTTTTGTGCTGGGAAAATGTGGAGAATCAGTAGCAAAGTGTGTATTGAGTTCCCTCTAGAGCAGGGGTGCTCACACTTTTTCAGCATGGGAGCTACTGATTAAAAAACCAAGTCCAAAAGATCACCTGCCCAGAAATGTAAAACGTATAAATATATTTTCTTATTTATTTATTTATTTACTGTATATTTATTATTCATTTTTACGTACCGCTCCTTCCAGCAGGCTCAGGGCAGTTTACATAAAATTTCAATTTAATAACAACAATTGTAAAACATCAACATTTCAATTTAATAACAACAATATAAAACAGCATAACAAATACATCCAACCACCCCATTTCTCCCACACTGCCATATTACCACGCATATTATCAGCCAGAAAGTAAGAAGAGAGGCTTTTGAACTGCAAGACCATTTAATACTCAGCAAGGTAAACAAAGGGGCATGCAAAAATACATCCAACCACCCCATTTCTCCCACATTTCCATATTACCACACATATTATCAGCCAGAAAGTAAGAAGAGAGGCTTTTGAACTGCAAGACCATTTAATACTCAGCAAGGTAAACAAAGAGGGCATGCAAAAATACATCCAACCACCCCATTTCTCCCACAATTCCATATTACCACACATATTATCAGCCAGAAAGTAAGAAGAGAGGCTTTTGAACTGCAAGACCATTTAATACTCAGCAAGGTAAACAAAGGGGCATGCAAAAATACATCCAACCACCCCATTTCTCCCACATTTCCATATTACCACACATATTATCAGCCAGAAAGTAAGAAGAGAGGCTTTTGAACTGCAAGACCATTTAATACTCAGCAAGGTAAACAAAGAGGCATGCAAAAATACATCCAACCACCCATTTCTCCCACACTGCCATATTACCACACATATTATCAGCCAGAAAGTAAGAAGAGAGGCTTTTGAACTGCAAGGCCATTTAATACTCAGCAAGGTAAACAAAGGGGCATGCAAAAAATACATCCAACCACCCCATTTCTCCCACATTTCCATATTCCCCAACATATATTTCTCAAGGAACAAAGCAAGCAGAGAGGCTTTGGACCTAAAAGGCCATTTTTAAACATTAAAAATAAACAAAGAGACATGCCACAGAACAATCAAGCACCCACCCCAAAGTAAAAAGACCGACCTTTGAGATGCGGTAAGGAAATGACCCCAAAGCGTCCTTCTTCTCCTCCTCCGTCATTGCTCCTATTTCCACGCTGCCAGCATGCGTGCCGCCTCCAAGAGCTCACGAGAAGTCAGAGAGGCAGAATGGGCACTTCTGCGCATGCGCGTGGGGCCAGCCATGCATCGCGTCATCCAGGCCCGCCCCCTTTGGTCTCCTACGACTCTGAGTGGCTGGAGAAGGACAGAGGGAAGAGGAGGAATCCAGAAGAGGGGGCCCATCCTGCCTCTTGGACGCTGGACGGAGCTTTTGAAGGCGGCGCGCGAGCAGGGAGCGGGGAAGAGCAATGACGGAGGACTTCTTTGCAGTGTGAAGAGGACCAACAGCAAAAAACCTGGTCAGGGGCCTGAAGATCACCAGGATGACGCCCAAAGATCACCCTGGTGATCCCGATCACCGTTCTGAGCACCCCTGCTTTAGACTGTGCTTGGCCAACTTCAGCAATTATTTATTTATTTATTTATTTATTTATTTATTTATTTATTTATGGTATTTGTACCCCATAGCTTCTCACCCCCTCAGGGGGACTCAGCACGGCTTACATTTGCAGCACTACAGGCCGCAACACCACAATACAATTTAAAATACACCATATAATCAATGTCATTAAAAACCACTAAAAACATTTTTTAAAAACATGACATTAAATACCACGACAAACAACAATAATTAATTAAAGCCATCAAGCGGAACACATTGTCAGTCCAGTCAAGTCCAAAGGTACAATTTACACCTGCTGCCCAAAGGCCTGGTCCCAGAACCACGACTTTAGCTTTTTTCTAAAAGCGAGGAGAGACGGAGTCGATCTTATTTCGTTTGGGAGTGCGTTCCATAGGCGAGGGGCCACCGCCGAGAAGGCCCTGTCTCTCCTTCCCACCAGCCGCATTTGTGATGTTGGCGGGAGCGAGAGCAGGGCCTCCCCAGATGATCTTAGACTGCGAGATGGGACATAGAGGCAGATGCGTTTGGACAAGTAAGCTGGGCCAGAACCGTATAGAGCTTTATAGGTCAATACCAGCACTTTGAATTGGGCTCGTAGATGGACAGGCAACCAGTGGAGCTGACACAGCAGGGGGTGGTATGCTCCTGTATGTCGCCCCAGTTAGCATTCTGGCTGCCGCCCGTTGGACCAACTGAAGTTTCCGAACCGTTTTCAAAGGCAGCCCCACGTAGAGTGCGTTGCAGTAGTCTTTTCGGGATGTAACCAGAGCGTGGACCACCGTGGCCAAGTCAGACTTCCCAAGGTACGGGCGCAGCTGGTGCATAAGTTTTAATTGTGCAAAAGCTCTCCCGGCCACCAATGAGACCTGGGGTTCCCGGCTCAGTGATGAGTCCAGGATCACCCCCAGACTGCGAACCTGCATCTTCAGTGGGAGTGTAACCCCGTCCAACACAGGCTGTAACCCTATGCCCTGTTCGGCCTTTCGACTGGCCAGGAGTGCCTCTGTCTTGTCTGGATTCAATTTCAATTTGCTAGCCTTCATCCAGTCCGACACAGCGGCCAAGCACTGGTTCAAGGTCTGGACAGCCTCCTTAGTAACAGGTGGGAAGGAGTGACAGACCTGGACGTCATCTGCGTACAGATAACACCTTACTCTGAAACTCCGGCTGATCTCCCCCAACAGCTTCATGTAGATGTTAAATAACATCGGGGACAGAACTGAACCCTGAGGGACTCCACAAGTCAACGGTTGTGCGGTCAAACAGGTGTCTCCCAATAACACCCTCTGGGACCAACCCTCCAGGAATGATCGGAGCCACCGCAAAGCGATACCCCCAAGCCCCATTTCTGCGAGGCGTCCCAGAAGGATACCGTGGTCAACGGTATCGAAAGTCGCTGAGAGGTCCAGCAGAACCAACAGGGCCACACTCCCCCTGTCCAGCTCCCGGCGTAGATCATCCACTAAGGCAGTGTTTCTCATCCAGTGTGCCGGGGCACACTAGTGTGCCGTGAGCGATCATCAGGTGTGCCGTGGGAAATTGGAACCTCCAGGAGGGGAGGGGGGAGAGTCTAGTGTGTTGAAGTATAAAAACTCTAAGAAACCTACCTCGATAAAGGCCCCCTTCCCACCCGTTGTCTATTTCTTCTCTCCCTCTCCATGCATTGGGAAGGCCCGCCTCCCTTTCCCCAAGTAGAGACCTCCTCTTGCCTCCTGGGGGTTCTGTGTGGGATGTTTGGCCCAGTTCTATCTTTGGTGGGGTTCAGAATGCTCTTTGATTTTTGGGGGAACTATAAATCCCAGCAACTACAACTCCCAAATGTCAAGGTCTATTTCCCCTGAACTCCATCTGCGTTCATATTTGGGCATATTGAGTATTCGTGCCAAGTTTGGTCCTGATCCAACATTGTTTGAGTCCACAGTGCTCTCTGGATATAGGTGAACTACAACTCCAAAACTCAAGGCCAATGCCCACCAAATTCTTATAGCATTTTTCTCTTGGTTATGGGAGTTCTGTGTGGGAAGTTTGTGTCTTTCTGCCATTCCTGCCAGGATATCTATGTTGTGTTCATCGAAACAGGCCCAGGTTTCACACTGAGTGTATAAATACATTTTAAAACATATTAACCATATGTATTACTGTGTTAGAGTGTCATTTTGTGTCATTTTGGTTGGTGGTGTGCCCCAGAATTTTGTAAATGTAAAAAGTGTGCCGCGGCTCAAAAAAGGTTGGGAAACACTGCACTAAGGCGACCAAGGCTGTCTCAGTGCCATGTCCCGGCCTAAAGCCAGACTGTGCTGGAGATGTCACTTTTTGAGATAAGAAATATGGGACATTTACCTTAAAAATATGGGATTTTTCATAAAAATAAGGGACACTTCATAAAAACTTCAAAATCAAACCTTAGGTATAAATTGTTTTATCAACAGAATAAGATCATGATTGAAATTCATAAAAGAAACTGACTTGCACCCTCTTAACAGTACATAGTATGTTTCTGCATGTTTTGTCATACCTAATGCATTGCACTGTATGTACTACATACAGTACTAGTAGTAGTAGTAGTAGTAGTAGTAGTAGTAGTAGTAATAATATTAGCAGCTTTAAAATAATGTCAGGGAATTAAATGGTAGGCTGCCCATTTTTTCCTGAAATGGTTGGGGTTTGCAGGAAAAAATGGTCAAATTCCTAAATCACCCCCCAAAAGGCCGTAAGCCTCTCTGACCTGCTCCCTGCCAACACTTCGAATGGAATCTTCTCTCAGCTCTGGGCCTGGCGCGCTCTCTCTCTCTTGCTCTCTCGGTGTCGTCTTGCTCTCAACTCAGCCTTGTGGTGTCTCTGCTGCTCTCGCCTTTCTCCTGTGCGTATGCTCTGTGGTGGCCGCATACGGGACGTCCCGTATAATTGGCTTACCGGAATGGAGCCCGTCATAGGGCAGGGGGCATGCCAGGAAGAAGGTGGATAGTGGCCTGGCGGCACAGCAAGGCACTGCCTGTGGCCGGGCAGGCACGCTGCTGCTGGGGTTGCTCTGCTGCCTGCCGTGCCTGTGAGTTAGTCAGGCCCAGATTACCCATAAGGCCAACCTAGGCCATGGCCTAGGGCAGTGTTTCCCAACCTTTTTTGAGCCGCAGCACACTTTTTACATTTGCAAAATCCTGGGGCACACCACCAACCAAAATGACACAAATACACTCTAACAGGGTAATACATATAGTTAATATGTTTTAAAATGTATTTATACACTCAGTGTGAAACCTGGACCTGTTTTGATGAACACAACATGGATATCCTGGCAGGAATGGCAGAAAGACACAAACTTCCCACACAGAACTCCCATAACCAAGAGAAAATGCTATAAGAGTTTGGTGGGCATTGACCTTGGGTTTTGGAGTTGTAGTTCACCTATATCCAGAGAGCACTGTGGACTCAAACAATGTTGGATCAGGACCAAACTTGGCATGAATACTCAATATGCCCAAATATGAACGCAGATAGAGTTCAGGGGAAATAGACCTTGACATTTGGGAGTTGTAGTTGCTGGAATTTATAGTTCCCTTACAATCAAAGAGCATTCTGAACCCCACCAATTATAGAACTGGGCCAAACTTCCCACACAGAACCCCCAGGAGGCAAGAGGAGGTCTCTACTTGGGGAAAGGGAGGCGGGCCTTCCCAATGCATGGAGAGGGAGAGACCAAATAGACAATGGTGGGGAGGGGGCCTTTGTAATTTTGTGCCTTTATCGAGATAGGTTTCTTAGGGATTTTATACTTCAACACACTAGACTCTCCCCCCCCCCCTCTTCCTAGAGGTTCCAATTTCCCACGGCACACCTGATGATCGCTCATGGCACACTAGTGTGCCCCGGCACACTGGTTGGGAAACACTGGCCTAGGGGTGGAAACCGAGGGGGGTGCAGTTCACGGACCAAAAAAAAAATGTTAAAACAAAAATCAATGCGCTGCTTGCACACATGGAGATGACTCTCTCTCTTGGGGGAGGGCGGGGGGACAGCGCTGCAAGGGGGTGGGGAGGAGAAAATGGTATCCCCCCTTGCCCCCGCACCCTTGTCAAGGAAGTAGAGCGCGAGGAGGTGGAGGGAAGCCCCGGGGCCGTTGCCGGGCATGCGCGGCACCCAGGAAAATGGCGGAGGAGGCAGAGGCGCTCATGCCCTCCTTCCTTGACAAGGCTAGGGGTGCCGTGAATGCCCGGTAGCAGCCCTGGGGGCTTCCCTCCGCCTCCTCCTCGTGCCCTTCTTCCTTGACTCAAGGAAGAAGGGCATGAGGAGGAGGAGGGAAGCCCCCGGGGCCGCTACCGGGCATGCGCGGCACCCAGGAAAATGGCGGAGGAGTCAGAGGCGCTCGCGCCCTCCTTCCTTGACAAGACCAGGGGTGCCGCGCATGCCCGGTAGTGGCCCCGAGGGCTTCCCTCCGCCTCCTCGCACCCTCCTTCCTTGACTCAAGGAAGGAGGGCGCGAGGAGGAGGGAAGCCCCCGGGGTCGTTGCCGGACATGCGCGGCACCCCAGGAACATGGCGAAGCCGGAGGAAGCAGAGGCGGCTTGAATCTCGGTGCAGTTGCCGCCCCGTGGGAGCCTTCATGCCGAGAGGTGGGCGCGGGAGGAAGGGCTCGGTGCCTGCTGAGAAAAAGGAGAAGCAGGGTTGGAATTAGGCCAGGATTCTCCTTTCTCCTTTTTCCTTTTTGGGGGCAAAGCGTGGGCAGTGGAAAGAAGGAAAAGAGGGAAGGAAGGAGGCTGTTCCCCCCTCTCTTTGTCTCTGTCTCTCTCTCTCTCAGCGCCTCCGTTCCTTCCCCCTTCTGCCTTGTCCTGCTTGCCCCTCTCCACTCCTCCCCTTGGCTCAAGGATCCTGGGAGCCTGAGTGATGTGTGTGTGTGGGCGGGGGAGGGGTTTGCGGTAGATGTTATCTTGGGGGCGTAATACCAAAGTGTGACCTAGGGCGCAAAAAGGTGTTAATCCGGGCCTGGAGTTAGGCGAGGCGAGCAAGCGCAAGCGCCGCCAAGAAGCTGCTGCTGGTGCGGTGGCGCTCACTGCTGGCCCAGCCTTGCCTCCTGCTGCCACCTGTCCTGTCCTGTCAATACGAGACAGGAGCTGAAAACAGGCCCGGATTAGCTGCTTTTGGCGCCCTAGGCCAAAAGAAGCACCGCCGCCCCTAGGGGCGGGGAAGCACTGCCCCCAGGTCGGGGGAAGCCCCTGCCCCCAGGTCGGGGGGAGCCCCCGCCCCCAGGTCAGGGGGAGCCCCCGCCCCCAGGTCAGGGGGAGCCCCCGCCCCCAGGTCAGGGGGAGCCCCGGCCCCCAGGTCAGGGGGAGCCCCCGCCCCCAGGTCAGGGGGAGCCCCCACCCCAGGTCAGGGGAGCCCCTGCCCCCAGGTCAGGGGGAGCCTCCGCCCCAGGTCAGGGGGGCCCCCGCCCCAGGTCAGGGGAGCCCCGCCCCCAGGTCGGGAGCCCCCCCCCAGGTCAGGGGAGCCCCGCCCCCCAGGTCAGGGGAGCCCCGCCCCAGGTCAGAGGGAGCCCCGCCCCCAGGTCAGGGAGCCCCCCCCAGGTCAGGGGCCCCGCCCCTAGGTCAGGGGGCCCCGCCCCCAGGTCAGGGGAGCCCCACCCCAGGGCGTGCTGCGCATGCGGTGGGCAACGGCCGAGGGTCCTCCTTCCTTCCTTGAGTGAAGGAAGGGAGGAGGGGTGAGGAGGAGGAGCAAGAGGCGGAGCGAAGGGCACCGCATCAGAGGCCCGGCTGTGACGCGGCACCCCTTCGCTCTGCCTCTTGGTCCTCCTCACTGGCCCCTCCTTTCTTCCTTGAGTGAAGGCGCCCCTTTCTTCCTTCCTGTGATGCGGCGACCCTTCTTGCTCCTCGCTCACCCAACAAATTGACCTTTTTTAAAAAAAAATCGGGGTGTCCGGATCTGCTGCCCCCCCCCCCCCATTTGTGCCGCCCTAGGCCTTGGCCTAGGGTGGCCTTATGGGTAATCCGGGCCTGGCTGAAAATATGGGACACAAAATTCAGAGCAAAAATACAGGACGTCCCGTATAATACGAGACAGGTGGCAACCCTAACTTCAGCCCTCCCTCCAGGTGTTTTGGACTTCAACACTCACAATTCGGCTGTTAGGAATTGTGGGTATTGAAGTCCAAAACACCTGGAGGGAGAGCTGAAGTTGGCCCATGCCTGCTTTAGACAGAGGCAACACGATCACTGTGCATTTCGCATTTGTTTGCCAATTTAGTTTCCGCGTTGCAGTTAACATATCATCATGTAACTATGCACGACCAACTCCTTGATGTAGGAGCTCACCTTGCCTGATATAGCACAGGGTAGAAATACTGTAATGCAACTGTTAAATTGTTTATTTCCTGTTGTATACCGTACGATCTCATATGCAAGTTATGCTGTAACTATTGATTTTTTGCAGTATGCATTAATTTTAATAAGCAATGTGATACATGCGCTTCCCGAAGATGTGCTGACAACCTGTTGGGAAACAGATATATCCATAAAACTAATTGGGGGAGGTTTCACACACTGTTCCTGCAAAATATACTGTATGCAATGCCTTGCCTTCCTATTTTGGGGCCACGGTTAGCGAGAATTCAACAGTCGGAAAGAAGCAGCCGTGGCTCTTTGTTCTGTGTATTTTAATATGTATTTTGTAGAAATGTGTTTTAATATGTGCATTTTTTAGAATGCTTTTAGGTGATTGTGTGTATTTTAGCAATGTTGTAACCCATCTTGAGCCACAAGGAGAGGCGGGTAAGAAAATAATAATATGATAATAATAATGGTGCAATTCACAATTACTTTTGCATGCCATCCCATGATCTTTTAGTTTCTGGGTTCATATTTTTCCTTCCTTCTCAGGTTATTTTCGAAGGGATCCGTGGCCGTGGCATCGAAGGAGACATAGCCGTCGATGACATATCCATCGTGGAAGGAGAATGCACGAAATCAGAATCTCCGGACAATCGTAAGTGAGATCCTTCCAGGATAATGCCATTTAGGACTGGGCAATCCATGGTTCTAAATGGTTCTAAAGCACTTACAAAACTAAAGTTCTGGTGGTGAAAACTAGGTGGCGCGGGTGCTTTGCTTCCTCAGTGTTGCTAAAGTTCTGGTGGTGAACACTAGGTGGCGCTGGTGCTTTGCTTCCTCAGTGTTGCTAAAGTTCTGGCGGTGAACATTTCAGAACTCAAACAAAACTTTCAATTTTTTTAATAAATGACAGTTCCTAATTGGTTCTGTCTTAACAGTCGCCAATAATGAAATAATAATGAAGTTTTGAAAGTTTTGTTAGAGTTCTGAAATGTTCACCACCAGAACTTTAGCAACACTATAGAAGCAAAGCACCAGTGCCACCTAGTGTTCACCACCAGAACTTTAGCAACACTGTAGAAGCAAAGCACCAGCGCCACATAGTGTTCACCACCAGAACTTTAGCAATACTGTAGAAGCAAAGCACCAGCGCCACCTAGTGTTCACCACCAGAACTTTAGCAACACTGTAGAAGCAAAGCACCAGCGCCACCTAGTGTTCGGCACCAGAACTTTAGCAACACTATAGAAGCAAAGCACCAGCGCCACCTAGTGTTCACCACGAGAACTTTACCAACACTGTAGAAGCAAAGCACCAGCGCCACCTAGTTTTCACCATCAGAACTTTAGCAACACTATAAAAGCAAAGCACCAGTGCCACAATTTTTCACCACCATAAATTTTGTTTTTTTAAGTACTTTAGAACCATTTAAAACCATGGATTGCCCAGGCCTAATGCGATTCCCTTTGGAGTAGTGTGTGAGCCCTGTTTCACCCCAAGGCTCTTGTGGCTCTTGTGCAGCATGAGCACAGACCTCTTGGCTGAAGCAAGCCCTCAGTGTAAAACTCAGATAGTTCCTTGTTGAACTCAACATAGTCCAGTGTTGACCTTGGCATAGCCCGATGTTGGACTCAACATGGTCCAGTGTAAAACTCAAGATAGTTCCTTGTTGAACTCAACATAGTCCAGTGTTGACCTTGGCATAGCATGATGTTGGACACAACATAGTCCAGTGTTGAACTCAACGTATTCTGTTGTTGGACTCAACATAGTCCAGTGTAAACTCAAGATAGTTCCTTGTTGAACTCAACATAGTCCAGTGTTGACCTTGGCATAGCATGATGTTGGACACAACATAGTCCAGTGTTGAACTCAACGTATTCTGTTGTTGGACTCAACATAGTCCAGTGTAAACTCAAGATAGTTCCTTGTTGAATTCAACATAGTCCGGTGTTGACCTTGGCATAGCATGATGTTGGACACAACATAGTCCAGTGTTGAACTCAACGTATTCTGTTGTTGGACTCAACATAGTCCAGTGTAAACTCAAGATAGTTCCTTGTTGAACTCAACATAGTCCAGTGTTGACCTTGGCATAGCATGATGTTGGACACAACATAGTCCAGTGTTGAACTCAACGTATTCTGTTGTTGGACTCAACATAGTCCAGTGTAAACTCAAGATAGTTCCTTGTTGAACTCAACATAGTCCAGTGTTGACCTTGGCATAGCATGATGTTGGACACAACATAGTCCAGTGTTGAACTCAACGTATTCTGTTGTTGGACTCAACATAGTCCAGTGTAAACTCAAGATAGTTCCTTGTTGAACTCAACATAGTCCAGTGTTGACCTTGGCATAGCCCGATGTTGGACTCAACATGGTCCAGTGTAAAACTCAAGATAGTTCCTTGTTGAACTCAACATAGTCCAGTGTTGAACTTGGCATAGCCCGATGTTCAACATGGTCCATTGTTGAACTCAACATATTCTGTTGTTGGACTCAACATAGTCCAATGCTCAAACTACTACATCATGCTCCATACATTTCTCCCTAGCCCACCTTAACAACCAGCAGCTGTGTTGTTTGAAAATCCTATGTTCAGGCTCCTGAGAGAAGCAAGGCTTTGACAGTCAGAACCCGGACCCCTCCTAGGAGCTTCATTCATGGGTGGGTGGGGTCTGCAGAGATGATGTGGTGGCCCCTGGCTAAGGAACTCTCTCCCTGGGGAGATTGGGCATGCCCCCCTCTCTCCTGTCCTTCAGGAAGCAGCTAAAATCCTGGCTCTGGAGTCAGGCATTTGCAGATTGATTGATTGATGATTCGATATAGACTAAGAGTTATGTCACCACAACATTTTGGGCTGAGTTGGATGTTGTTTAATGAGTTGGATGTTGCTTTTAATGTGATTAACTGTGTTATATGTATTTTAGACATCATTTATTGTATGTTGTTTTATGCCGATATTTATTGGATAGCATTGAATTTTGCTGTTAGCCGTTCTGAGTCCCTCTAAATCAGGGGTGCTCATTAGGTAGATCGCGATCGACTGGTCGAACCCAGGACCAAAGGAGGTCGATCCCAGCTGGATGGGGCACTTCTGAGGGGGAGGAGCCAGGCTGTGAGAAGCCGCCCCTTCCCCGGCTTTAGCGCCGGCAGCTTCTGGAGGGAAGAGGGGAATGCCAAGGTAATAGTGGCATAGATAGCCACTACTGGCTTGGCATTCCCCCCTCTTGCCTCCAGAAGCTGTGGAAACGCTAAAGCCAGAGGGGAAGGGGGCAGAGCCAGGCCACGCAAAGCCCCGCCCCCTTCCCCCAGCTTTAGCGCTTCGGCAGCTTCTGGAGGGGAGGGGGAATGCCAAGGCAGTAGTGGCATAGATAGCTACTACTGGCTTGACATTCCCCGCCTCTTGCCTCCAGAAGCTGTGGAAACACTAATGCCAGAGGAGAGGGGAGCAGAGCCAGGCCATGTGAAGCCCCGCACCTTCCCCCGGCTTTAGCGCTTCGGCAGCTTCTGGAGGGGAGAGGGGGAATGCCAAGGCAGTAGTGGCATAGATAGCTACTACTGGCTTGACATTCCCCGCCTCTTGCCTCCAGAAGCTGTGGAAACACTAATGCCAGAGGAGAGGGGGGCAGAGCCAGGCCATGTGAAGCCCCGCACCCTTCCCCCCGGCTTTAGCATTTCCGCAGCTTCTGGAGGGAAGAGGGGGGGAATGCCAAGGCAATAGTGGCATAGATAGCTACTACTGGCTTGACATTCCCTGCCTCTTGCCTCCAGAAGCTGTGGAAACACTAATGCCAGAGGGGAAGGGGGCGGAACCAGGCCGCGAGAAGCCCCGCCCCCTTCCCCCTCCTCCACCCTGGTTGATCTTTCAGACTTGGTTTTACTAGAAGTAGCTCGCATGCTGAAAAAGTGTGGGCACCCCTGCTCTAAATAATAATAAATAAATAATACCGAATGGCAAAGCACGTGTGCCCATTCATGCCGAAGGTGACTGACTCCTTTCCCTCCTCCTTTTCCAGATATACCTTCGGGCGCAGGCAGGAGACTGCCCCATATACGGATTTTCCCCGTTTTCCTTCTCGTGTCTGTCTTAAGTCATCAGAGGTGACCTTCTTCCGGCAGAGGCTGCAACACAGATGTACCACGCACTGGCATGAAGAAAAGAGAACATTTTAAAAAGAAACAAACAAAAAAAACTACCAAAGATTCCTCCATGGACTGACTCAAATACGTTTTTTTTAAAGAAGTAGAAGAAGAAGATGAATCAATCATAAAGTATATCTATATTTCATATATATACCTATATATATGAAAAGGAAGCATTGGGAGTTTTTCAAGAAACACGTGAAACGGATCAGTGAAGGGGGCTGTGGGCACCTCAATGTGCCGCGTGCCACATGCGGACGTGAAGGACAAAGACCTTCAGGTGCTTTTTTTTGGTGCGGTTAATTAATGACGAACAAACGAAAAGGGAATAAAAAGAGACACACGCCACACGACACACACACACACACACCAGACACACACAAACACACGGTCTCCGTTGGAAGAACTCTTGTCAAAAGAGCGACTGAATTCCTTGTCAAAGCACAAGTCATGGCTTGTTTTGTTTCAAATGAATAGTTTGCTTGTTGCCATGGGATCCGAATGGCCTGCCGGAAAAGAGAGATTTCATAAAGGAAAAGAGGGAGAGGGGAAAGAGGGAGAGGCGAGGAGGAAGAGAGAGGGGAGCGTATCCCTACGCCTCATTGCAAAACAGGGTACCAGTGGAATTGGGCGATTCTTTTTTGTTTCCCCCCCCCCCGAGGGGTGTTTATTTCGCATTGAGTCCAACCACGAGCCGCAGTCCCTTTCCTTGCCTCTAGGGGGCGCCTTCCTGATGCGCTGGTGGGTTGACGCTCCTGCGCGGTTGAAGACATTCTGTTTCAGTTCCTCATGGCAATGCGCAGCGGCGGTATGCGGTCTCCACTTTGCATGCATTGACATAACTCCGGGACATACAAAGACGACGGTGTGGACTTTGCCCGGAGTTTGCTTGTGGCCACTTGAACACACCGAAAAACCTCCTCGCACCCCATGTGCCCCGAGAACACCCCGCTCCGACCCTTCTGCCTCTCATCCCACCCGCTCCCGACCAAAACCGTCCCTTCGAACCAACGAAGAAAACCAAACTACCATCTTTTTTTTCTAAAAATGCCATGGAAACCAAGTGCCTTCAATGATAACAAGCCTGAGAAATAAAAAAAATGGGGTGGGGGGGGGAAGGAAACCACACACATGTATACACACACATGCGGACACACACATGCAGACGTTCCAGCAGAGAGATGCGTGCAAACTGAAGAAGGGTTTTGCATATAACTCTTTTGGGGGGTGGGATCCATGTCGTTGTTGTTTTCTAAACTGACCGGGGAACGGAAAGGGTGAGGACTTGGAGAAACACGTATATTTCTCAAGACTTGAAGGAGAGTGCGACAATCCTTCTGAGATGGAGATGGCCCGACGGAAACAGCCTTGGATCCGGCCTTCATCTAGTCGAGGGCGAAACGGAGCGATACACCCCTTGCTTTTTGGGCTGCAAAAGCCGTGGAGGGGCCGTACCTCAAAAGGAGATGGGCAACACACAAACACACACATGAACACACACACACACCTTTTTTTTCTTACTCTAACCTCTGTGCGGAAAACAAAAAAAACGAAAACAAAACCGAAATTGGTTGTAACTTTATAGCGAGCTGAGACCGGTTTTTTTCCAAGGGACGTTGCAGTGCGTATGGCAAAACACACACACAAACAAACAAAAACTCGGAAAAACCGAGACCGAACTCTTTTGCGGTGAAACTCGCAGGCTGGCTGAACCTGGTTCCAATCCCATACGCGGAGAGAAGAAGAAGAAGAAGGAGAAGAAGGAGAAGAAGGCCTCTGCCCTTTCATCAGACTCTGTGCAAATTGTGAAATATTATTTTATTATTTTAGCGAAAATTTTAAAAAAAATGACAAAACAAAACCACTTTTACAAAAAATGAGAGAGAAAGAAAGAGAGAATAATAATAATAACGGTAATAATAATAATAAAACTTGTAAAAATTTATTTTCAGCTACCTGGTTCCACCCCATACCTATAAGTAAGCAGCCAATGATCCAATACAGTGTAAATTTCCCCGTCTGGGTTGGTAATGGAAAGCGGAAGACCTTTTCCTTTCAGTTATCTCCGCTTTTAACTTCACTTGAAAGAAAGAGAGAGAGAGAGTTTTTGTCTAAGCAAGGGTTACTATTATTATTATTCTAATGATCATGATTATTATATGTTCTTTCCAATACCCGACGAGAGGGAGGGGGAAACTCATATGCAAATAATTCGGATATTTCCAAGGAAGTCAAAAGAATAATATTTGAAAACATTTAATATTTTGAAGGAGGGAAAAAAAGCACAAAGAGATGCAGTAAAAAAAAAAGTGACGAAGCTTGATTTTTTAAAAACAAATCTGTAGAAAAAAAAAGTTTGTGCCGATAATTCAGTAATTCAACTGAAAGAAATAATTTTACAACAATGTTCAATAAAGCTTATTTCCAGGTAAGGCATGGTAAGTGGCGTTTGTATTCCCAGAGAAACGCAGGCACTCCCGGTGGTCGTGACCTTTGCCGCCATTGCCGTGTCTCCGAATTGGTGCCAACTTCAGCAACACGGATGGCCTGGTTAATGGGGTGAAAGTTGTGAGTTTGTTACTCGTGGTTTATGTGAGCTTATTACTCCATAGGTGCCGCAGTAGCACGGTGGTTAAAGCTGTGTTTCTCAACCTTCCTCATGCTGTGACCCCTTAATGCAGCCGAAGGCTGAATTACAACACAAAGAGCATTCTGATCTCCACCAATGATGGAGTTGAACCAAACTTGGCACGCAGAATTCTCATGACCAACAGAAAATACTGGAAGGGCTTGGTTGGCATTGACCTTGAGTTTTGGAGTTGTAGTTCACCTACATCCAGAAAGCACTGTGGACTGAAATAATGTTGGATCAGGACCAAACTTGACATGAATACTCAATATGCCCAAATGTGAACACAGATGGAGTTTGGGAAAAATAGACCTTGACATTTGGGAGTTACAGTTTCTGGGATTTATAGTTAACATACAAACAAAGAGCATCCTGAACTCTTACAACAATGTAATTGAACCAAACTTGGCATGAATGCTCAATATGCCCAAATATGCCCAGACTAAGTAGCCTATAGACAGCAAAACCACACAAAGCAGACACACCAAATCAGCCCACATACACACAAAACCCCACAAGGTATGTTTACCACCCAAAAAAATAAAATTAAAATTAAACAACATGACCAAAAATACAAAAAAACAATTGGACTACAACTCCCATGATCCCCCACGCCACCCCCCTCTGGCAGTTTAGTGTCGGAATGTTGGTGGTGCTGGCCAATTAGAGGCATTATGCAAATACTCCTTCAGTTAGAATGTAGAAGCTGGGAGCCACCCCCCTCTGGCAGTTTAGAGTGTCGGAATGGTGGTGCTGGCCAATCAGAGGCGTTATGCAAATAATCCCACAGTGGCAACCAATCAGAAAGGTGGCACATATCCACATACATACAAACATTGTTGTCCCAGGCCTGGGAATACAGTGGGACAGGACAACAAAAGGAAGATACAAATCCCAACTCATCCTGAGCAAACTGCTAAAGGTCTCTTAATGTTATCAACAAGAGGCAAAATGGCCATCTGTCAAGAGTCCTTTGATTGTGCTTTCCCACCATGTGGGTAGAAGGGGTTAGCCACAGACTATGGCACAGCAACGCGTGCACAGGTCAGCTTATATATATATATATACACATACACACACACCACATCAGGATTCCCTCATCTCCTATCAGTCATGCAGAAATATACTCATGACACAGATATCAGCAACCGATGTATGTCGAGAGGCAAGACAATCATGGCAAATAGAGAGAGCACAAGCTTCCTTCTCTCTTTTATACTCACTGATGCTCACCATCAGCTAGGGACAACAGTGAATGATGCAACTCTTGTCATGACTGTCACATGGTCATAACTCAGGTTTTTCCGCATGTCCGTTCAGTTATACATCATTGCCCACTTAACTCTTCAGTAGTTGTGTGACCACATGTCCATTAGAACTGTATTTTCCACCGGTTTTGCAGGTTACAGTCAATGCATACCTGTCTAACAGTGCGTTATCTAGCTAACATAAAAATAGGGTGAAACTGCATTCTCTTCACAGTGTAGAAACACTTACCATATTTTCTGGTGTATAAGACTACTTGTGCGCCAAGTAGACGGGAGATGGTGGTGGGGTATGAATAAAGTTGATTATTATTTATTATTACTTGTTAACCCAAGAAAATCTTCTCAAAAGTCAGGGGGTCCTCTTATACGCCGGGAGTCGTCTTATAGAGCGGGTGCTGAAACTTCCAATCAGGATTGGAGAATCTGTGGTTGCCGCATATGGTGGGGGGAGCTCAAAAAATGGCAGTGGCTGCGTCCCTGCCATATGCAGCCACTGTATGAAAGCATTAAGGGCGACGCTGTACAAGTATGGTAGAAGAAAATCCATTCATCAGGATTCGTAGACTTCATGCGGTCCCGATGGTGAGGTGAAGGGGCGCCTCACCGGGAAGGTGTAAGTGAAGGGCGGAGCGAGCTGCAGTCGTCCGGGGTGCCCGGGGTATGGAAGAAAGAGATAGAGTGGCTCTGGGCCCAGAAAAACACATCTCTTTTACCCGTCTGGCCCGCCCTTGTATCCTCTTACTGTACCACCTCCTCCTCTGCCTCTCAGATCTTGCTCCTGAAGACAGCAGTGAAGTGGTGCAGGTGTGCAGTCCTTGCGAAATCTGAGAGGCAGAGAATTATTAGTTGCTTACCTGTAACTGTAGTTCCCAGAGTGTCTTCTGTGAATTCGTACTGATGGTAATATCTGTGGGCACGCAGAGCAATCGAAACCTTCTGGAAAGATAAAATGACACTCTAGAGCAGTGTTTCTCAACCTGGGGGTCGGGACCCCTGGTGGGATCGTGAGGGGGTGTCAGAGGGGTCACCAAAAACACTGTATTTTCTGTTATGGGGTTCAGTGTGAAGGGTGTCCTCAAAGCAGCCCAATGGTGGGGTTCAAAATGCTCTTTGATTGTAGGTGAACTAAAAGTCCAAATTTACTTTAAATTCAAGTCTTGATTGTCCCAAATCCACTATGTTCATACTTGGGCTATTTAATATTCTTGCCAAGTTTGGTCCAGATCTATCATTGTTTGAGTCCACAGTGCTCTACTTATAATTCAGGTGAACAATTCATTCAAATCAAAAAATATCTTTCTGAGTGTCAATGCCCATTATGTTCTTCCAGTATTTTCTGTTGGTCATGGGAGTTCTGTGTGTCAAGTTTGGGTCAATTCCATTATTGGTGGCGTTCATAATGCTCTTTAATTGTAGGTGAACTATAAATCCCAGCAACTACAACTCCCAAAGGACAAAATCAATCCCCCCCCAATCCCACCAGTATTCAAATTTGGGCATATCGGGTATTTGTGGCAAATTTGGTCCAGTGAGTGAAAATACATCTGGCATATCAGATATTTACAATTCATAACAGTGGCAAAATTACAGTTATGAAGTAGCAACAAAATAATTTTATGGTTGGGGGTCACCACAACAGGAGGAACTGTATTAAGGGGTCACCACATAAGGAAGGTTGAGAACCACTGCTCTAGAGGTAGCCCTGCCCACTCCCCTATATAAGCCCCGTGGGAGGAGCTACCACCTCAGTTCTCTTCTGCGCGTATGCAGACAGAAGGACGAAGGCATGACCTGCGGGGAGGAAGGGCGGGTTGTACGAATTAACAGAAGCCACACAGGGAACTACAGTTACAGGTAAGCAACTAATAATTCCCTGTCGTGGTCTTCTGTGAATACGTACTGATGGTGGTAGACTACCGAGCTTCCAACCTTGGATGGTGGGCGTCATGCCACTGCTGAAAACAGGACTGCTCTTCCAAACTGTGCGTGCTTCCTGGAGATAGAGTCCACTTTGTAATGAGACACAAAGGTCAAGGGGCTCTTCCAGGTGGCTGCACAGCACACTGCACCGAGCGGAACACTTTTCAGGGACGCTGCTGATGTAGGGACTGCCCCCATTAATGTATATAATGGTATGTGTCCCCTCAGATATGAATAAGAGTTTAAATCCTTCTTGGCCATCCGGTTGGCCAAAAAATTTCAGGGGCTGAAGCCCACCCTTTTACCTGTCTGGCCCGCCCCCCTCAGATGTATCCTCTTACTGTAAAAACCCCACCCTCCTCTGCCTTCAGATCTCGCTCCTGAAGACTGCTGTGAAGTGGTGCAGGTGCGAGAGCTGAGAGGCAGAGAAGGAGGTACAGTAATAGGAAAATTACCATATTGAAATCAAATCTGATGCTTTTGTCACAACGCAGGCCCTGACTCCACCCCCTAATCACACACACACAGACAATGTCAATTAACTATTTATTAAGCACAAAATTAGGAGCAGGTGAAGAAGGTAAAATGTCCAAAAAGTAAGGATCAATTAGTCCAGTGTTTCTCAACCAGTGTGCCGTGGCACACTAGTGTGCCGTGAGCAATCATCAGGTGTGCCGCGAGAAAAGCTCTCTGCCCCCCTTCCTTCCCCCCTCCTCCTGTCGAACTCCTGCTGCTTGGGAGAGAAGGAGGAAGGGACAGGCGGCGGCGAAGAAAAAGAAGGGACTGGGGCACCGCCTCCTTCGGCCGTTTCCCCAACCTGCCTCCAATCTGCCATGACTCCCGCCATGACTCTCGCCCCTTGCTTGTTGAAGCCACACGGAGGAGGAGCCCCGCCTACTGAAGCCCGTCCACTGCTCATGCTCCTCCTCTGTGAGAGAGCTGAAGCCAGGGGGAGGGGGGGCATGACGCAGGCTGGCTCCGCCCCCTCCCCCAGCTTCAGCGCTCCCACAGCTTCGCCAGCCGTGAGGGGGCAGTGCCAAGCCAGCGGTGGCAGAGCCAAGCCAGCGGTGGCAGAGCCAGCACAATGCTGGCTTGGCACTGCCTCCTCAAGGCTGGTGAAGCTGTGGGAGAACTGAAGCCAGGGGAGGGGGGTGGGGCATGGGGTGGCCTGGCTCCTCCCCTGGCTTCGGCACTCCCAGCAGCTGCTCTCAGCAGCTCACCACCCCCCAGCTGTCCTTAACTGTGTTACAGTGTCATTTTGTGTCATTTTGGTTGGTGGTGTGCCCCCGGATTTTTTTAATGTTAAAAGTGTGCCGCGGCTCAAAAAAGGTTGGGAAACACTGAATTAGTCCAAGGTAAAAAGCAATCAAGTTCTAAAGTATTCAAAAGCAAGTATCAAAAGCAAGGTCCATAAAAACAAAGCAAATCAAGCAAGGCAACTTAGTCCGTGGTAAACAAGGTAATCCAAGGTTCATGGAATCAACAGGGTCCCAAAGTAGTTCTTGGCCAAGGTAAGCTATACTCCAGCTTCCAGGAAGACAGCAAACTGCTACGTCTCTCCAGTCCAGACGTGGCCACCAAACTTAGGAACTTTCCCACCGAGTGACTACTTAATTCCCTCCTTTGTGGGACCAGCGCCTCTCCCGGCCTCGTTTCCAATCTTTCCTTGTAGCTACAATACTCCCCCTTCGATCGAATCTCCGCTCAGGAATGGCACCACCTGCGCCGTTATCTTCCTGGGAAACGGACTCGGACTCGGCTTCCATGTACTCCGCCACATCTGGTGAAAACAGCCTTTCCTGGGAACCGAAACCTCCCGGTCTCTCATATTCCGTATCAGATCCGGAATCAGGAGAACCTTCGTCATCAGAGTAAGCCTCCGGCCAGGTGTCTTCCCACTGCAGACTGTCCGTTGGTGATGCGGATCCACCATCCTCATCATCACCTTCATCTGGATCCAAAGCAAACGGAACCCCTGGGGCCGGGCCCTGCTCCCCCTGCTGGGGTGGGGGCTGATTGGCTCCCGACCCCCCTGGGTCAGATGGGGGCAGAGTTGCTACAGCTTTTAAAATTTTTATTTGGTGTGTGTTGGAAGAGGGGTCGTCTTATACGGCGAGTATATCCCAAACTCTATATTTGAACTGGAAAAATTGGGGGTCGTCTTATACGCCCAGTCGTCTTATACGCCGCAAAATATGGTACATGGCTTGACAATCCAGGACCAAGAGATATTCACTCTTCTCTGTCAGAGAGCTCTGGAGCCACAACAAACTACAATTCCCAGGAACCCATCGGATAGAGCTACGTCCGTTAAAGTGGTGTAAATGTGATATACTTCTCCAATGTGGATGGTCTTCCGTGAGGCATTGAATTCGTGCTAGTACCTGTTCTCCTTTGAAACGATTCCGAGGTCTATGCTTGGCATTTTAAGGAGGGCTTCCTTCCTTCCTTCATTCCTTCCTTCCTTCCTTTCCAGCCAGGCAGCAACACCCTCCTCTTCTCTTTGCAAGAGCAAGCGCTCACTCCACAACCTGCCAATCATTTCCCTCCTTTGCCAGGGAATGGCATCAACACATCCATGCGGCTAAGAGGGGCTGGATGCCTCTGAAGCGACCTTTCCGCCCCACTCTTTAATGTTCATTAGCAGTGTGGCCATGGACGCAGCGGGGAGGGAATCCGGTCTGCAAAGCCATTTCCCTCCTGGGCCTGAATGCTAAAACTTGGCCAGCCTCAAGGGGGGGGGGGGGGGCTGAAAACAGAAGTGAAATTGCACCTCATTGCGGAAGAAAGAATCAGGAGCTTCCAGGCCAAACGAGAGGACAACATCACTCTGGAGACCGTCTGCAGCCGGATGGCCTTCTCCTTTCGGATTACACTCTGCAACACAATTATTGTTCTTGGGTTATAAATGCCATTTCCTAATTCGGTGTTTTTCAACCTTTTTTGAGCCACGGCACATTTTTTTACATTGACAAAATCCTGGGTCCCACCACCAACCAAAGTGACACAAAATGACACTCTAACACAGTAATACATATAGTTAATATGTTTTTAAATGTATTTATTAGGGTTGGTTTAGAACCCAAAAATCGTGGTTCTTTAAACAAATGGGGGGGATTTTTAAAATGCTTAACGTAATGACTTACAAAAAAATTTCAAAAAAATTCTTATTTGATATGTTATTACTTACAAAATTTTGTAATTAGTTCTAAATTGTCCAAAGCAGGGAAACAGGAGTGACACTGTTTTAAGCACAGGCAAATCAAGGGGCAACATTTCCCTTCTTCTCTGGAGTGCAATTCACTGGGACTTATTATTATTATTATTATTATAAAATGCCTGGGCCTGCTTGGAGGGAAATATAATGAATTAATATTATTATTAATTATTATTATTATAAAATGCCCCTGGGCCTCCTTGCAGGGAAATATAATGAATTAATATTTATTATTATTATTATTATAAAATGCCCCTGGGCCTCCTTGCAGGGAAATATAATGAATTATTATTATTATTATTATAAAATAGTTGCCCACCTCTGGTCTAGGACTTGCTTCATTAGTGCTCTTCTCACTCCCTCACTCCAGCTTTTCCCCCTTCAGTTTTCCAAACACCTCTAGAAATCTCCGTTTGTCCTCTATGGTTTTTCTTGATTCTCTTTACTTTTCCTTCTCCTCTCCGTGCTCTTCTCACTCCCTGCTCCCCTTCTTTCAGCCTTTCTTATGTCCTTCTGCTCTGTCCTTCTATCTAGCCTAATTCCCTGGGGATTTAAACGGCTTTTTTCCTCTCAGTCCTCCAAGCTGCTCTAGGAGTCGCGCTGTGGTTCTCTATGGTTCCGGTGGCTTTTTCACTTCCTAGAGGAAGGCCTTTCACTTTTTTTCCCCAAATATTTTTATTGGTTTTTCCATGGGGCTCGCCCATGTGTATACAGGTGGGGGGAGTGAAGGGGAGAGGGGGTGTGTGGAGTGGGAGTTACAGCGACTTCCCAAGAGTAACACAAGGATACTTAGTTTTGGTATCTACAGTTCGCTCCGTAATGTGGAACACATTTTTTAGTATTTACACTTAGTCCAATCTTATGTATCACAGGTCGTTTAGGTCTATGGTGCATTTAAATCTTTCCCTTTGTATGTAGTCTTTTAGGTCTGTCCAATCTGTTTTGTGCTTTTTATCGTTCAAATTTTGTACTATAGCCTCCGACTGGATTAGATCTAGAGCCTTCAGCAACCATTCTTCTGTTTCCGGACAGCCGTCTTTTTTCCAATAGTGTGCCAGTACTATCCGGCCACAGGCACTGAGAAGAAAGAATATTTTTTCCTGGTTCTTGTTTAGAATTGGATTTGATAGCCCTAGGAGGTAGTGCTGCGGGTCCATTGTGAATTTTACTTTAAGTATCTTCTCGATTTCTTTATGAATGGCCTTCCAATACTTTGATGCGTATTTACATTTCCACCATTGATGGATATATGTCCCTGTTTCGCTCCTGCATTTCCAACATACATTGGAACTGTTCTTATTAAATTTCGCCAATCTTGTTGGGTGAAGATGCCAACGAAATTGCATCTTCAGCCAGTTTTCAGTGATATCTGCAGATGCGTTGTACCTCAATTTTTCCGTCGAGACTTCCTCCCATTGGCTGTACAAAATAGAGTGGCCTAAATCTTGGGCCCATCTCATCTGGCAGTTTTTAACTTGCTCGTCTGCAAGGTCCCACCTCAGTAACTGCTTGTAAAAAATACTGATGTTCTTCTTGTTATTATTGATTATTTGATCCCAAAAGCCCTCTGTCATGAAACCAGCCGATTTGCTATCTGTCTTGTAGCTCTGGAATATCTGATGATTTTGAAACCAGGATATGTTGTACCCTTCTTTTTGTAATTCTTCTGCCTCCTTCATTTCGCAGTTTCCCGGAGTTCTTCTTAAGATTTGTTTGTATGTCACCCACTTGGATCCAGCAAGCTCTTTCTTGTAAAAGGCTTCTAACGGTGATAAACATAGAGGGGTGGCACTGAAAAAGGCTGATTTGTAGGCATGAGAAAAAAGTTATGAAAATGATTCGTTTCGTAAGAAATTCGTAAGAAATGCTACTTTTGAGTATTTCCGCACCTGGAACGCCAACCAGGAAGTGGACTTTCTTTATAGAACTTCGGGGCCAGGATTTTCTTAAGTGTCGTTATTAGGTCGTAAGGGGGCACCCTCCTTCTCTCTCACCACCCTCCCGCCTCCCTTGCCAATAAGTATTATGGCAAGGCAAGCCCTAAACTCGCTCCTTCTTTCGGGTGGAAGCCTGGAAAAATGTAAACAGAGAGGTTTACTCAGAAGTAAATCTGCAAAGGAGGGCCCTTTGGATGAAGGGCCCTCCTTGTGGATTTACTGAGTAAACCTCTCTGTTTACATTTTTCCAGGCTTCCCTGCCTCTCCTGCCTGCCAGGATCTAAAGCATCAAAGAGTATTGGGGTGAGAAACCAACCTGATGTATAATAGAATGAATGCTACTGTAAGTGCCTAATATTATAAGTAATCCAACTGGTCATACCTACATTGATCCATGCACATGCAATAATACAGCAGTAATAACAATAACAAGAGGTAAAATTCAAACCGAAGTATTCTGACTGGTCTCTCCTCATGCGGTGCAAACGGGCTCTTCTCGTATTAGCCCGGGAAATTAACCTGGAAAAGCCAGCGTTTGCTGCTTGGGAGCACACACATACATATTCTTGGGGGATTTGCTGCAGAATCCCAGGCTCATAGAGAAGATTCTGCAGCAAATCCCCCCAAATATGTATGTGTGTGCACCCAAGCAGCAAACGCTGGCTTTTCCCGGCTCACAGAGAAGAGCCCGCTTGCACCGCATGAGGCAGGGACCAGTCAGAATACTTCGGTTTGAATTTTACCTCTTCTTATACCCATTGTTATTACTGCTGTATTATTGCATGTGCATGGAATGTAGGTATATGACCAGCCTGGGCAAACTTGGGCCCTTGCTCCTCCCTCAGGATCGGGGTGAGAGAGAGGCAGCGAGGAGCGAGGGGGGCTCCTCCTCCTTTTCTTTTGCTGCTTCCAAGAATAGAATACCCGCTCCCTCCCTCCCTCCTTCCTATTTGGAGAGTCCCATCTAGAATTCAGTGTGATTTATTCAAGTTTGTTTGGCAACTCCCAGAAATCCCAGCCAATTTACCAGCTGTTAGGATTTCTGGGAGTTGTAGGCCAAAACCATCTGGAATGCGCATGCGCTGGCATACGAACTACTAACGAATTTCGCTAGTAATTAAGTTACATTTTAGAAATTTTTGGAAATTTTTTTGTAAGTCTTCCTATTACTAATAAAAAAAAATCCCCCCCCCCCCCCATTAGATTTTCGATTCCCTATTTTTGGGTTCTAAAACATGCCTACTGATTTGTACTTCTCCCACGTTTTGATTAGGGCGGCCCTTATATAGTGATTCCCGAAATTCTTCTCAACCTTTCTTCTGTTGTACCAAAGGTACGCGTGCCACCCCGCCCGGAGATCGTGGCCTTCAAGTGCTAACAAATTTGGGTTTCTTAGTGACACCCATTCTTTGATGGCGGTCAGGTTACAGGCCTCGTAGTATAGACTGATGTTCGGGAGGCCAAAGCCTCCCCTTGTTTTCTCATCTGTCATTAATTTCAGACTTATCCTGGGTTGCTTATTTTTCCATATGAACTTTCTAATTTCTTTGTTCCATTTCTTAAACATTAAGTCATTTCTTAGTACCGGAATATTTTGAAACAAGAACAGTAATATTGGCAGGACTGACATTTTAACTGTTGCTACCCTACCCAGGAGCGACAGTTGCTGGTTTTTCCATTTCTCCAAGTCTTCTTCCATTGGATCTTCTTCCATTGAAATTCATAATTATTTTTGAGTAGCTGTGTGTTATTTGGGGTGATGAAGATCCTTAAGTTGTTTTTTTTTTGTAATTTGTAGACTGGATACACTTTGTAATTTATTTTTCTCTTCGGTATTTAGGTGTTTCGTTAACGTTTTAGATTTGTTTTTATTTAATTTGAACCCTGCCACTGCTCCAAATTCGTCTATTTTATCCATCCATTTTCGGATACTGGGGAGGGGGTCCTCGATTATGCAGACCATATCATCCGTGTACACCCTGCATTTGTACTTATGCGCTAGAACCTGTAGTCCTCTTAGATTATTGTCCTGATTAATATCCCTTACCAGCACCTCCATCACCATTATAAATAGTAATGGGGAGAGGGGACATCCCTGTCTCACCCCTCTTTGTATTAGGATCTTCTTATCGTTCGCTGCGCCATTTATTAATAAGGTCGCCTCCTGAGGGCAGTACAGAGCTTCTATGGTGTTGCAAAAATAATGGCCCATGTCTAATTCCCTCGTCAGTCTTTTTATGAAATTCCAATTAATTTTATCGAATGCCTTTTCGGCATCGATAAATAATAGAGCCCTATTTTTTTCATTGTGTTTCTCGTAATATTCGAGAACGTCTATAATAGTTCTGGTGTTTGCATTGATTTGCCTGCCCTGTAAGAACCCGTTTTGTTCTGGTGATATCCACTTATTCAGGAAGAGCTTAAGTCTATCCGCCATGATTATAGTAAATATTTTGTCATCTGTGTTTAAGAGACTATAGTTTTTGGTAAAAGGGAGAGAGGGGAGAAGAGGTCGTGGGTCAGACGAGGTGGATTGCGCGTACCTTTCCAGAAAGCAAGAAGCCTGACCTTGGAAACGCTGCCTCGGCGCCATATTTGTTATCTTCTCACCTGATAGAGGATCTGACGTCAGAGACGCAAGATCACCTGGGAGAGACGCAAGGGCGCCTAGGAGGCTGAAAAATCCCGAAAGAGTCACGGAAAGTCTCTGAAAGTCTCGTGAGGACCGCAACCCCCGCAAGATCAGGAAACAAGACAAAAACAGGAAGCAGGCTGGAAAACATCAACAGAGCGAAGAGGGGAAAGAGAGGAGAAAACACCAAGGTGGCCAGGTAGGCGGGCAAGCGTGGAGAAGGCAAGAGAGGGAGCGGAAATTCGGCGAAAGCGACATTTTCATGGAGGAGGCAGAGAGCAGGAAGAAAGGACAGGGCGAGAGGCCAAAAGAAGCCCGCAGGGAGCCGCAAGGTAAGAGGATCCCCCGATAAATTGGTGATAGGGTATTGAATACCAACCTGGGAGCAGGGAGAGTTATCCCGAACAATCCCAATACCCTCCCAAAATGCATTCAGCAAAGGGCAGAGGAAATGCTTCAATGACAAGAATCCAGAACAGAAGGGACTCCCTCCCAGAGGAGGGTGGATACAGAGAGCTACTCCAGGAAATCCGAAACTTATCCCAACAGCAGGCAAAGCAGCATCAGGAAATGCAAAGTGAAATTCATAATCTGAAGAAAGATATCAAGGAGGATCTAAAGGTGCTGAAGCTAAACCTAGATAAGGTCAAGGAGGATAATATTAGGATTATGAAGGCCCAAGTCAAATTAAGCTCCAGGACAGACAACTTAGAAATAGCCAATCAAAAGTTACAACAAAAAGTAGAGCTCCTAGAGAACAAGGAATTGGAGTATCAATTGAGGATTAGAAATTTAGAGGAGACCAAGGATGGCAACCTGAAACAAATTATAATAGATATAATAGCGGAACTCACGGAAACCGACTCTGAAACCGTGAGCAACGGTGTGGATCGCGTATATAGAGTGAACACAGAATTTGCAAAAAGGAATAAGACCCCCAAAGATGCGATAGTCTCTTTTGCACGAAAGAGCTTAAGAGATGAGATATTGCAAAGGTGTGCCAAGAAATCGGTTCATTATAAAGACAAAAAAATCATATTTATGAAGGAAGTCACGCAAGAAACCTTAGCCAAACATAGGGATTACAACTTCTTGACACAAGAATTGAAGAAAAGAAGAATCAAGTATAGATGGGAAAAGGCGGAAGGATTGACAGTCACCTGGAAAGAGACTAGATATTGGCTGAACACTCTAGAGAAAGCAAGGCCTTTTTTCCATGACCATCTACAGAGTGATTCACCAGGCACGGAACACAGACAAAAGAGAGACCATACCAGACGATACCCCGAAGGCCATAAACATACCAAAGAGGAGACGGCGGACAAAAATAAAGGGATGGAAGAGGTTACCGATCAAGACTACGAAGAAATAGACTCACCAGGGGTCTCGATGACAAGACACCTGAAGAGAATAAGGAAATTCTCCCCGGAGAATTATCAAATAGCACTGATGCCAGATACCATAGTCAAAGAGAACCTGACCTTAATGCAAGATGATGACAACTCTGAGGATCTTCTCGAATAATGTCAACGGGCTAAATTCACCGAACAAACGAAAAAGAGTAACGAACTATTTGCGAAAAGAGAACTACGAAATAATAGCGTTACAAGAAATTCATATCGCCAAGAGACACGAGAAATACTTAGAGCTGCCAAAATTGGGGACTCCACATTATGCTCTATGTGAAAAGAAAAAACGGGGGGTAGTAGTCTATGTCAACCCAAAACTAGAATCTAACCTAGCATTCAAAGACCCAGAGGGAAGATACGTGGGGGTGACCATAGAAACAACACTACAGAAAATACTAGTTTGCAACATATACTGCCCCAATGGTCCAAAAGTAAACTTTATCAAAGAAGTGAAGAAGCATATAGAAAACCAGAAGTATGAGGAATTGATAATCCTGGGAGACTTCAACGGTGTGGTGGACTCCAAAACGGACAAAACGTGCAAGGAGGGCGGAAGTACCAAGAGAAAAAACACTGCAAGTCAACTCCGAAAACAGTTCTTGGAGGCACTGGATGACCTGAAAGTCCTGGATATATGGAGACACAGGAACCCCACAGAAAGAGACTATACCTTCTTTTCGGGAAGGCACAAAGTATGGACCAGGATAGACATGATATGGGTCACGAGAACATTGTCCATTAAAAT
Organism: Anolis apletophallus; assembly: GCA_030556195.1. NCBI lineage: Eukaryota > Metazoa > Chordata > Lepidosauria > Squamata > Anolidae > Anolis > Anolis apletophallus. The sequence continues at coordinate 4,706,057 of JARBWK010000021.1, forward strand.
ACGGAAAATTAAAATTCTTGCCAGCCTCTTTTCTGATCACAACGCAATAGAGCTATACATTAAAGGTAACAAAACACAATATAGATGGAAATTAAGGGACAGATTACTGAGAAAAGAAAAAGACATAGAGTTCCTGAAGAAAAAGTTAGTGGAATATCTAGAATTAAACAGCGGGGAGGAGACTAGTAAATTAACGCAGTGGGACGCTCTAAAGGCAGTGATGAGGGGAAACCTCATCCAACTGAATAGTAGGCTAAATAAGCAATTCAACAGATCCCGACAAGAAGCGATAGCGAACATAAACAGGGCGGAGGAGGAACTGAAAAAGAACCCCTCAAACCCCAATGCATTACAAAATCTAAGGTTTAGCAGGAAGCAATTCCAGCTACTACAAACGGAAAACATAGAAAAGCAATTGAAATTCATCAGAGCAAAGTTCTACCAAAATGCTAACAAAGCAGGGGGTTGGTGAGCGAGAAAATTAAAAGATAAAAAGAACAAAAGTATCATCACTAAAATAAATAGTGAGGGGAAACTACTCACAGAGGAAGACAAAATTGCAAAAGCTTTCTACAAATTTTATCAAGACTTGTACAGGAAGGATCAGACCCCTGAGGATGCAATAGCAGAATATATAGGCAGATTAAACATCCCGAAACTATCAGAACACCGGAGAGAAATACTAAACAGGGAAATAAGCAGGGAAGAGACAATTAAAGGGATAAAGGCACTTAAGACCAACAAGGCCCCGGGGCCAGACGGCTTTACAGCCCTCTTTTACAAAACATTTAAAGAAGAGCTAGCACCCATCCTGACAGAGATCTTTAATGGAGTAAGAGAAAAAAAGGAAATACCAAAGACATGGGAGAAAGCGAATATTATACTATTACATAAAGAAAATACAGATGCAACTGACACCGAGGAAGGCCTTTCACTTAATTTAGGCTCCGACCATGCAAAGGCCCTGATCTGACTGTGAGTAATGTCTGGAAAGCTATTTTGGAGGGGATAATTTTCCTGTTAGAGGAACATCCGAAATAATTACAATAATAAAGAACTTTTGGGCCCACGAAGTGCGGTATACAAAGTCCACTTCCCGTTTGACAGGAGAAGTGCAAAATTAGCATTTTGAACGGATCAAATACAAACTAATTAAATTTCTTCATCCGAAAGCCCAACCCTAGTATTTATACACTCAGTGTGAAACCTGGACCTGTTTCGATGAACACAACATTGATATTCTGGCAGGAAGGGCAGAAACAACAAACAACAGCAGTTGGTAAATGACCACACAATATCAAATATCAACAACAGTATAATTTCATTATGTAAATCACTCAAACATTCATACAAACAATGAGCTTAAGCAGTGTACAACTACTACAACAACAGTATAGCAAGGGGATGCCTCCAAAATGATCTATATATGCAAGGATAAATATCCTAAAGGCTTAAGCCTATAATCCATACAAGTGTGCATAAATAACACATATGTTACATGGTGCAAGGACACCAAAAACATATCATATAGTGCAATGGTGCTACAGTTAGCAGCTTACATAAGCGGCAAGGGTTGACGCCAAGCACATGTTAAAGGGCACTCACTCACAGTTCCATTTCCCAATATGACAAGTAGGAGTCCCATGGATAAGCAACAGTCAAATAAACCAGTGTTTCCCAACCAGTGTGCCGCGGCACACTAGTGTGCTGTGAGCGATCATCAGGTGTGCTGTGGGAAGTTGGAGATAGAAGAGAGAGAGAGAGCCCTCCAGGAAGCCCTAGCCGGGGCTCGATCCCTTGCCTGAGTCCTGCAAGCACAGCCTCCTTTTGGGAAGCCTTGTGCCGCCGGACTCACTACTTACCTTCTTGGGCTTCCTCCTCCCCTCCGCTCCTTCCTCGGCCTTGGAAAGGTTTGAACCGAAAGGCAGGGACTGCGTCAGGCGGAAAGAGCCGTGCGGACAGAGAGAAGATCCTGGGATGGGACTTCCCCGGGTCCCCCGGCTGCCTGGGGGCAGATCTACACCGTAGCATTCATGAAGTGAGGCACCCCTTAGTCTTCCAGGGCTCAAGGTGGGGGAATCCCGGGATTTGTAGTTTGGGGAGGCTCAGGATGGTGTCAAACTACCACTCCCGTGACTCCCTCGCACTCAGCCAAGGCAGGTCAAGGGGCGTTCGGGACACAGGGTTGAGGCACCTTTAAGCAGGGGCCGAAAACTAACAGGGTTTGCTTACTTAAGGCAGGCGTGGGCCAACTTGGGCCCTCCCTCCAGGTGTTTTGGCCTACAACTCCCACCATTCATATATATATATATATATATATATATATATATATATATATATCATGGGAAAAATGAAACGGAAATTAAATGGATTCGTTAGAGATTCGTATGTAATGGGACTTTTGATGTTTTACGTATCGCTGTCGCGAACCAGGAAGTAGACTTTCTTTTACGGCACTTGGGGGCGCCATTTTTGTATCTGGGTCGTAAAGCATTCGTATGGTTTCTTTGCCCTTAGTAAGCGTGTTTTGTCATTGGCTGATGGATACCAGGTGGACATACCCTCCCCTTCACTCCACCTTTCCTTTAGCCAATCAGAGGCAAAGAAACATGGATGGGGTGAGCGAGGGCCTCCTCCTTCTTTCTCGCCAATGACAGGCCTGCGAGAGAGGAGGAGAAAGGCCCCGCGCCCTCTGCCTCTCTAGCCTCGATCCATGCATCGGGGCTAGAGAGAGGCGAGGGGGTGAGCGGGCACCTTTCCGCTAAAATATAAGCCGACCCAAGCCTGGGTCGGCTTATATTTTAGCTGGAAAGGGGTTCAATCGGAGAATTTCCTCCTATTTCCCAGGCTGTCCCTCCGCCGCTCTGAGGGACAGCCTGGGAAACAGGAGGAAATTCCTCCGATTGGGAATTCGCAGGGGTTAAGGGAGGCATCTGCCTCCCTTAACCCCTGCGAGTTCTCAATCGGAGTAATTTCCTCCTGTTTCCCAGGCTGTCCCTCAGAAGCGGAGGGACAGCCTGGGAAATAGGAGGAAATTCCCCCGATTGAGGCCCCTTTCCAGCTAAAATATAAGCCGGCCCAAGCCTGGGTCGGCTTATATTTTAGCTGGAAAGGGGCCCCGCGCGCCCCTCTGCCTCTCTCTAGCCTCGATCCATGGCTAGAGAGAGGCGCGGGGGGTGAGCGAGGGCGCCGGCGAGCGTGGGGGGGAAAGAGGGGCGAAGAAGAGAAAAGAAGGGATGGGGAACCAAAGAGCAAAGGAAGGAATGAAAGAAGAGGGTAGAGAAGGAATAAAGGAGGGAAAGGGGAAATAATAAGGGGGGGGAGAGAATCGTACTTCACTTTCACAATTGTCCTGAGAGCTAGTAGCTACTACCTCTTATATTTATGTTATACATGTACAGCTCCACTTAATTGCGCTGCAGAGGTGAAGGGGAATGTTCCCCCCTTGATTTTTAACTGTTTCCCTGCTTTTCCTACTTTAGAACCACTTTAGAATTTCGTTAGTACTTAAGTTACATTTTAGCACTTTTTGCAAAAATTTTTGTAAGTCTTTAATATACTAATAAAAAAAATCCCCCCCCCCCCATTTGATTTTAGAATCCCGATTTTAGGATTCTAAACCAAGCCTAATATATATATATATATATTTATTCGCTGTACCCACCACGCATTGCTGTGGCCAACCTTCCCTCCCTCTTTCTCTCCTTCCCTCCTTTTCGTCTTTTTCTTTCTTCCTTCTCTACCTGTTTCTTTCTTCCCTTTCTTTGCTCTTTGGTTCCATTCTTCCTTCTCTCTTCCCTTCTTTCCTTCCTTCTTGATGCATAAGAACACAGAGAGAGACTGACAGCTGTTGAGCAAGACCTTCGTGTGTGTCTTTCTGCCATTCCTGCCAGGATATCTAGGTTGTGTTCATCGAAACAGGTGTGTATAAATACATTTAAAAACATATTAACTATATGTATTACTGTGCTAGAGTGTCATTTTGTAAATCATACACAAAGCTAAACCATGGAATTTAAAGGGGCAGATCTGTAGGAGTAATCAATCACAAGTCTTCCTCTAGTAAAAATATCAAACTGTATTATTGTGAACAATATACGTGCTAAATAGCAGAACAATATCACATATAGTGCAATGTAGTACAATTCAATCACAAAATCACAAATCTCATATCACAGTAAATACAATAGCATAACAAAATAAGCCCTCACACATCAATGGGCTTAAGCGATGCTCTAACAGAATCTGTGTAACCCTGTAAGTAGTCCGGAGTCTGATAACTCGCGGGCTAGAGACTGAATCAATGGGAGAGCCTTGGTGGGTAGAAGAGCTGGCAAGCTGCCGGATGGGCAGGTGCCTACGGCTGGAGGTAAGCTGATAATGACAAGATGGCCGTTTCACGTAAACCACGCTTCCTCAGGGCGCTCTGAACTTCTGACCGCTCCTCCCCAGGGTTGTAGTAGAACAATTTGGACTCAAAGTCTAGACAGGAGATTTCGCGTTTCCGCTTTCTAATACATATCGATACTGCAAGTGTCCTCCCGGGCTGGAATCACGAAACGGCCATCTTGACGTCGTCAGCTTACCTCCAGCCGTAGGCGCCTGCCCATCCGGCAGCTTGCCAGCTCTTCTACCCACCAAGGCTCCCCCACTGACTCAGTCTCTAGCCCGCGAGTTATCAGACTCCAGACTACTTACAGGGTTACACAGATTCTGTTAGAGCGTCGCTTAAGCCCATTGATGTGTGAGGGCTTATTTTGTTATGCTATTGTATTTACTGTGATATGAGATTTGTAATTTTGTGATTGAATTGTACTACATTGCACTATATGTGATATTGTTCTGCTATTTAGCACGTATATTGTTCACAATAATACAGTTTGATATTTTTACTAGAGGAAGACTTGTGATTGATTTGTGATGCTTTGTTGTGATGCTTTGGGTGAGGGGGCGGAGCCCAAAGCGTCACAACAGCCTCAGAAGCGGGCGAAATCACCCGCTTCCAAGGCTATTGTGATGCTTTGGGAGAGGGGGCAGAGCTGCGTGGCCGGGGGCGTGGCCGAGTGGCCTGCCCCCAGGTGATCACTCACCAGAAGTCCGGCCCTTGGGCTGGCAGAAGTTGGACAGCCCTGGTGTAGACAATATATCTCGGATTAGTCCCATACACAGAGTCACAGCCAGCACTATAGATGTAAATAGAAGAGGTTGCCAGTGTCTCTGATGACGGAGTGTAGTGCAAGCGGCTGGAAAGTCCGTGGATGGTAGATGGGATTCCACAAGGAAGGGTGGGGGGAAAGGAACACACACACAAGCAGGAACGGAGCGGCGCTGCGGCGAGCGGGGGATTCCCCAGATGCAAGCGGCTGCGAAGGAGAGCGAGTGCGCCTTTCCCTCAAGGCAGAAGCGGGAGCAGCTTGTTTGCGTCAGCGGAGACTCCGACTTGGGGGGGGGGGGGTGATCCCCAGGACTACAGTGTGGAGAGTGGGATACAGCGTCTCCACACAGCAAAAGCCGAATTCAACAGCCAAAAAAGCCGATGGGAAGACAATGCTCAATAATGTTTCGGCCACATTTTGAAACCGTTTCGGGACATCCTCCCTTTTTCAAGGCTAGGGTTGCCGAATATGGTGTCCACGATCTATACATAGTACAAAATTACAGTCATAAATACACGTTTATCATAACACCATACCAGTAAGTGCCCATAGAAATGAATTATACATACCAAATCTCAAATGAGAATATCATAACCCTGCTCTTCCATTAGCAGGGTGACCCAAAGGTAATTAGAGAGAGTAGGTTGGGAGTATTTATGCAATCATTGAACTTATGCAAATGGGGTCATTCAGGCCACGTGGGTGCTCTGTGTCCAGGCGTAGGATCCATTGATTTTCTAATTTAATTAAGTGATTGGTTACATCTTGGTGAGGTTTCGGAATCACCTTCTCCAGTATTCTTACCCTTAAAGATGTACTCAGATGTTTTTTTCTCTCACAATGCAAATAAAATGCTGAATCTGTACAGAGATTACAGTATTAGATGACTTCAGGAGAAGGGGTTATCCAAGACATATTTTACTATATTTTACCCACTGGTTAACCTTGGGCAAGTCATACTCTCTCAGCCTCAGAGGAAAGCCAAGGCAAACCCCCTTTGAAGAAATCTGGCCATGATTATCCTGTGATAGGGCCACCAATTGAAGGCACATAACAATAGCAGCGTGCAAATCCAACGTATCATTACAGATCACGAAGGGTGGCGTTTGGTGGGACAGGAGTTCCATCTCACATTTCCTGGCCGGACTTTGTGGTTCCTTCACCACAAAACACCTTCTTCTGGCTTGGGCCCAATCTTGAATGGGAATCCTCTTTCTGACACCCAAATCTGAACCAGATGAGGAAAAGGTATCTCTTTGGCCAGCCCTGCCTCCATCATTCTTTAAAGACTTTCTTTTATTACAGACAAATAGGTCATAGGGAACAGCTGATACCATAACATCCCACTTTGTCACCACATAATGTCTTTTTAATTGACTGGAGACTGGATCAAGTACCCCTCGGTTGTTAATTAAAATAATGCCAAGTATTGATTCCGGCCTCGAAGTGGACTCAGGTTTCCTGCAGATGATGAAGAGGTCCATAATGTGCTCCCGGCGGAAGAAACACATCCAGAAAAGCTCCTTCCTGGCAAGAGGCACATGCGGGTGTTTTACAAGTCCCCGTCCTTGTTGTTAATGGCCAATAAATCAACTACAACCGACGACAACTCAAGGATTGGTGACTCCGTTAAAGTGAGTCCTCCAAGCGTCCAGATCAGGTCTTGCAGACCCGAGGCAACCTTGGCTTCACTGATTGAGGTCCGGGTCTTCTTCTTTTCCTACTGTCTCCCACCTTCACAAGCTTTATTGTCTTCTATACATTGATCCACATCTCCTCAGGATATTCCCAAACTACGGCAGACTCAGTTTAGCAATCTTGGCTTCTAGGATGGGTTCAGACCTGGTTTGCTCTACGGCCCACTCAGTAGTCTTTTCGGAAGGCCACAATGTCTGCAGGACTTTCCTTCAGCAGAACCTTTAAAAACATACCTGGTCAACCTATGGCCCGCAGGCCGGATGCGGCCCGGAAGCCGATTCTGTCCGGCCCGGGGAGAAAAGTGTCGGGGGCGAGGCCAAGAGGAAGGGGTGACGCTGCCGCCATCCCATCGCGGGCTGTGGGGCCTGTGTCAGCAGACAGCCCGCCGCTCCGGAGAACAATTGGAGGAGCGGTGGATTTGGAGTGCCTGCCATCCCAGGAGGCGATCCGGGCCTGCAGCGGGAGCAGTCGGAGACCTGTGGCAGCTGATCACCCTGGCGACCCGGAAGACTAGATCGTCTTCCGGGTCACCAGGGCGATCAGCTGCCTCAGGTCGCTGACTGCTCCCACTACCCGGATCGCTCCTGGGATGGCAGGCACTCCAAACCCGGAATGGCATGCACTCCATGGCAGGGCGATCAGCGGGGGAACGGCTGGGGGCAAGAGCGGGCAGAGGCCTGCAGCCTCCGATCGTCTGCTGCTCTGCTATGCTCTGCTCTGCTGCGGCTGCTTTGTCATCCTCTGGGCTGGGTCCATTGGGCCATTCCATCTTGGGATCCTTCCTCTCTTGAGGATGTCAGCCTCCATCTTGGTTCGCACCTTGTCTTCTTGAATTTCATTTTATTTTATTTTAGTGGTTTTTGTTATTATTTTATAATAATTTTATAATAATAATATAATAAATAATATAATATAATGTTATATTATATTATAATTTCAACATATTATAATGTCTCTCTCTATATATATACTATAATATAATAATTATGATATTAATGCTAATAATATATGAATATTTTTGATATATTAATAGGTTAATATGAATGATGTGTAATATATAGTAAATATAGTAAATTAAAAAAAATAAATAATGTAGATTAGAATGTAGTTCAGCCTTTAGGTGCGGCCCTCCATAATATTTTTTGGCTCTCGTGTGGCCCCTTGGAAAAAAATAATTGCCCACCCCTGTTGTAAAGTGTCTCATTTTGCCTCTGGCAAGGCAGGAGGAGCCTTTGGAGTCACCAAGAATGGAAGAGACCCATGGAACACACAGTATTATGACAATCAGGAGACTCTGAAGATGATGCGGAAGATCAGGTTTGAGATGAAAGAATGATGTACAAAACCAAATGGCATCAATTCTCTCTGATGGGATCAAGACTAGCTCATTGGCTGTGTCTATAATTGCTCCCAAGTGTTGAAGGTACTGAGATAGGCAAAGATGGTCTTCCCATGATGGATCAGAAAACCATGCTTGGATAAAGAAGAGATATTTCACAGCTCTTGATTAAAGAAGAAAGATCAGCCAGTAGGCCTGGTCGATCATGGTTCTAAATGGTTCTAAAGTACTTACACAACTAAAGTTCTGGTGGCGCTGGTGCTTTGCTTCTACAGTGTTGCTAAAGTTCTGGTGGTGAACATTTCGGAACTCTAACAAAACTTTCAAAATTTCATTATAAATGGCAGCTCCTAATTGGTTCTGTCTTTAAAATTGCCAATAATGAAAAAAATAATGAAGTTTTGAAAGTTTTGTTAGAGTTCTGAAATGTTCACCACCAGAACTTTAGCAACACTGTAGAAGCAAGGCACCAGCGCCACCTAGTGTTCACCACCAGAACTTTAGCAACACTGTAGAAGCAAAGCACCAGCACCACTTACTGTTCACCACCAGAACTTTAGCAACACTGTAGAAGCAAAGCACCAGCGCCACCTAGTGTTCACCACCAGAACTTTAACACTGTAGAAGCAAAGCACCAGCACCACCTAGTGTTCACCACCAGAACTTTAGCAACACTGTAGAAGCAAAGCACCAGCGCCACCTAGTGTTCACCACCAGAACTTTAGCACACTCTAGAAGCAAAGCACCAGCGCCACCTAGTGTTCACCACCAGAACTTTAGCAACACTGTAGAAGCAAAGCACCAGCGCCACCTAGTGTTCACCACCAGAACTTTAGCAACACTGTAGAAGCAAAGCATCAGCGCCACCTAGTGTTCACCACCAGAACTTTAGCAACACTGTAGAAGCAAAGCACCAGCGCCACCTAGTGTTCACCACCAAAACTTTAGCAACACTGTAGAAGCAAAGCACCAGCGCCACCTAGTGTTCACCACCAGAACTTTAGCAACACTGTAGAAGCAAAGCACCAGCGCCACCTAATGTTCACCACCAGAACTTCAGCAACACTGTAGAAGCAAAGCACTAGCGCCCCCAAGTGTTCACCACCAGAACTTTAGCAACACTGTAGAAGCAAAGCACCAGCGCCACCTAGTGTTCACCACCAGAACTTTAGCAACACTGTAGAAGCAAAGCACCAGCGCCACCTAGTGTTCACCACCAACTTGAGCAACACTGTAGAAGCAAAGCACTAGCGCCACCTAGTGTTCACCACCAGAACTTTAGCAACACTGCAGAAGCAAAGCACCAGCACCACCTAGTGTTCACCACCAGAACTTTAGCAACACTGTAGAAGCAAAGCACCAGCGCCACCTAGTGTTCACCACCAGAACTTTAGCAACACTGTAGAAGCAAAGCACCAGCACCACCTAGTGTTCACCACCAGAACTTTAGTTTTGCAAGTACTTTAGAACCATGATTGCCCAGGCCTATCAGCCAGTATATCACTGATATATGGGGAGATATGTATCCCTCTTTGCCTGCAACAAGTGGCTTGTGCTGCCATTTATTTGGTGGACACCTTCTGGAGTCATGTGGGCCCATTGGCAGATCCTTGAACTGGCAGTGGTGGCCTTGGTAGACAAAATGTACAAATACTCCTGGTAGATTGGAATGTGAAGGTACGCCTTTGAAGGTCGAGAGATGCAGGAGCATCCTGAGAACCAATCAAGCATTGAGGTCTCATATGAGTTCCCTTCTGCTTGTGATTGTATGTCTTTGGCCATGCTGTAACATCTGCCTCCCTAAGCAAGTTGCGGAAAGAGAGTTGAACTTGTGTGTCCTTGCACATGCATACTGTCTGTGCATTATGCGTATCTCATTGCTCTCACACTTAGTTCTGGGATCATCATGCTAACTCCATGAGCAAGAAGTTGCACCCTGGCGGCGCCTTGTTTCCCACTGTGTAGCTTTGACTTTGGGGATGAGCCAAAAGAGGTCTTCTTAGTGGGACATCTATTGCTAATATACAATTAATCCGTCTATTCTTTAAGCTGCTTTAATTACTTCTTTCCTGACTGTCCTCTTCTTCCCTCATTTTCTCGAAGGCACATTCTGCCCGTTGCTATGGCAACCCCTGCTTACCCAACTGGGGACAGGCCTTGCCTGACAGGCGCTCTTTTGTGATGGGAGGGACTACCCAACGCAACCTCTGTCCACAACTCATTTTGCAACCATAATGTTCCTGTCCACCTGATAATATATTGCAGGGAGGCAGAGATGTGCCAGAATAAATAATGTTGCAGGGGAAATTAGTTTCCGTGTCCAAACCCAGAGAAGGCGAACATGAATCATAGAATCCTGGGGTCGGAAGAATCGGAAGAGACCCCAGAGGACATCCAGTCCAACCCCTTCTGCCAGCCAGGAATACCCGATCTAAGCTCTCCCAACAGATGGCCACGCAGACAGGGGCGGTCTGAGGTAATTTCGCATGGTAGGCAAAAATTATTTCGGCGCCCCCCCAACATTATTTTTGCGCCCCCTCCCCAAAGGAAGGCGACGCCGTTCGTGCTGCTGCTGCTGCGTCGCCCTCCCGCGCGCATGCGCTGTCCCTATGGAGCTCTAGAGAGGGCGACGGGAGGGCGACGCGGGAGGGCGACGCGCGTGTGCGCTGTTCCTACGGAGCTCTGTAGGCACAGCGCACGCGCGTGTCGCCCTCCGCGCATGCGCTGTGCCTACGGAATTCAAGAGAGCTCCATAGAGACAGCGCATGCGCGTCGCCCTCGCGCATGCGCTGTGCCCTACGGAATTCAAGAGAGCTCCATAGGGGCAGTGCATGCGCGGGAGGGCGACGCGCGCATGCGCTGTGCCTCTGGAGCTCTCTTGAGGTCCCGTAGGCACAGTGCATGCTGCCGCCCTCCCGCGCGCATGCGCTGTGCCTACGGAATTCAAGAGAGCTCCGTAGGCACTGCGCATGTGCGCGGAGATTCTTACGCATGCGCTGTGCCTACGGAATTCAAGAGAGCTCCATAGAGACAGCGCATGCGCGTGGGAGGCGGCGCGCGCGCCTGTGCCTACGGAGCTCTCTTGTGGTCCGTAGGCACAGCGCACATGCGCGTCGCCCTCCGCACGCATGCGCTGTGCCTACGGAATTCAAGAGAACTCCATAGGGACAGCGCATGCGTGCGGGAGGGTGACGTGCGCATGCGCTGTGCCTGGAGCTCTCTTGAGCTCCGTAGGGCACAGTGCATGCGCCGCAAATCTCCGCGCACATGCGCAGTGCCTACGGACCTTAGAGAGCTCCGTAGGCACTGCGCATGTGCGTGGATTTACTGTGCTGTGCCTACGGAATTCAAGAGAGCTCCATAGAGACAGCGCATGCGCGTGGAGGCGACGGCTGCGCATGCGCTGTGCCTACGGAGCTCTCTTGAGGTCCAGGGCACAGTGCATGCATCGCAGCGTAAGCCCGCACATGCGCTGTGCCTACGGAATTCAAGAGAACTCCATAGGGACAGCGTATGCGCGCGGCCCTGACACGCATGCGCTGTGCCTCACGAGCTCTCTTGAGCTCCGTGGGCACAGTGCATCTTGTCAAATCTCCGCGCACATGCGCAGTGCCTACGGACCTCAAGAGAGCTCCGTAGGCACTGCGCATGTATCTTGAGATACTGCAGCGCATGCGCTGTGCCTACGGGACCTCAAGAGAGCTCCGTAGGCACTGCGCATGCGCATGAAACCGCAGAGGGCAGCGCAGCGCAGCAGCAGCAGGGCAACGCCGCGGCGCCTCACGATGGCGTCCCACCCCGCCGCGTCCAAAATGGCACTCTACGTGGCTGCGTAGGCCGCGTAATGGCAAAGGCCGCCCCTGCACACAGACTCTGTTTAGAAACCACGAGAGAAGAAGACTCCACTATACTCTCAGGCAGCAGATTCTACCATCAAACAGCTTCAGGACGTTCTTTCTAATGTTGGGGTGGAATTCTGCCATTTGAATCCATGGCTCCATTGAGTCATCGTCTCCAGAGCAGCAGAAAATGATATCGGAGGTGACCCCCCCCCCCCCACGACCACCACAAGGTTCTGTAAAACAGTGTTTCCCAACCAGTGTGCCGCGGCACACTAGTGTGCCATGAGCGATCATCAGGTGTGCCGTGGGAAATTGGAACCTCCAATGCCCTTACTTATTACAGGAGCGCCGCTACGTCACAGTACAAAACGCACAATTAATCATACAAAATCACACGCAAAGAAACACATTCAAAGTCCCCAATCCTGCTGGAGAAAATCAAAAGTCTTCCATAAGGTAGTTCGGCGTGGTCGCCACAGAGAGCGGAGGAGTTGCGAACCAGAAAGTAGCGAGTTCACGGAGTGCTCCTCTACGGAAAACTCGTGATATTTGATGAAATCACGGAAGTGGGTGCAAAAAACAAAGTGTATCCTCATGACGTTATCCAACGTCAGTTCCGGGATCCGTACAATATCACAGTCAGTTTGCAGACAATTTAAAGAAGCAGCGCCATAATCATAGCGACAAGGTAGAAAATCACGTAGATAATCACATATATTCAAACCGCCAGAGGCTGAAGATAGATGTGGCAATGGAATCGAAAGCTGGCATGGGCAAACTTGGACCTTCCAGGTGTTTTGGACTCCAACTCCCACCATTCCTAGCAGCCTCAGGCTCTTTTTCTTTTTTCCCCTCAGCCACTTAAGCAGGAAAGGGCCTCAGGCTGTCAGGAATGGTGGGAGTTGGAGTCCAAAGCACCCAGAGGGCTGAAGTTTTCCCATGACTGACAGCTGTTGAGCAAGACCTTCATGTGCGTCTTTCTGCCATTCCTGCCAGGATATGTGTTTTTATTGGTATTTTATTGTTGTAAACCGCTCTGAGCTTCGGAGTGAGCGGTCTACCAAGCTGAAATAAATAATAATAATATCTATGTTGTGTTCATCGAAAAAGGCCCAGATTTCACTCTGAGTGTATAAATACATTAAAAAACATATTAACTATCTGTATTACTGTCTTAGAGTGGCCTTTTCGTGTCATTTTGGTTGATGGTGTGCCCCAGAATTTGGTAAATGTCAAAAAATGTGCCGCGGCTCAAAAAAGGTTGAAAAACACTGCTGTAAAAGATGGTTCAAAACCAAGGAATTTATAGTTTCTCCAAGAACACCAGGCTGGAACAATCCCATAACCCTCTATCTGTCCCCATGTGAGAACCTAAGGCTCTTTCCATGGCCCCATGGCCCCACATGGCAATGCCCCTGTAACCCACACTCTATGGACTTTCTATGAACTTTCATGAACTTTCATGGACTTTTGCCTACTTTTAAAGGACTTTCAAGAACTTTTTGAAAACTTCCCCCCCTTTTTAAACCCCATGGACTTTTCTCGTGATTTCTGGCTTCTAATGAACTCTGGTGGGTGGGAGGGGTTGGCATAGGGTTCCTCTTTCCCCTATATGAATGTATTCCCTTCCCTGTGTCCCTATATCTATTATATAAAGGAGGTCTCGTCGTCGAACGACTGACAGAGACAGAGAAACCATCCAAGGCAGAGACACCAAACTTGGCAACAAAAATAGGCCTCAGGCAAGGAAGGTTTATAGCAAAAAAACTTTCCCCCCAAAAATCTAGAAGGCCCCCAAAACAACGATACAAAAAAATACATTTCCCAGCATCCTCTGCGGCAGCCAGCGAAACCCATTGGCCAACATCGGCCCACACAAAATGCAGGGAGGCTGAGTAGCCATAGTAACGCTGGGCACAGCCAGCCAAGGCTAGGATAGAATGCTGAGTGATTTGAGTTCAGTCAGTTGGTGTTTGAGGATTAAACTGACAAAACCAAACTCTATGAGGGAGCAATTCTCCAGCAACTCCTACCCACACAACACAACACAACTTCCTATCACAACCCATCCCCCCAACCTTACGGGACCCCGCACACACAACACCTACCACCACCACAAACAAAAACCAACTCCACCTATACTCCAAACACAACACAACACAACACAACACTGCACTGATACTCTACAAACACACACAAACACCCAAAACACCCTACCCACACAAGCATTCCACAACATACTACCACCCACAATTCCACCACACACCCACTAACTCAGTGTTTCCCAACCTTTTTTGAGCCGCGGCACACTTTTAACATTAAAAAAATCCGGGGGCACACCACCAACCAAAATGACACAAAATGACACTCTAACACAGTAAAGAACGGTTGGGGGTTGGTGGCCTGCTGGGAGCAGCTGCTGGGAGTGCCGAAGCCAGGGAGGGGGTGGAGCCAGGCTGCGCCATGCCCGCCCCTACCCTCAGCTTCACCTCTCCCAGCAGCTGCTCCAGCCTTGATGGGGGCAGTGCCAAGCCAGCGGTGCCAGAGCCAGCACAATGCTGGCTTGGCACTGTCCCATCAAGGCTGGAGCAGCTGCTGGGAGTGCCGAAGCCGGGGGAGGGGGGCAGAGCCAGGCTCCACCCCTCCCCTCCCCCCAGCTTCAGCTCACCTACAGGCCACACCATGCCCTGCCCACTCCCCCCAGCTTCAGCTCTCCTACAGAGGAGGAGCATGAGTGGTGAATTAGCTTCAGTGGGCGAGGGGCGAGAGTCATGGTGGGAGTCATGGCAGATTGAAGGCTGGATGACAGCCGAAGGAGGCGGCGCCCCAGTGCCTTCTTTTTCTTCGCCACTGCCGGGCCCTTCCTCCTCCTCCCCCAAGCAGCAGGAGTTTGGCAGGAAGGGGGGGGGAGGAAGGGGGGCAGAGAGCTTTTCTCGCGGCACAGCAGGAGGTCCGTCATGGCACACTAGTGTGCCACGGCACACTGGTTGAGAAAGACTGCACTAACTCACCAAAAAAGTAATACCTATCGTTCAGCTTCTGGGATAGTAGGTCCATTTGGATCATGTCCATGGATTTCCATAGCCAGAACGAGAGGAGGGAAAAAACTGACTGGTCTGGCTTCAGGGAATATATGAAGAATAAAGGAATACCTTTTTTAATTAATATAAAGGAAGTTTAACAGCTATTACAAACACCTTAACTCGCTGCCTAACATAGTCTTCTCCTTTTTCCCGCTTTTGTTTTTCGCCCTACTATAGGGCAGAGAGAACTGGGGAACCTATAGGGGAACCTATAGCAACAAGATGTAAATGAACCTGAGAGGGTATTGGGAAGTCAGCTTTTATATGTACCCCCCCCCCTTTTGTGTGCAATCCCCAGAGCCCCCACACCCCAACTCCCCCAACACCCCCCCAACCCCATTCCCCATCACCCGCACTGTGGACGGATTTACTTTCTTCTGTCATAGCACAAAAACTCAATAAAGATATATACAAAAAAAAGTAATACCTACACACAACACAATACGCACATAACACAACCTTGCATCTACTGCTCAACCCATTTGTGTGCCATTCCTCCCTTCCACACAGGCAGAAACTGACCCAAAAGACAAGCCATGCCTTCTAAAAAGAACAGCATCGGACGACACACTCGCAACGCTACATACATCACACAAAAAGGGCAGAGCAACGCCAGAACAGAAACACAGTTTCTTTTTTCAAATCCAGAGTTGGGAAACCACAGAACCTCGACATCAACACAGCAGACGGAAAGACAAAAAACATCGTATATCCACAAGCTCTGCAGAACGCCAGCAACACCACACACCGACAACTCCCCAGGACTTCAACATCCCACCCACCAGAACAACCCACAACGACACAGCCATGACCCCACCAAGACCATAAGTCACATCAATTACATACTCAGACTTTCTCGCATCTCCTAAACAGGGCACAGCAACGCCTGCCGGGTACAGCTAGTGTAATATAAAATATGAAATGTCACCTTTTCCTGAAGCCCATCAAAACCCCAGGGAAGTTCTCTTATTTCCTGGGCTAAATTAATCCCGTGGCACTGGACTTATCAAGGGACATTTTGCATGAACAATAGCAGTGGACGTGTCCTTTCAAGCTTCAAACTTGGGTCACTTGAATAGATATGTCCCTGCAGGCATACATCATCAGATTTTGGAGCAGGCCGTCGGAGTCCATTTGGACTCCCAGCTGACCATGGAGGCCCAGGTCTCTGCAGTCAGCAAGATCGCTTTTTTTTTCATCTGCGACAGGCAAGGAGGCTGGCCCCCTATCTCTCCCGGAACGATCTGGCCACGATGATCCAAGCCACAGTCATCTCAAGGCTGGATTACGTTGGCCTTCCTCTGTCGGTGACCGGAAGCTCAGGCTAGTGCAGAACACTGCCGCCCGGCTCCTGTCTGGCACGCCAGCTGGCGCCCACATAACACCTGTTTTTCAGGATCTGCACTGGCTGCCAATTGAGCACCGGATCACCTTCAAAGTGTTGGTCCTCACCTTTAAGGCCTCACACGGCCTGGGGCCAGCGTATTTGAGGGACCGTCTCACCCCATATTGCCCTCCGAGATCACTTCGGTCTGAGGACTCCAATCTCCTGGAGATACCTTCAGCTAAACTCGCAAGGCCGACTGCTACCCGCCGGAGGGCGTTCTCTGTCATAGCACCTACGCTGTGGAACGCCCTCCCGGCCGGAACTCGGGCTATGAAGGACTTGCTCCCGTTTAGACGGGCCTGTAAAACATACCTGTTTAAGCAGGCCTTTGCTGAGTAAGTCCTGCCCATGCCCCGCCATCTATGCGTTCTTCTGAGGATGATGTGCTGTTCATTGTGTTAACTGTGTTATTAATTACTATACTGCTGTTGTTTTTAATTGTTTTTAACTGCTTATTGCCTGTATTTTACTGTGCCCTTCGGCTCCTGTAAGCCGCCGCGAGCCTCAGGGAGTCGGCGGCATAGAAGCCCGAATAATAAATAAAATAAATAAATAAGTATGCCCCCTGGTGATTCTAGCATTATCCACAAAAGGTGACATTTTGGCCTTCCGAAAGCTGAAATGTCACAATCTGCCTCGCCTTTTGTTTACATTCCCCTTTGGCTGAACCTCAATGCAAGATACCGTCAACGGACTATATCCCGGATTAAAGATTACGGGGTCTGATATTCCTGTCACACCCAGATGTACTGTATATTTGACTCTCTCAGGACAATACAGAAAGCCAGCTTGAGGACATTTTTTGTTATCGCTGGTGCTTGGACAAAACACTTCGGTCATTAATCCATTCATCTTTCCTTCCTGGTTCATTGTTCCTTGTTCGGACCGCCTCCTTCGCTCTCACTGGATGAGCTCGAGGCAGGGCTGGCTTCCTGATTGGTTGAGGCAGGGCCAAGTCAGCAGTGAATCCCTCCCAGCTGATGACTCCAACCAATCGGCTGGAAGCCGGCAGGGGTGTGGGGGGGGGGGAGGTAAATTTGAACCTTGACAGCTCTGTTTTCTCATTTTCGGAACGGAATTGGCAGGTTTCCCTTCACCGGCCTTCCCTTCCAGGTGCGGCTCTCACCCCAGTTCTGAGCGGAGGGAAGGCATCTGCATCCAAACTGGGTGTTTAATCCAGTTTGGACGCGGATGCCTTCCCTCCGCTCAGAACCACGTTTAACGTAGCTGTCACCCCAGTTCTGAGTGGAGGGAAGGCATCTGCATCCAAACTGGGTTAAACATGCGTGTCCGCCATTAATGAAGCCATTCCGAATTTTCAGAATTTCTGAAATTTTCGGAGTTACTTCGGGAAATTCTGAAATTTTTCTGGAAAATTTCAGAAGTCATTCAGTTTTGAAGTGCCAATGCCGCCTACACCCAGAATGAGTTTTGAACCTGGGGGGTCACCCAGACCTAGCAATTAGAGTGGTTCCAAATTGCATTATCTTTCTCTCGGCATTACTTCGCGAATGAAGATTCTTAGGAAGGACTCATCCCACGCTTTTTACAAGCGCGTTGATGACTAAAAAGGCCAATCTGAGATAGGCAAGTCCGCTTGCAGAAAGCACAGCAGAAAGTCTCGTTGGGTGATGTTGTTTCCAAGTTGTGTTTCTTTCTGAGTTGTCGTTTCTCTTTGAGACCCATTCGGCGTGTCTTCTCAAAAGAGGCCGCAGCATTGTGGATAGTGCATCTCCATGCCTCCCGATGTGAGGCCAGGGTGGACCATTGGTGGTGATCAATCTGGCCGAGCCTGAGGTGTTGTTTCAGGGAGTCCTTATATCTCTTTTTGGGGGCGCCTCTCTTGCGCTGACCCGTGGCGAGTTCACCATAGAGTAGTATTTTTTGGAGGCGGTGGTCCTCCATCCTAGAGACGTGCCCTGCTCAGTGCAGCTGTGTTCTCAATAGCATGGCCTCAATGCTGGTGATCCCTGCTTGCTCAAGGACAGCAACATTCATCACATAGTCGGTCCAGTGTATATTTAGGATTGTGCAAAGACAGCGCTGATGAAAGCATTCAAGGAGTCGTAGGTGTTGGAGATAGGTGACCCATGTTTCAGACCCATATAGAAGAATAGACAGTACGATAGCTCTGTACACACTGATTTTGGTGCTTTGCCTCAGGTGCTTGTTGCTCCAGACTCTTTTGTGAAGCCTTCTGAATGCACGATAGGCCTTTGCTAATCTGTGATCTATCTCTTTATCAATCTGACTTCCAGCCCAAAAGGCTCTGCAGCTGTTGCAAAGCAGGATGCGAGGCACTGCAGGGCTGCTTCTGAATGGGTGACAAGGACAGCATCGTCAGCAAAAAGCAGCTCACGGACTAGATAGGTTGGACTCTTAGTGCGAGCCCTCAGGCAGCTTAAGTTGAACAAGCTGCCATCAGTACGATAGTGTATATATAAACCGTCTTCTTCTTCAAGGTCTGCCGTAGCCCTTTGGAGCATCATGCTGAAGAAGATTGTAAATAGTAGGCATGAGAAAAAGTTATGAAAATTAAATGAAATCGGAAGGGATTCGTATGTAATGGGACTTTCTAGTTTATACGCATCGCCGCGGCGATCCCGGAAGTACCCTTTCTTTTACGACACTTTGCAGCGCCATTTTTGTATCTGGTGCGTAAGTGTCGTAAGGACGTCGGATGGCTTCTTTGCCCTTACTCGACGTGGTTTCTGATTGGCTAATGGAGACCAGGTGGTACCATGAAACCACCTTCTTTCCTTTAGCCAATCAGACGCAAACAAACTCCTGGCAGGGAGGAGGAGCAGACGGGGCCCTCCCTGCCCCTCCTCCCTGCCAGGATCTAAAGCGTGCCAAGCCTTGAAGAGGCTTCATGACTGGCCAACTTCAGCCCTCCAGAGGTTTTGGACTTCAACTCACTACTCCCTCGCCCCGCGCTCTCTCCTTCTCTCTCTGCTTTCTCCCCTCTCTCTCTCTCTCTCGTGGCTTCCCCCTCCCTTCTCTTCTGCCTCCTCTCTTCCCCCACCGCACGGGCCAACTTCAGCCCTCGAGGTGTTTTGGACTTCAACTCTCACCATTCCTGACAGCCTCAGGCCTCTTCCTTTTTCCCTCAGCCTGGGCAAACTTGGGCCCTCACTCCTTCAGGATCTGGCGAGAGAGAGGCAGCGAGGAGCGAGGGGGCTCCTCCTCCTTTTTTGCTGCTTCCAAGAATAGAATACCCCCTCCTTCCCTCCCTCCTTCCCTCCCTCCTTCAGTTTACCAGCTGTTTGGATTTCTGGGAGTTGTAGGCCAAAACCATCTGGAATGCGCATGAGCTGGCATACGAACTACTAACTAATTTCGTTAGTAATTACGTTACATTTTAGAAATTTTTGGAATTTTTTTTGTAAGTCTTTCTATTACTAATAAAAAAAATCCCCCCCCCCCATTAGATTTTCGAATTTTTGGGTTCTAAACCAAGCCTAGTAAATAGGGTTGGTGCAAGAACACAACCTTGCTTCACTCCATTAGTTATTATTAGAAAGGGCTCAGAGAGAGCATGGCCGTATCTGACTTTACCGCGATGGCCCTCATGTAACAGGCAAAACACACCAGGGACTTGTCCCACAGTAACAACAACACTATGTGCTGACAAAATCAATGAACGCATGTAAAGTACACGAGGTCTGCACTATGTATGTGAATGGGGGGCAAGGGCTATCTCCCGTGGGGCCGGGGAAAAAAACCCTGTGGGGAGTGGGAAGGGCGGATCCCTCACCTCCCACCCAGGAAAACCCAGGTAGGCCCAGCCACCCGGGGTGAAAACCAACCCCCCCCCCCCGGGTCCCAGATAATACAAAAAGAATAAGCGCAGGCAAACAACCAAGGAGGAAAGGAGAATGTGAATGGGGAATCCCAATAGCCTCCTGTGGCAAGGCTAGACTAGGCTAAGGCCCAGCCCGGTCTGCCGCAGGAGAGACGGTTTGCTCGTGTCCCAGCAGGCGCGTGGAAGCCGGAAGATAGTCTCCCGGGAGAGGCCCCGGTGATGATGCAATGGACCCGGCAAACTCCGGCGCCTGTGCCAGAAACAGTCCACCGGAGGCGGCGTCCTGAACGCCGAGAAGATCGATCAGGGAGTCGAGTGTGGGATGACGTATTCAGTGATGACCGCGTCGTCAGATGACGTGGCGGAGGCCTCAAGCGCCCCGTCTGGAGAGGATGACATAGCCGATGCTGGTAGAGGGCGTGAGGCGTGCCTCACGTCAGGTGGCGTGATGACGTGTCGAGCACAGGAACAAACGGTTCCCTTCACTAAAAGGGACCGTGCGCTGCTGGGGTTATGTGGATCAGCCCCAAAGATGAAAACACTCCTGGTGTGCTCATGCGGCAAATAAACAAGGCCAAATGGCTGTGGGTGAGGCTGGGGCCCCGTCCCGAAAATGCTCAGGAAGGGATGCTGGCGAGGAAAGGCCCAAGGTGTCCCCAGTGGTCCCGGGAACCATGTGGGGATCTACCAGCATGTGCTTAAGAACCCCATAAAGTACTTTTGATATTTGAATTTTCCATCCGAAGTCTGCCACCTCGATTTATTGTTTACCTGGGCAGGGGCGTCGGCTGTGTGGTTCCGGGACCTCTGGGGACACCTTGGGCCTTTCCCCGCCAGCATCCCTTCCTGAGCATTTTCGGACGGCGCCCCAGCCTCACCCACAGCCATTTGGCCTTGTTTATTTGCCGCATGAGCACACCAGGAGTGTTTTCATCTTTGGGGCTGATCCACATAACCCCAGCAGCGCACGGTCCCTTTTAGTGAAGGGGACCGTTTGTTCCTGTGCCCGACACGTCATCACGCCACCTGACGTGAGGCACGCCTCACGCCCTCTACCAGCATCGGCTACGTCATCCTCTCCAGACGGCGCTTGGAGGCCTCCGCCACGTCATCTGACGACGCGGTCATCACTGAATACGTCATCCACACTCGACTCCCTGGATCGATCTTCTCGGCATTCCGGGACGCCGGCCTCCGGTGGACTGTTTCTGGCACAGGCGCCGGGAGTTTGCCGGGTCCATTGCATCATCACCGGGGCCTCTCCCCGGGAGACTATCTTCCGGCTTCTCCACGCGCCTGCTGGGACACGTATGTCTGTCTCTCCTGCGGCAGACTGGGGCTGGGCCTTAGCCTAGTCTAGCCTTGCCACAGGAGGCTATTGGGATTCCCCATTCACATTCTCCTTTCCTCCTTGGTTGTTTGCCTGCGCTTATTCCTTTTTTGTATTATCTGGGACCCGGGGGGGCTTGGTTTTCACCCCGGGTGGCTGGGCCT
The DNA here is from genome assembly GCA_030556195.1 of Anolis apletophallus. Classification (NCBI taxonomy): domain Eukaryota; kingdom Metazoa; phylum Chordata; class Lepidosauria; order Squamata; family Anolidae; genus Anolis; species Anolis apletophallus. Next base: position 4,727,861 of record JARBWK010000021.1, read on the forward strand.
ACCTGGGTTTTCCTGGGTGGGAGGTGAGGGATCCGCCCTTCCCGTTCCCCACAGGGGTTTTTTCCCCGGCCCCACGGGAGATAGCCCTTGCCCCCCCATTCACATACATAGTGCAGACCTCGTGTACTTTACATGTGTTCATTGATTTTGTCAGCACATAGTGTTGTTGTTCCTCATGTAACAGGGTAATCATTTTGAGGAATTTGGGGGGACATCCTAGACGTTCCAGGATCTGCCACAGACCTTTTCTGCTCACAGTGTCGAAGGCTTTGGTGAGGTCGACAAATGTTACATACAGTCCTTTGATCTACTCTCTACATTTCTCTTGCAGTTGTCTCAGGGCAAAAACCGTATCTGTGGTGCTCCTGTTAGCTCTGAAGCCACATTGGCTTTCAGGGAGAAGTTCGCGCCTCATACAAACTGCATTAATTCTGTAACATATTGATGCACCCTCTGCCTAAGAGTCCAAATCCGTATCTGGCCATGAAAACCCATTGGGTGATTTTGGGTGGGTCCCACTCTCTCAACCTCCTCGGTGGGGAGCAAATGGGACTAGCTCTGAAGTGTTACAAAGGGCAAGGGAATGGGGCCAACCCCATGGATGCCACGTTGGCACCACATAGAAGTGAGGCAGATTCATTCTTCTGCTTCACAGTCTTGAAACTGAAGGGAAAAGCACATCCCAATCGGCGTCATTTCTGCTGGTGTGTGCCAGGAATCCTGATTTGTTCCCATCTGTATGTTCAGCCCAGGAAATTAGCATATAAAACTGTTGAAAACGAAAGAGATAATCAACGTTGCGACCCCGCTGTTTGCGACGCTAAAGGCTCAGGGCCAGCGTCTTTTATGTTGTTTGCTGTTCTTTGGCGCACATCAATAATACATATTCAAAAGGGGAATAAAAGCTATTAATAAAAAGCCCGGTAAGCTCGGATCCTGCCCTCCAACACACATCCATGTGCGCGCAAGCACATGGGCACATGCACATCGGCGCGCACGGAGCGCATAATTTATTCCTCCCCGTTCCCTTTGGCACAAAAGACAACGAGGAGGAAGACAAAAACCCAACAAGAAAAGCAAAGGGAGGAGAGACGGAGAGGGTTCCAGCATTTAGTTAATTACCCCAAGCGCAACACAAACAGAAACTCTGCAAATATTTGCATGACACTAATTTGATATATCTAATTAAATGCTATTTATTAAATTACGGCTGCCTTTTCAGACAGTACAAACGAACCATTTCCGACAAGGCTGAGTAAAGGAGTGGGAAGGGGGTTGCGGAGAAGGAAGTGTCCTTTGTGCAACTGTTGTTTCAATTGGAGATGCTTCTTTGCTGAACAGCTTTCAATAATGTCCTGGAAGAAGACACTCAGCGCATGAGCGACTCCTTGACAAGACTAGGAGTGTTGCGAAGTCGTTGTCCCTGAGGATATGGAGTCATTGACTGCAATACCTTCATGTTGGTGCCAAGTGTCTAGGATTCAGTCTTGTTTTCAAGCTCGCCATAAGAATAAGAAAAGAGCCGTTGTGAATATCTGGGTCATTGCTGCGGGCTGGATGGCACATTAGGTTCCCCCATGGCAGTGTTTTTTCAACCTTTTTTGAGCCACGGCATATTTTTTACATTTACAAAATCCTGGGGCACACCACCAACCAAAATGACACAAAATGACACTCTAACACAGTCATACATATAGTTGAACTTGAGTTTTGGAGTTGTAGGTCACCTATATCCAGAGAGCACTGTGGACTCAAACAATGTTGGATCAGGACCAAACTTGGCATGAATACTCAATATGCCCAAATGTGAAAACAGATGGAGTTTGAGGACAATAGACCTTGACATTTGGGAGGTACAGTTTCTGGGATTTATAGTTAACACACAATCAAAGAGCATCCTGAACTCTTGCAACAATGGAATTGAAACAAACTTAGCATACTCTCGGAGAGATAGCACAGCGGTAACAACAGCTGTGCTGGCAATCTGAAGATCTGAAGATTGCAGGATCGAATCCCGGGCTGAGTTAGACGCCAGCTGTGAGCCCTGTCTACTGTTTACCCAAGCAGTTCAACAGCCCAGCTGTGAATTAACAACAAATTGGGGACCGTAAAAGTGGGGAAGGACTTCTGCACAGACTTGTCTGAAATAGGCTGACGGACCAGGGAGAGGCGGAAGTGGTGGAAACAAGAGGCTCCTGTCATGAGGATGGAACAACAGCACCCCCTTGTGACGTGATGGCGCAATGACGCAGGGACAGAACAACAATGATGTAATGGAGCATTCACACCCGATGACGCCCATCTGTATGACGCAGCCAGGAAAGAAGTCCTTCTAAAAAACTGCACTGTATTCGTCTATGTGTAATTGTATGTTTTTCCGACAGGAACTGTGTGTCGTATGTGTATTGTAATCCGCACTGAGTCCCCTTCGGGGTGAGAAGAGCGGAATAGAAATAAACAGTATTATTATTACCAACAGAAAGTACCGAAAGGGTTTGCTTGGGAATTGACCTTGAGTTTGGAAGTTTATTTATTTTATTTATTTATTTATTTATTATTCGGGTTTCTATGCCACCGACTCCCTGAGGCTCACAGGACCCGAAGGTACAACTACACACAAGCAATGCGATAAAACATCTAAGACAATTAAACAGTTAAAACAGCAAAATACAAAACCCCCAGGTGCAGTTCAGAAATTAGATAGCGTGACACCCCAGGACAGCGGCTAAAGCGGAACATGGGCAGGACCTACTCACCGAAGGCCTGCTTAAACAAATAAGTTTTGCAGGCGCGTCTAAACGGGAGCAGGTCCTTTATAGCCTGCGTTCCAGCCGGGAGGGCGTTCCACAGCGTAGGAGCTATAACGGAGAACGCCCTCCGGCGAGTAGATGTCAGTTTAGCCGATTTCGCCGGGTATCTCTAACAAATTAGCATCCTCGGAGCGTAGTGATCTCGGGGACAGTGTGGGCTGAGTCGGTCCCTCAAGTACGCTGGCCCCAGGCCATGCAAGGCCTTAAAGGTAAGAACCAACACCTTGAAGGAGATCCGGTGCTCGATTGGGAGCCAGTGCAGATCCTGCAAAACAGGTGTGATGTGGCGGCCTGCTGGGGTTCCAGACAGGAGCCGGGCGGCAGTGTTCTGCACCAGCTTGAGCTTCCGGGTCGCCCGACAAAGGAAGGCCAACGTAAAAGCGCATTACAGTAATCCAGCCTTGAGATGACCGTAGCTTGGATCACCGCGGCCAGGTCATTCCGGGAGATATAGGGGCCAGCCTCCGAGCCTGTCGCAGATGAAAAAAGCAACCTTGCTGACCGTGGAGACCTGGGCCTCCATGGTCAGCTGGGAGTCCAGATGGACCCCAGGCTCTTTACGGAAGGCGATGGGCATAGCGCCACACCGTCCAGGGTCGGAAGCTGGACATCTACACCACCCGAGCGGCCCGACCACAAGATCTCCGTCTTCGCCGGATTCACCCTCAACCTACTGGCACGCAGCCATCCAGTAACGGCCTCGAGGCAGTGTTGGAAATTATCGGGGACGGATCCCTCCATCCTCAGAATGAGCTGGGTGTCGTCAGCGTACTGGTGGCACTCCAGCCCATAACTCCGCACCAGCTGTGCAAGCGGCTGCATGTAGATGTTGAATAACAGAGGGAGAGAATGGCCCCTGGGGACCCTACAGAGTAGTGGGGAGCCCTCGGAGACCACCCCGCCCCTCCTCACACGCTGAGACCGCTGGTGGAGGAAGGAGGTCAGCCATTTAAGAACTGTCCCCTCACTCCAGCCATGGCCAGGCGGTGGATCAGTAGATTGTGGTCGACCGTGTCAAACGCTGCCGTGAGGTCCAATAACACGAGCAGCGCAGACCCGCCTTGGTCGAGCTGGCAGCGGAGTTGATCTGTGATGGAGACCAGGACCGTCTCCGTCCGTGCCCCGAACGGAAGCCGGACTGGAAGGGGTCTAGCCATGTTGCATCATCTAAGAAGGACTGCAACTGCTCCATTACTGCCCTCTCAACTACCTTGCCCAGGTACAAGGAGGTTCGACACTGGTCGGTAGTTGGAGGGAACCGCAGGATCTAGTGACGGTTTCTTCAGTAATGGAGCTACCACCGCCTCTTTAAAGCACTCTGGGAAGACTCCTTGCTCAAGGGAGCTATTTACGATGTTCAACAGAGGCCCACGTAACCCCTCCAGGCAGGATCTAACAAGCCAGGAGGGGCACGGGTCGAGGGAGCAGGTGGTAGGCCTGGTTGCAGCCACAATCTTATCAACAGCATCTGCGTCCAGTTCACCTACACCCAGAGAGCACTGTGGACTCAAACAATGTTATGTTATGTTGTTGTTTGTTTTCTATCCAGAACCACAATGTTGGAAGGAGGCTCACCACTTTAAGGTCCCTAAAACAGGCATGGGGAAACTTCGGCCCTCTGGGTGCTTTGGACTTCAACTCCCACCATTCCTAACAGCCTGAGTCCCTTTCCTGCTTAAGTGGCTCGGGGGGGAGGAAAATTGGATGGGGAGTGTGAAATATTGTTCAGCACCCAGCTTGTTTCAGATTTGGAAGTATTGGGTGGGAAGTTCTGTCATAGAATGCTGGTACGTGATGGGTTTTATAGTTTCCAAGTCATGAGCTTCCTGAACTGCTGCAAGCTGGATTGTAAGTTTCCCAGAAGCAAGCAAAATACAACAGAGTCCTTTCTCAGCAAAAGAAAAAGAAAGAAAGCAACATATTTCAACCTGTCTATCAGCAGAGTCCAACTGCTAGCATCTGACTTTATCGACACATTGTTTACTAAACACAGATTCAGGTTTCCACCCAAAAGATCTGGAGGCTTTAATCTTCACCGTTGCAATATTTACAAAATGCACAAACAGGATACATAGATCAACGTTTAGTCTTGTACTTGCAAACAATCGGAGTCATCAGATAGTCATATACAACATAGACAGATACTTACACTGAGTCATGCAGGAGAGAGGAAGATGGATTCTTTCATCCTTTTTATGTAGCCACCGACTGATAGGTCATCAGGAAGGGATGCTGGCTGATGCAACCCCTTTGCAATGCACCTCACATAGTTATGATTCAGCCATTACCACACCCCTTAGGTATTGCATCATGACATTCACAGTCACTGCCCAGGTGCTATCCACCAGTGGTCTCAGCGTGTGAGGAGGGGCGAGGTGGTCTCCGAGGGCTCCCCACTACTCTGTGGGGTCCCCCAGGGGGCCATTCTCTCCCCTCTGTTATTTAACATCTACATGCAGCCGCTTGCACAGCTGGTGCGGAGTTATGGGCTGGAGTGTCACCAGTACGCTGACGACACCCAGCTCATTCTGAGGATGGAGGGCAGGCCGGGTTCTGTCCCCGATAATTTCCAACACTGCCTCGAAGCCGTTACTGGATGGCTGCGAGCCAGTAGGTTGAGGGTGAATCCGGCGAAGACGGAGATCTTGTGGCTGGGTCGCCCGGGTGATGTAGATGTCCAGCTTCCGAGCCTGGACGGTGCGGCGCTATGCCCATCGCCTTCCGTAAAGAGCCTGGGGGTCCATTTGGACTCCCAGCTGACCATGGAGGCCCAGGTCTCTGCGGTCAGCAAGATCGCTTTTTTTCACCTGCGACAGGCAAGGAGGCTGGCCCCCTATCTCTCCCGGAACGATCTGGCCACGGTGATCCAAGCCACGGTCATCTCAAGGCTGGATTACTGCAATGCGCTCTACGTTGGCCTTCCTCTGTCGGTGACCCGGAAGCTCAGGCTAGTGCAGAACACTGCCGCCCGGCTCCTGTCTGGCACGCCAGCTGGCGCCCACATAACACCTATTTTGCAGGATCTGCACTGGCTGCCAATTGAGCACCGGATCACCTTCAAAGTGTTGGTCCTCACCTTTAAGGCCTCACACGGCCTGGGGCCAGCGTATTTGAGGGACCGTCTCACCCCATATTGCCCTCCGAGATCACTTCGGTCTGAGGACTCCAATCTCCTGGAGATACCTTCAGCTAAACTCGCAAGGCTGACTGCTACCCGCCGGAGGGCGTTCTCTGTCATCGCACCTACGCTGTGGAACGCCCTCCCGGCCGGAACTCGGGCTATGAAGGACTTGCTCCCATTTAGACGGGCCTGTAAAACATACCTGTTTAAGCAGGCCTTTGGTGAGTAAGCCCTGCCCTTGCCCCGCCATCTGTTCATTCTTCTGAGGATGATGTGCTGTTCATTGTGTTAACTGTGTTATTAATTACTGTACTGCTGTTGTTTTTAAATGTTTTAACTGTTTATTGCCTGTACTTTACTGTGCCCTTCAGCTCCTGTAAGCCGCCGCGAGCCTCGGGGAGTCGTTGGCATAGAAGCCCGAATAATAAATAAATAAACAAATAAATATATGTTTCAGACCCGATTAATGGTACAAAACCCAATAGATACTATTCATTTATGGCTGGAAAAGATTGAAGAATTTGGCGAGATAGCTGGCCTCAAAATGAATAAGAACAAAACTCAATTTTTAGTTAAAAACTTCTCTGGAAATAAGAAAGAGAAGCTGGAGGAGATCTCAGGAATTAAAATTGCAAACAAAGTTAAGTATTTAGGAATTAATTTAATGACTAAAAATTCCCAATTGTTCTGAAACAACTATGTGGAAACGTGGAAAAAAAATTCAAAAAGATTTAGAGAAATGGGGGAAATTTAATCTATCGCTATTGGGGAAAGTAGCGTCAATCAAAATGATGATCCTCCCCAGAATTAACTTTCTTTTTTTCCACCTTGCCAATTATGAAAAAGGATGACCAATTTAAAATTTGGACAAGGGATTTATCAAAATTTCTGTGGGGAGGGAAAAAACCAAGGGTAAAGATGAAGACTATCCAAGATAGTAAGGAAAGAGGAGGGTTGGGAGTGCCCAACCTAAAATTATACTTTGAGGCCAACTGTCTCGCGTGGGCTAGGGAATGGGTCAGATTGGAGGAGGAAAAGATGCTCAATCTGGAAGGCCATGATCTTAAGTTCGGGTTCCATGCCTATCTGGGGTACGAAAAAACCAAGGCTGATGCTGGATTCAAAGACCACTACACAAGAGGTGTGATTTTAAAAGTATGGTTAAAATACTGGAAAAAGTTGTATAAGGAAGTACCTTCATGGCTGTCACCATCAGAGGCCTTTAGGATCAGAGAACTGGGAAATAAGAGACGGCTTAAATACAGAGAGTTCATTGGGTGGGACGGGAAAAAATATGTGTTAAAAAGTATGGAACAGCTCAAAGTAGAAGGAATAGAGTTGAGTTGGTTCCCCTACTACCAAATAATGGAGAGATTCAAAATAGACTCGAAAAATGGATTTGAGGAAAACAGTAATGAACTAGAAGAAATTATGTTGGGAAAGGATCACAAAATAACAGGTAGATTTTATAAAGTTTTATTTAAATGGGAACTAGAAAACAACCAGAACAGGGAGTACATGAACAGGGAGTACATGCTGGGCACCTTGACCCCGCCCCTTTCTGACTCGGAGCAACCTCCGCCGTCGGGGGCTCAGCCAGAGACACTGGCCGACCTCAACATCTCCCAGGTGTTGGCAAGAGACACTGGACGGCCAGAGACACTGGACGACCTCAACGTCTCCCAGGTGTTGGCAAGAGACACTGGACGGCCAGAGACACTGGACGACCTCAACGTCTCCCAGGTGTTGGCAAGAGACACTGGACGGCCAGAGACACTGGACGACCTCAACGTCTCCCAGGTGTTGGCAAGAGACACTGGACGGCCAGAGACACTGGACGACCTCAACGTCTCCCAGGTGTTGGCAAGAGACACTGGACGGCCAGAGACACTGGACGACCTCAACGTCTCCCAGGTGTTGGCAAGAGACACTGGACGGCCAGAGACACTGGACGACCTCAACGTCTCCCAGGTGTTGGCAAGAGACACTGGTCTCCCAGGTGTTGGCAAGAGACCAGAGACACTGGACGACCTCAACGTCTCCCAGGTGTTGGCAAGAGACACTGGACGGCCAGAGACACTGGATGACCTCAACGTCTCCCAGGTGTTGGCACGAGACACAGCAGGGCCCGTGACACTGGGCGACCTCTCCGTCTCCCAGGGGTTGGCAAGAGACACTGGGCGGCCAGAGACACTGGGCGACCTCAACGTCTCCCAGGTGTTGGCAAGAGACACTGGACGGCCAGAGACACTGGACGACCTCAACGTCTCCCAGGTGTTGGCAAGAGACACTGGACGGCCAGAGACACTGGACGACCTCAACGTCTCCCAGGTGTTGGCTAAGGCCCCTGGGGACCGCCGAGCCTGCCGCTTACTGCCAGTGGCCCCTAAAACTCCGCCTGGACCACCATCTGTCCCGTCACCCGCTGGCGACCAGGGTAAGATTGGTGGCCCTGTTCTCAGAGAGACAATTTTGGGGGTAGCCGACCCAGGGAGCAACACAGCGAGCAGACGCCTCCCCTTAGGGGTCCCAATCCCCGGAGGTGCCTCGCAGGAAAAACCACATGGCCGCCGGAGGAGGCGTCGTCGTAGGCCAGGGAGCACCACCCCCTTTCCCTTCGACCTCTCCAGAGACCGCTGACGCCGGGGCCGTCGACCCCCTGGACCCTCCACACGCTCGGCCAGCTGCCCGAGAGGGAAGAAGCCCTCCGCCCCTGAGCCCAGGTCCAGGCGATTTTTTTGCTCTAGAACCTTTTGGCGCTCAGGTTTTGAGCGTAGTGACCCTCACCGGACACACCTGGGGCCGACGAACGACACTTCTTTAATATGTCTGGCTCCTTTTACCAGACTACGGGACGGAGGAAGCCAGCCCACACTTTTTTCCTGTGGCCAGCTGCGGGAGTTCTCTTCAGGACCCCCCAGGCTTCCACCCTTTGATGGCTTGGTGGTGTCAGCTTAGGCTCCAGAACACCCCCGCCACATCCCGAGCCTTGTCTCTGCTCCCTTCTTCCCCTGCCCCCCCCCTCTGAATGTTGTACTGTCTTGTTTGTCCCCCATTGTTATGTTATTCAACTTGTTGAACCGCTCTGAGCCTACGGGGAGTGGCGGTTATAGAAGTTCGAGTAAATTAAAATAAATAAATAAATAAATGTACAAATGGAACCTTTTTTCATGTATGGTGGTACTGTGATAAAACAACTAAGTACTGGAGAATGATTCAGAGTGAGATAAACCAGTCTTTCTCAACCAGTGTGCCGTAGCACACTAGTGTGCCGTGACAGACCTCCTGCTGTGCCACGAGAAAAGCTCTCTGCCCCTCTTCCTCCCCCCTCCTGCCGAACTCCTGCTGCTTGGGGAGGAGGAGGAAGGGCAGGGCGGCGGCAAAAGAAAAGAAAGAAGGGGCCGGGCGCTGCCTCCTTCGGCCGTTCCCAGCCAGCCTCCAATCCGCCATGACTCCCACCATGACTCTTGCCCTCGCTCACTGAAGCCGCGTGGAGGAGGAGCCCCCGCCCACTGAAGCCCATCCACCGCTCATGCTCCTCCTCTGTAGGAGAGCTGAAGCTGGGGGAGGGGGGGGCATGGCATGGCCTGTAGGAGAGCTGAAGCTGGGGGAGCTGGGGGGCATGGCCTGTAGGAGAGCTGAAGCTGGGGGAGGGGGCGAGGCATGGCTCTCTGCCCCCTCCCCCAGCTTCGCACTCCCAGCAGCTGCTCCAGCCTTGAGGGACAGTGCCAAGCCAGCATTGTGCTGGCTCTGGCACCGCTGGCTTGGCACTGCCCCTCAAGGCTGGAGAAGCTGCTGGGTGGGCTGACGCCGGGGGTAGGGGGTGGGGCATGGCACAGCCTGGCTCCGCCCCCTCCCCGGCTTTGGCACTCCCAGCAGATGCTCCCAGCAGGCCACCAACCCTCAGCTGTTCTTTACTGTGTTCGACTGTCATTTTGTGTCATTTTGGTTGGTGGTGTGCCCCAGATTTATTTAATGTTAAAAAGTGTGCCACGGCTCAAAAAAGGTTAGGAAACACTGAGATAACAAATACTTGGATGGAAGGTAAAAGGAAGCAAATTAAAGACTCTTCTCCGAGGACTGGAAAATCTTTCTCCTATGTACAACGGCGGCTAGAATGGCCTTTGGGCAGCAATGGAAGGAAGCTGAACCCCCTTCTAAAGAAAAGTGGTTTTCCAAACTATGGGATACCATTCAGATGTTGGCTCTAAGCGAAAGACTACAACAGGGCGACAAAAAAACCCCAAGTGACAATGGACTGGACCAAAGTCAAACTATATTGTAAGAGGGAATTTAATGTTGAGTTAAACATGGGAGAGAGACAGAATGATACAATTCTCTTTCTCTCTGCCCCCCATACCCTTGCAGGATACAAAGGAGCTCTAAGAGAGGGCTGGATAAGAAAGAGTGGGCCTGGAATCCAAACCCCTCAGTTTCCGACTACGTGCACGCTTCCTACACTCTTTCGTATCTTTCTGACTCTTTTTCCATAACACAGTTCACAGGGGAAGGTACTCTGGGCTACTCCACACTCTCTATCTTTATCTGTCCTTTTCTTTCTGGATTTCAAGTTCCACTTGATTCTTCAAGTAACTGTATTGCTGTCTCTGTATGAGACTGCTTTGTGTTCTTTGTCTGTTTTATTTTACTGAAAACCAATAAACTCTATTAATATATCTATATATATATATATCTATATATATAAATATATATATATATATATATATGTTTCAGACCCATATAGGAGAATAGACAGTACGATAGCTCTGTAAACACTGATATTGGTGCTTTGCCTCAGGTGCTTGTTGCTCCAGACTCTCTTGTGAAGCCTTCCAAATGCACCATATGCCTTTGCTAATCTGTGATCTATCTCTTTATCAATCTTGGCGTCTGAAGAGATGATGCTTCCCAAGTAGGCGAACTGCTGGACTGACTTAAGCACAGATTTGCCTATGCTGAGGTGGGGATGATGGTGTTCTTCCTGTGGTGCAGGCTGGTAGAGGACTTCCGTTTTCTTCAGACTGACTTCCAGCCCAAACAGCTCTGCAGCTGCTGCTTTTGAATGGGTGGCAAGGGCGGCATCATCAGCAAAAAGCAGCTCACGGACTAGATTGTTTAGAGCAGTGTTTCCCAACCAGTGTGCCGGGGCACACTAGTGTGCCTTGAGCGATCATCAGGTGTGCCGTGGGAAATTGGAACCTCCAGGAAGGGGGGGGGGGGAGAGTCTAGTGTGTTGAAGTATAAAAACCCTAAGAAACCTACCTCAATAAAGGCACAAAATTACAAACACCCCACCCGTTGTCTACTTGTTCTCTCCCTCTCCATGCATTGGGAAGACCTGCCTCCCTTTCCCCAAGTAGAGACCTCCTCTTGCCTCCCCCCCCCCCCCCGTGGCTAATGCTGGATGGTTCAGTCCAGCACCGGCCCCGCCCCTCCCCCCCGGTGCGCGCAAACCACTCTCGGCCTCCCTCCGGCTTCCTGCATGCCGCCGCCGCCTTCCTTCCTGCCTGCTTCGCCAGCCCCAAGATGCCCACCTGGGTTGCCCCGCTGACCCCCGAGGCTCCTGCTCCCCACGACCCCAATTCAAGCCTGCTGGGGAGGGAGGGGGCAGCCTAAGTGGGAGGGAGACTGCTGGTCTTTCGAGGTCCCCCCTCCAGAAACTACAACTCCCAAATGTCAAGGTCTATTTTCCCCAAACTCCATCTGTGTGCACATTTGGGCATATTGAGTATTCATACCAAGTTTGGTCCTGATCCAACATTGTTTGAGTCCGCAGTGCTCTCTGGATATAGGTGAACTACAACTCCAAAACCCAAGGTCAATGCCCACCAAACTCTTCTAGCATTTTCTCTTGGTTCTGGGAGTTCTGTGTGGGAAGTTTGTGTCTTTCTGCCATTCCTGCCAGGATATCTATGCTGTGTTCATCGAAACAGGCCCAGGTTTCACCCTGAGTGTATAAATACATTTAAAAACATATTAACTATATGTACGACTGTGTTAGAGTGTCATTTTGTGTCATTTTGGTTGGTGGTGTGCCCCAGGATTTTGCACATGTAAAAAGTGTGCCGCGGCTCAAAAAAGGTTGGGAAACACTGCTTTAAAGTCTTAGTGCGAGCCCTCGGACGGCTTAAGTTGAACAAGCTACAAGTACAAAGTCCCGTTGTATCCCACCCACTGCCAAGGGAAAGGTGGAGTAGATGTTAATGAATTCAATCAATCAATTAAAAATGATCGGGATGGGCGTGGCCATCCAAGGTCTCTGAGGGGATCCAATAAAGCCTCTCTGTGTGGATCTACACCAGGGGTGCTCAGAATGGTGATCGGGATCACCAGGGTGATCTTCGGGCCTCATCCTGGTGCTCTCCAGGCCCGACCAGGTTTTTTTTGCTGTTGGTCCTCTTCACGCACCCCTGCACGCTGCAAAGAAGTCCTCCGTCATTGCTCCTCCCCGCTCCCTGCTTGCGCGCCGCCTCCAAAAGCTCCAGAGTCCAAGAGGCAGAATGGGCCCCCTCTTTTGGATTCCTCCTCCTCCCTCCGTCCTTCTCCAGCCACTCAGAGTCGTAGGAGACCAAAGGGGTGGGCCTGGACGACGAGATGCATGGCTGGCCCCGCGCGCATGTGCAGAAGCGCCCATTCTGCCTCTTGGACTTCTTGTGAGCTCTTGGAGGCAGCACGCATGCTGGCGGCGTGGAAATAGGAGCAACGACGGAGGAGAAGAAGAAGAAGGACGCTTTGGGGTCATTTCCTTACCGCATCTCAAAGGTCGGTCTTTTTACTTTGGGGTGGGTGCTTGATTGTTCTGTGGCATGTCTCTTTGTTTATTTTTAATGTTTAAAAATGGCCTTTTAGCTCCAAAGCCTCTCTGCTTGCTTTGTTCCTTGAGAAATATATGCTGGGGAATATGGAAATGTGGGAGAAATGGGGTGGTTGGATGTATTTTTGCATGCCCTTTGTTTACCTTGCTGAGTATTAAATGGCCTTGCAGTTCAAAAGCCTCTCTTCTTACTTTCTGGCTGATAATATGTGTGGTAATATGGCAGTGTGGGAGAAATGGGGTGGTTGGATGTATTTTTGCATGCCCCTTTGTTTACCTTGCTGAGTATTAAATCGCTGTGCAGTTCAACAGCCTATCTTCTTACTTTCTGGCTGATAATATGTGTGGTAATATGGCAGTGTGAGAGAAATGGGGTGGTTGGATGTATTTTTGCATGCCCCTTTGTTTACCTTGCTGCATATTAAATGGCCTTGCAGTTCAAAAGCCTCTCTTCTTACTTTCTGGCTGATAATATGTGTGGTAATATGGCAGTGTGGGAGAAATGGGGTGGTTGGATGTATTTTTGCATGCCCCTTTTTTTACATTGCTGAGTATTAAATGGCCTTGCAGTTCAAAAGCCTCTCTTCTTACTTTCTGGCTGATAATATGTGTGGTAATATGGCAGTGTGGGAGAAATGGGGTGGTTGGATGTATTTTTGCATGCCCCTTTGTTTACCTTGCTGAGTATTAAATGGCCTTGCAGTTCAAAAGCCTCTCTTCTTACTTTCTGGCTGATAATATGTGTGGTAATATGGCAGTGTGGGAGAAATGGGGTGGTTGGATGTATTTTTATGCTCTGTCTTATATTGTTGTTATTAAATTGAAATGTTGATGTTTTATAACTTCATTTTATGTAAACTGCCCCGAGCCTGCTGGAAGGAGCGGTACATAAAAATGAATAATAAACATAAATAAATAAATAAATAAATAAATAAGAAAATAGTTATACGTTTTACATTTCTGGGTAGGTGATCTTTGGGACTTGGTTTTTTAATCAGTAGCTCCCATGCTGAACAAGTCTGAGCACCCCTGATCTACACAGTAGAATAAATGCAGTTCGACACCACTTTAAATGACATATCTCAATGTTACGGGATGATGGGCGTTGAATTTTTACAAGATCTTTAGCCTTCTGAGCCCCAAAACTGCTGGTGTCTCATCAGACTACAACTCCCATGGTTCCAAAAATGTGAGCCAAGGCAATTAAAGTGACGCTAAACTGCATTCATTCAATGGTGTGGATGCACCCCCGGCCTCACCCTCCTCTCAGAATCCAGCAGCCCGGTGAACCGGTAATGCTATTTAAAGCAAATGCTAATGGCAAAACCATTAGGTAAAAGCTCAAATAGGTAGCCTTTTATTCCGCAAACTCCGACAGATTCAGCAAAAGCACTCTTAAAGAAAAGCGGCGGTAATTGCTTCTTTCTTCTCACCCCTAAATACATCAGGTTTTTTTTTTGGTTAAGATACCAGAAAGCTGGTCCTACATGTACATTTCTACCTCAAGGAATCCATTAGTCCTTTTATAGTGGTTTGCATAGCTAAGAAGAATAGTTCACAATGGCAAAGAAATGATTGGGAAAAAGGGGGTTTGAATGGAAGGGAAAAGAGGGGGGCAGGTTCCATTTGGAAGAGAGAACCGGCTCCCATTCTTTTCCGGCGCAGGCTGTCTTCCGTCGCACTTGTCGGCCCTTTCATGTCACACTACGGACGTGGTTCAAGCGCAAGAAGATCCCTGTGTTTCATAAAGTGAGCTCATGGTAATGAGCAGCCATTCAAGGGGACTTCGGGAGCTGCTTCGCGCAGAGAGCGAAGAAAGGCGGCCCAGCCCTCCGTTCTTCAAAGACCTTCAAAGAGGCCAAATCTTCACCCAAGTGGAGGTTGCCCCTGCATTTGTGAATGTGGGGGTGGAGGGGAATCTTGGATGGCTAAAATGACCAATAGGCCTGTTTGATTATTTAAAAATGGTCCAAAACTCATTTCGGATGGAAGGGGCACTGGCGAATCGATTTTGAAATGATTTACGAAATTTTCTGGGGGGAAATGTGAAATTTCCAAAATTTCAGAATTGCTTCATTAATGGTAGACACGCATGCGCAGTAGGAAAGAAACAGCTTTGGCACTAGGGAAACTTCAGGGGATTGTCACTCCCTCAGTTTTAGACCAATCGTGATGAAACATTGCTACAGTGGTAGAGCACATGGATCACTGCTAGCTCACCAAATTTCATAATTTTGGACTTATCCATGGATTTTCGGCCAATATATGGGCCAGGGAGCAAAGCAAAATAAGGAGTACAGTCCGAAAAGGAGAATCATATCAATGGAAGAGACCATAAGCACTAGGCCTGGGCAATCATGGTTCTAAATGGTTCTAAAGTACTTACAAAACTAAAGTTCTGGTGGTGAACACTAGGTGGCGCTGGTGCTTTGCTTCTACAGTGTTGCTAAAGTTCTGGTGGTGAACACTAGGTGGCGCTGGTGCTTTGCTTCTAAAGTGTTGCAAAAGTTCTGGTGGTGAACACTGGCAGTTCGCTGGTGCTTCTGTCTTCTACAGTGTTGCTAAAGTTCTGGTGGTGAGAGTTAGGTGGCGCTGGTGCTTTGCTTCTACAGTGTTGCTAAAGTTCTGGTGGTGAACACTAGGTGGCGCTAGTGCTTTGCTTCTACAGTGTTGCAAAGTTCTGGTGCTGAACATTTTTAGCAGAACTCTAACAAAACTTTCAAAGTGTTCGTTATAAATGGCAGTTCCTAATTGGTTCTGTCTTAAAAATCGCCAATAATGAAATAATAATGGAGTTTTGAAAGTTTTGTTAGAGTTCTGAAATGTTCACCACCAGAACTTTAGCAACACTGTAGAAGCAAAGCACCAGCGCCACCTAGTGTTCACCACCAGAACTTTAGCAACACTGTAGAAGCAAAGCACCAGCACCACCTAGTGTTCACCACCAGAACTTTAGCAACACTGTAGAAGCAAAGTACCAGCGCCACCTAGTGTTCACCACCAGAACTTTAGCAACACTGTAGAAGCAAAGCACCAGCACCACCTAGTGTTCACCACCAGAACTTTAGCAACACTGTAGAAGCAAAGCACCAGCGCCACCTAGTGTTCACCACCAGAACTTTCGTTTCATAAGTACGTTAGAACCATTTAGAACAGGGCTGCCCAGGAAGTTGATCGTGATTGACCAGTCGATCGCGGGACTGAAGGAGGTCGATCGCAGCCAGATGGGGCGCTTCTCAGAGGGGGCAGAGCTGGGCCGCGGCAAGCCCCCTCCCCGGCTTTGGCACTCCCAGAAGCTGCTTCAGCCTTGAGGAGGGCAGGGCCAAGCCAGCCTTGTGCAAGCTATGCCACCACTGGCTTGGCACTGGCATCCTCAAGCCTGGAGAAGCTGCTGGGAGCTCCAAAGCCAGAGGGGAAGGGGCGGGGCTTGGCACGGCCTGGCTCCACCCCCCTCTGGCTTCCGCTCTACCAGCAGCTTTTCCGGGCTTGAGGATGGCAGTGCCAAGCCAGACTTGTGCTAGCTATGCCACCAGTGGCTTGGCACTGCCATCCTCAAGCCTGGAGAAGCTGCTGGGAGTGCCAAAGCTTGGTGCGGCCTGGCTCCACCCCCCTCTGGCTTCCGCTCTATCAGCAGCTTCTCAAGGCTTGAGGATGGCAATGGCAAGCCAGTGGTGTCATAGCTAGCACAAGGCTGGCTTGGCACTGCCATCCTCAAGCCTGGAGAAGCTGCTGGTAGAGTGGAAGCCAGAAGGGGGCGGAGCCAGGCCACACCGAGCCTCGCCCCTCCCCTCTCCAGCCTTGAAGAGGTAGGCAGATCTTTCTGACTTGGTTTTATTATTTATTTATTTATACTGCAAACTTGTATACCTCTACTCCCCGAAGGCTCGGAGCGATTTATAGCAGTTTGAGTAGCCCGAATGGCAACATCAAAACGACACAATACACAATACACATAGGGAAAAACAAAAGGGTGGGGGGGGAAGGGGGGAGGGATAAAGTCAGTGGCGATGTCCACTAAGGCACCACCCCGCCATCGAAAGAGGGCAGGCGGGGAGGTCCCAGCAGGATCGCCGGCACCAGGGCGCAGGTGGGGAGCGGAGACCGCAAACTCCCATGTGGGAGTCTGCGTTGGGGGTCCCGACCCGTCCGTGCGGTGTCCTCATCATCTTTCATGGTAGACCGGTGAGGGCTTTGGAGCTGCAACTGCCTATAGCAGGAGCTCCAGAACGTCCTGGTTGAGAACGTCCTCCGGGGCCTCACCGCTATCGATGTTAATCGTCCTTCTTCCAGCGAGCCAGCAGGGGAGCTAGCTCTACGAACTCGGTCCCTTCGGTCTCTCCGGCAGGGGGCTGGGCCTGTCCTCCAGTCCATGGCGCGAGGGATGACGTGATCGCCTTCCTTCCCCTTCTGGTCGCTCGCATGCTGAAAAAGTGTGGGCACCCCTGATTTAGAACCATGATTGCCCAGGCCTAATAAGCACCACCAAGCCAACCCCATTCTGCATTAGGGAGATTTAAGGACCACCCAGTCAGGCATGTAGCCGGGGGGCTAAGGGGCTTCAGCCCCCGAAATTCTCAGTGTGGTCCGTGAAAAGGCCTTACTGATACATTATTTAAACTGTTATGCTTATTCATATCATGATCTGATCACCATGCTCATTATATCCCACATTAATGGGGTTATTGGGATAACAATACAAAAGGTTTGCTAGGGTAGACCCTCTTCCACCCAGTCTCAGCCCCGAACCAAACTCAGCCCCGAAACAAAATCCTGGCTACGGCCCTGCACCCAGTCCAAGGCTCAACTGCCGGGCAGGAAACACAATCCAAGCCATCCCGACAGATGGCCATCCAGACTCTGCTTAAAGACCTCCAGAGAAGGAAACTCCAATGGTTAGGAATAACTTTCCCACACTGGAAAAGAATAGCCTATCCTCTTCGCCAATTTGTCACGAATAATATTTTGATTAACTATAAATCATAGGTTGTATTTTTTTGAGTGTGGCCATGACAGGAACACCCTTCAAAACAATGCGCTGCCCATGCGCTACATTCTTCCTGCTAACTTTTATACATTTTTTCACTAGGCATGGCATAACCTTTCTCCTCACATCTCTCATCCAATCACGTTCTTAAAAACATGTTTTCCTTAGTGTTTTCCATCTTGACACTTTAACCTAATAAGCTATTACATATGCTCTCGTATGCGGCGCGGCATAGATAAACAATATATTATTTGTTGCTTGATAAGCATTAAATTGTCAGGTCACTGAAATTGAAACCTCCGAGCATTCTGGCGTTATCTGGAACGCACATTCTCCCCTTGGCCCTCGTTCCTTCTGTTCCCTTTTGGCAAAGAGGCACTTTCATTTCACACTAATATTTCAGCATTTAGCACTATTTAAGCACATTAACCCCTTCACATTCGTCCTCAGGCACCCAATATTACCATATCCTTTTCTCCCTCCTTGGAGAAGCACCTGTTAGGCCAGGCCCTGCTTCCCTGCAGCCTGCCAACGCACAGTTCCAGAACTTCGATAATGCCAAAACTTCGAAACGCCAAAATGCGTCCTTTCCCTAAGTGCAATGCCAAGGACCAGGCCTCTGTTTTGCATACAGCGGAACCTGACTCCCTGCACAAAATCCAAGACTCCAAAAGCGCACACCTTCCTCTTCCCTTGTGAAAGAAGGTCAAAGTCTACAGCAGTGTTTCCCAACCAGTGTGCCATGGCACACTAGTGTGCCGTGAGCGATCATCAGGTGTGCCATGGGAAATGGGAACCTCCAATACCCTTTCTTCCCCCTCCTGCCGGACACTTTTTCTTCTCCGCTCGGGCTCCCTCATTCCCAGCCTCGCTCTGTTCGCTTTGCTCTGGGGCGGGTCTGCGCATTAGCGCCCACACGGGTGATGTCTTCCTTCCTCCCCCTCCCCTCCTGAACATGCTCACGCTGCCCCCTCGGATCAAAATGGCGGCAGAAGCGGCCGTGTAGAAGAAAAACTCAGTGTTGGGCAGGAGGGGGAGGAAGAGGTCTCTGTCAAAAGCTGGCATGGGCAAACTTGGACCTTCCAGGTGTTTTGGACTCCAACTCCCACCATTCCTAGCAGCCTCAGGGCCCTTTTCAACCATTTTCCCCCCATTCAGCCCAGTTCCTGGGTGGGATGAGCAGGAAAGGGCCTCAGGCTGTTAGGAATCCAACCCCGATGGGTATTTGTAGTTGGGAAATGGAAGGCAGGCACCCAGAAACCCCAGGTTTCCCCCATGCCTTGGTTTTAGGTGGTGTCACTTCTAAAGTGGTGAGCCTCCTTCCAACATGATTGTGATTCTGGATAGAAAACAAACAACAACATAACATAACATTGTTTGAGTCCACAGTGCTCTCTGGGTGTAGGTGAACTACAACTTCCAAACTCAAGCAAACCCTTTCAGTACTTTCTGTTGGTAATGAGAGTTCAATAGGCCAAGTTTGGTTCAATTCCATTGTTGCAAGAGTCCAGGATGCTCTTTGATTGTGTGTTAACTATAAATCCCAGAGACTGTAACTCCCAAATGTCAAGGTCTATTTTCCCCAAACTCCATCTGTGTTGACATTTGGGCATATTGAGTATTCATGCCAAGTTTGGTCCTGATCCAACATTGTTTGAGTCCACAGTGCTCTCTGGATATAGGTGAACTACAACTCCAAAACTCAAGGTCAATGCCCACCAAACAAACTCTTATAGTATTTTCTCTTGGTTATGGGAGTTATGTGTGGGAAGTTTGATTCCATTCAATCATTGCTGGAGTTCAGAATGCTCTTTGACTGCAGGTGAACTATAACATCGAAACAGGCCCAGGTTTCACACTGAGTGTATAAATATATTTAAAAACATATTAACTATATGTATGACTGTGTTAGAGTGTCATTTTGGGTCATTTTGGTTGGTGGTGTGCCCCAGGATTTGGTAAATGTAAAAAATGTGCCGTGGCTCAAAAAAGGTTGAAAAACACTGGAGTAGATGATGATGATGATGATGATTATCCCTCCTGAAACAGAACAGTTGCAGTCCTCCTATGGTATAAAGCCTTCCTCTGAGGTATTTTTTTTCCTTTTTCCTTTTTCCAAACAGAGAAAAATTGCTGAAAAGAAGGCCTTGCTGGCTTGAATCCAGGCTCCCTTGGTGGCCACTGAGTATGAGATTTGTACTATTGACTTTCTTTCTAAATAAGCCAGAAATCATCAAATCCTATTACGGAGGGGGAAATAATACATGGCTCTCATTGTGTAATAAATCATAAAACAGATTGGATTTACAATAGCCGAGTGGATCAATGGAGGGTTGGGTTGTTTGGGGTTTTTTTTTAACAGTTTAGGACTGGGTTTTATGGGTGGCCAAGATCCTCAGCCAGACTGACCTTTCCCAGGTTAGAGGCGTCATGGACGAGAGGAAATCAGCGGTCATTATCGATATAAGCCATCATTCGGGGACCTCAAGGACGGCTCTCTTCTTGTACGAACCTTCCTTTCCTTTGCAAAGACACACTCGGGCCACTGATTTGAAATACTTCTGATTGTCAAGGCAAACATTTCCCAGAAATTAAGACGGGCTTCGGGGAAAGGGCCAGAGGTTGGAGATAAATATAAGCCAATTTACAGCATTCGTTTGATAGGACAAGAAGAAGAAAAAGAAGAAGGGTGGACAGTAGGCATGAGAAAAAAGTTATGAAAATTAAAAGAAATCGTAAGTGATTCGTATGTAATGGGACTTTCTAGTTTATACGCATCATCGCGGCGATCCCGGAAGTACCCTTTCTTTTTCGACACTTTGCAGCGCCATTTTTGTATCTGGTGCGTAAAGTGTCGTAAGGACGTCGGATTGCTTCTTTGCCCTTACTACGACGTGGTTTCTGATTGGCTAATGGAGACCAGCTGGTACCATAAAACCACCTTCTTTCCTTTAGCCAATCAGCGAGCGAGGCCTCCTCCTCCTCTCCCGCCCTATGGCAGGGCGGCGAGAGAGGAGGAGGATCCCCGCCCCTCGCTGCCTCTCTCTAGCCCCATCCATGGATCCATGGATCGAGCTAGAGAGACAGCGAGGGGCGCGGGGGCATCTTCCTCCTCTCGCCGCCCTCTCCTCCTTTCCCTGCCAATAAACCGGAGTATTGGCAAGGAAAGGAGGGGGGAAGCGAATCGCCTCCTTCCCCCTCCTTTCCTTGCCAATACTCGATTTATTGACAGGGAAAGGAGGGGGAACTGAATGCCCCCTCCTTTCCTTGCCAATACCCGATTTATTGGCAAGGAAAGGAGGGGGAGTGAATGCGCTTTAGATCCTGGCAGGGAGTAAGGGCAGGAGGGCCCGTCTGCTCCTCCTCCTCTGCCAGGATCTAGCACATCAGCCTTGATGCGCTTTAGATCCTGGCAGAGGAGGAGCAGACGGGCCCTCCCTGCCCTTACCCTGCCAGGATCTAAAACGCATCAAGGCTTTTCATGACTGGCCAACTTCAGCCCTCCAGGTGTTTTGGACTTCAACTCCCACCATTCCTCACAGCCTCAGGCCTCTTCCTTTTCCCCAGCCTGGGCAAACTTGGGCCTCACTCCTTCAGGATCGGGCGAGAGAGAGGCAGCGGGAGCGGGGGGGCTCCTCCTCCTTTTCTTGTGCTGCTTCCAAGAATAGAATACCCCCTCCCTCCCTCCTTCCTCCTTCCCTCCCTCCTTCCCTCCCTCCTTCAGTTTACCAGCTGTTTGGATTTCTGGGAGTTGTAGGCCAAAACCATCTGAATGCGCCATGCGCTGGCATACGAACTACTAACGAATTTTGTTAGTAATTACGTTACATTTTAGAAATTTTTGGAATTTTTTGTAAGTCTTTCTATTACTAATAAAAAAATCCCCCCCCCCTTAGATTTTTGAGTCGCTATTTTGGGGTTCTAAACCATGCCTAGTGGACAGGAAGCATGGGTAGGATTCTCAAGTGCAATAAGAGGAAGGGCCTCTGTCTCTGTAATGGCTGCATATAATTCCCTCTGTTATCAGGCCCGGATTACCCATAAGGCCACCCTAGGCCATGGCCTAGGGTGGCGGCCATGGGGGGACAGCAGGTCCGGACCCCCCCCCAAAAGTTTTTTTAAAATTCAAAAGTAAATTCAAAAAAAGTGCACATGCACGTGGCGGCGAAAGCGCCATGCCCTGCCGCCCCCCCTTTGGTCAGCTCCAAAGGATCTGCCCCAGCTCCACCCCACTCCCGGCTCCACCCTTGCCTCCTCAACGGCGCGGCCAAAAGGCCCTTTTCAGGCCGGCATGGTGGAGGGAGGAGGGAGGGAGGAGTCACGGGGGAGACTCTGCCCCCGCTCTGCCCTCTCCTCCCTCCTACTCGCCATCATGCCCTTTTTTCAGGCCGGCATGGTGGCTTTAAGGGAGGGAGGGCACGGGAGACTCCCCACAGCTCCTCCCTCCCTCCTAAAGCCATCATGCCGGCTTGAAAAGGGCCTTTTCGGTCGCGCCGGCGAGGAGGCGGGGGTGGAGCCAGGGCGGGGAGGGGGGTGGAGCCAGTGGCGGGATCAGAGCCTTTGGCCTAGGGCACCAAAAGACCATGATCCGGGCCTGTCTGTTATGCATCCATTAAAGTGAAGGCGAGTCCCAGAAAGAGCCCATCTGTATCCTAATTGGTTTGACCTGCAGCAGGGAGTTCCAATGTTCTTGCACATGTGGTCTGGCATCTCTAGCGCCAAAGGCTGGGATTTGGCATCAAAAGACCTCCAGCCATTTCTACCTCTCTGTTTTCTTGCCTCACTTAACCTGCAGCCATGGACTCTTTGTGCACAGAGTTACATGCGGACAGGCCAACAGGGGCAAGCCTAGAGTGTGTTGGAGACATAGTTTTCCAAGGACTTCCATGTGTTTGGACTCTCCTCTGGCTATTAGCGATAATGACTTTTCTCTTATAGTTTTCCCAAGGACACAGATGGACTTTCCCCAAAGCATATTGATTTGATGCTTTTCAAGATCATATGGACTTTCTCTCTACTCCTTGCATATGAAATAATTATGAGATATTAGTGATATTCCCCTGAAACCCTCCTATGTAATTTTCCTGCATGTTTCCCCCTCCCCATGTGTAAAATAACATGAAGAAATGCTACATGTTTGTGAAAGACCCAGCTGTTGTTTTGAGATCAGGGTGACCACATTCCTGGCTGCACCCTTTAATCCAATCATTTGAACAAATTTGCATGACAGAGGACTCTTTCTGGTTTGGAGAAGTTCTCCTTTCCCTTCTCCCCATTTTGTTCCATAAACACTGGACCCTCTGAGTTTAGCCTCGTCCCACATTTATAGAATGTATGGCATAACTATATTTCATATTTCACAATCGGCTGTCACTACTGGCCTCGGAAACCAGCACATGGCTACAGTTATTTCATTTGTTTACCAACAGGAAGGCTGAAACTTCTCATTGATAGAATCTGCATGTGACTCTTTGTCAACAAGGAGGGTTGTTAAGGACAAATTCCTGTTTCTCACCAAGAAGAAAAAAATTCCTTTGGCCTGAAAGGTCAAAGCTTCGGATCTTCATTAACATATGGACATGATCTAATCAAGAAAACTCCAGCTGCTCTTTGTTTTGAACACATTCCTGTCCCTCGCTTCCCATTCACCAGGGCAAAAGCGGCGCTGTTTCACGATTGGTTCCTGCTACAGCTGGCTTCCAAGGTTCCATCCAATCATCATGAAGCCTACAGCATGCAGGGGCGGGAAAGTTTGAATTTGACAGTTCTGTAAAATGTATAAAAATGGCATATGTTTTCAATGTAACTTTATGACTGCTTTGCGACAAGGATTCTGCAGTGGTCATCTGTCTTAGCTGAGAAGAATAAAAACCTCAGTGGCACCTTATTCCGGACTTCTTTGGTGAGATCATTTGGGAAAAGGGTTTTTATTTGCTTTTAAAACTTTACCAGAGGTTCTGCTGAAATCCTCCCTTTAGGGGTACTTCTGGACCTCTGCCCCCTATGGGCCAGGCTGTCCTAAATTGTTCGGCAACAGAAGGGCCTCTGTCTCTGTAATGGCTGCATATAATTCCCTTGGTTATGCATCCATTAAAGCAGTGTTTCCCAACCTTTTTTGAGCCGCGGCACACTTTTTACATTGACAAAATCCTGGGGCACACCACCAATCAAAACGACACAAAATGGCACTCTAACACAGTAATACATAGAGTTAATATGTTTTTAAATGTATTAATACACTCAGTGTGAAACCTGGGCCTGTTTCGATGAACACAACATAGATATCCTGTCAGGAATGGCAGAAAGACACACACGAAGGTCTTGCTCAACAGCTGTCAGTCTCTTTGTGTTTAGAAAAAATGTGTCCATATAGCTTCAAAGCAGTCCACTACTACTGTTCTTATGCATCAATACACCTCATGGAACAATAATCAGGCTTCCACCTTCAATATACTGTATATGCTCCTGTATCATTCCCGGTGGGCATTAGATGAGTCCTTCGTGTATCACTGGTGAACAGGAGAGTTGTTACACAGTCACTAGAAAGGCTATCACGTCCAGCCAATGCCAAATGTAGTAGTAGTTGGTACACAAAAATGGCCGAAGGAGGCGATGCCCCAGCCCCTTCTTTGCCGCCGCCCAGCCCTTCCTCCTCCTCTCGCAAGCAGCAGCAGCAGGAGTTCGGCAGGAGGGGGAAGAAAGGGGGGAAGAGAGGTTTTCCCGTGGCACACCAGGTGATCGCTCACGGCACACTAGTGTGCCGCGGCACACTGGTTGGGAAACACTGCATTAAAGGACAGGAGGCCTTCCCCCAAGTTCATTTGGCAACCCAAGCATACTAACCCAAGAAAGAAGGGTGGCATAATAATAGTTTGAACATTGGAGGCTCCTTCTTTAATGGTCTCACAAGGTCTCTTCCAACTCTATGATTCTATGATTGGACAACTTTGGTGACCAGGGATCAGTTCTTTGCTTGGCCATGAAAGCCCAATGGGCAACCTTGGGCAAGTCACACATTCACGCTTACCTCCAACAGACAAGAGTTCTTTCTCCCATCCTGGACGTTCCACAGATCTATAAACCCAATTTTCCTAGTTTCCAACAGACCTCACAACCTCTGAGGATGCCTGCCAGAGATGCAGGTGAAATGTCAGGAGAGAATGCTTCTAGAGCAGACCTGAGCAACCTACAGCCTGCGGGCCGGATGCGGCCTGGCAGCCGATTCTGTCCGGCCCGGGGAGAAGCGCGTCAGGGGCGGAGCCAAGAGGAAGGGGTGCCGCTGCCGCCATCCCATTGCGGGCTGTAGGGCCTGCGTTGGCAGACAGCCCGCTGCTCTGGAGAACAATCGGAGGAGTGGCAGCTTTGGAGTGCCTGCCATCCTCGGAGGCGATCTGGACCTGCAGCGGGAGCAATCGGCGACCTGCGGCGGCTGATCGCCCTGGCGACCCAGAAGACTTGATCGTCTTCCGGTTCGCCAGGGCAATCACCCGCTGCAGCTCGCCGACTGCTCCCGCTGTAGGCCCGGATCACCTCCCAGGATGGCAGGCACTCCAAAGTCGGGATGGCAGGCACTCCATGGCAGGGCGATCAGCTGGGGGACGGCTGGGGGCAAGAGCGGGCGGAGGCCTGAAGCCTCCGATCGTCTGCCGCTCTGCTCTGCTGCTCTGCTGGGTCCGCTTTGCCA
Organism: Anolis apletophallus; assembly: GCA_030556195.1. Lineage (NCBI taxonomy): Eukaryota > Metazoa > Chordata > Lepidosauria > Squamata > Anolidae > Anolis > Anolis apletophallus. Next base: position 4,753,274 of record JARBWK010000021.1, read on the forward strand.
TCCTCTGGCCTGGGTCCATTGGGCCATTCCATCTTGGGATCCTTCCTCTCTTGAGGATGTCAGCCTCCATCTTGGTTCGCACCTTGTCTTCTTGAATTTCATTTCATTTCATTTTAGTGGTTTTTATTATTATTTTATAATAATAACTTTATAATAATAATATAATAAATAATATAATATGTTTTATTATAATGATTTCAATATATTATAATGTCTATATATATACACACTATAATATAATTATGATATTGATACTAATAATATATGAATATTTCTTGATATATTAATATGTTAATATTAATGATGTGTAATATATAATAAATATAGTAAATAAATAAATAATGTTGATTAGAATGTAGTTCAGCCTTTAGGTGCGGTCCCCCATAATATTTTTTGGCTCTCGTGAGACCCCTTGGAAAAAATAATTGCCCACCCCTGTTCTAGAGCAGGGCTGTCCAACAGGCGGCCCATGGGCCGTACACGGACCGCCAGCCCCTTGGACGCGGCCCCCTACCCTCCTGGGATAAATAGTATTTGAAAAAAAATGGGGAAAATGGAAAAAAATTGGCAACGCGGAGGAAGAGGTGGAGGCGCCAGCGTCTGACGTCTCCCAGCCCTGCCAAAAAGGGGCAGGCCGTGCAGGAGAGGCAAGGCGTCCTCCCGCCCTCCCGCGCATGCCCGTGAGCACACCCCCCCGAGCGGCCCCGCCCCCCCGAATTTTCCCCCAATTTTTTCCATTTTCCCCATGGGAGAGGCGTCCTGCGCAGCCTGCCCCTTTTCAGCGGGGCTGGGTGACGTCGCCAAGCCCCGTCGAAAAGGGACGCCGCGCTTGGTGACGCTGGCGTGGCGCCGGGTTCCTTCCACCTCTTTCTCCTCACCGCTGAGGAGAAAGCACGCCGTCAGAAGCGCCCGCGCTCCCGCAAGCGACCCCGCCCCCCGCTGTGGCCCCCCAGGTAATCAGTGACCAGAACTCCAGCCCCTGGGCCAAAAGAAGTTGGACAGCCCTGTTCTAGAGCAGGGCTGTCCAACTTCTACCGGCCCAGGGGCCTGAATTCTGGTCACTGATGACCTGGGGGGCCGTAGGGTCTGCCCCCACCCCGGCTCCGCCCCTGCCCCTGGCTCCGCCCCCTCCCCACCCCCGGCTCCGCCCTCTCCCCAGCGCCCTCTCCCCTTATTTTAATTTAATATTAAATATATTTTATTCCATCCTCCCCTCCCCCCTTATTTTAATGTATCCCATCTCCCCTTATTTCATCTTTAAATATATTAAATTTTATATTTAATACATGAGGGGAGATGAGGGGAGGGAATGAGGAGCCCCTGAGGAGCCCCCTGCTTCGCCTACCTTTTCCAAATGCGCAGGATCCAGGAGTACCCGGAGGCGACGACCGACTGAGTCGAAGAAGGTCCTAATCGCGTCTGTGGGCCTCAGCGATCCAGTAGTAGAGTAGCCGAAGAGTATCGCAAGAATACGCAATCCACATGGGATTTCGCTGTCAACGCCGGCGTGATCTCGCGTTGACAGCGAAATCCCATGCGGATTGCGTATTCTCGCGATACTTGCTCCGAACCCGGAAGTAGGTATTTTTTTAAATTTTTATTATTTATTTTATTTTTCAATTTTTATTTTTTATTAAAAAGCTTAGGGGGCCGTAGGGAAGGGGCTGGGGGGCCCTTATACGGCCCCCGGGCCGCCAGTTGGACAGCCCTGTTCTAGAGCATGGCCAGACAGCCCAAAAAACCTACAAAACCCAGTGATTCCAGCCATGAATGCCTTCGACAATACAAGTTTGATTTTGTTGGCTTGTGATATCTTCAGAACTAGACTTTCCCTCAAAGTTATTCCATTAAGCAAGGCACACCCCCCTTCCTTATTTTACAGACTTTTTCTGCAAATCCATTCGCCAATCCTTTCCTTGCGAAAGATTTCAGGTTTCCGGTGTGGACTTCCACCTTCTTGGGGGCTTCCTCTCCGATCCATTATTCTTATTTCCATCTTTTTATGTTACGCCATAAAGATCCTTTGTGTCAACCGACTCCTGCGGAAGGGCCTAACAGGATGGATCGCCTTTTCTAAACGAGAGTTATGGGATATTACCTGCTTCTCTTCCTTCTTGTTCCAACGACTTCTGGAGATAGATGGCCCTTAACGACATCTTGCGGCGTCGCACATTTATTTATTTTAAGCCTGTCGGCCGTGCCAAGCCCAGGGCCAGGACAAATGAGGCTCCAAAGGGGACCTCAGGGAGGCGAGGAGAAGATGGAGAAGAATGGGAACCCGCTCGGTTCCCCTCGGCTGCAGCCGCCGGACGGACGGACGTGCCTTTCCTGCCGCAATTAGCCGCCTGACAAATGAGCTCCAGAAACCGACCGGCTTTTGAGAGACTCTTCCTTTTCATCTGCTGAGGCCGCCGGCTCATTTCGCAAATGAAGGCCAATGGGCCATGGGACCATGATGGAGATTAGTGGGGAGAAATGGGGAGTTGGTCATCGCAGGTAGAATGGATAGGAAGCACAGCAACTGTTTTGCAAACTTTGGTCAAATGATGCTGCCAAGATACAACGGATCTTCTCCTCCTTCTCCTTCTCTCCTTCTTTTTCTTTTTCTTCTCCTCCTTCTCTTTTCCCTCCTCCTCTTCTCTTTCATCCTCCCCTGTGTCTTCTCTTCCTCCTCCTCCTTTATTTCCTTCTTTCTCCTCTACTATTTTCTTCTCCTTCTCCTCCTCTTCTTCTTTCTTCTTCTTCCTCCTCTCCCTCCACCTCTCCTTCTTTTTCCTCCCTCTTCTCCTTTCTTCCTCTTCCTACTCTTCCTCTTCTTCCTTTTCTTCCTTCTCTCCTTCTTCCTCCTCTTTTCCCTCTTCCTAATAGCAAACAACTGAGAGCCCCTATGCTTTCAAATTGATTTGAACTGCGGCAGGGAGTTCCGCAGATCCTGGTTGTCCGATGGGACCGGCATCGCTGGAAGTGTGGCTACAGCAGCAGCGTCAACAAGTAAGCTTTTCTTCCACTTTGCTTTCTTCCCCTAACCCTAACATTGCAACAAATCTCCCAATAAAATATCAATTAATTGTAACTTTTCCTTCTTCATGGTGGTACATTGTGTCCTTTACTGTCTCCAACTCTCTCAAAGCATGAACTTTCCCCTTTCCGAGCTGCGGCCAGATGCAGGTGTCCCGGGGAGGCCGAAACTGTGTTCCTCTGAACTGCGGATACGGAAACCCATTGGGGGCCCGTATCCGCGGGTCAACAGATCACCTCCATTTTCGGTGCTAATTATAAGACTACCTGCTGCCTCACTTTTACTCATTGGGCCCCTACGCCCCAGGAATAATCTTTTTGAGTCGAAAAGTGATAAACTTCAAGTGGAGACCAACTGATTGTCATCCATGGCTTCTCACTGCAACGCCGTTCCTGCCACCATCTTGTGGATGTCCAGAAGCCTGTGACCCGAGGAGCCTGCTGCGGTCACCTCTTGGGACCCCTGGGAAGCAAACTGGCCACTTTGGCCCCATGACAAGATGGGATTTATAGTTTTCTCCTCCCGTAAGGACAGACTCCCCACATCTGCAGCGATCCTCAGTGTGGATCACATGGGCTCACCAAGCCATATCCCTTGTACACTTACGAACTTTCTTGAACTTGTATGGGACTTTTGCCCACTTTGGAAGGACTTTCAGAAACTTTTTGGAAACTTTTCCTTTTCAAACCCCATGGACTCTCCCCATGATTTATGAATTCTAATGGACTCTGGTGCATGGGATGGGTTGGTATGAAATGATATAGTTCCCATTTCCCTCCAATATGAAATGTATTCCCTATATGCTTTCCCCTTCACCGTGTCTCTGTATGAAAATATGAAATGCCACTTCTTCATGTACCCAGCATACCAAGGATCAGGGATCTCTCATTTCTTGGGCCAGTTAATCTCCTAACACAGGGCTGTCCAACTGGCGGCCCTGGGGCAGTACGTGCCCCCCGAGCCCCTTCCCTCCGGCCCCCTAACTTGTTTTAATAAAATAAAAATAAATAAATAAAATACCCACTTCCGGGTTCTGGGAGGAGAGGCAGGAGGCGGGCCAAAGCAGAAGGAAGAAACGCGAGTCCCTTCTGCTTTGGCCTGCCTCCGTCCCGCTTCTCCCCTCAGTGCACCGGCTTCCTCCCTTCTCTTTCCTTCCTCCTTCTTATCCTCCCTCCCTTCCCTTCTTCCTTCTCCCTCCCTCCTTCCCTTTCATCCTTCTTTCTTTCCTCCTTCCCTCTCCCCTTCCCTCTCTCTATTTCTCCTCCCTCTCTTCTTTCCTTTCCTTCCACTCTTTCCTCTTTTCTTCCTTCCTTCCTTCCACCCACCCATCCACCCTTTCGTCCTCCCTCCCTCCCTCCCCCTCTCTTTCTCCTTCCTTCCTTCCTTCCATCCACCCACCCATCCTTTTGTCCTTCCAAGTTTTATGCCAAGTTTGGTCCTGATCCAACATTGTTTGAGTCCACAGCGCTCTCTGGGTGTCGGTGAACTACAACTTCCAAACTCAAGGTCAATTCCCAAGCAAACCCTTTCAGTACTTTCTGTTGGTAATGAGAGTTCAATGTGCCAAGTTTGGTTCAATTCCATTGTTGCAAGAGTTCAGGATGCTCTTTGATTGTGTGTTAACTATAAATCCCAGAAACTGTAACTCCCAAATGTCAAGGCCTATTTCCCCCAAACTCCATCTGTGTTCATATTTGGGTATATTGAGTATTCATGCCAAGTTTGGTCCAGATGCATGCATCATTATAGCCTTCCAGTATTTCCTGTTGGTCATGGGAGTTCTGTGTGCCAAGATTGGTTAATGCCATCATTGCTGGGGTTTAGAATGCTCTTTGATTGTAGGTGAACTACAAATCCCAGCAACTACAATTCCCAAATGTCAAGGTCAGTTTTCCCCAAACTCCATCATTGTTCACATTTGGGCATATGTAGTATTCGTGCCAAGTGGAGGGGGCGGAGCCAGGGAGGGGGCGGAGCCGGGGAGGGAGCGGGGAGGGGCGGAGCCGGGGGCAGGGGCAGACCCTTCGGCCCCCCAGGTCATCAGTGACCGGAAATCAGGCCCCTGGGTCGGTAGAAGTTGGACAGCCCTGTCCTAACAGAAACCTCTGTATGGATAATAGGACAATGGGCACACACCTTTGGACATTGGAGCATGCCCATCAGAAGGACGTGCCCCATGGTTATTTTATCATTCCTCACAAAGGGGACATCCTGCCTTTCAGAGGATTTGGATATCACATCTGCCTCACTCATTGTTTTCACTCCCTTGGCCGATATCAAAGACAAGATATCATCAATTGATCCCATGTCCAGGATTAAGGATTACTGGGGTCTGGTATCCACGCCAGACCAAGATGTTTATTCCCTTCACTTGAGACAATACAGAAAGCTAGCTTGAGGACTCTTTGAGTTATCGCTGGCACTTGGACAAACATTAAGTCATTTAATCCACTCATCATTTCCTCCCCCACAGGCCAAACATAAGCCTGCTAGTAAAAGTGGTCTTATGCATTATTACCATGAGGTAACAGAAGGCTAAACAATTAGGGTACAGGTGCCACAATTTGTAAATCATGGGATTATTTATTCATTTATTATTTCGATGTGTATACCCCCCTTCCCATAAAGGCTTCCCAAATGAATACACAACACAACGTAGTTAAAAACAGAATAAAAACAGATTAGGACCAGAATGGAAAGCACAACCTTAGAGATTAAACGCCTGGTGGAACAGGGTGGTCTTCCCGGCCCTCCTGAAGGCCTGTCACTCCGTTATTGCTCGTGCCTCTGCCGGGAGGGCCTTTCACAGGGTAGGCGCCACTACAGAGAAGGTGCACTGCTGAGTCGATGACAATCGGCAAGTCTTGAGTGATGGAACCTCCAATAGGTTTTGGTCCATGGACCGTAGTGGTCTCTGGGGAACGTGCAGGGAGAGGCGGTCCTTCAGGTACACTGGCCCCAGGCCATGCAAGGCCTTGAAGGTTAACACCAGCACTTTGAACGCAATCCAGTACTCGATGGGAAGCAAGTGCAAACGCTGGAGGACTGGTGTGATGTGGCATGTTAGTGTCACTCCAGCCAGCAATCGAGCCGCAGCGTTTTGCACCATCTTCAGTTTCCGGATTACCGACAAAGGAAGGCCAATGTAAAGGGCGTTACAGTAGTCCAGTCTCGAGATGACCGTGGCCTGGATTACTGCAGCTAGGTCATCACCGGAAAGGTAGGGCGCCAGCCGCCTTGCCTGGCGCAGATGGAAAAACGCTGCTCTGCTCAAGGTGGAGACCTCAGCCTCCATCGTCAGCAGAGGGTTCAGTTGGACCCCAGGCTTTTAACCAGCGGTGATGGACTACCCACCTCACCGTCCATTATTGGCAGCCGGAGCTCCCCCCCCCCCCCCAGGACGACCCAGCCACAGGACCTCCGTCTTCGATGAGTTCACCTTCAACCTTCTGGCCCGTAGCCACCCAGTCACGGCTTCCAGGCACTGATGGAAATAATTGGGTACAGAGTCCGGCCGGCCTTCCATCCTCAGCACCAGCTGGGTGTCATCAGCTGGGCAAGTGGACGCATATAGATGTTAAATAATAGAGGATAGCCCCTTGGGGGACCCCACAATTAAGGGGGACGCTTTCCGAGACCATCCCTCTCCTCTCCACCTGTTGTCCCCGATCTTGGAGAAAGGAGGCCACCCATTTAAGGGCGGACCCCCTCACTCCCATCATGGCTAAACGGTGGATCAATAGAGAATGGTCAACTGTTCCAAATGCTGCCGTGAGGTCCAATAACACGAGCAGCGCTGACCCACCTTGGTCCAGCTGGCAGCGCAGCTGGTCTGTGATAGAGACCAGCACAGTCTCTGTCCCGTGCCCCAAGCGGAAGCCGGACTGGAAGGGATCTAATCCGGCTGAATCGTCCAAGAACCGCTGCAGCTGTCCCGCTGCTGCCCTCTCAATTACCTTGGCCAGAAATGGTAAATTCAAAACTGGGCAGTAATTGGAGGGAACTGAGCCATCTAGACCCGGTTTCTTCAGCAGCAGGCTTACCATCGCCTCTTTTAAACTCTCTGGAAAAATGCCTTGCTCAAGGGAGCTATTTACTATATTCAACAGAGGTCCACGTATCCCCTCCCAGCAAGATCTAACAAGCCAGGAGGGGCACGGGTCGAGGAAGCAAGTTGTTGGTCTAGCTGCAGCAATGATCTTGTTGATCACCCCTATGTCCAGCAGCTGGAATTGGTCGAAGGTAGGCCCGCCAAGTGGCCACGGAGTCTCAAGTTCGCTAACTGTATCAACCGTGACAGAGAAATCATGGCGGAGTCATGAGATGTTAAAGTGCAGGAGTGCTAAGGTGGAATGAGGATGTGGCTGCGGGTCTCCTCAAGAGTAAGTGAAGGGCCAAACAAGACAGCAAAGCTGGATGACAAATGCTCTGGTCCCAGGGTCTCTCCTGCAGCAGAGCCCAATAAAGCTCTAACAGTATATTATAATATCTATTAAGGCTGGTTGATCCCAAAAAAATGCTTCAAAACTTGTTTTGGATCTAATTGCAGCTGTCGTTTCAGATTATATGGACTTCCGAAAAATTTCCGAAAAATTTCGAAATTGATTTGGAAGTATTTCCGAAATTCGGAAGTCTTCGGAAATGGCGTCCGCTTTCGAAAATGGGCAAAAAATTCAGCAGAAGAAAGAGTCATGTGTTAGCCATCAGCCAATGAGCAATCAGCAAGAAAATTCAGTAATAACATCTGAAATTTGGAATTCCGAAGTTCGGAATTTTGGATTTTGGAATTCCTGTCAGGAGGGTTGCTCTCGAAATTGCTTAAAAAAAGGCGGAAGTATCCGAAAAACTTCTGAAATTCAGGCATATCGGAAATTGTAGAACAGCCCTAATATCTACCTAACACTTTACCCACTGGCCAAGTGAATAAAGCCTCTGTTTTTCAACCCGTTTGTGTTTTATTTGATCCTTTGGAGTCTAGGCACACCGGGATCCCAAAGCCGTGGAATTGCAGAATCCGAAAGCACATATTGCCACCACACAGATTCTCACAAAATCAATGCTGCGATGCACAATGCACATCTGCGTGGCACCACAATGGGACCACATGTAAAGCTCTGCTTCCAAGACCTTCCACTAAATATGGACAAAATTCTCCAACCATTTCTTTAGGAGAACTTCCATTTATTTATTTATTATTTATTATTATTATTATTTGGATTTGTACGCCGTCATTCCCGAGGGCTCGGAGCGGCTTACAATCAGGTAAAACACGCAGAGGTAAAAGCATACATATTAAACTAGCTTAAAAAGGATTTCCGGCCTAGCAATCAAAGGCTAGCCGGAAAAGGTGAGTCTTGCAGGCCTTGTGGAAGGAGAGAAGGTCGTGCATGGCCCGTACATCGCTAGGAAGAGAGTTCCATATTGACGGCGCCACTAGAGAAAAGGCTCTGCGCCGGGTCGATGTGAGACGGATTGCTTTGAAGGTCGGTACTTCAAGGAGGTTCATTTGTTCGGAACGAAGTGACCTCTGGGGTTGGTAGGGGAGGAGACGATCCCACAGAACAGCGGCCCCAGACCATGCAAGGCCTTCAAAGTTAACACCATCACCTTGCAGGTGATCCGGTGCTCGACGGGAAGCCAATGGAGCTGCTGGAGGATGGGTGTCATGTGACACCTCACTGGAGCCCACGGGCAGCGGCATTCTGGACAAGCTTAAGTTTCCGGATCACTGACAAGGGCAGGCCAATGTAAAGGGTGTTACAGTAGTCCAGTCTTGAGATGACCGTGGCTTGGAGCACCGTGGCCAGGTCGTCTCTGGATAGGTAGGGGGCCAGACGCCTAGCTTGCCGCAGAAGGAAAAAGGCGGTTTTGCTGACGCTGGAGACCTGGGCCTCCATCAACATCAACGGGTCAAAAACGACCCCAAGGCTCTTAACTGGCATTATGTTGGGCATAATGCCTTGCCATCCAAGCTAGGCAGCCGGACCTCCCCACCCACCGGGCGGCCCAGCCACAGTATCTCCGTCTTTGCTGGATTCACCCTCAATCTACTGGCACACAGCCAACCAGTCACGGCTTCAAGGCACTGTTGGAAACAAGAGGGTACGGAGTCCAGCCGGCTTTCCATTTGCAGAACAAGCTGGGTCTCGTCAGCGTACTGATAACATTCCAGCCCAAAGCTTCGGACCAGACCAGCAAGTGGTCACATATAGATGTTAAATAACAAAGGGGAGAGAATGGCACCTTGAGGGACCCCACAAGTAAGTGGGGCCCTCTCGGAAACCAAACCACCCCTTTCCACTCGCTGTCCTCGATTTTGTGTCCATGTAGTAACTCCCTAAGAGGAGGCCATTCATGATATGTCAACCCAATTGACCTTTGTTCACTCGCATTCCCGGGTCAATGAAGCCGGTTTCGAAGGAGCCTGGGACTGCTTTTCCTAGAAGAGGCAACAGTCCAGACACTTAGGAGAGAACTTTTTTTTTGCTGCCTTTCAACCGTGCATCAAGCGCTTCTGGTCCTACCATGAGATTACATTCCACAGCCATTAAACATGTATTATCTTTGAAGGAAAAGCAGAGATTAATGACCCAGGCCAGAATGATGAATTTACTATGAAAGGAGAGGTAGACTTACAAAGCAATCCCGCACAACAGAAGAGCAAGAAGTGTTATTATGGAGAGATAAGGAACAGAACGGGAAGGTTACGGAAGGAGAAATGAACAACTTATTATAAATCATATTCTCTCCCAACTTTCTCTTTTGTAAAAAAAAAAAAAAAAAGACAAGAGTAGAAAAGATTGTTTAGATGCCCAGCTGAGGTGCCGAAAGTTAGGTCAGGTGTTTGTCAGGTCTTTTGGAGGACTCGCCTTAAACTTTGTGTCCTTGTGGGCAAAGATGTGAAACTTGGGTGTATCCTAAAGCAGTGTTTCCCAACTGGTGTGCCATGGCACACTAGTATGCCGTGAGCGATCATCAGGTGTTCCGTGGGAAATTGGAACTTCCAATACCCTTTCTTCCCACCACCCCTGCCGAACACTTTTTCTTCTCCACTCGGGCTCCCTTCTTCCGAGCCTCACTCTGCTTACTTTGCCTCGCTTTGCTCACGCTGCCATGAGCGTGTTCAGGTGGGGGGGTGGGGAGGGAGGAAGACGTGGGGCAAGTCTGCGCAGTAGTGCCCGAACGGGTCACGTCTTCCTCCCTCCCCCCATCCCTCCTGAACACGCTCACGCTGCCCCCTCGGATCAAAATGGCGTCAGAAGTGGCAACGTGATCAAAGCGAGCAGACTGAGGCTGGGAAGAAGGGAGCCCGAGTGGAGAAGAAAAAGTAAGAAGATAAGAACATAAGAACATAAGAACATAAGAAGAGCCATGCTGAATCGGACCTCAGCCCATCTAGTCCAGCATTCTGTGTCACACAGTGGCCCACCAGTTGTACACGGGGATCTCGAGCAGAAGGGAGGGCAAGACCCTGACCTGCTCCCCACCCCCCCCACAACCAGTACCCAGGGAAATCCTGCCTACCTCAACCAACTCAGAGGTGGCACTTGAATGTCCTTATCAGTAGCTACCGATACACTTGGTATCCATGAATCTGTCTAATCCTGCCTTGAAGCTGTCCAGGCTGACCGCTGTCACAACCTCTTCTGGAAGTGAGTTCCATGACCCAATGACCCTCTGGGTGAAGAAATATTTCCCTTTATTAGTCCTAACTTTCCTACCTTGGAGCTTGAGGGAGTGCCCCCTAGTCCTAGTGTTGGGTGACAGAGAAAATAGTAAGTGTTCGGCAGGAGGGAGAAGAAAGGGTGTGAAGGGGAAGGGGGAGGAAGAGGTCTCTGTCGAAAGCTGGCATGGGCAAACTGTAATCTGCAATGGTTTCATGCTGGAAGGAATAAAAGACAGGAAAAAGAGGTGGAGGAATGGCTTGGTGAACAACACCCAAGTAAGCCTTTTACCAGCTAAGAAGAGTCGAGGGTGCATGAAAGCACTATATGCTTAAGATATTGTTTTCTGCAGATTATATCTGAAGATTATAAATAGATGAGATAGACACACAGACAGATAGATGATAGATAGATGAGAGAGAGAGAGAGAGAGAAGATAGAAAGCGACATTTTTGCTGAAAAGGAACAAAAGGTTAGTGAGTGGGAGAAATAATTGAAAAATGCAAAGAAACATTTGTCACTTTGCTCACTGGGCTGAAAAGCTTTGGCATTTTTCATTCTCCCCCAGTGGGAACGGAAGAAGGGGTGACTTTTATGTCTTTGTTATTAACTGCCATCCAGTTGGCTTTGACTTACGGCGACCTCATGAACGGGAGGCCTCCCAGTGACCCTCTCCTTAATCGCCTGCTTAGATCTTCATCGGGATCAGACCCAACTCTCCATGAGCGTCACCTTTAGAAGAGTCAAGAGCCAAAGCCCTCACCCTGCCGGCAACGTCCCAGGGAGGAGTGCCCAGTCGAAGTCTATAAGGTTAATAGCAAGGCCCTCTCCTTCCCTCCCTCCCTCCCTCCCTCTTGCCCTTTGAAGGCCACGGGAAAAGGGGACGTCCTTTCACCTCCAATATTTATAACTACCATTTTGTGCAATTTTGAAATCTTCAGGGAAAGCCCTCATCTTTTCACTGCCAACTTCGCAGCCACATCCCAGGGTCTCCTATGGAACGGTGCCATCCCCCTTGTCTCTGGAAAATCCTGCAAATCCCTTAGGAAGGAGACAAGAGCAAGTATCTGGAAGAAGAAGGCCTGGTTAGGTTTGTCAGAATGCTCGTAAAATCAGAATGAATTCGGATTAAATTCACTTCTGAAGCAGTGTAGAAGCGATGTAAGCAACCTGGAAGTGATTTTGCCATTTCGAAGCCACCGCCACCATTTTTGGAAAGAAATCGGCAAACACATGGCTCTCGCCCAGTTCTGATGCAGAGGGAAGGACATCCGCCTCCAAACTGGGTGCTTAACCCAGTTTGGAAGCGGATGTCTTTCCCTCCGCATTTGACAAGGGCGTCCAAACTGGGTCTTTAACCAGTGCTGTTTCTTTCTTGCTGCGCATGCGTGTCCGCCATTAACGAAGCCATTCTGAAATTTCTGAAAAATTCGTAAAATTTCCGTAATTTTTCAGAAAATTTCAGAAGTCATTTAGATTCGAACCGCCAGCACCCCCTACATCCGCAATGAGTTTTGAACCATTTTTTCCTTGATCAAACAGGCCTAGTGATTTACTCAGAACTTATCTACTCCTTAGTCACACCTGACTTTACAATTGACCATTAATTGGCCAGGTAGTTTACCAAACTCTAACACGGGTGGCGTCAGAATCCATAATTTGTTTCCCAAAAGCTACCCTTGACTTCTGCACGAGCCCAACGTATCCTTGAGTGTGTAGATACTAGATATAGATGGCAATTGGCTCAGAAGCCTTTCCCGCAGCCACGCCGGATCACCAGGGAGATAGCAAACTGCTCCTAACGAGGCTGAGAGCTTGTTACGAGCATTTCCCTTTAATTGCATAACTTGCGACCAGTCTTTACAGTAATTCAGTTATCATCCGAAGTTCATTAGGAAGGAAACCGCTGCTCCTTCCCTCTCTCTCTGCAAAGGCGGCCAGAGAGATTTCCATGAAATGGCCAACACCACACACACACACACACACATACACACGCTCACACACCCTCCTGTCCTCATTAGAGAGCCTTGAAGTAGGCCATGCAACTCATCAAGGAATGAGTCAGAACGGATTAAGCCATTGGGTGAAGTTGATGTTGGGTTTTTGTGCCCCAAAACTCTGGGAGAGTATTCGTCCAGAACCAGGAATGTGGCGCAGCTGGCTAAGTGTCAGCTGCATAAGATCTCTCTGACCAGTAGGTCATGAGTTTGAGGCCTGCCTGGGTCGAGGTGGGTGCTCGACTTTAAGTGTCGACCTTTGTAGCCTGAAAGACAGTTGCATCTGTCAAGTAGGAGATAAAGGTGCCACATTAAGCGGGGAGGCAAATTTTGACTGAATTATGAGGCCATTAAAGAACTCCAGGAATGCTGAGGAATGCGGAAGGAACAACAAGGGACGCTGGAAAACGCTGAGAGATTAGGAGTGCGCCAGCTCCCCCTGGTGGCCAGAAGTTTGCCTCTGTTCGTCTATATGTCGTATGTTTGTCTATATGTTATATGTTGAACTGCAGGGATTGTCTGCAAGTATGTGTACTGTAATTCGCTCTGAGTCCCCTTTGGGGTGAGACGAGCGGAATATAAATAAAGTAAATAAATAAAGTAAATAAACAAACAAACAAACAAACATCCGTTGCTCACTGGCTAAGTAATACAATTGCTTAGCAGAATCCAGGCTCTGAGTCCCCTTCGGGGTGAGAAGGGCGGAATATAAATAAAGTGTTGTTGTTGTTGTTGTTGTTGTTATTTCTGACTAAACGGAGTCTCTTGCATTTGTCCCTGTTGGACTTCATTGTGTTAGTTTTGGCCCATCATCTCTCTAATCTGTTTAGCTCATTCTGAATTCTGCTCCTGTCCTCTGGGGTATTGGCTCTCCCTCCCAATTGGGTACCATCTGCAAACTTGATGACCCTGCCTCCTAACCCTTCATCTAAGTCCAGAATCAAGATCCTGAGCAGGACCGGGATGCCCAGGAGGGAACCCTGCGGATGGTACTCCGCTCTCCACTTCTTTCCAGGATGAAGAGGCGGAAGCCTTGGGGAGAATCACCCTATGGATTTGTTCTCTTAACCAGTTACAGATCTCTCTAACTGCAGTTCTGCCTTGCCCACATTGCACTCGTTTCCTTGCCAGAAGGTCATGGGGGACCTTGTCAGAGGCCTTCCTGAAATCCAGGTACGCCCCATCCATGGCATTTCCCGCATCGACCCAGCTTGTAACTCTATCAAAAAAAGAGACCAGATGAGTCTGGCATGACTTGTTTTTGATAAACCCAGGCCCGAATCAGGCCCTTTTGGCGCCCTAGGCCAAAAGGGCCTGATCCGCCCCCGGCTCTGCTGCGCCCCCAGCTCTGCCGCGCCCCTGGCTCCTCCCCGCTCCATTCCCGGCTCCGCCCCACCCCAGCTCCTCCCCGCTATGCCCCAGCCCCACCCCTGGGTCCGCCCCACCCCCGGCTCCGCCCCCAGCTCCGCCCCCACCTCCTTGCTGGCTCCTCCCTCCCTCCTTCCCTCCCTCCCTCCTAAAGCCACTATGCCAGCCTGAGAAGTGGCCGAAATCGCGGCTTTAGGAGGGAGGAAGGAGCCGTGGGGAAGCCCCGCATCGGCTCCGGGGGTGGGGCTTTCCTTCCTCCCCCTTTGAATTTTTTTAACTTTTTTGGGGGGGTCCGGACCTGCTGCCCCCCCCAAAGGTGCCACCCAAGGCCATGGCCTAGGGTGGCCTTATGGGTAATCCGGGCCTGGATAAACCCACGTAGACTATTAGCAATGACCACCCAAGACACAAAGCAATTCATTCAAACTGGAGGAAAAGAGATTCCATGTAAACATTGGGGAGAAGTTCTCAATGGTCAGAGCGGTTCTGCAGTGGAACATGCTGCTTTGGAGTCTGGAGAAATCTCCTTCTTGGTAACGTTTCAAGCAAAGGTTGGGTGGCCCTCTGTCGGGTGGGTTTGGATTGTGTCTTCCTCCATGGCAGAGGAGAGTTGAACTGGACGGCCCTCTTCTGTCTCTTCTATGCTTCTAGGTGCAAATTGCCAACTGGGAGCCTGGTTTCCTCCCAGATCTGCTCACAGTTGTCTTGCAGGCAAGGCTTGCTGCGCGCATGGCCCATTTGTCACTCGTGACAGCGGACAATGAAACTAGACGGACAAAGGTTTAACAGCCCAGGAATGCGCTTTGCCGAGATGCCAAGTGCATAAAGGCGCATTAACAGCCGTTCTCCAACACGGAACCGGTGTGTAAACTTTTGTCCACATTTTATGGCCACCTCCATTTCCCACAATGGCTGTGGGGCCCGAGGTTAACAACCTGCCAGAGATGCTGATGGATGCTGTCAAGAGATGCAGGCGGGAAGGAATCCGCGAGAAGTCAGGCACTTAGCAATGGCGCATTTTCTCTTTGTCTAACAATGGGCCCATCTATGTGGAAGAAGTACTGTATTGATTCAAATCTACTGCTTACCGCAGGGTTCAGTACTGTCCCCTAGGCTTGGTTTAGAATCCTAAAATCGCAATTCTAAAATCAAATGGGGGGGGGATTTTTTTTTTGATTAGTATATCAAATACTTACAAAAAATTTTGCAAAAAGTGCTAAAATGTAACTTAATTACTAACGAAATTCTAAAGTGGTTCTAAAGTCAAAAACAGTCAAAATCAATGGGGGAACATTCCCCTTCAACTGTAGATGTATAACATAAATGTAAGAGCTAGCTACTAGCTCTCAGTACAATGTGACCTTCTCTACCCTCCTTTTCATTCCTTCCTTTGCTCTTTGGTTCCACATCCCTTCTTTTCGCTTTCCTTCCTTCCCTCCCCCTTTCTCTACTTTTTCCTTTGTCTCCTTTCTTCCTTCCTTCCTTCCTTCCTTCCTTCCTTCCTTCCCTTGCTACGCTATCACTTTCTGTCCTTATCGTCTTCTCTCCTTCCTGTCAGTTCTCCCCTAACTTTATTCTATGTGTGTCTTTAATTTGTTATGGGTTTATGTCAGCTCCCTTCTATGCTAAAGCCAAAGAGCCAGTGCTGCCCATAGACACCTCCCAGGCCTTTTGGCCTGCTAGCCTGCACAGCTCACCTC